>CM036766.1:36774729-37974729 GCA_020796225.1 Arion vulgaris
TTTCTCACACAGGAAGATATCGACGGCAGTTTACGTCCCGATTTAATACTTGAAGATGGTGATAATATTTGTAGAAATTTTATTTTAACTATTTTCTAATGAATTTTGCCCGGGCAGCGGTTTTCCAGCCTGCTTTTCTCGATTTTGATTTGTCAAGAGTTCTTTTATGTGTTCAAATTGTACACGGGACTTATGTTTTATTGTCCGTCTCCAATAAGACTAGGAACTCGATCACACCTACATTGAAACATTTGAACACAGAAAACGAATAGCAGAAACAGAAAAAATCTCAAAATAAATAACAGACAATTATTAGCACTTATATTATCATGATAAGAAGATGAGATCTTAAAGACAAGTTACCACCCGTCTGGTGCCGGGGTGCGCAAAGGAAGCAAAGAATAGTACCACTGCGACCTACAAGGTATGTCGTAAGAGGTGACTAATGTAGGACCTAGGGAACCTACCTTAGTAAATATAAGGAGGCGCATAAATCGGATTGTGGCCTACTTTAGGCGCATAACTGGCACAACGTATACTCGCTCTCAGGCTCACATCACATACAAATCACACAGAGTGATTAACAAGTGGTCGATATAGAGTATTCGAAGAAGAAAAAGAAATATAACTGACACGAACTAGCAAAGTAAAATAAAAAGAAATCACTTACCTTAGCATATATATATATATTATTCCGTTGAATTACTATTTCTTTGTAAAGGATCATGTACGTATATATATATATCCGTTGTCACACAAATAGCATCCCTTTATTTACATCAGAATTGTTTTTATTATTAAGATACAACTGATCTAAGCTAAACTGGTGTACAAAGATGACGACGACACACGTGATAATATGTTGTTGTAATTTAGCGTACATATGTAATGAAACAAATGTGGACATTGTACACAAAATATAATCCAAAGAATTCATTATTGCTCTGTTTCGATTTGGGGGTTAGGATGAGCACATACTGTTTTACAGCTCTATTCGAACGTGTAGTTAGTTTCTTACAATAACGGGGCACAGATATCCGGTCCGAGTGACTGACTGTCGGTTTGCACGCGCAAGTAGTGGAAGTCTTAATGAACTCGTCCGCGTGTGAGTGTCTGCACGTGATTGGATTATTTGTAGTCTGTGGCAACAGGTTTCGAGAAGATAGGTAGACAGACATGTCCATTTGGGGACATAAAATAGACTGATAGATTGATATGTACACGTGTGTACAGACAAAATGCAAACAGGGATGTACTGATAGACAGTCATGTAGGCACGTATATACAACCAGATTTTGTTATCGTTCTTGTATTGTTTTTCTCTCGAACCGTTATTCGCTACATAAAGCCTGCAAGCAATTTTTCCATACTGCTCTATCTTGGTCAACTCGTTTAATCTCTTCTATGTCATTGAGTCCAATATTTGTCGACACTCTTAGTTAAATTCGCTTCCAGGTTTTCCAGGTCGTCCTTTCCTTCTTTAACCATTTGACTTCAACTTCAATACCTGCTTTGTGATTCATAATATATTCTCAGAATATGTCCAACCGTGGACCTCGGCAACGTAAGGCCGAATAGCTCACATGGGAAATCGAAAATTCCTGTTCAATTTAGGGCTTCTTCTCTTCTTTCTTCTTTTGTCGTCACACTGCTACCGGGTTGTTGCCAAGTGTCGTGGTTTTCTGTTTGTGTCTTGCGTTGTTCTGGTGACTTGTGTGATTGTTATTTTTGCTCATTCACAGGATTCTGCTACGCCATGTAACCATCTTTTCCATGGTCTTCCTCTTGTCTTTTTTTCCGATGTTCTGTTGTAGAAGACTCTGTTTACTGTGGAGTTTAGATGGAATTGGGAGCTGATTTTTGTATATGTTTGATAGAACTCTGCAATCTTAGTTTGCAATTACTCAATATATTAATTACAAAATATTAATAATACTGATATTCCTTATTTTTAAACTTAATTTGTAACATAACATAACCTTGATTTAGCATTTTGTGTTGTTTTTATGATGAATTCGTCTTTATACAACAATACTGGAATGCGAAGTCACGCGACCGTTGTGGTCTAATTTCCTAGACTTTTTACCTAAGCCCGCTGGTCCTTATGTTATCAGACACCACGGTCTAAAATATCATCATCTTATCTTTCTTATTTCAGTTGTTAATTGTTGTCAACCAGACATTTCTTCTCATAGTATGCCAAACATATCTCCATCTTCTCTTTCTTATAACAGTTGTTAATAGTTGTCAACCAGACATTTTTCTTATTTCACCACCTGTCCGTATAATTTTCCAGAATAATCCTGAATTCGTATAATTTCATGTTCACTATTTTTTTGCAGACGTCTATTTTCAAACAAATTTAACTTACTTTCGATATCCTGAAGTATTTTGCAACTCTCGTTGCCATACAACATCGATACTAGACTTTATCAAGAAACAACAAATTAAATGGTTCGACCACTTAAGTAGATTACCAACAGACAGTGCACCTCAAAGAGCAATGCTACTCCGATACAATAGGTACAAAGCAAAAGGGCGGCCACGCAAAAGATGGACCTCGGAGATAACAGAGGTGAGGAAAGACACTATCTACGAAGCGTTAACAAGGGCCCGTTTTAGAAATCTCTTCTTGACCTGACGCTGTGAGGCAAACAGGATTGGAGGAAAGAAAAAGAAAGAAAAGGTACCAAATGTTAAGATTGATAAAACATTGATAATAAAGATAATTTGTAGTTTATTTTTAAATATATAACTTA
Source organism: Arion vulgaris (assembly GCA_020796225.1). Lineage (NCBI taxonomy): Eukaryota > Metazoa > Mollusca > Gastropoda > Stylommatophora > Arionidae > Arion > Arion vulgaris. Next base: position 36,777,489 of record CM036766.1, read on the forward strand.
GAGTTCCATATAACAGGTTCATATATAACTTAGAGTTCATATATAACTAGAGTTCCATATATAACTTAAGTTCCATAATAACTTAGAGTTCCATAATAACTTGAGTTCATATAACTTAGGTTCATATTTAACTTAGAGTTCATATTTAACTTAGAGTTCATATTTCCTGTAAACTTTAAAAGCTAATATTGATTTAAACAAGCAGATTAGAGATTATTTTCTTCTTCGAACGTCCATATCCACCACTCTGTATGATTTGTATGTGATCTGAGCCTAAGAGCCATTATACATTGGCCAATTATGCGCCTACTAGTAGGCCAGCACAGCCAATTTCTCCTAGCTTTTTATTTATTAGGGTAGCTTCCTAGGTCCCTACATCAGTCGCCTATTACGACATGCCTTGTAGGTCGCAGTGGTGCTATTCTTTGCTCTCCTTGCAAGTCCCGGCTTCACACGGGTAGATTAGAGACATATAAAGCAGATATGTAAAATATTTGGCTGTAGTTCGTAATTATATATTTGAGATCAAATATAAAACTATCATGCGCTACACAACAAATAGGCGTCTGTGACTTAGCAGTAGTGTGCTCAATCACAACCCAAGAATACCTGGTTCAAACACCGCGGTGGGTAATTTAGAAAAAAAATTGTTCTCGTGTATTTTTACGAACTGTAAAATTAGACAACACCTTTCAGAAAGCAATGACAAACGATTGAACGTATAAGTGTTGCCTAGAAAATCAGCAACTTGTTTACTGTGCCTGATGGCGACCTCCTTTACAGGATATGCTACGATTTTCATTTTTCACACAACTTGAACACCAGTCTTTTACATCTTTAATCTAAAGAAAAAATTAGACGAGGATATGAGACACTGGAACAGTCTACTAAACATTTTGGCTGAAATCGGATGCATGTGTCTTAAGCGTAAAAAGTTATGCGTTTAGGGGCCTACCAAACCAATGTGCAACGTATACACGTTCTTGACAAAGATCAAACATATCACAAGAATGATTAAAATTGGTCGTAAAGAACAAACGCAAAGAAGAAGGAGAAGAAGAAATAAAATTAACTCAAAAAAGACAGTGCTCTATCTTATGTTTCTTGTAATTAGATTTTTAAGACGAAAACATGCTTAAGTTGTTGACTTTCACGGTGGAGAGGATGTCGCCTACAGCTTCCATTCAAGGTTTGCACGGTGGAGAGTATGTCTCCTTACGGCTTCCATTCAAGGTTTGCACGGTGGATAGGATGCCTCTTTACGTCTTCATTCAGGGTTTGCCCCGTGGTGAGGATGCATCTTTACAGTCTCCATTCAGAGTTTGCATGGTGCAGAAGGTGCCTCCTTACATCTCCTTTCAAGATTTGCACGATGGAGAGGATGCCTCTTTACGGCCCCATTTAGGGTTTAGAAGGTGCATCCTCATGGCCTATGTTCAGAATTTTCACGTTGGAGCCTTCTTACGACGTCCATTCAGGGTTTGCACTGTGGAGGGGATGCCTCTTTACGTCCTCATTCAGGGTTTGCACAGTGGAGAGGGTGCAGTGGAAGCAAAGAATAGTAACACTGTGACCTGCAAGGCATGTCGTAAGAGGGACTGAGGTAAAGGGGGGCTAAGGAAGCTACCTAGTAAATAAAAAGCGTCCCAGAAATCAGACGTGGTGGCATACTTGTAGGCGCATAATTGGCACGATGTACAATCGCTCTTCAGATCACATACAAATTACAAAGAGTGGTTAACAAGTGGTCGATATAGGACGTTCGAAGAAGTAATGAATACACACTACAATTCTATACACACATATACACACTTACAGACATCTGCAGACATATAGAGTAAATGAGAGAGAGACAGAGAGAGAGATAGAGAGTGAGAGAAAGAACGAGACAACAAGTTATTGTAAGTACTAAGTGTTCCCTGTTGTTTCCGAATAAAAATCAAATTAGCGTTGCCCGTACACATGGACGTCATCATTGTGAGCCACACAGATCCAATTTTAGAGTGCAATAAATGCGAGCGCTGAGCTGTAATAAAAATGATAGTCGTAGATTTTGTCAATCATGATTGACTGTATAATGAAGTTCACCCAGAATGAATGACAGAAGTGTATGGGCTACACCTGTTACATGGTATCATCTGGGCTTCTCTGCAGAAGTTCTTCTTCTTCTGCGATAAACTTCTAGTATGTGACTTCTCACCATGTATCATAAACAGGGCGGTGAGCTTGACGTCTTCACCGGCACCACATAGTTTGTTATGAGGTGTTGTTCTATCGTATTTGGAGGACCTCTTCCTTTTTGGGCCTGGTGGTTCGGTGTTACACCCACCTGGCTTCGCAAAATGACACAATTTCTGTAGAAGCGATCCACAGAGTCGTACCAGGTCGCTGACTCGTTATCTGTGGAAACTTGTTCTAAATAAGGACTACCAACACCATCGTTCACAACAGAGCCTGCTTGCGTCTGACACCTTCTTTTGAGACACATGCTTCACCCCGTCATGGATCGGACCGTAAGAGCTGATCAGCCTTGAAAGGGTGTGGGAGGAGGGTAAAGGGGGTCGTCAAATTCCTAGTCCTATCGGGGACGGACGATAAAATGTAGACTCCGTGTTAAAGCTGAGAATGTAAAAGAACCCATAGCAGTTCAAAAACGAGAAAGTAAGCTGAAAAGCCGCAGCCTGAGCAAAATTTATTAGAAAACAATTAAATATAAAATTCCGACAAAATATTGTCACCATCTTCTTTATTACATCGCGGACCCTCGCCGATGCTACGGAGCTCGTGTACTCCGTAGAAATCTACCTATTCAAGAAAGAGATCGGTGGACATATGGTTACTCATCGAAGTGTAATGACAATGGTCATATCAATCAATCAACCTTTGGTGAAATCAGACATAAATATTTTTCAATGGAATATTTCACAGACACTATTGTTGCTATTTTGTGTTTGACCAACACATGTTGTGTTCAATAACCATTTTTTCAGTTGTAATTTATTCGTTATATGGATTAAATAAAGTTAATTGCATATCCTTTACAGGACTTTGCGAATCAACACCAACTTTTTAACGCTGTTTATGATTTTTCTAGGCATTATTACGTTCAGCAGTTTGCCATTGCTTTCTGAACGGGTGGTGCCATCGTCCTTTGTAAAAATCCACGCTAAGCAATTTGCAACCAAACTGTCCGCAGCGTGATTCGAACTGAGAACGTTGGTAAAATATTGCAGCTGGAAGACTTTGGTAAGTGAAAGTTTGTTATCACTAATTTCTAAAAGTTTATTCCCATACTCGACGATCTACACATTAGCAAAGGAATCGGTCCTCTAACCTCCTGCATACTTAGTGCTAGAATTGTGAAGTGACATGCATTTCTACTTCTTCTTCTTTGCGTTCGTTCTTTACGACCAATTTTAATCACTCTTTGTGAGATGTTTGATCTTTGCCAAGAACGTGCATACGTTGCACATTGGTTTGGTAGGCCCCTAAACACATAAACTTCTACACGTTTAGGACATGTGCATCCGATTTCAGCCAAACCTCCAGGGTCGCCTCTTACGACATGCATGGCAGGTAACAGTGGTTCTATTCTTAACACCCCAAATTTGGGCCCCGGTAACCACTCGGGCACCATGCATTTCATACCATAATGTCTAAAAAAGCTGTTTTGTCATTTCTTTCTTTTTTCTTTACCATAAGAGACACAGAACAACTTATATTGAAGACAAACTTATTTCCAACACGCTATGATGAGTTTAATCAATAACCGACAGATGTTTTTATATTTGACGCCACTCCAATATTGCTCATTTTATCATTAACTTTTTTTCTCTCACTGGCAGTTTCGGATTATATTCGTTATATTTTCCTTCTTTCCTTTGTAAATGAACCAACAGCTGTTCTTGAATGACTTATCTCTAACATTGCCTGTCTTTCTTACCATGTGAATGTAGTTATTGCTCATCATCATCATGTCCCGTGCTGGCTGGTGTAGGCGATCATGGTTATTCACAAATCTCTGTTTCTGGTCTTTGCTATCATCTCAGTTATTAACCCTCTTCCGTGCTATGACGTTAGGCTATCCAAATTATTTTCTTTCTGTCTTCCTCTGTCTCGTCTCTCCTCGATTTGCCCGGTTGTTACAATGTGGTCTAAATCTCTCCTCCTCATCACATGTTCGAAAAATGATGACTGCCTCTTTCTTATATTGATTTTAAGCTTTCCCTGTGTCTTGACCTCATTCAACACCTCCACATTAGTCATTTTAGCAGTTCATTGGATTCTCATCATTCTTCTGTAAATACTATATCTCTGTGGACTCCAAAGATTTTTCGATCTGTTTGTTTTATTGTCTGTGACTCGCATCCGTATGTCAGTATTGTTCTATGTAGCACTGTATAACTCTCATTCAGATCTCATTTGACAATAACTTGTTGCATATAATGCTTCTCATTTTTTGAAACGTTGCTTTCGTCTGCCCTATTCTGCTCTTTATTTCTGATCTGCATCTGCCATCTGATGTTACCAGGACTCTGAGGTGTTTAAATTGCTGTACTTGTCTTAGATCAGTCCCATTTACTGTGATGGTGCATTTTGCAAGAGTTTTTTTTTTTTGGATATGATCATAACTTCTGTCTTCTTAATAATTGATTGATAGGACCATCATCATTGCACTTCGGTGAGTAACCATGTGTGCTTCGATCTCTTTCTTACACAGGAAGATCTCAGCTGCAGTACACGAACTCCGTAGCACCGGTAAGGATCCACGGTGTAATTTTGAAGATGGTGAAGATATTTTTATAGGAATTTTATCTTTCCTAATGAGTTTTGCCCAGGCAGCGGCTTTCCAGTCTGCTCTTTCCGATTTTGAACTGCCAAGGGTTCTTTTACGTGCTAAAATTGAACACGGGACCTCCGATATATCATTCGTCTTTGATAGTACTAGGAACTTGATCTCACCTACACTGCGAGTAGAGATCTCTGGAAACATATCCAGATGACTCCACGAGGGAGCAAACCTGGTACCGTTGGCACTAACGACGAGCACCTAGCCTCTACACCACAGAAACCTCTGCCTTTAATGTGTGTCTTAGGATTGCCCGCCTGCCCAGCGTGTTCGTAGCGCGTTGGACTACGGGTGATAAGTCCTCAGTGAGTGCGGGTTCAACTCCGCGGACTGGCAGAAAAGCCACTGATTCCCTAGATTTACGGTGTTCGTGGCACCGAGCCGAAGGTTACGATGTCCATGACACCGAGCCGAAGGGTTACGATATCCATGACACCGAGCCGAAGAGCTTTCAGCTCAAGTGCTTCTGGATCGGAAAAAAAATGTCTGTCTTAGAATACGAAACGCCACCTGACAAACCATTAAGTTAGTTCGCATTTTACGAAAAGCCACTTCACGTACCATATGGTTCTAATCAGTTGTTAATATATCGTAGAGGACTATTTTTGCATATACACCATGTAAAAATCGTCTTCTGTTTCATTATATTTCCGTCCGTTCCAAAACATTGTTTACCTCGTATTTGAACTGATATTATTTTGATTTTTTTATTATTTTGTAAGTGTAAACAAGAAAACTGTTTGCAATAATGTCTAGTAATGATCGTCAACAGCGACTGTCTGCAGTTCAAGCCTCACAACTTATTTATTCATGGATTAACAATGATAATAATGCTGAATCTAGTGAGGACAGCAACAGACAGTAGTTAGTGACGATTCGGAATCGGATTTTATATTATATATTCTGGCAATTTAAATAAAATTAGCAGTATTGCTAATAAAGAAGGGGCGTGTCTTCAAAGTAGGAGCCAGCTGTGTCAAATCGTCATATAATCAAATTCTTTGAACAGAAAAGGATGAAACTTGACTATGTTGTGTAGAAATGGATATTCTAAGAAATTGGTGTAGTATTTGTTAGCTTTGGACCATTGGTAAGCTTAACACATGTTGGTAAGTTCACATCTTCCCTCAAAATGTTTATTTATATTTTTTTCATTTCCTAAATATGTTTAATGCTTTAAGAGTATTTTAAAAATTCAAATAAGTGGGTGTTTGTAATAGATGTTTCAATTCCACACATTTTGGTGTATGCAGTTTGTCTCTGCTGTTGAATGTAAGAAAGTTCTAACAAATTTTGTAAGGACACTTTTGCCTTAAAATGTGTTCCTCAAAAACAGAGCGTAAAAAGGCGGTTTTTGTATGCGTATTTTAAGAGTTAATATTCAAACTGAGTCCTTTGTTGCTACTTTCTGTCACCACCTCATCAACTAGTTTCTGGAACTAGTCATTGGAGTCATTGTTACACATGGTGCATGCGTGACTACTTCTTACTGTGTAGATGAAAGATATCCCACATTGTGGCAAGATAATTGTCCAGTAACTTTCGGAAACAAACACATACGATGGGAGATATCTATTCTGTCATCAACTGCACTGACTGAAAATGTAAATTTAAACATAGCAGAGCGGTAGAAACAAGTAAACTTTGTAACTTGACTACAACACATACCTCTTGTCTGTAACTCAGATGTAGCATGCACAACGACTACAAAGGGGGATCGATACAATGGCGGTAAAACCAGACAATGGGTAAGCTAGGCACTGTATACCTATGCATATGAAGACGGGATCCGGCTGACTTCCTGGATGAAGCCACTAGTTGGTTCAACGTTTTGAAAGGCTACTCACAGCAGAGCGGTGTTGGCCGCATAGAGCAAGGCGAGGCACGTAGAAAGACCCGGTCATCCACTGCATCTGGTACTATCTCCATTAGCCTCGATTTGTCTTGCTGCACCTGGATACAGATGATCCTGGACGGCAGAGTGAAAATGGTGAAACATTTTCCTACTTAAATCCAAATGACAGTTTTCCAAGTATGCACAAACTACAGTTTCAGACAACTAAAATTCACACAACAGAAGAACACATTTAAGGCTATCACCATGGGCACGTGAAACCTGCGAACACTACTCATTAAGTAGATTGTCCCTTCCGGAACCGGACTTACATGACAGCAGTCCTGAAAAACTCTGTTCTGTGCAAGTTGACCGGCGTCAGTAGCAGTCATTCTCAGGTCGTCAATGATATCTTACACCCATCGTCTTCTAGGTTTTCCTCTCATTCTTCTTCCATGGATCATTCCCGCCAACATTATCTTCTCTGGACAGTCGTTTGATGTGTCCAAAATATTTAATTTTCCTTGATTTTATGATCTTTAATAGCCAACTCTCTTTAATATCAAACTGTTGCTAGATCAAGCGAACACTACTAGATTATCTCATAACTAAATGACAAAAGAGATGGACTGTACTCTTGCCTAGAGAATTGACACGCTATGATATTGAGAAAGCTGCCTTGAGCAAGACCAGACTCCCTGACAAGGGACATTTGATTGTGGTTCTTTTGGAGTAGGCGAGCCAACACAGAACATCGGGAATCTGGTGTATGGTTTGCCGGAACAATCTCATCGTGTTTGTGGCCTTGTCAGGCTCCTAAAAGGTATCAGTGACCGTAGAGTGCCACTTTGATTAGCTTCTACTCACCAACAATAACCATTCAACGGTTTGCTATAGCTATTTTCACAACAATACTTTAGTAAAACTGTCAAGAGACCATAAAAATCAGATCTTCTTCAGTTAAAAGCATAAAGTTGTAGTTGTACAAAGTTGTAGTTGCCTAAAGTCAGTGTCGGCTCCTGATCGTATTTGCTTGTGGGGCCAGACACAAAATTTCGGGAAAATCATGGCTTTGGGTTAGTTTATATTTTAATTAATTAAATAATAAATATATGTTATACATTATTTTTGGTGGAGCCTGACCCCTCTGGTCCTTAATGACGAGCCGCCACTGCCTAAATTTGTAGTTGCATAACGTCGTTCGCGAAAGATACTTGAACCATTTTATTTTCTATCTTTAAAAGCTTTTATGACATTTGTGTACCCTACACTTTTTTCGAATGTATATTTGTCTCATGCTGTCGCTTCTATAAAGTTATTGCTTGTTCCTCAAGCACCTCTTCTCAACAGCACACACAAACATCGCGCCATTCCTTTCTTCCACAAAATTTCAATCAATATCTTGCAAGTTATTTATGTTTATTTTATAATTAAGTTTAGATCGTGCTGCTGCTGTTTGCTGATTTGAGTTGAACTTTTCATGTTTGGTTCAAGTAAATCTCTTTATGGATTATATTTTTCAACATTCCATTCAATTATTTTGTTTGATTTATCATTATATTATTCAGATGTTTGATATCACAAAATGTTGGATTTGACTGTCCATCTGATAATTATCGTACTGATGGTCTTAGTTAATTGTGTGGAAAGGTGGTATTCAGTGGCAGCTCGTTATTAAGGGACAATGGGGTCGGGCCCCACCAGAAATAATGTGTGACGTGTATTTATTATTTTATAAATTGAAATATAACCTAACCCAAAACCATGATTTTTCCGAACATTTTTGTCTGGCCCACCAACAAAAATTAACACGAGCCGCCACTGGTGGTATTAGTTTTCTTGTTTATTATAATCCGTGATTCTGTTGATCAACCTAGTAATGCAATTATTTGTGTGATTTCATGTAACATTTGATGTAATATATTTTGTGTTGTTTGTATGGCACCACCGCTGATGTTTATCACATACAAGCTGTACCATGCGCGCGTTGCTACGTCTCTAACAAAAAAATTATTTACGTCCAAGTTGATATACTGCTTCATTGCTACTAATGTCGCGTCCCAGTTGACACTGCTTCATTGCTACTAATGTCGCGTCCCAGTTGATATTTTTCTTATCATGATTCGAAATGAGTAGAAATCCTATGAAGAAATAAACCTGGATTGCATATTTTAACTTCAGCTTGTTTGTAAAATTGTCTTGAAACGATTATTTTATGAAAGAGATCGAGGTTTCCATAGTTTTAAAACATTCGTCTTCGAATCTTGTGTATATATTAATGTGTATACCTTAAGACTTCCAGAAACGTTCATAGCAAATTGTAAACAAACTTAGAAACTCTCGATGAAATAGGCGTGTTCGGTTTTTAGATTTTTTTCTAAAATTGTCAGCGCTACCTATTTAAAACTATGACAGGTAGCATCCCGACATCAAAACAAATATATCCTGTAAATTTCAGCTAAATCTGTTCTGTAGTTTCCGAGTCTATAGGTAACAAACAAACAGACAAACATCCATTTTTATATAAAATATAATAAAGATATCGATCAAATCCTGTAACATTAAAGAATTCTTTGTGACCAGTCAATCAATCAACAACAGAACTAGCACAAACGAAATACCATGTCAGACAAATCAGCAACAGAGTAATAGCAACAACAGAGGAATAGCCACAGCAACAGAGGAATAGCCACAGCAACAGATTAATAGACTCCAATTGACTTGTAATGAATGAAAATGAAAATCGTGGCATATCCCAAAGGACGTAGCCATCAACCACAGTAAACAAGTCGTTGATTTTCTAGGCACCACTTATACGTTCAGTAGTTTGCCATTGCTTTCTGAACGGGTGGCGCCATCATCCTTTGTTAAAATCAACGGAAACAATTTGCAAGCAAACTGTCCGCAGCGTGATTCGAACTCAGAACGTCGGGGTTAATAGACAAGAGTCACTAACCCCTAGGCAACAGACGCCACTTGTAATGAATACAATATGAAAATAAACATCGACAAAACCGAAGTAAAGACATTTGCTAGAGAGAAAAAACTGCTACCAATATCTCCATCCACAAACACACCTTAAAGCAAGTCAAAGGTTTTGCATTCATAGGGAGCATTTTGTTTTACCAAATGGAAGAATAATTAACAAAATCAATAAGGCAAAATAAAATCCTAGGACAAATGGCATCAATTTTGAAATGAAAACATGCCACCATGAACACTGAAAGAGCATAATACAACACAATCTTTCTCCCAGTATTATTCTATCAGTGCCAAACCTGGACGCTGCCATCAAACGATAAAATAAAACTAGTTACAACAGAGATAAAGTGTCTACGCAGAATAATGGGTGTATGAAGAAGACACCGGATTAGAAATAAAAGCACAAGGAAAAAAGTGGGTACAACCTCAGTACTGAACTTTAATAAGAAAGAACAAATTAAATGGTTCGGCCACATAATCAGATTACCAACAGACAGTTCGCATCAAGGACCAACACTACTCCGATACAGTGATATAAAACAAAAAGGCGTTCACGCAAAAGGTGGATCTCAGAGATAACAGAGGCAACGAAGGACACTGTTTATGAAGCGCACACAAAAACCCGTTCCAGAAATCTAAATAGGTTAGAGAAAAGAATAAGAGTCAAATGAAAAAACTCTGTGGTTACTGCCTTTAGTACCGTGTTTAGGACGTTTAGTACAGTGGCGACGAGAAGTGATGAATTTAATGGCAGTGCAGTAACCGCAAAGATGTTCAGGTTAGGATTTTTCATTTATGCCATAACAGAAAATAAATGTTTGGCCTTACCCTGAATGAACACGGGTCTCTCACATTGGAGCCGCTTTAATCCATTCAACCAGACGCTCCTATCATCATGTATATCATAGTAATATTGAACGCTCAGAAATGAAAACGATAGTGGTAGAAGCTGTTCTTGGAGATGCATACAACAACGATTCATGTGACTTGTTCATATTGCTCCTTATGGAAATACAATTTCTCCAGATTTGACTAATTGTTTGATTAATTTATTTATTGATTGATATGACCATCAGCATTGCACTTCGGTGAGTAGCCATGTGTGCTCCGATTTCTTTTTTATATAGTGCGATCGCCCGCGTGCCCAGCGTGTTCGTAGCGCGTTGGACTACGGGTGACTAGTCCTCTGTAAGTGCGGGTTCAACTCTGTAGACTGGCAGAAAAGCTACAGGTTCCCCAGATTTACGGTGTTCGTGGCACCGAGCCGAAGGGTTACGATGTCCATGACACGAGCCGAAGAGCTTTCAGCTCAAGTGCTTCTGGATCGGGAAAAAAATAAAAAATATAGTGCGATCTCAGCTACAGTGCATGAACTCCCATAACACCGTCGAGGGTCCCCGATGTAATTTTGAAGATGAAGATATTTTTGTAGGAATTTTATTTAAATTTTTTTCTAATGAATTTTGCCCGGGCAGCGGCTTTCCAACCTCCTCTTCTCGATTTTGCACTGCCAAGTGTTCTTTTACGTGCTCAAATTGAACACGGGACCTATGTTTTATTGTGCGTCTCCGATAGGATTAGGAACTCGATCTCACATACAAGCATCTCTGGGAAAATATCAAAATTGCTCTATGAGGGATCGAACCTATTACCTTTGACACGAGAGACGAGCACCTAGCTTCTACACCACAGAGACGAGCATCTAGCTACTACACCACAGAGACGAGCATCTAGCTTCTACACCACAGAGACGAGCATCTAGCTTCTACACCACAGAGACGAGCATCTAGCTTCTACACCACAGAGACAGGCATCTAGCTTCTACACCACAGAGACAGCATCTAGCTTCTACACCACAGAGACGAGCACCTAGCTTCTACACCACAGAGACGAGCACCTAGCTTCTACACCACAGAGACGAGCATCTAGCTTCTACACCACAGAGACAGCATCTAGCTTCTCACCACAGAGACAGAGCATCTAGCTTCTACACCACAGAGACAGCATCTAGCTTCTACACCACAGAGACAGCACTAGCTTCTACACCACAGAGACAGGCACCTAGCTTCTACACCACAGAGACGAGCATCTAGCTTCTACACCACAGAGACGAGCATCTAGCTTCTACACCACAGAGACGAGCACCTAGCTTCTACACCACAGAGACGAGCATCTAGCTTCTACACCACAGAGACGAGCATCTAGCTTCTACACCACAGAGACGAGCATCTAGCTTCTACACCACAGAGACGAGGATCTAGCTTCTACACCACAGAGACGAGCATCTAGCTTCTACCCACAGAGACAGCATCTAGCTTCTACACCACAGAGACGAGGCATCTAGCTTCTACACCACAGAGACGAGCATCTAGCTTCTACACCACAGAGACGAGCACCTAGCTTCTACACCACAGAGACAAGCACCTAGCTTCTACACCACAGAGACGAGCACCTAGCTTCTACACCACAGAGACAAGCACCTAGCTTCTACACCACAGAGACGAGCACCTAGCTTCTACACCACAGAGACAAGCACCTAGCTTCTACACCACAGAGACAAGCATCTAGCTTCTACACCACAGAGACGAGCACCTAGCTTCTACACCACAGAGACGAGCATCTAGCTTCTACACCACAGAGACGAGCACCTAGCTTCTACACCACAGAGACGAGCACCTAGCTTCTACACCACAGAGACGAGCATCTAGCTTCTACACCACAGAGACGAGCACCTAGCTTCTACACCACAGGACAGCACCTAGCTTCTCATCACAGGACGGCACCTAAGCTACACACAGGACAGCATCTAAGCTTACACCACGAGACGAGCATCTAGCTTCTACACCACAGAGACGAGGCATCTAGCTTCTACACCACAGAGACGAGCATCTAGCTTCTACACCACAGAGACGAGCACCTAGCTTCTACACCACAGAGACAAGCACCTAGCTTCTACACTACAGAGACGGCACCTAGCTTCTACACCACAGAGACAGAGCACCTAGCTTCTACACCACAGGACGAGCACCTAGCTCTACACCACAGAGACAGAGCATCTAGCTTCTACACCACAGAGACAGAGCACCTAGCTTTACACCACAGAGACGAGCATCCTAGCTTCTACACCACAGAGACGAGCACCTAGCTTCTACACCACAGAGACGAGCACCTAGCTTCTAAACCACAGAGACGAGCACCTAGCTTCTACACCACAGAGACGAGCACCTAGCTTCTACACCACAGAGACGAGCACCTAGCTTCTACACCACAGAGACGAGCACCTAGCTTCTACACCACAGAGACAAGCATCTAGCTTCTACACCACAGAGACGAGCATCTAGCTTCTACACCACAGAGACGAGCACCTAGCTTCTACACCACAGAGACGAGCATCTAGCTTCTACACCACAGAGACGAGCACCTAGCTTCTACAGACTCACAGAGACGAGCACTAGCTTCTACACCACAGAGACAGCACTAGCTTCTACACCACAGAGACGAGCATCTAGCTTCTACACCACAGAGACGAGCACTAGCTTCACACACAGAGACGAGCACCTAGCTTCTACACCACAGAGACAGCACCTAGCTCTACACCACAGAGAAGAGCATCTAGCTTCTACACCACAGAGACAGAGCATCTAGCTTCTACACCACAGAGACAGAGCATCTAGCTTCTACACCACAGAGACGAGCATCTAGCTCTACACCACAGAGACGGCATCTAGCTTCTACACCACAGAGACAGCATCTAGCTCTACACCACAGAGACGAGCATCTAGCTTCTACACCACAGAGACGAGCATCTAGCTTCTACACCACAGAGACGAGCATCTAGCTTCTACACCACAGAGACGAGCATCTAGCTTCTACACCACAGAGACAGCACCTAGCTTCTACACCACAGAGACGAGCACCTAGCTTCTACACCACAGAGACGAGCACCTAGCTTCTACACCACAGAGACGAGCACCTAGCTTCTACACCACAGAGACGAGCACCTAGCTTCTACACCACAGAGACGAGCACCTAGCTTCTACACCACAGAGACGAGCATCTAGCTTCTACACCACAGAGACGAGCATCCAGCTTCTACACCACAGAGACAGCACTAGCTTCTACACCACAGAGACGAGCATCTAGCTTCTACACCACAGAGACGAGCATCTAGCTTCTACACCACAGAGACGAGGATCTAGCTTCTACACCACAGAGACGAGCATCAGCTTCTACACACAGAGACGAGCATCTAGCTTCTACACCACAGAGACGAGCACCTAGCTTCTACACCACAGAGACAGAGCATCTAGCTTTACACCACAGAGACGAGCACCTAGCTTTACACCACGAGACCCAAGACTGTTATGGAGGAGGTGGCTATTTTTTGAATGAACTGTAGCTACGCGTTCATAAGATCAATAGCTATAAGCATCAGGTTCGGACCGTCTCAGGGCTTTCTGTTGTCTTCTGTCATTTTCCTAGTGTACACTGTAGTTATGACATGTACACAGAATGTAGAGATCGTGTACACTATGTCTTTGACAGGAACAGATTTCCTAATATAACAAACTGTTCTTGCTGCATAAACTGCTTTTTGATCGGTTGACAAGATGGACGCGAGCTAGTAATTTCATATGATGAAACCAATCAATAACTTTTGTCTTGGTCACTGCACTAGTACGTCGTGCGACAGTTCGTAAGAGTTTTCTTATGTCACCCCCATCCCTAGAGAGCGCGGTAGCGTAGTTGTTAGTGAACTCCTTCTCAAGGCTGGTGGCCTGGGTTCAGCTCTCCCGCAGTGCGCGTGGAATTTTCCGACCGCGACGGTTCAGGTCGACTCCAGCCTCAACTGGACCAGACATGCTCTGGGAAAGTAAAGGCGCCGGCGTGATGCTGACCACATCACCCATCGTGTGCCGATGGTCAATGAAAATACAGGCCTAACACTGTATTGACCTATATACCACAAGGTATGAAGGCTTCTTTCCTTCTTACCCCTCCTTCCTTCCCGACGAAACAGCTTCTGGCTTTACCTGGATTAAACCTGGTCTCACAAATGGTACCGGCACTAATCCATTCACAGACACTACACAACCTAATAAGAAAGGATAAATACAAAGATTTGCTCTATTGCACTGGGGTTTCCATATGTCTGAGTCTCTTTCCACAGAAATATCGTGCAGCTGTCGAAAGTATTACACAAAGCACGTACTCTACAGCTTCGGTAAATATCAGGATCTCCTAAAATACAATGCACTCCTGGATCAAACTGAATGGATCGGTTCAACCAATACCTACAATATAGGCAAACGAGTTATTAGTCACACCCCACTTCATCCCAAAGTGTGTTACATATAACGAAAGAAGAAAATCTGACAGCGAGAGGAAGGCAAAGACATCATTGTCTTATTAAAGTCTGTAAAAAAACACTCTGAAAATTGTTGCTGTCGTATTTCTACAACTGGATCGATAACAGAGTCTACACCAAGACTGTTCAGTAATTAGGGTTAGAGGTCAAATTATTTCTGTTCGTCCGTTGTCATAGTTACTGATAAAGAATCGATTTTTATGTACTATTCACTGACCATGAAATAAGTGTAATGATGACTAGCATTTCTTGACCTGTTGTTTCCAGATCCCCGAGTTCACTTTGCGCTACGTGGGTCCAGTGAAAGTTTACAAAAATAATTAACAGCTAGAGTGAGGTGATGCATCTACATGGATGGATCGGTGATCACGACCAAAGCCCGCTTGGGCGTTCTCTGCATGTTTATACATTAAAAGAGAGACAGTGTGCATTTAGTAAGGGGAGGTTAAGCCGAAGGATTGACTTCATGCACCGGGTTTTACCCCTTTAGCTCGACCTCTCCCAGAAATGGCACGCCACCTGTCAGAGATTGCAAAAACAAGAACCCTAGCTCCGACATCAATCCAGTGTCCTGGAAAATGCATTCGTGAACATAAAGGCGCGGTCCGGATTCGATTCCACGACTTTCGACTCGTAAGGCATGGCTTACTACACCCAATAAGTAGCATGACAATAGAAGCACTGGCGGTGACTAAGGCACTATTCTTGCTGGAGTCACAGAATTACATTCATGTGTGCATTATATAGGATTTATTGAGTATGATCAGGTAGATGGAGGCTTGTTCAGTGCGCAGAAAATGGACTGAATCACTACATCCATCAACAATTCGCATAGTTACAGTCATCGTTGCTCTGGAGGGGGTCTCTGTGGCTAAGTGGTTAAGCTCTTTGCCTTGTGGGTCGAAAGTCGTGGGTTCGAATCCGGACTGTTCACGAGTGCAGTTTTTTTAGAGACCCCTAGGATTGTTGCTGGAGCTACGGAGTTCGTAAAAGTAAAGGTAAAGGAACCCTTTCATACCTCGTGGTATATAGGTCAATACAGTGTTAGGCCTGATTTTATATTGACCGCCGGCACACGATGGGTGATGTGGTCAGCATCACGCCGGCCGCCTTTACTTTCCCAGAACCTGTCTGGGACCCAGTTAAGGCTGGGTCGACCTGAGAGCCGTCGTGGTCGGGAAAATTCCACGCGCATTGCGGGAGCTGAACCCAGACCAACAGCCTTGCGAGCGAGTTTACTAACAACTACGCTACCGCGGCTCTCACGGAGTTCGTGCTTTGTGCAATACTCTCCGCAGGTGGCGTGCCATTTCTGCGGAGAGGAACCGAGCCATATGGGGTAATACCCGGTGCAATGAAGTCAATCCTTCGGCTTTAAAACCCTTTAATTGCTCTGGAGCATATGGGTGTCGATGACAATGAGAAAGCTGTCAGACTGGCTGGTACTGCCACCTTATCAGGTGGTCATCCAATGGATAGAGCTGACACTCTCAATGCCTTCATAAAGTGTGACAGTAAAAAAAACCTCTCATCTAAACCAACGCACGTCAACTGTTCGATTTCAAGAGCTTGGAGTGAAGATGGAGGGCCCAGAAAAGTGCAGTCCAACAGATGTTTGAGTAGGTTCAATCGTGGCCTCCTGCAACATAAGACCGACTAGCTCAGACTAGATATAGACAATTACTGTTTATTGGAGGCTGGTTTTTGTAAATGTTTGATACAGCACTGTACGTTTTTTTCAATTTTACTCTGTTCTATTCGTTCATGTTTATTTATTGATGACAAATGTTAATAATTCTGATATTCTTTAGCTTTAAACTCAACTTGTAACATATTATAACCTTGATTTAGCATGTTGTGCTGTTTTTAAAATTAATTTGTCCATATACAACAACACTGGACTGCTAGAATCACGCGACACTTGTGGTCTTATTTCCTAGAATTTTTACCTTAGCCCGCCGGCCTATGTTATCGGAGGCCCCGGCTAAATAATCAACATCGAACTGGTAAGGTTGGTCGCTGGACGTTATTGAAGATATTGTGATGGAGATCGTAACACGGGACATGTTTGGATAGCATTGAAGATATTTCAAATTGAAACTGACACTGAGTCAAGCGATGTTATCTCTCTCTCTCGCTGCTTTTAGCCCGGATTGGGGCATAGGCCCTCAACCAACTCATGCCAAGTCTTCCTATCTCTAGTTATCTCCTGCAGCTCCTTCCAGCTCTTCTTTATATTGTTGATCTCCACCTCCAAATCTCGTCTCCATGTATTTCTCGGTCTCCCTTCTTTCGCTGTCCCTGCGGGTTCCAGACAAGGACCCTTCTTATTATATTCCTCTCCGGTTTTCGCAAAATGTCCTATCCAGCGCCAGCATCTAAGCGATGTTATAGTTAACTGAAATAATCAAACGACCTATAGTATTTGAAGATGGAATGACGAGCCTGCCCCTTCACATTTCTAGACTCGCAGAAGAATCAATTCCTCTCTTCCCTTTTGGAGTGTCTGGTGTTTGAAAAATGTGCACATGTTTCTCGGTCCGGATTCGAACCCACAACCTTCCGAGCGACTAGCAAATGCATTAACCCCTTCACCATAAAGAACCCTTACCAGAACCAGATGATATACACCCGTCAACAATGTTATGTTGCGATGCACTGTCCATCAAAACCACGAAACTGTCAACATTGTGAAAACATCTCGATACTAAATACAGGGTGTTCAAGATAATTGCAGCCCCAGTGATAATTCGAAAGTTGCCAGGTACAAATTGAGTTGTGTGTATTTACTATTTAAACCGGTTCTGACTAGCTCGTCCTACGTCACATTTGTTCATCGCCTCTTCCAGCACTACAATTACACACCGTCACATAACCTTGACCTATACTACGTCATAACTGAACCTTAACATTTCCATACATATATGCCAGATTAACTCCATTCACGGACTGCTTTTATCTTGAACACCCTGTATAAAGAGTTTGTCAGAAAGAACATCAATATTTACAATAGTAAGAATAATGAACTCTATAAAAGTAAGAAGATGGTTTGAAAGACTAAAGATTCTGAAGTTTTAACAATGAAAATATAAGATATACCATCATTTTATGTCTTTCAACTGAGACATACAAAAAAACTGGCAACACCTAACAATAGTCAATACTTTGTCAAATGACACAGCTAAGAAGCTCTCCCAAAATAACGCGGTTTTTTAGTCCGAAAGAGGAAACACTTATCTCAAAGGAATGTGTGTCCTTCAGTTTTTTTATCGTAATTGTGCGAAAATTACAGACAACGTAATGTGCGGTCTAAAATGGAGGTCTAAAATGTGAGGTCTAAAATGTGCGGGCTAAAATTTGCGGTCTAAAATGTGCGGTCTAAAATGTGCGGTGTGCGGTCTAAAATGTGCGGTCTAAAATGTGCGGTCTAAAATGTGCGGTCTAAAATGTGCGGTCTAAAATGTGCGGTCTAAAATGTGCGGTCTAAAATGTGCGGTCTAAAATGGTTTAAAGACGAAATATTGACGTCATTACACCAGGTCTCCCCATAACGCTCGCCAACTCTCGCAGAAATGGAACTTTACCTGCCAAGATTAACACACAAAGCATGAACCACTTTACTGAGGTAACAATCCTTGGGATGGAACTTCACCTGCCAAGATTAACACACAAAGCATGAACCACTTTACTGAGGTAACAATCCTTGGGATCTCCTGGACAAAAATGCACTGGTGAACAGAACATTGCTGTCTGGACACAAACTTAAGACCTTCGGAAAGCAAGGCTTAACTTAGCCACAAAAATCCTACTTCCCCATTACACAATGGGTAGTGGGGTGAACATCGCACACGTCGCCTATTCTACCCAGTGTTTCTCTGGTACCCAATTGAAGATGTGTTAATCTGAGAGGCGTTAAGGCATAGTCACAAACAAATTTCCTTCAGTTGTAAAATTGAACCCCGAATACGATTACAAGGCAAGTAAACTAACCACTACGCCGTTGAGGCTACAGCATGGGAGAAGTCAGTCAAATAAATTATTTGCCTGACTAGAGTGAATGAGGTTGGAGTACTATTGGGAGCAGCCAAACACAAACGTTTTGTTTAAGGTATAAGATATATGAATATCAACGTAGAACAGACACGATCACCACGTAAAGATAAAGAGGATGTTGGTGAATATGTCGATGCATCTAGAGACCTTCTCGGAGTGCTGCGATTATTAAACTTATTAACTAACAAATTATTTATACACTCTTAATAAGTAAAGCAAAGGAATCTTTTTTCATACCATGAGGCATAATGTGAAATACGTTGTTATGCCTATATTTTTCATTTACTATCGGCACACGATGGATGATGTGAACAACATCCCATCCTCCGCCTATTTCTCCCGGTGTTTCTCTGACATCCAATTGAGACTCGGTCGACCTGAGAGACGTTAAGGTAAAAAAAATGTCATCTCCCACTGTGGAATCGAACCTAGTACTACTCGTCTAACTACTACGTTATCTCGGCTCTCAACCCCTCATAAACAGATATGTAATTATGCTAAAATGAAAACACTAAAAACAGAATGGAATGCAACTGATAGGAAAACAAAGATCAGAATACTAAGAGCATACATATTCCCAGTGGTAACATATGGGTGTGAAGTATGGACATTTAACAAGGCAGTGGAAAAACATATATGTGATTTTGAATACAAATGTTAGAGAAAAGTCCTTCGTATATCATGGAAAGAGAAGATAACAAATATATCTACACAGAAAGAACTTAAAATAATAAAAAAAATTGGCTGATGTTACAGATAAGAATGGAAACGTATTTTGGAAATATAATGAGACACGAAGGGCTGAAAAAGGCCATTATGAAAGGAGTCATCCTGGCAAAGAGGGGAAGAGGAAGACCACGGAGAAGATGGGTTCAGGATTAACCGATGGTTTGAACATGACAGCTGCAGTGGCATGAGAGGAATCTGGCTTATGAGAGAGAGAGAGAGAGAGAGAAATTACGAAGAGAACTGTTAAGGTGGCAATGTTCTGCCCAGGACAAACTATTTGACGATGATGATAAATTGTGGTAACGATATTTTCAGAAAAATATTACCATCGTCTATTCATTAAACCAACACAACTGTCTTCACTTCAGGCATTTCTACAGAAAAGTATATCCTTTCAGGAGTCCATAATTATGTCTATGGTGACTTCTTGGTTATATGATCCGTTCTAAAATAGAAACCACCCGCACAATCGTAACTTGGACGATCCTGAATATTAATGAGAGTTCCAGACTCAAAGAATCTATGCCTCGGGCAACTTTCCATATCAGACACATTGTTCTAGAAGCTTGGGGGCATCGCTACTTGAGATGATACTAAAGTGTACTTGCTGTGAATGATCACTCCCTGAGTAAGGGACTACATCTTAATGTATTGTACAGATGAAGAATATTCTAAGTTTAACTTGAAGTTATAAATACCCACCGCAAAATGAGCTAAATAAATAGATAGATAGATAATAGATAGATAGATAGATAGATGATAGATAGATAGATAGATAGATGATAGATAGATAGATAGATAGATAGATAGATAGATAGATAGATAGGTAGATAGGTAGGTAGGTAGGTAGTTAGGTAGACAGACAGGCGGACGACGGATAGAGTATAGGATGGATGGGTGGGTGGTGGGTGGGTGGTGGATGGATGGATGGATGGATGGATGGATGGATGGATGGATGGATGGATGGATGGATGGATGGATGGATGGATGGATGGATGGATGGATGGATGGATGGATGGATGATGGATGGATGGATGATGGATGATGGATGGATGGATGGATGGATGGATGATAGATGATAGATAGATAGATCGATAGATAGATAGATAGATGGATAGATAGATAGATAGATAGAAATATACTTATTTTGATTTTATCACAAGATAAAGAAAGGCTTATTTTGGTGCCAGGGCATGCAGGTGTAAGGGGGAATGAACGTGCGGTTACGCTTGCAGGTATGGCTGCTGTACAAAGCGGGCGAGCAATGGACCAAGCTGATATTATGCATTTCCTCAGAGAGAGAGAGAGAGGACATGAACATGATTCAAGTAATAGTGGTGAATCTACAACACTAACCAGACTGCAAAAACTCCAAGTCAAGTGTGGTGTAGCTAGACAAGAACGCTATGCTGGTAGCCACAGAAGAATAGTAAACCAAAAAAAACCAGTGTCGTTAGTAGCCACACGCTGAGGGAAATACTGAGGGTGGGGGAAATCGGAGCACTTATGGACTAATTGCTTGACGTGCAGTGATGATGTTCCAGCGACTAAACTAAACTAAACTAAACCAAACGAAGGTCTCTTTATTCAGTAACACATTTTACACGTGTGATATTTCATTATTACCATCAAATAGCTTATTCCGAGCATAACAGTGTTTGAGAATGTATCTCACTCATAGGACAGATACCCTGCCTCTACAGCCGTGATGCTCAAATCAGTTACATCCTGAAACCTTCTCTTCCGTGGTCTTTCTGTTTTCCTCTTCGTTGGGATGTCTTCTCTAACCATAATAGCCTTCTCTAAACATAATAGTCTTCTCTAAACATAATAGTCTTCTCTAAACATAATAGTCTTCTCTAAACATAATAGTCTTCTCTAAACATAATAGTCTTCTCTAACCATAATAGCCTTCTCTAAACATAATAGCTCTTCTAAACATATTAGTCTTCTAAACATAATAGTCTTCTCTAAACATAATAGTCTTCTCTAAACATAATAGTCTTCTCTAAACATATTAGTCTTCTCTAAACATATTAGTCTTCTCTAAACATAATAGTCTTCTCTAACCATAATAGTCTTCTCTAACCATAATAGCCTTCTCTAAACATAATAGTCTTCTCTAAACATAATAGTCTTCTCTAAACTATCGTGTTTCTTTATATGTCTACAAGATGTGTTATACAAAAAGAAATATCCATATTTTCATCTACTCATGCGATGTTTGGTGATACATTATTATTCTCATTATAGCTATCATCAGCTTATAATAAATCATTCACTATAGCAAGGTTGCATGTTCGTATTTTAGTCTTATATGGTGCATGTGAGCCCGCACATCAGCTGAACAGTGTCGACAGCACGACCAAACCACGACTTGCTCACAAATTTTGACCATGGGGAAGAGTGGATACTGGGGCCTTCAATATATGGAAACACCTTTTCGGCCATTATTAAACTCGATTCATTAAATATGATCCGCAAGGTAGAGGCTGGTTCGGTGCGCAGGCAATAGGCTGAATCACTACAAGCGTGAACAGTTTGCAGAATCACACTTATCTTCGTTACGGGGCACAAGGGTGTCGTTGGCAATGAGAGAACAGACAGGCTGGCTGACTCTGCCACCATATCAGACGGCCAGCCATCTGGGTTGTGCGTCTGCAAACTGCGCCTCCTCGTTTTGAAAATAACCGGACGGGCGAGCCAGTCAGCGAACGCGGTTCCCAGTGTCCGATAACCAATTGCGTGCATAGTCTCTAACGGCTGCGCGTGCCTCTTCACTTCTTCACGCGAACGAGGCTCCCAGCAAATAAGGGACAAGGTAGCGTCTGCTATTAAGACTCGCTCGCTCGCGCGCGGTCTTATTGGTGGTGTGTGTGTCCGTATATCGAAGTTTCTCGGTCGCGAAGTGATACTGTCAGTCTAAAATTTTAAACGCTCGACTGTGGTCTCGTTAAAAGGCCCGGCTCTCGCAACGAGTTTGTGGGTCCGAAGGTAGAAATATGGTGTCGTTCTTTGCTTGGCGAGGCGCAAGTCTTGGGGAAAAACGGTATGAAGCGAGCGCTTGGTCGTTTCGCTTCAATTCGCATTTTCACCGGGTCGTCGGATCCGCTCTGCACAGAGCGCTGTCTCCTACCCCGAGCATTGTCGGTCCAGTCACGTCCATGACAGCTATCTGGTTGATCCTGCCCTTAGTCATATGCTTGTCTCAAAAGTTAATCCATGCATGTCTAAGTTCACACTGTCTCACGGTGAAACTGCGAATGGCTCATTAAATCAGTCGAGGTTCAATAGATGATACGACGGGGTACCTTGAGGCTCATGAGGTCATGGTGGTAACATGAGCCAGGGTTGGCGAGAGGGCGCGCTAACCAAGACCCTGCTCACAACCTCCACGCGGTGACCCTAGAAACAGACTCTGGTTCCGGTCTGGCTAGGGGGGCAGGGATCGGGGAGAACTACTGGTAGTGGTAGCAGTGCAAGTACGGAAATGCAATACAGGTCCATACTAACAAAATGCACATATCTCCTGGCCGATGTCGAACAAGATATTGCCCAAGTTCCCAAAAGTAAAGATACAGCAGGTCCGAACATTGGCGAATGCCGATACTTTACACGGTGTTTTATACGAGTAAGACGCCGTCCGAGGATAAACTTATAAGCCCCGAGAAATATTTCTCTCAGTCAGAACGGGCAAAACAGCGTAACTCACTGTCCTGGCGTAGATCACAAAGCCCCATTAATTCGGCAAAGCTGATCGTAAAGGCGTAGATCCGAGCTGACATTGTCGGCGCAAAGGATCGTACCCTAGGGAAAG
Source organism: Arion vulgaris (assembly GCA_020796225.1). Classification (NCBI taxonomy): domain Eukaryota; kingdom Metazoa; phylum Mollusca; class Gastropoda; order Stylommatophora; family Arionidae; genus Arion; species Arion vulgaris. The sequence continues at coordinate 36,801,121 of CM036766.1, forward strand.
CTCACCCATAGTAAAGCAAAATCGGGCTGAAAACGGACGGACCGGCCTAGTCACCATGGGCGCACAATCGTCCCGACGTAGATCACTCCGTTCTTACCAGTGGACTAATTATACATCCCAATAAGAATGAAGAATGAACGAAGAAGAAGACGGCCAGCCAATGGATAGAGCTGATATTTTGAACGCCCCCATAGAGTGTGACCGCAAAGAATATTTTCATTTAAACCAATCCACGTCAAAAGGCACCAATAACGCAAATATGGGCATCAAGTGGGTGGATAAAATTTTAGAAGACCTTGATTTTGCCGACGATATAGCCTTTTGAGTTCATCACATCAAGATATTCAAATGAAAACAAACCTTCTCCAAAATATCTCAGGACAAATTGGTCTCCAAATCAACACCACAAAAACAAAAATTGTTGACCTTACCAGCAGTCCAGAAAATATTCAACTAAAAACTACACTCTTGAAAAAGTCAAAAGTTTACATACCTAGGGAGTATGATGACATCTACGGGGATACAGCGCCAGAAATTCCACACAGAATCGCATTGGCATCAAGTGCTTTTAACAAATTGTCAAATATATGGAAGTCCAATTCACTCAGCAAGCACTTAAAATTAAAGATCTTTAACTCTTGTGTGATTCCAATATTAACTTATGGATGCGAGAGTTGGAAAGCAATAAAAGCTCTAGAAAGAAAATTAGATAACTTTGAGAATAAATGTCTTAGAAGAATATTGAACCTCAAATGGTCAGATTTCAGACCCAATACACAAATAAGACAAGAGACCAAGCAAGAAAATGTATCAAATTTTATAAGAAAGCGCTGCTGGAACTACATCGGCCACACACTTAGAATGGATGAGAGAAGACTCCTTACCAATCCCTCATATGGACACCAGAGGGAAAAAGAAAACGAGGAAGACCAAGAGAGACTGCGTAGAACCATCACCAGAGAAGGCTCAACGATGGGCCTAGTAAACATTAAAGACCTAAAACAGATAGCAACGAACCGCGAGACATGGAGAACTATGACCTCTGCCCCATGCGCCGCCCACAGGCCCAAGAGGAAAGACTAACTAACTAATCCACGTCAACTGCTAGATTGCAGGAGCTGGGTTTGAAGATTGGAGTAGCAAGAAAAGAACAGAATAACAGGTATATGAGTAGGCTCATCAATCAAAATCGAACTGGTACGGTCAGTCGCTTGACGCTGTTGGAGATATTGCGAAGGAGATCGGAGCACCTATGGACATGTCCGGAGTGAAATAAAGATATTCCAAACTGAAACTGAAACTAATCTCCACAAATATTGCAAAGAAAGGAATTCTCTAGCGTTGGATGCAAACGTCAAGACCAACATTAATTAAAACTGTAATAAAGGTGACGTTGTGATTTACACGGACGGATCTGTAGTTCGCATATGTCTTCTCTTCAAACTATACGACAAAAAAGTCAAGTAAACATGTGGTGAATTTAATATGATAACAAGTAGCGTGACAATAGAAGTACTGGAGGAACTATGACACTATTCTGACTGGAGTCCCAAGAGTACAATCATGCGTACATTCTGAGTGATTCATTGAGTATGATCCGAAAGCTGGAGGCTGGTTCGGTGCGCAGGCAATAGACTGAGTCACTACAAGCTTCAACAATTTAAAAGAGGAGGAATCATAACTAAATAAAGTTACGATATGCTCAATTACTATCTGTAGAATCAAGCTGAAAGTTGAAGATATCATTGAGAAATAGCTAACACTAGTGAAGGAACAATTTTGGGAACTCGTAAACTAATTTCATATTGCCGATTGATTGATTAACTGATTGATAGGATCATGCACTTCGGTGAGTAATCATGTGTGCTCCAATATCTTTCCTACACAGGAAGAGCTCAGTTGCAGTACACGAACTCCGTAGCACCGGCAAAGGTCCCTGATGTAATTTTGAAGATGGAGAAGATATTTTTGTAGGAACTTTTATATTAAATCTTCTCTAATGAATTTTACACGGGCAACGGCTTTCCGGCCTGTTCTTCTCGATTTTGTACTGTGCCCGGTCAGCGGCTTTCCGGCCTGTTCTTCTCGATTTTGTACTGTGCCCGGTCAGCGGCTTTCCGGCCTGTTCTTCTCGATTTTGAACTTCCAAGGGTTCGTTTACCTGCACAAATTGAACAAGGGACATAGGTTTTATCGTCTGTCTCCGATAAGACTAGGAACTCGATCGGGGATGTCTGGAAAAATATCCAGATGGCTCCACGAGTTAATGAACCAGGTACCTTTGGCACGAGAGACGAGTACCTAACCTCTACGCACAGAGACCCCATCTTATTGCAGACGATCAGGTAATCATATCAACAAGAGAGGAACAGCTACACCAACACATTAACAGATTCTAGTTAACATACAATGAATACAATATAAAAATAAACAAACCCGAAGTAATGACATTTGCTAGAGAGGAAAACACAACCAACATCTACATCAACAAACATCAATTAAAGGAAATTAAAGAAATGTCATACCTAGGAGCATTTTTTCCAGCAAATGTGAGAATAACTAATGACATCCAACGTACAGCAAATGTGAGAATAACTAATGACATCCAACGTACAGCAAATGTGAGAATAACTAATGACATCCAATATAAATGCAACAAAGCTAATAAACTTATAGAACAACCAAGATGATGAGAAAACTACCATCATGTGCTGAAATTACATCGAAACCACTGAAATATACCAACACACGACCGACATGGAAAGGTAAACAATTTCAAGAGCTAAATGAGAACATTACAAGGATAACAGGCAAAAACCAGCAGACAAGTGAAGAAAGAAAATTTCTGGTCACTGAGTGCATAAAGGAACACTTCTATTACGGCAGGTGGAATCATGTATACACATATGGGTCTGCAACAGAATATGGAGGAGGAGGAGCCCTCATAGTGACATGAAACACAGGAAGCTAAAAATAGCGATATGAAGGTTCTCCAGTAGCTACAGAGCAGAGACAAAGGTTCTAAAAGCAGCAGCAGAAGCCATAATGTCCGATAAATATGTAAAAGAAAATGAAGTAGTTTTGACTGGTGCTCTGTCGATAATTACTGCTCTAAACATGAAGAACATAACTTAATGGAACTGCAAGCATAATCACTTCAAGTATGCAACATTTTTCCTTGTATTAAAAGTTATTCCTTGTATAAACATACATTTGTTCTTGTATGCAACATTTTTCTTGTATGCAACATTTTTTTATTAGTGTGCAACATTTTTTCTTGTATGCAACATTTTTTCTTGTGAGCAATATTTTTTCTTGTGTGCAATATTATTCCTGTATGCAACAAAATGTATGTCTTGCAAAGTGGGCGGTGGCCCGAACAGGTTTGGTAACCTATGACTTAGATGAACCGAACCCATGAGGAAACAAGGGGCAATAAAGTCAGTTCTTCGTCTAGAGATCTGTAATATCAAGCAGTGATAAATTAAAAAAAGGTGATAGAGATAATGGTGGGAGAGGCACGCAGAGAGTCTACAGCAATGGTTCTCAAAGGGTGTGCCCAGGCGCACCAGTGTGCCTGGTGACATTCCTAGGCTCGTCCTAGGAAATCCCAGATCAGGGGTCGGTGCCGATGCCCAAAAATGAAGCAAATGATAGTACCACTGCGATCTACAAGGCATGTCGTAAGAGGTGACTGATGTAGGACCTAGGAAGCTACCTTAGTAAACAAAAATCATCGCAGAAATCGGATGTGTTGGCCTACTTGTAGATGCATAACTGGCACAGCGTACAATCGCGCTTAGGCTCAGATCACATACACATCTCACAGAGTGGTTAACAAGCGGTCGATATGGAGCATTCCAAGAAGAAAAAGATCAGAGATCGGCAACGCGGTGCCAGCGGGCACCAGGAAAAAAAACATCGCCAAGACACATCTTGTCCGTGCTTCTCATAGGCTGAAATTAAATGATAAATAAAGATGCGTAGCATGTTCCAATTATTTCTGTATTTCTTTCTTTTGTACATCTTATTTATTAACGTTTTTGTGTATAGTGCAATGCGTGTACGATTTTTTGTAGGAATTCAAGTGTGTCACCACTTCGGCAAGTTTGAGAACCACTTGTGTACATAAAATAATAAAATGTAACGTACTAGAAATGTACCACAAACAATAACTATATTTTATCATATATAGAAATAGAGCTACCAATATCTGGGCTCAATAATTAACAATAACGGTGACTGCTCCAAAGAGATCTCAAGAAGATTGGCAATAGCAATCAAGAAGTTAAACACAATGAAGGACATGTGGCAAAGCACCAGAAAAATACTAAAATTAAAAATATTGAGAGCATGCATTTTCCCAGTGGCTACTTATGGTTGTGAATCATGGACTATTACACAGAAATTAAGAACGAAAATCCAGTCCTTCGAAACTAAATGCTACAGAAAGATCCTACGAATACCATGGACAGAAAAAGAAAGAACACTGATGTCCTGAAAGAACTAAATGCTAAAGAGAATTGGCTGATAAACAACATACTATACAGAAAAATTAGATACTTTGGTCACATCAAGCGTCACGATGGCCTGGAAAGAACAATACTAGAGGGCAGGGTACTAGGACGCACAGGCAGACCAAGAAGACGATGGCTACAAGATATTAAAGAAACCATGAATATGACCATCGACGAAGTGGGTGAACTAGCAGAGATAGATTGAATTTCAGATGTGCTGCAAAGAGAGCCAAGTCCTATAAAGGATACGCACCTTGATGATGATGATAGAAATAGAATAAATAACAAAGAAAATAAGATAAATAAAGAAGAAAGGGAGTGAATTAGCTTTAATAAAGATGTGTAACAGACTTCCCGTTACAGTGAATTACCTCCTTCGCATCTCATTTCAGGCGAGACAACTGAAGGTGTGGATTGTCATAAAATCAATGAAATAAGAACAACAAAATGAATGTAGCTTTAATTATCGAGCAAGTGGTCTCCCCGCATGAACGCTTAATTATTGTGAACGTATTCTGTTTTGATGGTATTTACTTCAGTTTGTCTTTCTTGTAACGTTTTGTTTTTTCTGTATAGTTATATCGCGTGTGTGTTGCGGGCTCACAAGGGGAGCAAAGAATAGTAACACTGCGACTTACAAGGTATGTCGTAAGAGGCGACTGAGGTAGGGGCATAAGGAAGCTACCCTAAAAATAAAAAGCATCGTAAAAATCGGATGTGCATAACTGACACAACGTACAATCGCTCTTAGGCTCAGATCACATACAAATCACAAAGAGTTGTTTAATAAGTCGTCGATATAGAGCGTTCAGAAGAAGAAGAAGAAGTATAGTTCTATTCCTGATGACAATGAGAGGGCAGACATTTTTGCTGGCTCTGCCACCATTTTGAGGTTCATTTAACGGATAGAGCATTCTTAACGTCCTTGTATAGTATGACCTCAAAGAGGACTTTCATCTGCACCATCCCACGTTAACAGCTACATTGCAAGTGTTTGGACAGAAGATTAAAGTGGCCAATAAAGAGCATCACAACAGGCATATGATGAGATTGAACAATCAACATCGAATTAGAACGGTTAGTCGCTGGACATAAAGTAAATAAGTAAAGCCCCTTTTCAACCACGTGGTATAAAGGGTAATACGGTGTTAGGTCCGTATTTTTCATTGTCCGTCGGCACACGATGGGTGATGTAGTCAACATCACGCCGACCGTCTTTACTTCCCAGAGCTTTTCCTGGTACCAAATTAAGGCTGGCTAGACTTGAGACCCGTTACTGTCGGAAAAACCCACACCACATGGAATTGAACTGCGACCACCAGCCTAAAAGGAGTTCACTAACAACGACACTGCAGGGGCTCTCAGTCGCTGGAAGCTGTTTGAGATATTCCGGAGAAGATCGAACCACCTATGTACATGTCCGAAGCGCAGTCAAGTTTCAAAGTGAAACTGCATTTCTGTTTCCCGTTTAACTTTCAGACGTCTAGCCAGGTGTGGCTCGTCATTAAGGGCCAGTGGGCCAGACCCCACCAAAAACCGAAAGGCGGAATAACTTCCCGGAATAGACAAGTAATAGTAAATACTCCAAAAAATTTATGATTTTTCCGAAAATTTGTTCTGGCCCTACAAGAAAAATGACCACGAGCCGCCCTGCGTCTAGCATACGTTAAACAATATTTAACTCCTTTAATTATTCACGAGATCCCCGATAACATAGTTATTAGGGTTCTTGATTAGTCGTTGCGAGGGTCCAAGATCAAATTCCACAGTAGGAAGACATTTTTTCCATTCGTAATTGGTCTCGGTCTTCCCAACCTAATTTAGATACGAGAGAAATACTAGGAAGTAAATCCGACAGGCGTGATGTTGCCCACATACCATGTCGTGATAGAACTAAATAAAAGACACCGGTCTTAAGTTGAAGTCACGTGTCTTGACTCAACATAGACTTAATTCTCCAACTTAACAAGCAATGACTACTTCATTCATAGTGTCCCGTTGGTCAAAGAAAAGATACTGGTCTAATATTTTCCTCAATATGTACCCCATGGTGTGAACATTGGCTATTCGTTGTACATGTTATATATTTACACCAGCCAACTGTGGTGTGGGGTGGCGTCTGTGGCTTAGGGGATAGTGACTCGGTCTATTAACCCCGACGTTCTGAGTTCGAATCCCGCTGCGGACACTTTGTTGCAAATTGTTCGCGTGGATATTTATTTAAAAACGATGACACCACCCGTTCAGAAAGCAAGGGTAAACTACTGAACGTAATAATGCCTAGAAAAATCACAAACAGCGTTAAAAGCTGGGTTGATTCGCAAAGTCCTGTAAAGGATATGCAATTAACTTTTAACTGTGGAGTGAGCGTCTGTAGCTTAAACGTTAGTGAGCTCGATCACAACCAAAGTGTACCTGGTTCAAACTCCACGGAGGCAAGTTTGGTAGCAAATTAGTTCCTTGGATTTTAATGAACTGTAAAAATAGACCCACGTTCAGAAAGCAATGACAAACTGCTGAAAGTGTAAGTGCTGCCTAGAAAATCGACGACTCGTTTACTGTTGTTGATGGCTACGTCCTGTAAAAGAATATGTTCCAATTTTTGATTTTCGAACCGTTTCTACTAACTCAGCGTCAAAGACGATGTCTTGTCTTCGGAGACGATTGTACAAGAATTGAAAGTAAGGATATCCGAAAACCGACCACTAGTGAACGTGCTACTAACTCAGCGTCAAAGACGATGCATTGTTTCGAGACGATTGTAAAATTGAAAGTAAGATGATCAAACCGAGCCTAGTAAGTGCTGCTCTAACCAGTCAGGACGATGTTTGCTTTGGAGACATGTTGTACAAGAATAGTGATTCCGAAACTGACCTTAGTGAACGCTGCTACTAACTCAGCGTCAGAGACGATGCTTGTCTTGGAGACGATTGTACAAGAATTGAAAGTAAGGATATCCGAAAACCGACCACTAGTGAACAAGTACAGATTGCCAACCAGTGAACGATTTTAACTTTAAAATCAGAATGCAGTAAATGTATCACTTCTTCTAATGTATTATCGGCTCATTGATTGACAGGATCATCATCATTGCACTTTCATGACAGAAAGACAATAAACCAGTTTAGGCTGGTATGAAAAAACATTATGAGATCAAATATCCGTTGCAATGCGACTGGATGCCTGAGAGGCAGAGTGAGAGGGTTTAATCACAGCACAGGATCATCAGTATGTATACTCTTCTTCTTGAATGTATGGTTCGAGTGCATGATGTATTGCATAACCATACATCATTGCCTTCTGTGAGTAATCATGTGTGCTCCGATATCTTTCTTACACAGGAAAATCTCAGCTGCAGTGCACGAGCTCCGTAGCACCAGCGAGGGTTCCCGATGTAATTTTGATGGTAATATATTTTTAATAGGAATTTTATTTTTAATCTTTGCAATAAGCTTTCCAACCTGCTCTTCTGATTTTGAACTGCCAAGGGATTGGTTCAAATTGAAAGTTTATTGTCCGTCTCCGATAGGACTAGAAACTGATCTCACCTACACTGAGATCAGGGATCTCTGGAAAAATATCCAAATGGCTGTTGATTTGTATCGATTCGTTAAAAGCGGCAGAGAAGATCAACAATGGCTTTGAATGCAAATGTTACAGAAGAGTAAAAATAATATAGTAGATAAAGAAAAGAACAACTGCTTCTGTTCTGTAAGAAGTTTTATATTGAAGAGAATTTGTTATTAAAGAACATAACAACAAGGAGTGTGGTTGCATTCTTATTAATTTACCCAACCACTTCATTCTTTGTTTCTCAATGTAATTCAAACAAGGTTCTTTTCCAACTTTCTTTTTATTATATGTTCAAGATAAACATAGTTTTACACTTGTTCAGCCTTACTTCAATTACCATCACATTCAGTGCATTTGTCCCTCTTGTTTTGCATATTATTGTTTTTATTTTATCAATATATAATACTAGACTTAGATTTGACCGGTGTTTCTTGCTTATTCTAATAGTGCTTTCAATTTTTGCTCATTGTCCGCTAATTTCAATCAGATTTTGAATAGTATATCTTTCGTTAGAAGAAAAACAAATATAGTCTCACAAAAATTTGAATAAATAAAAATAGTATGGGATCGAACTAATAAGAAAACAAAGCATACTGAGAGCATACATATTTCCAGTATATCTGTGAAACATCGATGTTTAATAAAGCCGTGGGAAAAAAAATACATATGCTTTTGAATATAAGTTTTAGGAAAAGAGTCTTCAGTGTACCATGGACAAGAGGAGAAAATATATCTATCCAGAAGAAAACTCAAAATCAAAGAAAACTGGCTGATGCTACAAATAACAATGGCAAAATTGAGGTATTTTGAATAAAAATTAAAAAAACAGGTTGAGAAGACCATTATAGAAATAGGTATCCCGGCAAAGAGGTGGAAAAAAAAAGATTACGGAGAAGATGGAGTAACGATGTAATTGATGGTTCGAGCATGGCGATTGCAGAGGCGGGACATCTGGTCTATGATAGAGTTATCGGTATAGGGGAAGACTTTAGTAAAACCTATGTAGCAATGGCGAAACACGTAATAACAAAGTACTATAGTTTCACAAACTACAAAAACAATCATAATACACAGTAACGTCTCGATCAAAAGGCCTTTATCAAGCAAATGATACAAAGGAGTGACGAATTCACAGCACACTGCATGTAGCTACGACAGAAACATCCCAGCAGTCAGAAAATGAAAATCTGTGACTTAAAACGAATAACGAAATTAATGCAAAAAAAAACTAGAAGTGGATAGAGAAAAAAATAGAGAGAAATTTCAAAGAAATGTTAGGTAACAAAATGCTGCTCAGATTACATATTGGATTATGATCTTTTATGATGAGTTATCTTTTCACAGTCACTTTTTTTCCTTTAAGAAATGCACAACTTTCTGTAGTCTTCAACCTTATTGACTTCAACAGTGACTTCAAGACAGTATTTATATTATTCTTCATAAATCTCTCGCTATGTTTGTTAATTTCCACTTGTGTGTACATGCATGATTGCTTGAATGTCATAGATGAGAACATGGTTTTGTTGCACATTAAATGTTGAGTGCCATCTTCATGACTTCTGAATGTGTAGCATGACATCTTAGTTATTGCTTTGTCTTTATCACATTCAGTTCTGACGGTTGAACACAATCAAATATCGCATACATTTTTACATCTTTCATATGCGCATTTTTTTTTTTACATGTCATGGTCCATACCTGAACAGTCGGTGAGAGAAAGTTCATTTGACATGTCTGTGTAAACAAAATATGGTAGCACTTAACGGCAGTTGGGAGCTGCAGAAGCAGGTAGTTGTTAGGAACTCGCTTCTAGTTTAGTGGTCCGGGTTCAATTCTACAGTGGGCGTAGAATTTTGTCCGACCGTAACGGCTCCCAAGTCGACCCAGCCTCAATTATGTACCATGATAAGCACTGGAAAGTAAAGCTGACAAAGAGCAAAAATAAAAAAGATAAAGCCTACGAGGAGCAAAAAATAGATAAACCGACGACGAGAGCAAACAAATAGATAAAGCCGACGGACGAGGAGAAAAAAATAGATAAAGCCTACGAGGAGCAAATAAAATAGATAAAGCCGACGGACGAGAGCAACAAAAATAGATAAAGCCTACGAGGAGCAAATAAAAATATATAAAGCCGACGGACGAGGAGCAACAAAAATAGATAAAGCCGACGGACGAGGAGCAAAAAATAGATAAAGCGACGGACGAGGAGCAAAAAAATAGATAAAGCGGCGAGGAGCAAATAAAAATATATAAAGCCGACGAGGAGCAAAAAAATATATAAAGCCGACGGACGAGGACAAAAATAGATAAAGCGACGGACGAGCAAAATAGATAAAGCGAGCAAAAAAATATATAAAGCCGACGGACGAGAGCAAAAATAGATAAAGCCGACGGACGAGGATCAAAAAATAGATAAAGCCGACGAGGAGCATAAAAATAGATAAAGCCGACGAGGAGCAAAAAAATAGATAAAGCCGACGAGGAGCATAGAAAAATAGATAAAGCCGACGAGAGCAAAAAAATATAGATAAAGCCGACGAGGAGCAAAAAACAATAGATAAAGCGACGAGGAGCAAAAAATAGATAAAGGCGACGCAGAGCAAAAAAAAAAGATAAAGCCGACGCAGAGCAAAAAAGAGTAACATGGTGATGACAAAGCAGAAGAAAAGATGAAAACACAGAGGGGGAAAAAGTTAATGAAAATAAGAGGAAAAAAATGTGAAGAAGAAATAAAAAGGAAAAGAAGAAGAAAAAAAAGTACAAAAAGTAGGGCAAAAAGGAAGAAATAGAAGGAAAAGGAAGATAAAAAATGGAAGTAGTAAAATGAAGAGAGAAAAGGGTGAAGAAGAAAAATAAAGCAATGAAAATCGAAGATAAAGAAGAAGAAGAAGAGGAGAACGATGACGAAGAAGAGGAAAATGAAGGCGACGAACAAAAAGAGTAAGAATAAAGTTAAGAGGAAAAAGAAGGAAAAATGGTGAAGAAGAAAAGGAGTAAAAGAGATAAAAAGGAAAAAATAGACAAAGAAGAAGAAAAAGGGAAAAAAGGAGAAGAGATAGAAGAGATTACATTTGTCATTCTTGTTTTGAGACGATTATTAATTTCTGTTTTGTATTATTATTTATACAATGAGGTTCTTCTGGATATAATGCGAAGAGAAGGTTTAGAACATTTGGTGACAACATGTAAAATTCAGGGAAGAACAGATCGTGGAAGACAAAGGGTGAAGTTGTTGGATGGTTTGATATCGTGGTTCGACAAAAGATCGACGTAGGAACTGAGTAACGGCACCAAGGAGAGATGGGTTACGGAGAGACATGATCGTCTACGACGGCAGGCATGGCACTTGATTGATTAATACTGGTGAGGGTATGTCAACTGCTTTATTTACTATAACTTGTTTGAATAGTTCACGAATGTCAGTGCAGACTGTTTTGTACGACGCGTATATATGTATACTTTCAAATATTTATGTTTTATGATACTTATATTATGTTTGTATATGTATATACTTTCAAATATTTATGTCCAGTCTTTCATCAAAACATCAACTAAAATAAAACCCGATTAAATATTTAGGAAAGACTTGGAAAAACACATACGATGCGAACAAGGAGTTTTTTTTTTTTTCAAGAACCCCAGAGGAAGCAACTGAGCAAAGAATATGATCAACAAATAAACAATGTACATGTATATAAAAAAAACAAATAGACAAAAACAGGATTCGAACCACTTACCCTCATTTCTTACGACACCCATCGCCTAGCCTAGCAATGCTAAGGCTGTCAATATAGTTGTGAAACACATGGAACAATTTTAAATCGCAGCGCCGAAGGTGAATTACTAAACCATCATAATGTTACAATTATTTCCTCCTTTTTTCTAGATTAATTCAACAACGGCTCTAAGCATTAGCGCTAAAGTTAGTAATAACTCAGTGGTTTTTAAAGAGTGTTACCAGGTGCACCAGTGTGTCTAGTGAAATTCATAGGTACGTCGAAGGAAATCCCAGTTCAGGAGTCGATAACGCGGTGCCAGCGGACACCAGGAAGGGGAAAAAAAATCAATAAAACACACCAGGCCCATGCTTCTCATAGGTATAAATTAAATGATGAATAGAAGTATTTATCATTTTTCAATTATTTATTTCTGTACTTTTTGAATATTATTTCCTAAGATCTTGTGTATAGTGCGCCTACAATTTTTTGGTAGGACTTCAAGTGTGCTATGACTTTCAAAATTTTGAGAACCACTGTATTAACCAATGCGTTACAAACTTGCATATCTCGGGAGATTTCAATCATCATATCTAGATATCGAATTGTTTCGTTGTTGTAGCATTTGTTGTTTTTTTTTTTTTTTGTTCCAATCCAGATGCACTTGAGCTTTCAGCTCTTCGGCTTGGTGCCATGGACATCGTAAATCTGGAGAACCTGTGGCTTTTCTGCCAGCCCTCGGAATTGAACCCGCACACACAGAGTGCTAGTCACCCGCAGTCCAACGCGCTACGAACACGCTGGGCAGGCGGGCTAGCATTTATTGTTAATGCTGAACTATCCAAATCTGCATATAATCAAATATGAAGACAGTAGACATACATATAAACATAAATCCTCATTTAAACAATACATAATCCAAAACATTAAGTTAGATTATGTAGCTTTAAATACGTGTGTCTCTGTGATATATGGGCATAATCTAGATCATAGATTCCCAAACTTTTTCGGCCCACCACCCACTTTGTACAACATAAACAATGTAACTCCTCCATCCACATTATAACAGTTTGCCAACGCCCCTCCACATATTTACATGCTCTGTTTTCTTTGACACTGAAAATTGATATATATTTCTGTAATACATGGTCAATTTTCAAATGATTATATGCATGAAATAGAAATTGATGAAAAATGGATCGTGTAAGACGGGCATAAGATGAATTAAAATACAGAATTAAAATTCTAAATGATTATTCAATCGCAAAATCATGAAATTAATTTATTTTTAATAAATAATAATGATGTTAGCACAATCAAGATGATTTGTTAGAACGCAGACATGATATTGAAGCAGACATGCGATTTTGTTAGAACGCAGACATGAAGCTGATATTGTTAGAAAGCAGACATGAAGCTGATTTTGTTAGAGCGCAGACATGAAGCTGATGTTAAACGCAGACATGAAGCTGATTTTGTTAGAACGCAGACATGGAGCTGATAATGCTAAATTGCATTAATAAATTTGATAATGAGAGACTGCATACATCAGTTTCTCTAGTGAACTTAGTCGTGAACGTTGTCTTGTAAAAAAAAAAAATTGAACACACTTCGGAAGGTTAATAATAATAATACCTCTCGTACCGTTATACGTCTGCAAGCAATTTCTCCATACCTCTCTATCATGGGCAACTCGCTAAATCACCTCCATGGAACTGAGACCGATATTTCTTGCCTCTCTCAGCAAAGTTCGTTTCAGGGTCTCCTTAGATCGTCCTCTCTTTCTTGAACCCTTTGCATCCCACTTCAATGCCTGCTTTGATATTCTTTAATCACTTCTTCTCAAGGTATACCCAAAATATCTCCATCTTCTCCATCTTATAACAGTTGTTACTAGTTGACCAGACATTTTCTCTGATTTCATCACTTCTCCTGAATTCGTTCTATCTTATGTTTATTATTTTATCAAATTCGCCGTTAGGTTCTCGTATAAATTCGCCGTTAGGTTCTCGTATAAATTCGCCGTTAGGTTCTCGTATAATGCAGCAAGAATAGTAACACTGCGACCTACAAGGCATGTGTAAGAAGCGACTGAGGTAGTGACCTAGGAAAGCTACTCTAATAAATAAAAAGCGTCGAAGAAATCGGATGTGCTGGCCTACTTGTAGGCACATAATTTTATAGATAATGAATATCCGAAAGGTTACTGTAACAAAAATACTAATAAATAAAAAGGCCACATACACACATAAACTGCCAAAGATATTCCTCCTCCCCCAAAAAAGAATCGCAGACATACATTTGTTAAAAATTGCATATAGACTTTTCAAATGCTAGTAATATAACTGGACAATGACACTAAAGTATTCAGATTGAAATGAGGTCTGAGATTTTCATCTGAGTAATCAAGACAACACACAACTAGAGGGCACAACGCAGACATTTTGTTGACCATTTTGTGATTGTTTAGCGCGTTAATGGCTTTCCTATTGATTGTTCTTTGAGCAAGTGAACGTGTTATGTTTAATCATCTTCCTGATTTTTATTATTATTACATTTTTCATGAATTTGACATTATTTTTTTTCATTTTGTCGTGTCACTTTTTATGTGATTTTTCTTTCTTTCTTTCTTTCTTTCTTCTTCTTCTTACACCTTGTTTTCTTCTTCTTCTTCTTCTCTACACCTTTTCTTCTCCCTTCTTCTTCTACACCTTTCTTCTTCTTCTACACCTTGTTCTTCTCTTCTTCTTCTTCTTCTTCTATTCTTCTCTTCTTCCTTCTTCTTCTACACTTTTCTTCTCCCTTCTTCTTCTACACCTTCTTCTTCTTCTTCTTCTACACCTTCTTCTTCTTCTACACCTTCTTCTTCTTCTTCTTCTTCTACACCTTTTCTTTCTTCTTCTTCTTCTCACCTTGTTCTTCTCTTCATTCTTCTACACCTTGTTCTTCTTCTTCTTCTTCTTCTTCTTCACCCTTGTCTTCTCTCTTCTTCTACACCTTGTTCTTTTTCTTCTTCTTACACCTTGTTCTTCTTTTTGTCTTCTTCTACAATTCTTCTTCTTTACACCTCTCTTCTTCTTCTACACCTTGTTCTTACTTCTTCTTCTTCTACACCTTCTTCTTCTTCTTACACCTTGTTCTTCTTCTTCTTCTTCTTCTTCTTCTACACCTTGTTCTTCTTCTTCTTCTTCTACACCTTGTTCTTCTTCTTCTTCTTCTTCTTCTTCTACACCTTGTTCTTCTTCTTCTTCTACACCTTGTTCTTCTTCTTCTTCTTCTACACCTTGTTCTTCTTCTTCTTCTACACCTTCTTCTTCTACACCTTGTTCTTCTTCTTCTTCTTCTACACCTTGTTCTTCTTCTTCTTCTACACCTTCTTCTTCTACACCTTGTTCTTCTTCTTCTTCTTCTACACCTTGTTCTTCTTCTTCTTCTACACCTTCTTCTTCTACACCTTGTTCTTCTTCTTCTTCTTCTACACCTTGTTCTTCTTCTTCTTCTACACCTTCTTCTTCTACACCTTGTTCTTCTACTTCTTCTTCTTCTACATCTTCTTCTTCTACATCTTCTTCTTCTACACCTTCTTCTTCTACACCTTGTTCTTCTACTTCTTCTTCTTCTACACCTTCTTCTTCTACACCTTCTTCTTCTACACCTTCTTCTTCTTGTTCTTGTTCTTCTTCTTGTTCGCCCGCTATGAATTCAGGCGTAGTCAGTGCGTCCAGTATGGGGCTTCTGGCTGATTTTTGCGTGAAGGCTTGCTTTCCCTATCATCAGTGTCCTTCACCATTCATGCCAGCCCTCTCCAACTTCAGAGGTATTTTCCTTTCAATTGTCCTGTATTTAAAAAAAAAATGTTATAGTTTAATTTTTATAGTTTAATTTTTATAGTTCAATTTTTATAGTTTAATTTTTATAGTTTAATTTTTATAGTTTAATTTTTATAGTTTAATTTTTATAGTTTAATTTTTATAGTTTAATTTTTATGTGTGAAAAAGAGTGAAAGTGTGAACGGGTTTAAAGGCGAGGTATTGGCTTTATTGCACCGGGTTTTACCCCGCATAGCTCGGTCCATCTCCGCAGAAATGGCACGCCATCTGCTGAAAGTATTGAACAAAGAACGAGCTCCACTTCAAAGCTTCGCAATAATCCTAGAGATTTCTCGAAAAAATCCTCCCCTCCCCAGAATGCAATGATGCAGTCCAGATTCAAACCCAAAACCTACGGAACGCAAGGCAAAGGCTTAATCGCTTGGCCACAGAGATCTCCCAGAAAGAGAGTACTACAATTCTATGTAGAGCTTCTTCTACTTCTTCTTCACCCTTCGCCCCTAGGGAAGCATAGGTCTGCAACCAAGGTCTTCTAAGCCCGCCTATCCAAGGCCATCTTTTCCAGATCTCGCCACTCTCTCCCCGTTTTTTGCATTCCATCTCTAACTCCGTCTTCCTATTTGGGGTCCCTCTTCTTCCTCGGGTGGCGAGCTTTGAATTTTCTTGGCTGGTTTCTAGTAGCTATCTGGTGTTTTTACAGGTGTGTGCAGTCCAGACCAACCTCAAGTAGCCTTTCGACATGCATTGCAGGTAACAGTGGTTATATTCTTTACATCCCCAATTTAGGGCAGTAACACTCGTATGTAGAGCTAGTAATGACATATTTGGAGTGAATCATGAGCAATAAACAAACAGAACAGTAAATTATTAGAAGCTATAGAAACGTTTGGAACAAGACTGTGCTTGAATTATATAACAAAACAGAGAATGAGGGGGTTTTGCCACTTAGTAAGAATGCAAACAGAACAAACTGCCTATGAAGCTTTCCACAACAGAATATCAGGAAGGAAGAGAGGAAGACCGAGGAAAAGGTGGATAGATAACGTAGTAGAATTCTGTCAGTGGACTAAGAAAACCATCATACAAATCACCAGAGAAGCGCAAGACAAATACATAAAACCACGACACTGGGTTAACAACCTGGTAACAGTGTGCTGACAAAAGCAGAGAAGCGCAAGACAAATACATAAAACCACGACAACCCGGTAACATGGCTGACAAAAGTTGAATCTCTGGCTAGGACTAAGAAACCATCACAAAGTCCCCAGAGAAGCGCAAGACAAATACATAAAACCACGACACTGGGTTAACAACTCGATAACAGTGTGCTGATAAAAGAAGAAGAAGAAGATATAAATAGTGTTTGACAAAGAATAATAAGAATATCACAGACAGAAATGTTCACAATTAATCTTCACAAGAAAGAAGGTAATAACAGATCTATTATGAAACTCATCGGGAAAAAGTCAATCAGAATTCTTTGGACATGTTATAAGAAAGTAGTTATAGTTATATCAGTTATATGAAGACTATCATCATAGCACTCCGGACATGTCCATAGGTGCTCCGATCTACGCCTCAGCAACTCCAGCAGTGTCCAGCGGCCCAACACGCCAGTTCGATGTTGATTAATCAATCTCTTTGTATATTTAGTAGGTCGTTCTTTTCGGGCTGCACCAATATTGACACACATCTCTCTCAATCTGGTCAGCGAGTGGGATTCACAGCCCTGAAAGTCCTCTGTTCGGATAGACTCTCTCAATGCGTGAATAATGTCATTTCGATCCATGGCAGCTCCTCTGATATTGTAGCCAAGCCAGCCAATCTATCAGCTCGCTCATTACCCCTAACTCCTGCGTACCCAGGAACAAAAATGAAGGTGATTTCTCTGATCATTGTCTGTACCAGTACCTCCACCCAGGTGCGTCTCACCATTCCTGATTCGACTTTACGAATCATGCTCATAAGACGGTAGTGAACGTATGTAGCTCAAGTGGTAGTGAGCTCGATCACAAACTCAAGCGTACCAGGTTCAAACCCCACGGTGGACAAATTTGGAAACAAATTCGTTTCGTGGGATTTTACCAAAGGTAAAAATATACCTCACCGTTCGAAAGCAATGGCAAACTACTGAATGTATAGTGGTGCCTTGAAAATCAACGACTCGTTTACTGTAATTGGTGGCTACATCCTGTAAAGGATATGCCCCGATTTTCATTTAATGAGAAGATAGAGGATTGAATACATTGTGACAACAGGTAAAATAAAGAGAACGAGAGATAGAAGTTAACAGATGGGAAAGATTCAGGAAAGCATTACATCATGGCACAGCATGAAAAGAGTATTAGAACAGCCAGAACCAGAGACAGATAGTTGGGGTAGAACCTGATAACCTACTCCTGCTGACTTGACACTTGATCATGATGATGTAATTTGTATGTCCATCTATGAGGTCACCAATAACGAAATTGATAATAGCTACGGCGATATCAGTCTTCATGATTACGCTTTAATTCATAGTGGTCGCACAAACAAAAAATATCCTATTTATTTATTCATTTTATTTGTCAGATTTTTTGTCAGATTTTATTTTTTCATTTTTTCACATTTTATATTTCAGATTTTATATTTCAGATTTTATATTTCAGATTTTATATTTCAGATTTTATATTTCAGATTTTATATTTCAGATTTTATATTTCAGATTTTATATTTCAGATTTTATGTTTTAGATTTTATATTTCAGATTTTATATTTCAGATTTTATATTTCAGATTTTATATTTCAGATTTTATATTTCAGATTTTATATTTCAGATTTTATATTTCAGATTTTATATTTCAGATTTTATATTTCAGATTTTATTTTTCAGATTTTATATTTCAGATTTTATTTTTCAATTTGTTTTCAAATTTTGCACATTTAAAATTTTTATTAAAAATTATTTAAAATTTTATTTTTCAAATATTATTTTCAAATATTTTTTTCCAAATTTTATTTTTCAAATTTTATTTATCAAATTTTATTTTTCAGTTTATTTATTTTCAATTTTATGTTTCAAACTTCATTTTCAAAATTTATTTTTAATTTAATTTTTTAAATGTAATTTTGAAAATGTTTTGTTAATTTTATTTTTCAAATTTTGTTTTCAAATTTTGTTTTCTGAATTTTATTTTTCGAATTTTATTTTGCATATTTCATGTTTCATTTTGTTTTTTTCAAATTTTATTTTTTTCAAATTTCATTTAAAAAAATTTTTGTTCAAATGTTTTTCTTCTGAAATTGTATTTTCCACATTTTCAAAATTTTTTCAAATTTTATTTTGTGAATATTTCATGTCTTATCTTTATAATAATTATTTTATAAATATTGTTATCAGTGACCTAGTTCAACCATTCTATCGTCAATCGCCACAGAAACATAAGAAGGGTGATGAGTAATGTTAGAGAGTGTAGTGGGGTCAAAGGCTCATGGTCACGGCGGTAATATGAGCCAGGGTTAGCGAAGGGGCGAGCTAACCAAGACCCTGCCCCAACCTCCACGCGGTGACCCTGGAAACAGACTTAGGTTCCGGTCTGGCTAAGGGGGCAGGGATCGGGGAGACCTACAACTAGGGAGGAAGTGCAAATACGGAAAAGCAATCCAGGGGCCGAAAATCCCGGAACAAAGCACGCATCTCCTGGCCGTTGTCCGCAAAAATATGCCCAAGTTCAAAAGCACGAAACAGCAGCGTGCGAGCGTCCGCGAAAATATCAGTGCTGGCAGTGTGAACTTAGAAAAGCAATGCATGGGCTGGAAATCCCTGAAAATCGCACATTTCCTGGCCGAAGCCCACAAAAATAAGCCCATGTTCTAAAAGAACTACGAAACAGCAGTGCACGAACGTCCGTGAACAAAACAGTGGTGACAATGCAAACACTGAAAAGCAAAGCAGGGGCCGAAAATCCCTGAACAATGCACACTCTTTCTGGCCGAAGACCGCAATAATATGCCCAAGCTCAAATGAGTACGAAACAACAGTGTGCGAGAGTCCGCGAACAAAACAGTGGTGATAACGCAAACACTGCAATGCAGAGGCCGGAAATCCCTGAACAACGCACACATTTCCTGGTCGAAGCCCGCAAAAGTATGCTAAAAGTTCAAAGAGCTACGAAAGAGTCTCACGAAATAAACTCTGTCCATCTCGCAGGGAACTGCTGCTGCCTTGTAGCTTATGGTTGGGGGCAACCAAAGGCTAGCGGAGCAAACCGTAAAAAAACCTGAACGGACGACAAACCAAGGTGTTCATTAAAACGACCGGTTGTGTTGGGAAGACGGCGCTCATAAGCCCAGAAGGGCAGGTCGTCTAAGGGTCACTGCCCTGAAAGAAAATGGCAACCCAAATGGTATTATTTAGGACAGTCAAAGGCTAACGGAGAGCGAACCCAGTAAACGTTGGTTAAAATCGGATACACTCCCGAAAGATAAGCACCAGTGCTCAAACTGGGACTGAAAGTGTAACGTAGCTACCCATGCTAAGGCTGCATGGACCAAACTTTATCATGAATATGTCTATTATTGAATCCCGATATGGTGCTACGTCTGCGAAGATCCGCCGGGCAGGACGAGTGCAGGGCCCCATGCCTCGAAGGGGCCCGTTTTATGCTACCTACGGTCCTCGCCCTCCAACTCGGCAAAGCAGCGAGCGAGACCCACGGGAAAAAGTTACTGGTTCGATACGGCCAAGTATCGGCCAGAGACGATTAAACATTACCCAATGGAATGCCGAAGGTATTCATCACAAAAGCAAGCACTCGCAATAAGACTTGCAGAAGGCGATATTGATGTTGCGTGCATACAGGAGACACACCTAAATGCCCAACATAGATTCGAGATCAAAGGTTACCAAACCTTCAGAATAGACAGAAAAGGGCACAAGGGTGGAGTCCTCACCCTAGTACGAAACGGAATTCCTGCAAAGCAGACGGAAGGAACCACAGGAAGTGCCGGCGCAGTAGAGATCGTAGGCGTCCTAATCACATGTAACGAAATGCAGATCCTTCTGTACAACCTATATTGCCCAAGTGACATCTCGCTTTCACTCGATGCAATGCATATCAATGATACAGCATGCATTGTCGTCGGTGATTTCAACAGTCACTCGGAACGATGGGGCTACCTCGAAACGAACAGCAGAGGTGTAGAAGTGAAAGACTGGGAGATAGAGAGCAACCTGTTTCTCATCAATGCCACAGACGATCCGCCAACCTTCTACTCGAGAAGGTGGCACACGACGAGCACCCCAGACTTGGCCTTCGCAACAAGTGATCTATCCACGAGAACAACACATACGGTTACAAAACAACTCGGAGATAGTGACCACAGGCCCGTAAAACTCCAAGTAAACCTTAAATTTGTACCAGAGCCCAAAATGTGGTTGCCACGGTGGAACTACAAAAAGCAAATTGGGAACAGTATGGGACACTGACTGACGCCAATGTTGAACGCATCAACATGCATGAAAAGAAAAAAGCATGCGATCCGTGGCAAGGGAACTCTCACACGCAATCCTGGAAGCGGCACGAGAAAACATTCCCAGAGGCGCAAGGAAGGATTACAAGCCATACTGGACAGCAGAGGTTCAGAAGCTTGAAAACGACCTTGAATTGGCAGGAGTGAGGCTGAACAGGCACAGTCAGTGTCGACCAATACTGCTTACAAGGCGGCTGCAGCAAAATACAGAAGGGAGGTAAAACGAGCTGCACGACAGAGCTACGTTAATATGACCGAATCCTTGAACCTTGATAGGGACGGCAACAAATTGTGGAAGTTGGCAAAAGCGCTGAGTGCGAAAACACCAGCCGACCCCCAATAGTCCTTGAACAGGATAAAAAGATGTCCTCGGGAAGAGAAGCGGCAAACATTCTAATGCAAAAATATGCCGAAGTCAGCAGAGTAAGCATAGCAAAGGAAAGAGTCGATGACACTAAGATAAAAGCGAGAGGCCTCCAAGGCGAGCCAAGAAAAGCCGATAGTCATCTAACGAATACATTCACCAGTAATGAGTTGGAAGAGGCATTAAGGGAGCTGAAACTCAGAAAGTCGCCCGGAAAGGATGGGATCACCAATGAGATGCTTAAGAACTTGGGTACCAGAGCAAAAGCAGCTCTACTGGCCGTCCTCAATATGTCATAGAGAACAGGAATAGTACCACGAGAATGGAAAGAAGCGATCATGGTGCCCATCCTTAAATCAGGCAAAAATAAACTCGACCCTGCGAGTTACAGACCAATAAGCCTCCTAAGCTGCACGAGCAAACTCATGGAACGTATGGTGAACAAACGGCTATCTTGGCACTTGGAAAGCAAAGAGCTACTCATGGTACAACAGGGAGGCTTTAGGAAACACTGATCTACAGAAGATCAAGTAACATATATCGTCCAGGAAATCGAGGATGGTTTCCAAGGAAAAGAACAGACACTAGCAGTCTAGGTAGATATGGAGAATGCGTTTGACACGGTTTGGAAAGAAGGACTCCTCACCCTCGACATAAAGGGAAGAATGTACAATTGGCTTGATATATACTTTGAGAACAGAACAGCAAGGGTTCAGGTTCAGGGGTACACTAGCATGAAAGCCACATTAGAACAAGGAGTCCCCAAGGATGAGTGCTCTCATCAACTTTTTCCTAATCTTTGTCAATGACGTAGCCACATGCCTACTACAACCTGACCTGAGTTAAAGCTGCTATGTATGCCGACGACCTGGCAATATGGGCGAGGGATAAGTCAATGCCAACAGCAACAATTCGACTACAAGTTACGTTAAATAACCTGGAAGTGTGGACAAAAAAGTGGAATATGAGCATAAATGCGTCTAAAACCACTTACACTGTGTTCTCCCAGAACAACCAGGACCACAAAATTAAACTTAAAGTCAATGGGCAAGATCTTCCAGAAAGCAAGACCCCAACGTACCTAGGAGTCACACTCGATCGAAAACTGACTTGGTGCGCTCAAATTGAAAATGCGAGCAAAAGCGAGACACAGGCTCACGATGATGCGTAAACTCGCAGGATCCACGTGGGGAGCAAACGCCAGAGTGCTTAAAACACTCTACTCCGGTAGAGTGCGACCGGTCTTGGAGTGCGGTATTGCAGCGTGTAGTAATGCATCCAATAAACAATTCGCCAAAGTAAGCAATAGTCAGAACCGTGCAATGTGCATTATCACAGGAGCCATGAAGTCCACGCTCATCAAGGCGATGGAAACAATCACAGGCATCCAACCAATGGCTGATCGAAGGGACAGAAAAGTCTTAGTATTAGCCGAAAAACTTAAACGGCTCGATTCCCACCCTATGCACGAAAGAATGTACGAATTCGGTACGAATTCGAAAGAAGCAGGATACAGAGATCTAGCTTCGCAAAAACGCTAAAGCACTGACCGCAGACCATCCGGTTCTTGCACAATGCAAAACCAAACCAATCCCGGCAACTGATAAGTGCCCGCAGTGGAAAACAATAACGCCAGAACTAAGGGAAAAAACCCCAGGCATACTTAAGAAAGGTCGGCAAGAAAACTTCGAAAGAAGAGCAGCCACAGAACAGTACATATCGACAGAATACACCGAAAATAAATGGACACACGTGTACACTGACGGGTCGGCCAGGAACGCAATCAGCGATGGTGGAGGAGGAATAGTGCTTAAACTATCAAAGAAAGTGACGGTCACAAAATCGATTGCCACAGGCAAATACTCGAATAACTACCGAGCAGAAGTGGAGGCAATAAGAACAGCGGCCGAAATGATCCTAGAGAGAAGAGGCACCTCTCGCAACAAGGTCGTGATATTCACCGATGTTCTATCGGTCATCACGGCACTCAAAAGTGTAGGCAAAACAGAGCTGAATGAGCTCAAAGCGACCCTCGATGAACTAACGCGCTCACTCAAACGCACCGTCATTCAGTTGATTCCATCACAATGTAATATAAGGGGAAACGAAAGTGCCGACAAATTAGCTAAAGAAGGCGGGCGACTACCTCAGATTGATCACGAGATCAGTTATGAGGAAGCCAGAACAACCATCGGTTCGCACTACAGAGACAAGTGGAAAAAAGACCATCCCCAGCATTCCAACAGTGACGGATACTATGGTCTGTCTCGTAGAGAACAAGTTGCCATACTTCGCCTCCGTACCGGCCACAACACGCTACGCGCCCACATGTACAACAAATTTAAAATAGGCACAACTAGCCTGTGCCCATGCAAAAAGGCGGGCATGACGGCAGAACACGTTCTACAGGATTGTCAACGGATAGCAGGTTTAAGAAACGAAACCTGGCCACAAAACAGAGCTTCATTAACAGAGTTTACCATTGCTTTTTGAACAGGTGGTGATATTGTCCTTTTGTAAAAATCCACGAGAGAAACAATTTGCAACCAAATTGTCCGCAGCGTGATTCGAACTCCGAACGTCGCGGTTAATAGACCTAATCACTATCCCCTACACCACAGACGGCACCAAAGTTAATTGCGTTTCCTATACATGACTTTGCGAATCAACCCCAGCTTATAACGCTGTTTGTGATTTTTCTAGGCATTATTACGTTCAGTAGTTTTCCATTGCTTTCTGAACGGGTGGTGTCATCGTCGTTTTGTTAAAATCCACGCGAAACAATTTGCAACCACACTGTCCACAGCGTGATTCGAACTCAGAACGTCGGGGTTAATAGACCGATTCACTAACCCCTTAGCCACAGACGCCACCAGTGCTGTTATTACTGAAGTAAATAATATAACAATTGTTTGATTTATTCTCGCCCGCGTGTGGCCGGAGCCTGCAAGGGAAGCAAAGAATAGTACCACTGCGACCTACAAGGCATGTCGTAAGAGGCGATTGGTGTAGGGGTCTAGGAAAGCTACCCTAGTAAATAAAAGCATCGCAGAAATCGTATGTGCTGGTCAACCTGTAGGAGCATAACTGGCACAACGTACAATCGCTCTTAGGCTTGGATCACATACATATCACAAAGAAGGGTTAATAAGTGGTCAATATGGAGCGTTCGAAGAAGAAGAAGAAGAAGAAATATGTGTGTGTGGTTATGTGGTTGTTTTAGCTAGGTCAATTTTTCAAACTCTCTTTCTCTGAGTTCATTTGTGTGTATGTGTTTGTATTGTAGTTTTTAAAGACTCGTCCGAATTATGTATGTCTGCCTGTCTGTCTGATTGTTCGCCTAGTCTTGTCAATAGTTCTCTGTGAAACATTATATCTCGTGAAGAACTCATAGATTCCATCTTAGAAAACGACAGACTTCTTTGGAACACATATATCATTATCGATTTTAGTCTTAGAGTTATTGCTATTCGAATTGATAGTCTATCGCCCTAAGGTCACTTTTCCAAGTT
The DNA here is from genome assembly GCA_020796225.1 of Arion vulgaris. Taxonomy (NCBI): domain Eukaryota; kingdom Metazoa; phylum Mollusca; class Gastropoda; order Stylommatophora; family Arionidae; genus Arion; species Arion vulgaris. The sequence continues at coordinate 36,826,147 of CM036766.1, forward strand.
TGGATTGGGTGGCTCTTTTTCTTATGTTGTTTTGATAATTTGATGTGGTCTATTATCTCTTATAAAGGAGTAGATAAATGGAAAGCTACATCACTTGATAAACAATATGAATTCATTTTCATTTTGTGCTTTGTTTTGATTTTCATTGTTTTGTGTCACAGTCTGGATAAGAGCTTTTAACAGTAACGTAAACTTGTGTAAGAGAACAAGACAGTGCACTTAAGCTTTAGAGAACAAGACAGTGCACTTAAGCTTTAGAGAACATAGAAGTCTGCTTGAGAAATATCTTGCACATGTTTGATCTTTGTAAGAACAGATAGTTTCACTTAGGTTTAGAGAGACAAACAATCACTAAGTTTAGACGACGTGCACTAGATTTCAGACAAACATCCTTAGTGCCTCTTAGAACAAGAGCAGGTACAGTGGCTCTTAGAACAACATTTGCCTGTAACACTTAGGCATACTGGTCATTTACTAGAACAAGACAGTGCTATTGTGCTTTGTAGATCGTTCATTCTAGCTTTATATCAGGGGCATGTATTAAGCTTTGCAAGTACAGACAGTTGCCACTAAGCTACATTAGGGAAACGAACAAACAAATTTGCTGGCCTTAGAAATGTCAGTGTCCCGGGAGTCAAACACTTTGCAAACATAGCAGTACATTTTTTAAGACTTTTAGTAATTGACAGACATGCCTAAAGCCTTTGACATGACAGTCTCTTCTTTGACTAAGCCGGCGTCTTTGCATCGTTTTGAGAGCATATTAAAGTTTGCGCCATAGGCTTAGATCCGCGCCAAGACATGCTTAACTTTGAACTACTGCGGTGCGCCTTAGAACATTTGAACCAGACAGCAGTGGCACCTGTAGGCTTTGGAAGCTCAACGATCATTTTCGCCGTAATTGGGCTTTTGATGAAAGACAGTTTCACTATGGCTTCTGACTAGACAGTGCTTAGGCTTTAGTAACAAGTGTTATTTAACTAGAAATCTTCACATCTGAGTTAATCATTAAGGGCAAGTCTCTTCAATTTTACAAAAGCCTGGCTTTAAACAGTGTCAAACACGTTGTTAAACAGTCTGTTGACGATCGTTCAATCAATCAACATTTGAGAAAGAGCTTTAAACGGTTGTTGAAACAGTTGAAACATGTTAAACTGTTTAAACAGATTTTTAAACAGTTGTTAAACATTGTTGAAAAGTATGTAAACATTAAAAGCTGTTAAAGTCTGTAAAGAGTTTTAAAAGTTGTTGGTCTCTTATTTGGACTGAGGAGGAATCTGACTAAATTGTATTGATCTGTAACTAGCACTTTATCTTTAATAGTGAACCAATTTCGTATCCTTAGTTGCAGTAGAAGTAGTAAATGTAGTAATAGTATTAGAGTAGTAATAGTAGTAGAGTAGTACTATTACTACTATAGTTGAATATATAATTAAAATCTTTATAAGCATACCTAGTTAAAACGAGTGTGCACATAGAATAACGAAGAACAGCGGTTTTCAAACATTTTGGATCACCAGGGCTCACCTACATAACATCGAAATAAAGTCTCGTCGCTCTACTGTATGAAAACTAATTTCTCTCATTTGTATTTGTGTGTTTTTTTTATTGCATATTTTTCTCGTGCTTTGTTTACTAATTAGAGTTTCACATTTGTACATAAATTTGTATCAACAATTCACTGATCCTTCTCGGCGTTTCAATCGCATCTGGTTTTCTTCTTCTTCTTTGCGCTCGTTCTTTACGACCAATTTTAATCACTCTTTGTGATATGTTTGATCTTGCTACGAACTTGTATACTTTGACATTGGTTTGGTAGGCCCCTAAACGCATAGACTTCTACACGTTTAGGACACGTGCATCCGATTTCAGAAACCTCATTAGTCGCCTCTTACAACATGTGTGGCAGGTAACAGTGGTTCTATTCTTTACACCCCACATTTTGGCCCTGTAACCACTCAGGCGGCTTCTGGTTTCAATTTACTACTTGCAGAGTATCCAAGTGCTTTTAGTTTGTTGTTTGTTTGTTTCGTTCGTTCTTCTCAGTCATTTTTATTATTCTTATTGGGATATTTAAACACGTTAACACAAAGTATTACAGTTTTACAAAATACATAAACAGTGACGATAAACAGCAACGTTTCGACCAAAAGGCCTTTATCAAGCAAATAATACAACAAGAATGACGAATTTCGAGGAACACTACAAATGGACGATTACATGTGGAAACATAAACCTATCTAATGAAAATCTGGGAATAAAAACGAACAACGAAATGAGTGGACACAAAAAACCGAAAGTGGAAAAGGAGAGAAACAATAAACAATATAGTGGATAAATGACACATATATGGAGCAACACACATATAGATAACAAGGCACGAGATAAGATAGTACTAAGAAGCATAGGAATGTAATGCGTTGAGTCCAAGAGGGCGCAAAGTGCCATAGAATGAAATAAAACGGTTCTCCAGGGCGAATCGACTGCGATCATCGGAGGGACATGATCGGATGGCTGTGACCTGGACATCGTCAACTCCTGAATGGCCAGTATCGTTGAAATGGGTAGCCACAGGAGTCGCAGAGCATTGGCGAATATCGCGTAAGTGTTGGGCGAATCGGTCACTGAGTCTCTTACCGGTTTCGCCAATATAGGACTTTTTGCATCGTTTGCAGGTGATGGCATAGATGATATTGCAGGACTCACACGTGAAACTGTCTTGAATGGCATACGTAGCTTTTGGAAAGAGACAGTGCGGGTCTGTATTACATATGCACATGTGTAACATCGTCGACGTCCGCACTGGATGGTGCCAAAGTGACTCTGGATATTAGGCTTGAGGCGACTGTGTACCAACAAATCCTTGAGGCTTCTGTCCCGTCTGTAAGCCACCAAGGATAGTGTTGGAAGACTGGACGTGTCTCAGGATCAGACTGAAGAATAGGTAGATGATGGAATAAGACCTTTTTCACCAGGGAACTATGAGGGTGGAAAGTTAAGATGAGTTTAACCCTGTCAGAGTTGGGGGTTCTATGCATGTGAGAGAGGGCCTCCTGGCGAGCAATTAGCTGTACCCGATGCATGGCAGATGTAAGCACATTCTCCGGGTATAAGCGCTGGCGGAAGAAATCCAGCATCTCGTGAGCTTTATCAAGAAAATCGTCGTCCTCACTACAGAGGCGACGAAGGCGTAAGTTGGGAGAAAGGTAAAGAGTCACGACAGGCCTGGGGATGGGAAGAGGTATACAGCCATCAGTATACTACAAGCCTACTGATACACATAGCTTTCTTCTGTATACCTCTTCCCATCCCCAGGCCTGTCGTGACTCTTTACCTTTCTCCCAACTCTTACGCCTTCGTCGCCTCTGTAGTGAGACGCGTTTTCTTGATAAAGCTCACGAGATGCTGGTTTCTTCCGCCAGCTACGGAGAAGTGCCATCTGCCTGCATCGGTCACAATTGCTCGCAGGAACCCTTCTCACATGCATGAACCCAATTCTGACGGGTTAAACTCATTAACTTTTCCCCCCTCATGTTCCTGGTGAAAAGGTCTTATTCCATCATCTCCTATTCTTCAGTCTGATCTGGACGTCAGTCTTCACACTATCCTTGGTGGCTTACAGCGGACAAAGCCTCAATTTGTTGACAGTCGCCTAATATCAGAGTCTTTGGCACCATCCCGTGCGGACGTCGACGATGTTACATGTGCATATGTAACACCGCGTCTCTTTCCAGCTCGATGCCATTCAGACGTTTCACGTGATCCCTAATATCTCTATGCCATCCCTGCAACGATGCAGCAAGTCTATATGGCGGGCGGAAGACTCGTGACCGTCGAACTTCGCGATATTCGCAATGCTCTGCGACTCTGTGCCATTGCGATACTGGCATTCAGGATTGACATGTCAGTCACCATCGATTGTTCCGATGATCGTCGACCCTGGAGCCGTTCTATTCTTCATGGCCTTTGCGACCTCTTGACTCAACTTACATTCTATGCTCTTGTACTATCTTATCTCGTGCCTTGCCATCTATATGTGTTTGCTCCTTGTGTCATTTATCCACTATATTGTTTGTTTCTCTTCTTTCCTTTCGTTTTGTGTCCCTCATTTCGTTGTTCTTATTCCCAGATTTTCATTAGATAGGTTTATGTTTCCACATGTATCGTCCATTTGTAGTGTTCCTCGAAATTCGTCATTCTTATTGTGTATTGTGAAAACACTTTGGAAACGTTGCTGTTTATCGTCACTGTTATGTGTTTGTAAAACTGTAATACTGTGTTAACGTGTTTATATTTTCCAAGTTTTACTGCAGTCTCCACCTTTTCTCGATATTTAAACAGCATTTGCCAAGTACGAGTAGAACGTTACGCCCCACTAAGCCCCTACTAGTGTAGGACGAGCGAATCTGAAACCGAAGTTTTCGGCCTTCAGAAATGTTCGAGTCTGTCCTGCCGGAAGTCAAACACTTTCCAAACATCGTGAGTACATTTCTAATTAATGATCTGTTTTACGCCTTATATTTGGACTTGGATCTATGCCAAAGAGCCTTTTGTACTTTGCAGTCTTTTTTTTGACTAAGCCCGGCGTTCCTTTTTGCATCGTATGATGAGCATTATTTAATTATTTTTCTTGCGCCGTATATTTTAGCTTAGATCCGCGCCGAAGAGCATTTACTACTTTGCACATTTTTCTTACTGGGTGTGGTCGCTCCGGTTTAGGAACATTTGCAACCCTTCTAGGACTAGTCAGTGGTCACCTGTCGGTTGCTTCGTGTGTTCATAGCTCTTTAACGATCATTTTTTCGCCGTATATTTGGGCTTTATGATCTTCGCCAAAAGCATGTCTACACTATGCGCCCTTTCTGACTAGGTGACGTCGTTTCAGTGCTTTAGTAACAAGTGGTTATTTGAACTAGAAATCTATCACAAGCATGATGTTAATCATTAAGACAAGTTCTTCACATTTTTACAAAACCATGTTTAAACAGTTGTTAAACAGTTGTTAAACAGTTGTTAAACAGTTGTTAAACAGTTGTTAAACAGTTGTTAAACAGTTGTTAAACAGTTGTTAAACAGTTGTTAAACAGTTGTTAAACAGTTGTTAAACAGTTGTTAAACAGTTGTTAAACAGTTGTTAAACAGTTGTTAAACAGTTGTTAAACAGTTGTTAAACAGTTGTTAAACAGTTGTTAAACAGTTGTTAGGTCGTTTATCTTGCACTCCGAAGTTTGTCGGTTTGAATCTGGCACTCTGTTAAATAGTGCACTTTCCACTCTGTTAAATAGTGCACTTTCCACTCTGTTAAATAGTGAACTTTTCTGTTGATCCCTAGAATAGTTGCAGGAGTTACGTAGTTCGCACTTAGAGCAATACTCAAATCAAGAGTCATGTTATTTCTGAATAGAGGGACCAAGTCATATGGGTAAGCCCAGTGCAATGATGAAGTCAATCCTAAACTGTTAAATCCTTTATAACACCCGTGTGGTGCCGAGGCTCGCAAGGGAAGCAAAAAATAGTACTACTGCGACCTAGAAGACATGTCGTAAGAGGCGAGTGATGTAGGATATAAGGAAGCTACCCTAGTAAACAAAAAGCATCGCAGAAATCGGATGTACTGGTCTACTTGTAGGCACATTACTAGCACAACGTACAATCGCTCTTAGGCTCAGATCACATACAAATCACACATAGTGGTTAACAAGTAGTCGATATGGAGCGTTTAAAAAGAAGATCCTTTATATGAGTACAAGTTGGACACATATTTAACCAATTATCCTGCAACGCCACTGGTTGTCAACACACACAGCTTGAAAACCACTGATACATAATGCATTTTACAGATGTGTTTCTATTTGCTGCATCATTGACGGTTCACAAAGATTAAGATCTCAACACTGTCCACACTCTATCGGATTCCTATAAAAGCTGTGATTCAGGTTTTCATGTAATTGTCGTTAACGATGGATGGACACAAATACAAGAAGGATTGTATGACAAATGTTATAGTAGCTATCAGTCGTCTGGTATAATAACACACCAGACATAACATACGTCACAGTAACATATCGTGTAATGGAAGACAGATATTGGTTTCTTGTATAATCATAAAATCGATCAATTCTGTCTGGAAATCGGAAATTTCCGTTGTAATGGGCTGAATAAAGAGAAAGTTGAGGTATTTTAGATACATAAAAAGACATGAAGAGCTGGAGAAGACCATCACGGAAGGAAGAATACCGGCAAAGATAAGAAGAGAAGACCAGGGAAAAGATGAATTCGGGATGTAACTGATGATTTGAACATGACAGCTGCAGTGGCGGAACATCTGGCCTATGAGAGAAAGAGAAATTCCGAAGCACTGTTGGGGTGGCAAAGCTCAACTCATGACAAGCTATTTGATGATGATTGCGCTGAGTTTTTTTAAAATTTGTTAAAAGGCTGTATGTTTTATATTACTTATGCACAATTATATGACTCCCTGTGGCGTAGAGGTTAGGTGCTCATCTCTCGTGCCAAAGGTACCAGGTTCGCCCACTCGTAGAGCCATCTAGATATCGTTCTGATCTCAGTGTAGGTGAAATCGAGTTCCTACTACCATCCGAGACGGACAATAAAACGTAGAATTTGAGCACGTAAAAGAACCTTTGGAAGTTCAGAATCGAGAAGAGCAGGCTGGAAAGACGGTGTCCGTGTAAAATTCATTAGAAAAGATTAAAAATAAAATGTTTACAAAAATATCTTCACCATCTTCAAAATTACATCGGGGACAACCACGGGTGCTACGGAGGTCGTGCACTGCTGCAGCTGCGATATTCCTGTGTAAGAAAGAGATCGGAGCACAGATGGTTACTCACCGAAGTACACCTATCAATCAATCAATATGAATAACTTATTGAGCTTAGTCATTCTCATTTCTATCTCTTTCTCTCACGAACACTCTTAGACTGATGAACCATATTTCTCCATAAATCTCATTCATGTGGAAATCTGATTGATGCAGCCTTAGCATGGGTGGGTTTCGTCACATCTTCAGCGCAATTTGAAGCTTTGGTGTTTATCCTTCGGCGATGTGTCCAGTTTCAAGCAGCGTTTACTGGGTTTGTTCTCCGTCAGCTTTTGACTGTCCCCAGCCGACCTGCAAGGCAGCAGCCATATGGGGTAAAACCCGGTGCAATGAAGTCAATCCTTCGACTTTTAAACCTCCTTTTTTAACTGGCACAACGTACAATCGCTCCTAGGTTCAGATTACATACAAATCACACAGAGGGGTTAACAAGTGGTCGATATGGAGCGTTTGAATAAGATTATATGTTTTCAATATTGCTTAGTGAAGTTTATTATTGTGACATATCAATGTTCTTAATTGTTTATATTGTTCCAATTTTAGAGTAAACTTTTGTCAAATGTTTACATTTTACTAACATATTGAAATCTCAATTAAAAAGAATTGCAGTAACAGAATTGCAAGGCAGCAGGTTGCTATTTACTTTTAGGGTAGCTGCCCTTAGACAACCTTCCCTCCCTGGATGTTAAGCGTCATCTGCCCAGATTACCAGTTTTTTTATGGAATACTTGGTTTGCCTGCTGTCCAGTTTTGTGTACGGTTTGCTCCACTAGCCTTTGATTGTCCCCAATCAAACTACAAGGAAGTAGTAGTTCTCTGCGATAAGAAACGCGATCATTGTTTTCTGGATGGAGATCCCATCCTCGAGGCCTCACTGAATTCAAGCCTCTGTTGGGCCTTCCAGCCTTTCTGCACATTTGGGTGGTCCGCTCACCCCTACGTGGGTCACGCCCTTTCGTCGCTCTAACATCAGCACCGTGCACATCTGCCCCACAGGTGAGCTCACCCATGGGTCGTCCGCATGCGTGCTCGCTCCACGTTGGTGCCTGTTAACCGAGCCCATCAGGTCTCTCACTGTGCTCACACTCACCATTCCTCGAGACTGTCAGGACACGCAGCTCAACTCGGGACCCCACCTTAGGGCACCGAGTTTCGCCCCATATGAGCCCACGTCTCTTCTCTTGATGAGCCCCTCATACCTTTATGTTTATTTATTTCGCTTTTTCCATCGGCCGGGAGAGATGTGCAGAGACCGTCACTCGGGTATTCTTCTCGTCTATCTTGCGAGTAGATCTCGTATAGTATATCTGCTCTTGCATCACTACTTAAGCAGAGTAGCTCTCCCTTGATAGATATATAGATAGATAGTATCCTCTATCTGTTTCCAGGGTCACCACCTGGAGGTGAGGTAGGACATTGATTAGAGGCAGCTCACTAATCCTTGCGCGCCGTTGTCCCTAGAGTTGCGCCTTTGATCCCATCCTCATTTACTAATGAAGCTACAATCGTACCCAGTCATAAAAGGGGTACGTTTGGGTATAGTCAATTATCCACTCCCAAGTTTCCCAATCCCTTTTATTCTTCTTCAAACACTCCATACCGACCACTTGTTAAACCTCACTTTGTGATTTGTATGTGATCTGAGCTTAAGATCGATTGTACCTTGTGCCAGCTATGCACCTACAAGAAGGCCAGCACATCCAATTTTTGCGACGTTTTTAATTTACTAGGATAGCTTCCCTAGGCCACTACTTCTGTAGTCTCTTACGACATGCCTTGTAGCTCGCAGTGCTACTATTCTTTGCTCCCCTCGCAAGCCCTGGTAATACACGGGTAATTTCCCAATTCTATAAGTGGTTCCCGAGAAAACTTTCTGAATTTAATCTTCCAGGAACAACAAAATCAAGAGAAACAACCAAGGAAATATATCCTTTTGTTGAACGTGCAGTGTTATCGTTCTTGTTATTAGCACATCGAACTCGTCACCATCAAATAGCTTGTCCTGAGCAGAACTTTGCCAACCCCAACAATCTTCCGAAATTTCTCTCTCTCATAGGCCAGATGTCCTGCCTCCATCAAACCATCAGTTACATCCTGAATCCATCTTCTCTGTGGTCTTCCTCTTCCTCTCTTTGCCGGTATGCTTCCTTCCATTATGGTCTTATCCAGCCCTTTATGTCTTTTATATGTCCAACGTATCTCAATTTTCTCTTTCTTATTTGTAGCATCAGCCAGTTTTCTTTGATTTTGAGTTCTTTCTGATAGATCTATTTGTTCTCTTCTCTATCCAAGATAGAGGAAGGATTCTTCTGTAACACTTATATTCAAAAGCACTTATATGTTTTCCACTGCTTTATTAAATGTCCATGCTTCACACTTCATATCGAACTATGTTACTCAAATTACCGATTAACGAGTTTAAAGAACCCACAGGGGAATCACTGGAGCCAATATTCTTCTTCTTTTGTCAGCACACTGTTATCGGGTTGTTAACCCAGTGTTAACTGGAGCCAATATTCTTCTTCTTGTCAGCACCTGTTCCGGTTTTAACCCAGTGTTAACTGGAGCCAATGGAATATTATAAATAAAGAGGCAATGAAAAAGTAATAAGGGATTCCAGTAATAAGGGCTTCCAGTAATAAGGGCTTCGAGTAATAAGGGCTTCCAGGAAAAAAATCATAAAACACAAGATTCGAACTCAATCCATCAAGCGCCATGCCTTCCGGCGTAGGCGATCATGTTTCTCGACAACATTCTTTGCATGGTGAATGTAATCAGTTCTGACGTCGATCTTTTGTCGAACCATGATGTCAGGCCATCCAACATCTTCTCCTTCTGTCCTCCACAATCTCTCCTTCCCTGAATTTTACCCGTTGTCACCAAATGTTCCAAACCTTCTCTTCGCATTATATGCTCGAAGGACCTCGATTGTCTGTTTCATATTCTTTTGATAATGTTTCTTTGTGTGTAGACCCAAGTTAAACCATCATCATTTACTTTCTTTGCAGTTCATGACATTTTCAGCATTCTTCTGTAAACCCACATCGATTCGAACTACAAACTTTAATTTATACCAGCACCCATTGCCTAGCCACACATACGAGCGTTACTCAATTTACTGATTTTGTTTTTACGATTTCAGTATTTTTACAGATATTTCAGATACGTTCTATTTTAAATGAATAAAAATAGCTCAAGATAGCGTTATATACTCGTGTATATATATATATATATATATATATATATATATATATATATATATATATATATATATATAAACAGGTATAGTCTCCGCTTTGTCTATTGTAGCAGCCTCAAACAGCTGATGTCTTGAAGAAACGTCAAGGAAGAACACAGTCTATTTGTAGAAGCTTCAAACAGCTAATTTCTTGCAGGTACGCCAAGGAAGATCAAAGTCTATTTTAAAGCATCATCAAAAACTCGAAGACACTACCTGTTCACGAAAATGAGGGGACCAGAGTCATTGACTGAGTGGGGAATGTCGAAAGAAAGCTACAGTTACGAGGACATGAATTCCTGGATGCTTACACCAAAACTAGGATTTTATTCTGAAATATTGTTATCGATATAAGGGAAAACTGCAGTAAAACTATGTAGAAAAGAGGAAGACTGCAGTAAAACTTAGTAAAATAGCGAAAACACGTAAAAACAAATACTATAGTTTTACAAAATACAGAAACAGTGACGATATACAGCAACGTTTCGACCCAAAGGCCTTTATCAAGCAATCAATACAACAAGAATGACGGATTTCGAGGAACACTACAAATGAACGATTACATATGGAAACATTCAAACCTATCTAATGAAAACCTGGAATAAAAACGAATAACGAAATGAGCTAAACACAAAACCGGAAGTGGAAAAAAGACGCTTCTTTTTCACTTCTGGTTTTGTGTTTAACTCATTTCGTTATTCGTTTTTATTCCAGGTTTTCATTAGATAGGTTTGAATGTTTCCATATGTAATCGTCCATTTATAGTGTTCCTCGAAATCCGTCATTCTTGTTGTATCGTTTGCTTGATAAAGGCCTTTGGATCGAAACGTTGCTGTATATCGTCACTGTTTCTGTATTTTGTAAAACTATAGTACTTTGTTTTACGTGTTTTCAGTAAAACTATGAAGCAATGGCGAAACACATAATAACAAAGTACTGTAGTTTTACAAAATACAAAACAATAACATAACATCAACGTTTCGACCAAAGTCTTTATCAAGCAAAGGATACAATAGAAGTGAAGAAATTCCCTTCTTACATGGCACATATCATATAGAATCAGACAATATATTTCTAAAGGCCCTAAAATTATATATGTAGTGTGCCGTGTAAGAAGTGGATTTATTCACTTCTGTTGTATCCTTTGTTTGATAAAGACCCTTTGGTCAAAACGTTGTTGTGTATTGTTATTGTTTTTTGTAAAACTACATTTCTTTGTTCCTACGTGTTTCTGGAATATTAGAACAAACTGGAGGAGAATTATAGAACATGAAGTGAAAGAAATGAATCATCGCTGAAACACAATACAGAGAACGACCCAAAAAAATGGAGTGCAATTGTTTTTGCTCTAAGCGACAAGGGCGTAACAAGTAAGAGAGATTAAATAAAATAACATTATAACATTTGAAAAGCTATTACATTTTTGTTAGTTTTTGCTCAGCGAAAGGTCGAACAATACTCATGTTACTTTCTTGAACATAATTATATTTTTATCTGTTGTTTTGACATTTGCTTGTGCGATGTGTCATACTAATGTTTCTTGTATTATTCAATAACTTGTCATATTTGTTCCAACATTATTGTTTATTTTGCTCGGGTGTTGCTAAATAATATAAAGCAAAGAATAGTACCACTGCAACCTACAAAGGTTGTCGTAAGAGGCTACCGATGTAGGACCTAGAGAAGCTATCCTAGTAAGCATAATAATAAGCGTCGCAGAAATCGGACGTACTAACCTATTTGTAGGTTCATAACTGGCACAGGGGGGTCTATGTGGCTAAGTGGTTAAGCACTTTGCCTTGTGAGTCGAAGGTCGTGAGTTCGAGTCCGGACCGCGTCTTTCTGTTCACGAGAGCAGTTTTTCCAGAGACCCCTAGGATTGTTGCTGGAGCTACGGAGTTCGTGCTTTGTGCAATACTCTCGGCAGGTAGCGTGCCATTTCTGCGGAAAGGGACCGAGCCATATGGGTAAAACCCGGTGCAATGAAGTCAATCCTTCAGCTTTTAAACCCCTTTTTAAACTGGCACAACGTACAATCGCTCCTAGGTTCAGATTACATACAAATCACACAGAGGGGTTAACAAGTGGTCGATATGGAGCGTTTGAAGAAGAAGAAATTATATGTTTCAATACTGCTTAGTGAAGTTTATTATTGTGACATATCAATGTTCTTAATTGTTTATATTGTTCTAATTGTAGAGTAAACTTTTGTCAAATGTTTACATTTTATTAACATATTGAAATCTCAATTAAAAAGAATTGCAGTAACTATAGCGATACCTCCGAAGTCGCAGAAAGCTCTTGTGAATGGAGATGACATTGATTATACGGAAAGCAATCCTTTACGCAAAAATTAGTGAGAAGCGACATACTTGTCGCCATAACTACGTCTAAAATTTGTAGTGGGCGAACTAAGAAGAAAAGAATGGCGCTGACAACACGGTAGATAAAATAAGGACACAGCAAGATCAATAAAAATATAAATAAATTAAAATAAGGTTATCAAGTAGCATGTCATTTGTATAGGGAAAGTCGTTATTATTACCACCAGTCTGAAAAAGGAAGAATAACTAATGATATTCAACACAGATGTAACAAAGTAAATCATATGATAGGACAATGGCGCCAATTTTAAAAGTGCAAACATGTCACTTGAACACAAGAAGAGCAATTTCAACACAATCTTTTTTCCCACATTATGCTACCAGTGCAAACCTGGACCTGACAACAAATGATGTGGAAAACTAGTCACGAGCAGAGATGAAGTGTCTACGCAGAATGCTGTGGATAAAAAGAAGAGACCGGTTGAGAAATGAAGACATCAGGAAAAAGTGGGTACACAACATCAGTACTAGACTTCATCAAGAAACAACAAATTAAGTGGCTGGTCACATACGCAGATTACCAACAGACAGTGCACCTCAAAGAGCAATGCTGCTCCGTACAATGGGTAGAAAGCAAAGGCCGGCACGCAAAGATGGACCTCAGAGATAATCAAAGCGACGAAAGATATTATCTGCAAGTGCACAAAAGGAGCCGTTTTAGAAATCTCTTCTTGACCTGATGCTGTGAGGAAACAGGATTGGAAAAGAAAGAGAAAAAGTCTGAAAAAACTTTAACATCCAGACAGTTCTAACCGTTCCTCTACCTTTCTGTTCATGGTTACTTTAAGGTCTTGTTGATACCGTCGCATTAATCGTTACCTGATTCATGTTCCAGGAATCATGCTATCCGTTAATGCTCTTTATAAAACTGTTGTGACAATTAAGGTGACTCAATTATTTCAGTTTTCCGTTACATGGTACTTTTTAATGAGCCAATGCACTTTGATCTTCAAGTCTTGTTGGATGTCCCATACTCCCCCTCACTCTTACAAGAGTCTTATCCTTGTTTTCATCTGTCCTCTGCCAAGTACGATCCATGCTCTGGAAGTCAGGAACACATCTATTCGTCTTGGATGAAATCGGATGCATGTGTCCTAAACATGTAGAAGTCTATACGTTTAGGGGCCTACCAAACCAATGTGCAACGTATACACGTTCTTGGCAAAGATCAACATATCACAAAGATTGATTAAAATTGGTCGTAAAGAACGAACGCAAAGAAGAAGAAAATCTATTCTTCATTTTACAATTCACACTTCTGTGCAATCGTCAGAACAGATTCAATTATTTGTGTTTGCTCAACAGTTCACAGAAATCTGCCCACTTCTCACTTTTAACTGTTTTTGCAATTGCTTTGAAACACCCTGTTTTATTATTTATATCTAGATTTTACAGCAGGATGTGATCAGACTGGGTGGTTCCATTTTTCTAAGCATTTTGAATCTTTCTGACAACTCACTGTTTGTCTAAGGACGTATTCTTCACCTCGTCATCTCACCAAGGTGGTTGTTCTCAGCATTTCCTTCTGTTGATGGGCTTGCTAAGTTTGACCACAGCCAACTCTAACTAGGCCTGATAACTGACGGGAAAACCCCTGACCTAGTTTCAGTTGGGGGCTGGAATATAGATTTCTTTCTTCTTTCTTTCTCGAATCCTATATGCCTCGCAGCGTCAGGTCAGGAAGAGATTTCTAAAACGGGCCTAGTATGCGCTTCGTAGATAGTCTCTTTCGTCGCCTCTGTTATCTCTGAGGTCCATTTTTTGCGTGGCCGGCCTTTTGCTTTGTACCCATTGTATCGGAGCAGCATTGCTCTTTGGGGTGCACTGTCTGATGGTAATCTGCTTACGTGACCGAACCATTTAATTTGTTGTTTCTTGATGAAGTCTAGTACTGATGTTGTACCCACTTTTTCCTGATGTCTTCATTTCTCAACCGGTCTCTTCTTGTTACACCCAGCATTCTGCGTAGACACTTCATCTCTGTTGTGACTAGTTTTCTTCTATCGTTTGTTGTCAGCGTCCAGGTTTGGCACTGGTAACATAATGTGGAGAAAGATTGTGTTGCACATTGCTCTTTTTGTGTTCATGGTGACGTGTTTGCATCTTAAAATTGGCGCCATTTGCCTATCATTTGATTTGCTTTGTTGCATCTGTGTTGAATTTCATTAGTTATTCTTCCATTTGCTGAAAAATGCTCCCTAGGTATGTGAAATCTTTTGCTTGATTTAGTAGATGATTATCGATGGAGATGTTGGTAGTGTTTTCCTCTCTGGCGAATGCCATTACTTCTGTTTTGTCGATGTTAATTCTCATGTTGTATTCGTTACATGCTAACTGGAGTCTGTTGATGTGTTGTTGTAGCTGTTCTTCTGTTGTTGATATGATTGCCTGATCGTCTGCAAAAGAAATTCATTTAAGAGTTATCCGAGGTTGTTTCCTTCGCTGGTGTTAGCTATTTTACAAATGTGGTCAATGTACGTGATGAATAGCAGCGGGATAGTACGCAACCTTGTCTTACTCCTGACCCTACGTGAAACTTTTCTGATAATCCTGTATTTGTTCTAATCGTACATTGGCTGTCAGTATAAATGTTCTTGCAAAGGTTGATTAGGTGTTCATTAACCCCATAGGTTGTTAGTATTTTCCACAACGTGTGCCTATCTACGCGGTCGAACGCTTTTTCCTGATCTACAAATGCAACGTGTAAATGTTTGTCGGATTCGATAGTCCTTTCTACTAACTGTCAGAGGGCGAATATTGCGTCTGTACAGCTTTTGTTCTTCCTGAATCCCATTTGGGAGTCATTAGCTGTGGCTCGATGATGTGGCGGAGCCTTTTCTCAAGTATTTTGCAGAATATTTTCCCAGTGTGGCTCAGTAGCGCTATGCCTCTATACTTAGGAATATAGATATGTTTGATAAAACACTGCAAGCGTTTTTGCAATTTTACTCAATTCTGTGAGTCTATGGTTATTTATTGATGAAAAATATTCATAATATTGATATTCCTTATTGTTAAACTTAACTTGTTGCATAATATAACTTCGATTTAGCATTTTGTGCTGATTTTAAAATAAATTCGTCTATATACAACAATACTGGAATGCGAGGTCACGTGACCGGTTGGGGTCTTTTTTCCCATAATTTTTACCTGAGTCCGCAGGCCTATAAGTTTATAGTTGGCTCTGGTTTGGCACACCTTATCCTACTTATAACGTCTTACCTTGTGATGTTGTGCTTGAAATAATGCGTTATTGACCTGTACTTTCTAGATATACCTTTGTTCATCAGAGCATACTGCTGTCTCTGCCAGCATACTGCTGTCTCTGCCAGCATACTGCTGTCTCTGTCAGCATACTGCTGTCTCTGTCAGCATACTGCTGTCTCTGTCAGCAAACTGCTGTCTCTGTCAGCATACTGCTGTCTCTGTCAGCATACTGCTGTCTCTGTCAGCATACTGCTGTCTCTGTTAGCAAACTGCTGTCTCTGCCAGCATACTGCTGTCTCTGCCAGCATACTGCTGTCTCTGCCAGCATACTGCTGTCTCTGTCAGCATACTGCTGTCTCTGTCAGCATACTGCTGTCTCTGTCAGCAAACTGCTGTCTCTGTCAGCATACTGCTGTCTCTGTCAGCATACTGCTGTCTCTGTCAGCATACTGCTGTCTCTGTCAGCATACTGCTGTCTCTGTCAGCATACTGCTGTCTCTGTTAGCAAACTGCTGTCTCTGCCAGCATACTGCTGTCTCTGTCAGCATACTGCTGTCTCTGTCAGCATACTGCTGTCTCTGTCAGCATACTGCTGTCTCTGTCAGCATACTGCTGTCTCTGCCAGCATACTGCTGTCTCTGCCTTGGTGTCTTATAAACCCCATTTGCACAATGTAGTACGTCGAGGGGATGCAAGTGTCAAATCAATTAAACTGTTATCTCCGGTCGACTACCAATTATAGTTAAACTACAACTATTGATGCATGACAAAACCGTGGTTTCAAGTGCAAGTTCGAGCTCTTCACCCTGTGTATTCTAGAAAATGTTTCCCCATGATCTACCGTTTGAGTTGAAATCACCACAGAAAATGACATTGCTCTCACGATTTATAATTTAACTCAGTCACTGCCGTTTCTGGGAGTTCACTTCGCATTGTAGTCATATCCGTTGATCAGCACGAACGATTTCTCAGATTGGACTTTAATTGCCTGAAGTTGCAGTTCATCATTATTCCTCCGAGACATGTCTACTTCCGACACATCAATACTAATACTGACTAGAATTGCTAGACCCATAAGTCTTCTGTTGCAGAAACATTTGAACCCAGTCATGCATAGCAAACCATATCCCAGTCGCGTTTCCTGAAGAACTACGCTGTCTGTGATATACACAAGGGTTACGAGAATAAGACCACGTCGACTAACATTAGCACAATTCCAGTACATAATACGAATATATCGGAACTGATTAGAATAAAGAACTAAGATCAGAATACTAAGAGCATGCATAATCCCAGTGACAACGTATGGGTGTTAGGCATGGACATTTAATAGAGCAGTGGAAAAACATATATGTGCTTTCGAATATAAGTATTACAGAAGAGTCCTACGTATATCTTGGACAGAGAAGAGAACAAATAGATCTATCCAGAAAGAACTCAAAATCAAAAGAAACTGGCTGATGCCACAAATAAGAAAGAGAAAATTGAGATATTTTGAACATATAAAAAGACACAAAGGGCAGGAGAATACCATCATGGAAGCAGGCATACCAACGAAGAGAAGAAGAGGAAGACCACGGAGAAGATGGATTCAGGATGTATCTGATGGTTTGAACATGACGGCTGCAGAGGCAGGGCATCTGGCCTATGCGAGAGAGATATTCCGGAGAACTGTTGGTGTGGCAAAGTTCTGCTTAGGACAAGATATTTGATGATGAATACGAATATTATTTATGAACAAACAGACATATTTAAGACGTGTTCGTCGTGCCTCTGCTCGCCGACATTGTCTTGATCTTCGTCCTCTTTTGTCCATATGTTTATTCTTATGGTTGCGCCGGACTTTCTCCACCATTTTGTAACCAAGCAAACCAAAACAACAGTTACCACACGCCGATGACAAACACTAAAACAATCCCAGACTAGATTCACAATCTATGTAGCACTAGCGAATATCATCAATGAATAGATTTTCTATTTTTTGGGCATAACTTTCTGCATATGAAATTAACCATTCCCTGTACACGAAATATTAGTGTCGCACAAAACATACGATTGATGCAATCGTGCATTTCTTTTGTACAGACAGCAGTATATATATATATATATATATATATACATGGTGTTGAACTTAAAAGCAGCCCCAGTCATAAATATAAATTTGCCAGGTACACATTGCATCTCGTATATTTACTATTTAAACCGGTTCTGACTAGCTTGTCCTACGTCACATTTGTTCATCGCCCCTTCCCGCACTACAATTACATACCGTCACACAACCTTGACCTATACTACGTCATAACTGAACCTTCTCATTTCCATACATATATGCCAGATTAGCTCCATTCATATGCTGCTTTTAAGTTGAACACCCTGTATTATTCGAAATATATTGTATACATAAATTTGCTTCAATTTTCTTTCATGAACTAATTTCTTCTTCTATTGTTTCGTATTCTAAATATATTTCCCTTCAGGATATTTTCTGTTTCACAAGTTGGCACTAATAGTTTTGTTATTAACTTAATTTAACATTAATGGGTTATTGGTTGTTCGCAATGTATCATTGAAACACAGGATTCCGGTGTGACAAGTTCAATGCAATAAGGAAATTTGATCGATTATGTCATCATCAAATAGTTTGCCCTGAGCAGAACTTTACCATCCAGACAGTTCTTTGGAATCAATTTCTCTCATATGCCAAATGTCCTGCTTCTGCAGCCGTCATGTTAAAACCATCAGTTACTTTCTGAATGCATTTTTTCCCGTGGACTTCCTATTCTCTTCTTTGCCGGAATGCCTTCTTCCATGATGGTCTTCTCCAACCCTTCGTGTCTCTTTCATCATCATCATCATCAAGGTGCATATCCTTTATAGGGCGTTGCTCTATTTGCAGCACATCTGAAATTCACTCTGTCTCTAGCCAGTACGCCCACTTCGTCAATGGTCATGTTCATGATTTATTTAATATCTTGTAGCCATCTTCTTCTTGGTCTACCTCTGCGTCCTGGGACCTGCCCTCTAATATTGTTCTTTCCATGTTTCTTTATATGTCCAAAATATTTAAAAACAGCCAGTTTTATTTTATTTTGAGTTCTTTCTGGATATATCTATTTGTTCTATTCTATATCCATGATAAACGGATTACTCTTCTGTAACACTTATATTTAAAAGTACATATATGTTTTCCTCTACCATGTCAAATGTCCAATTTCACACCCATATGTTGCAGCTGTATGCATGTTCTTAGTATTCTGATCTTTGTTTTCCTGTCAGCTTCATTCCATACTGTTTAGTTGTTTCATTTTGTGTAAGGCAATGTTTGTTCTTCTTTTAATTTCCTTCATCTAATCTCCATCTCTTGTTACCAGTGAACCGAGATATTCAAAACTGTTCACATTTTCTACTTTTCTACGTTGATCACAATATATTTGCCATGATTATGTATACTCAATATAGATGTGTCACCATCATCATGTGCCAAATCGTCTGATATATGTGAACATGGATCTCTCCACAAGTGAATGACAAATAAAATGCGTCGCAGAAATCGGATGTGCTGGCGTATTTGTAAGGGCATAACTGGCACAACGTATTGTCGCTCTTAGGCTCGGATCAGATATAAATCACAAAGAGTGGTTTAACATGTGGTCGATATGGAGCGTTCGAAGAAGAAGAGGAACTAACAGCAATGTCTGACAGCAATAGATGACAGCAATAGATGCCAGAAATAGACGACAGCAATATATGACAGCAATAGATGACAGCAATATATGACAGCAATATATGACAGCAATAGATGCCAGCAATAGATGACAGATAAAGCTGCAACAAATAATCTAAATTTCTTCCTTAGAAATGACTTAACGATGTGAATTTATATTTTTGAAAGCATTGAGCCATTTAAAGACTTATTTCATCAACTTGAACTGACAACGGACAAACTCAAATCGATAAATGTCAACACAACAGCCAGACAGTGAGTATGAAAACATTCACGAATCGATTGACATTATTCAACGCAAAATAAACATAATTCTACAATTTATTTACTGTGATAGTGTTTCTCTTGCAAACAGACAATAAATTCTTGCGTATTCTGTTCATGTTTATTTGCGAGTTTTTCGTTTACTTCATTGTTACTAGATGATGTTATACATTCAGTATTTTGTTTTATTTGTTGAAATATTGATATTTTATTAGTTTCATTTTTGCAAGGCCTTTTTTAAAGTTTCAATAATCTGTACCTTGTTCTTGAATGAAAATCGTGGCATGTCCTTTACGGGACGTCGTCATGAATCAAACGAGTTTTTGATTTATTGCTAGACACTACTTCTATGTTCAGTAGTTTGTCATTGTTTTCTAAACCAGAGACCCCTAGGATTGTTGCTGGAGCTACGGAGTTCGTGCTTTGTGCAATACTCTCGGCAAGTGGCGTGCCATTTCTGTGGAGAGGGACCGAGCCAGATGAGGTAAACCCGATGCAATGAAGTCAATCCTTCGGCTTTTAAACCCGGCTTTTTTTCTAAACGGTGATGTCTATTTTTAACCTTTCGTAAAAAATCCACGGAAAAAAATTTCTTCCAAAATGCGGGACGCGAAGTTTGAACCTGGCACTCTTGGATTGTGTTCGAGCTCATTACCGCTGAGCCTCACACGCTCACACCTTGACCTTGCGTGATATATTTTCTTACAAGTACAGACAGAGACACAAATGTCATATTTCAGTTATGGTTGACTGTCGTTGTCAAGTTAGACAATGTTCTTACAAAACACGTTTAACTTATCACACTGTACGGTCATAGTTAGAGTTGTTGGATACACAGGCTGTTTCCTTGGATAATTTGCAGGATTCATATGTTGTCTCCTTGGACAATTTACATGATACACTTGATTTCATCTTGGACAATTTACATGATACACTTGATTTCATCTTACAATTTAGATCTGATTCATGCAATTTACATGATACACTTGATTCACCTTGGACAATTTACAGTATTCACACGATGTCTCCTTGAACAATTTCCCGTCCGCCTGGCCAGCGTGTTCGTAGCGCGTGACGCCCTCTCTGAGTGCAGGTTCAATTCAGTGGGCTAGCAGAAAAGCCACAGGTTCTCCAGATTCACTGTGTTCGTTGCACCGAACCGAAGGGTTACGATGTCCATGGCACTGAGCCGAAGAGCTGAAAGCTCAAGTGCTTCTCGATCGAAAAAAAAATAATTCAGGATTCACACGATGTCTAATTGGACAATTGACAGGATCGGCACGTTGTCTCCTTGGACAACTTCTGTCAAAACAAGATGGCTTCTCTTATCAGACTGTATGGTCAACCTCACATTTATCAGCATCATTTACACAGTTTTCTTGTGCAACATTCTAGCGAATAATAATACTCGTATCTCATCAGTCTGTATGACCACACCCAGAGCGACTTCATGATTGAGACTCCACCTAACGTTATTGTATACTACGCCGATAGAGGATGATTTATGGGTTTGTGAAATCTCTATTGAGATTGATTGTACTGTAATCCTCTCGTACCGCTATAAATCTATGTTTAGTCTCTCTGTAAAGACGTTCATTCTAAGTGCAGACGTCAATGCAAATTCTCTGTGGAATCAACCAAGATTATTATTTCAACCGCCAACACATATTCTCTAGGGAATCTATGGGTTGTATTCAATCGTCGAAACACATTCTCCGGATTCTATTTCAATCGTCAAAACACATTCTCCGTGGATGTATTCAATCGTCAAAACACATTCTCGTGGAATTGCTATTCAAATCGTCAAAACACATTCTCCGTGGATCACATTATCTCTGGATCACATTCTCTGTAGAACACATTATCTCTGTAATTGGTCCGCCTAACTCCTGCATACAAATAGCTAGAAATGAGAAGTGGCAGGCACTTCATACGCTAAACTCTGAAAAGGCTACGGGAAATTTGATTTTTCTATAGTCTATCGTCACTACCTGTAATACCATTTGTTTATGGCGGTGTATAATAGGGGGAGGTGTGCTTGTGAAATTTAATGGTCGCATGACAAGTGCAGCCGCCGCGAGACTGTACAGGTTAGGATTTTTCTTTATGTCCGCGACAGAAAAAAAAACTCATAGGCCCTACCGAAGATTGAACTCTGGTCACCTACACGGGAGTCCTTGCTCTAATACATTCGGTCAGAATAATAATAACATAATTCCTCTCGTACCGTTATACGTTACATAGGGCCTGCAAATAATTTCTCCGTACCGCTCTATCCTGGGCAACTCGCTCAATCTTATCCATGGAACTGATACCGACATGTCTTGCCTCTCTCAGCAAAGTTAGTTTCAGGGTCTCCTTAGGTCGACTTCTCTTTCTTGAACCCTTTGCACCCCACTTCAATGCCTGCTTTGATATTCTTGATCCTTTCTCCTCAAGTGTGTCCAACATATCTCCATCTTCTCTTTCTTATAACAGTTGTCACTAGTGGTTGACCAGACATGTCTCTGATTTCATCACTTCTCCTGAATTCGTTCCATTTTATATTCATTTTTTCCAGACGTGTATTTTCAAATGCATTCAACTTGCTTTCTATATCTTTAGTCATTTTCCAACTCTCGCTGACATATGTTAGGATTGATACAACATTTGAATTGAAAATTCGTAATTTGTTTTAATACTATATAACTTGCAGTTCCATATTTTATTTAGACTTTTAAAAGCTGATGTTGCTTTGCCAATTCGTATCATAATTTCTTTTTAACATTTCCTGTGCAATCAAAATTGCTACCTAAATAGGTGAACTGTCTGTTATTTTTAGTCATTTTAGATTCAGTGTGATATCTGCATTACTGCCTTAGTGTCTTCATTATATTTGTTTTTCATAGCTTATCTGCAGTCCAACTTTTGATGCTATAGATGACATGTTGTCTGTTTTTCCATAGCTTATCTGCAGTCCAACTTTTGATGCTATAGATGACAAGTTGTCTGTTTTTAATTCGGTTAGAAGCTCCACTTATTTTTATATACATAAGTAGAATTGGTATCCAAAGTTGTCTCAATTCTAATATAGACATATATGATAGAGATAACTACAGTTTAAAGTCTCAATACTAATATAGACATATATGATAGAGATAATCACAGTTTAAAGTCTCAATTCTAATATAGACATATATGATAGAGATAACTACAGTTTAAAGTCTCTAATATAGACATATATGATAGAGATAACTACAGTTTAAAGTCTCTAATATAGACATATATGATAGAGATAACCACAGTTTAAAGTCTCAATTCTAATATAGACATATATGATAGAGATAATCACAGTTTAAAGTTCTAATATGACATATATGATAGAGATTAATCACAGTTTAGAAAATAACTTAGAATTTTGACAATAAGTTGAGTTTCAAGTTGAAAAGATTCTTTGATTAATGAACATAAAATTTGACAGAATACATGAGAAGTGATGAAATCAGACAAATGTCTGAGTCAATGTAGTAGTAATACAACTGTTAGAAAAAGTGGAAGATGAAGATATGTTAATTGAACTCTGATTAAACAAGTTATCAAGGAATACAAAAGCAGGCAATGACGTATGAGAAGTAAAGTGTTCAACTCTGCTAAACAAGTTATCAAGGAATCAAAAAGCAGGCAATGACGTGGGAGGTAAAGTGTTCAACTCTGCTAAACAAGTTATCAAGGAATCAAAAAGCAGGCAATGACGTGGGAGGTAAAGTGTTCAAGAAAAAAGGACGCACTAGAGCAGCATTTCCCAAAGTAGGCGGTACCGCCCTCCCCAGTGGCGCTGAAGCGTTTCTAGGAGACAATAGTTGGTTCAGAAGAATTTGGGGTGTGTTCAGACGGTTAGGGCTGGGTGGCTCCTGAAACAAGAAATTAGTAATAAATATTTTAAATAAGTCTTTTTCGTGATTTTGCGATTGAGTAATCATTTAAAACTTAAAATCTGCAATTTAGTTCATCTTAGACCATCTTGTACGATCCATTTTTTCATCAATTTTCTATTTCATGCATATAACCATTTTAAAATTGACCATGTATTACAGATTACAGAAATATATATTAATTTTCTATGTCAAAGAGAAAATAGAGCATCATATATGTGTGGGGGCGTTGGCAAACTGGTATAATGTGGAGGGCGTTACAAAGTTTATGTTGTGCAAAGTAGGCGGTGGACCGAAAAAGTTTGGGAATCTATGCTCTAGAGAAACCATGAAACGAAATTTACTGAACTTGATAAGAAATATCGACTCAGTTTCATAGAAGAGGTTGGAACAAGTTGCCTGAATATGGAGAAATTGCTCGCATGCCCTATTTAAGGTATACCAGTACGAGAGGAATACAAAATAGAAAACAATCTGGTGGTGGTCTGTGGCAGGTCGATTAAACACTCCCCTGAATCACCCCTCAGGCGTCGAGACCCGCTCGTATAACGTCCGATTCAAACTTTTAAAAATATTTGCCCAGATTGATCATAAATTGCTGTATCTTCATCCAACAAACGATCGATGAGAAATCGAAGAAGATTCTTCGTAACCCTCTTCATCATCTTGGTGGTCGGTGCTTTTGAGGCAAGTTTCTCTTCTTTCAAATACATCCAGCACTCACCAGCCTGCCTAGGACCGTATATCAAGATTATCCCCTGGAGATATATCATTTATATAACGATAACTCTCCTGATATAATGTGTCATCATGTTCTGAGATCAATACGTGTTACTATTTATTCACATGATATTTGCAGATCCAAGATGAAACCAAATAATATTCTAACAAACATTTTGTTTTAAATCAATAACCTAGTATATGTTTAAATGTTTAATTAATTGGGACATCATTGATGTCATTCGGTGATTAATCATGTGTGCTACTATCTCTTTAGTGCACAATAAGGTCTCAACGGTATTGAAAGAACTGTGTAGCACCTGCAAGGTCCGTAATATAATTAGGAAATTAGTGAAAATTTGTAGGAATTCAATTTTTATTTGCTATTAATTATTGCTATTAAATATTCTATACTCATGCTTTAATGATTACTCAAAAGCATTTGATTGTGTAGAACATCAGGAATTGTGGAAAATAATGGAAGAAATGGGATTTCCATAACATTTAATACAGATCATAAGAGAACTTTATAGTGATCAAATGGCGGCTGTAAGAACATGTGATGACATATCAGATTGGTTTAACATAAGGCAAGGCTGGTCAGACAAGGCTGCATTCTGTCGCTTTGTTTAACATATATGCAGAAAACATCATGAGGACTGTTACAGAAGATAGCGGAAAAGAACAATACGATCCTTTTATAATCGGAGGAAGAGTAATACCTAACTAAGATACGCTGATGATACAGTGTTACTGTCAACATCACAAAAAGGGATTGAGAAATTATTAGGAAAGTGAAAGATAAAAGCGAAAAACAAAATATATATCTCAATGTGGCAAAAACAAAAATAATGACAACAGATAAAACGAACATGACAAATTATATTTCTATAAATGGAGAGAAAGTAGAAAATGTGAACAGTTTTGAATATCTTGGTTCACTGCTAACAACAGATGGAAATGGGATGAAGGAAGTTAAAAGAAGAACAAACATGGCTTTACAAAATAATTAAACAAGTCAAAACAGCATGGAAACAGAACTGATAAGAAAACAAAGATCAGAGAAAATGAGAGAGAGAGAGAAATTCCGGAGAACTGTAGGGGTCGCAAAGTTCTGCTCAGGACAAGCTATTTGATGATGGGGATGAATTATTGTTGTTCAGGCATCGTCTTTCCTGCATGACTTTGATAAAGAAGAGAGAGACAATATCCATTCGACTTTGCTAAAGAAGATAGAGAAACACGACCTATACGTCGTTGCTGGAGAAGAGAGAGAAAACACGACCCACGTCCTTGCTGGAGAAGAGAGAGACGACCCACGTCATTGCTGAAGAAGAGAGAGAGACACGACCCATACGTCCTTGCTGAATAAGAGAGAGAGACACGACCCATACGTCCTTGCTGAATAAGAGAGAGAGACACGACCCATACGTCCTTGCTGAATAAGAAAGAGAGAGACACGACCCATACGTCCTTTCTGAAGAAGAGAGAGAGAGACACGACCCATACGTCCTTGCTCAAGAAGAGAGAGACACGACCACACGTCCTTGCTAAAGAAAGAAACACGACCCACACGTCATCGCTGAAGAAGAGAGAGAGAGAGACACGACCCATACGTCATTGCTGAAGAAAAGAGAAGCGACCCATACGTCCTTGCTGAATAAGAGAGGACACGACCCATACGTCCTTGCTGAATAAGAAAAGAAGACCGACCCATACGTCCTTTCTGAAGAAGAGAGAGAGAGACCATACGTCCTTGCTCAAGAGACGCCCGTCCTTGCTGAAGAACGACCACGTCATCGCTGAAGAGAAGAAGAGACACGACCCATACGTCCTTGCTGAAGAAGAGAGACACGACCCATATCGCTGAAGAAAGACGACGACATGCCATCGCTGAAGAAGGCGAGAGAACGATCACGCGTATTGCTGAAGAAAGAGACACGACCCATACGTCCTTGCTGAACGAGAACGACCATACAATTTCTGAAAAAGACGCGACCCATACGCCTTTCTGAAGAAGAGCGACCGTACACAGATATCGTCTGCTAGGTTATTTCCAGGCACGAGTCAATGCAACCTTATATTACCCGAGAAAGCGGATTTCACAATCTTAAAACGATCTTCGGGCAGAAAACCGCACTTAAGTAAGACGGATCGATATAGATTTTAAAAAACAGGATATTTGTTAGAAAGGATACAAGGTCTAGTTTATTAAATACAAAAAAAATTTGATTTTATTTCTGAATTATTTTCTTTCCTGTTCTTCTCTGTCAATCTCGCATGAACTGCATGCACTAATTTTCTAATGTGCTGTCAATCCTTTTTTTAGTCTTTCAAGATTTGCGATATTTTTCGGAACATTTTAATTTCTTGATGTATATTTATGTATTATTTGTGAAGTTGGTCTTGCTGTCTCTCAACGTTTCCACGTTTCTTAGTGTTAGTTACGTTTAACACATTAACTACCAAATGCTGCATTCTGTGCCTGTTTTTATATTCGTTTATGTCATGCGCCGCAGACTGTGTCAGGATAGATTTCATTGTTAAATATATTAACAATTTACCGTAACCTATTCTAAATGTTATCAGATTTTTCTTTTAACTTAATCTTCTGCATTGTGTTACAGCTTATGATAAATATTGTTTCTATTATCTACACAATTTCGGTGTTAGTCTATGTACTAAATCTCTTTAGAGCACATATTTTAAATATTTTTAGTATTAGCTATTGATTCCGTCCTGACATTTCAAACTTCTTCTATTCTAACTTTTATCCCGTTACTGTCCGTCAATCTTCTGTATAGTTTTCAGTTGAGACTTTAGATTGTTCTTAATTGATTCATGGATGACAGTTTGCGGTTATGTATTGTATGCACATGGATATATTAATTTGTTGTTGGTGATCGTTATGATTTGTGCGTTGTATGAACATGATCACAACGACGGAGATGAAGGGCATTGGCAGAGATGCAGGTGTGACAATAAGAGACACAATTAGAAATGAAGAAATCAGAAGAAGACTAGATGTGAAATCAGTCATGCAATTCATAAAAGAACAACATATTAAATGATTTGGACACCTGACAAGAATGCTTTGTTATCGACTACCACAGAGAGCCACACTGAAAAAGTAAAACGAGTGCAGAGCAAGAGGAAGACCATGCAAGCAAAAGATGGTGAAACGGCATCAAGAACAGCCTGAAGAAAATGAAGAAAAGTTTACAAATTGTCATAGCACATGAGCACACAAGATCACTACATCTAGCTCTACCCCCCTCTGCAAGACTTCTATAAGGAAGTAAATGGTGGAGGAGAAGAAGAAGATGAATAGAAAAACTCTGACTTGAGGGTTCAACATCTTCTACGTTGTGCACTATTATACGCCATCATGAATAACATTAAAGACCCCCTTCTGGAATATGATCAAGGACAACAGTGATCAGTCTGAGACTGTGAATGTTTCCAAAGAAATTGCCCTAGATTGGCATCAGTGATGGCCACATTCGTTTTCTTATGTCCTTATATCTAAGAAACTGTTTTAATATAGCTGTTTCAATTATTTTACCTTTGTTTCTCAGAGTCCCATTCAAGAGTTTGTTAAGTTAGTTAGAGCATAACACAATGAATGTAATGGATGTCCTTCCATATGGAGAGGAGACAGGAAGAACAACTAAATGGAACATCAAAAAGTTGCAGACATTCATCAATAGATGCCTTCGCAGTATATTCCATCTGCGATGGTATGACAGGACCACAAACAGGAATTTGTGGGATAGAGCTGGACAACGACAAGTGGAACAAGAGATAAGGGGCGGAAGGTGGCGATGGATAGGACACACACTGAGGAAACCCCATGACAGCAACACGAGACAAGCTCTCCAGTGGAACCTCCAGAGCAATAGAGGCAAGGGAAGACCCAGGAACACATGGAGAATAGAGTTGGAGACAGAATGCAAGAAAATGGGGGTAAGTGGGGAAACGATGGGGTAAGTGGGGAAACGATTACATTGGATTGACGGACTTAAAGGCGTTGGTTGCTGACCTATGCATCCCCATGGACGAAGGGGGAAGAAGAAGCATTACACATTGTACCCCAGTCTGCTGTAAACCTGAGCAATGTCTGATGATTTTTGTCCTTGCTATGAAGTGACAAAAGTATGAAGTAAGAATGCTATCGACTCAAAACGAATCAACAGTTCTTGAATATAGACAACTGGACAAAGATATTAAAGCAAATGTTCGCAAAGATAAACGTGATTACATCCAGAAGTTATCTTTAGAGGAAGAAACAGCATCCAAAACTGGGAACAACAAAACACTCTTTCATATTATGAAACAGCTAACGAATCATCCGCCGACGGCAAGCTGTCCAGTGAAAGGGAAAAACAACGAATCCATACCATCACAACAAGTACAATCGAAAAGATGGGCTGAACATTTTAAAGAGGTATTAAATAGACCCAACCCAGTGATAACACCAGTTTTTGAAACAGAAATACAAATGCCATCATTAAATGCACCCATTGACGACTTCTCAATGGGAGAAATTAAACAATCCATCAAGAAACTGAAAAACAACAAAGCCAGCGGTAGCAAAGATATTTCAGGAGAGATGCTAAAAGCAACTGACGGGGAATTCCTACGTACCTTAATGAACGATGTTTGGCAGAATGAGACCCCTCCAAAACATTGGAAAGACGGAGTAATATTCAAGCTCCCAAAAAGGCGATTTGTCAAATTGCAACAACTGGCGCGGAATAACTCTGCTATCAACATCTAACAAGCTATTCTGCAGTATTTTGATGGAGAGACTGAAAAAAGCCGTCGACGCAAGGCTAAGAGATGAACAAGCTGGCTTTCGTTCACATCGTTCTTGTACCGATCATATCTTCACGCTGAGATCCATTATAGAAGAATCAATTGAATTCCAGTCACCACTAGTGATTTATAGACTTTCAGAAAGCATTTGATAGTCTTCATCGTTCTACTCTCTGGGAGATTCTTAAGACCTATGGCTTATAGGAAAAATACATCAACATTATAAAAGCCTTCTATTCTGAAGCATCCTGCTGTCTAAGAACAGATGCAGGAAACTCGGACTGGTTCACAGTCAATTCGAGTGTGAAGCAGGGCTGCGTTATGTCACCTATGCTTTTTGGGATAGCTGCTATAGACTGGATCATGCGCAAATGTACCCAAGATGATAAACTAGGCATCAAATGGCTTAATAACAGCAGACTATTTGATTTTGATTTTGACGATGACGTGGCCATATTGAATTCAACCACACAAGCAACCCACAAACTAACGAGCAATCTTTGCACACTTGCAGGTTGGTCTCCAGATTAATTCTGCCAATACCAAAATTATGGACCTCCCAAACTCGACAGACAACATCGTAATAAATGGCCAAACACTGGAGAAAGTTGAACATTTTACATATTTGGGTAGTAAAGTGTCAAACAACGGAGACACGATGAAAGAAATAAACTCTCGTATTGCTATAGCAGCTAATGCCTTCACTAAATTAACGAATATCTGGCAATCTCAAGACCGTAGTATATGCACAAAAGTTAAATTGTTTAGGTCATGTGTGATTCCTGTACTGACCTACGGTTGTAAAAGTTGAAAATCAACAAAGAAAATTGATAAGAAACTGGACAGCTTTGAGAATAAATGTCTACAAAAATTATTAAAAGTAAAATGGAGTGATTTCGTTTCTAACAACACAGTGAGAGATAGAACACACCAACAACCCGTATCAAATATTATAAGGAAACGAAGGTGGAAATATTTAGGTCATGTTCTTAGATCAGACGAAAAGAGATTAAATCGACAAGTCCTTATGTGGTCACCAGTTGGGAATAGAAAATGTGGAAGACCAAAGACCACTCTTCGAAGAACCATCCAACAAGAAAGTAAACTATTGGGATGTAAAACCATACAAGATCTCCAACTGCTAGCAACGAACCGCATCACATGGAGATCTAAAACCTCTGCCCTATGTGCCGCCTTTGGCACGAAAGGAACAAACTAACTAACTATGAAGTGAACAATATATTTGAAATACTGGTAACAATTCAGGAAGAAATAACACTGTACGAGTTAGCCACACTCTCTTCTTTGCGTTCGTTCTTTAAGACCAATTTTAATCACTCTTTGTGATAGGTTTGATCATTGCCAAGAACGTGTATACGTTGCATATTGGTTTGGTAGACCCCTAAAGGCATAGACTTCTACACGTTTAGGACACGTGCATCCGATTTCAGCCAAACCTTCTTAGACGCCTCTACATGCCAACTGGTAAATTTTGTTCAAACTACACCGCAGAGACTCAAGCACTAATACAGGCCGCAATCATGATCAATAATTCCAACTCTTACTGCCAACAAGTGGTATTTTTCACAGACGCACTATCTGTTTTGCAAGCCCTACAGAGTAACCATCCATCCCTGAGAAAAGAGGTCAGCAAGATCTCTACCAACAAAAGAGTTACATTTCAGTGGGTACCATCACATTGCGGAGTGCCAGGTAACGAGAAGGCAGACAAGCTTGCTAAAAAGGGAGCAGAATGTGAACAAATAGATAATGAAATCACATACTTTGCAAAAAAAACAAAAAGCTATCATGGACATTAGAAAAGAACCTAAACCATCCAACGATGACTACCACACACTTGACAGACAAGGACAGACTATCATCTTCCGACTCAGGATAGGTCATAACAGACTGAACAAACACCTACACAGGCTGCGATTGTCCCCAACCCCCTGTGCCCTGTGGCTCCGATGAACAAACCACAGACATGTCCTGCAAGACTGCCCCTGTATGTCCTCCCAAGAAAGGAATGCTAGCCCTACAACACAACACTACATTCAAAACTACATGGCACTAGAGATGAGCTCCAGACAACAGTCGATTTCATCATAAGAACGCGTCTAACGGTATAATCATCAAAAAAGCGATCGCAAAGAAGAAGAAGACGCCTCTTACGACATGCGTGGAAGGTAACAGTGGTTCTTTACTTTACACCCCAAATTTGGACCCCGGTAACCACTTGGATGAGCCACACTTATTAGAAATATGCTTTTGTGTTCAACCAAAGGCATGCTACCAGAAAGACAAGACATAAATAATGATTGGATTGCAAATGATAAATACATTAGAACTCATGTGACTGAGAAGAGAGAAAAAGACAAATTGTATAATAAATAAAGTAAATAGGATAGCCTAACAAAATATGGCAAGAAAAATAATAAAGCGATTGAAAAAATCCCACACATATAAGGCCGATGGCAAGGTTTTAAGAACATCAGAAGAAAGGGAGATAGCAAGAAATGTTCAAATGTGGCGGTACGGCTGTTTCATTCTGGAATTAGTTCACACAGGAGACAGTTCACAGTTGTTAGCATTTCGTGTTATTTTCGTTTGCACAGGAATGGAGCAATTATGGGCTGACCCGTTGCAGTGAAGTTGGAACCGTACATATGAAATATGAACTATGAACAATGACCCGAATCTTTAAACAAATGCTAAATGCACTAAAAGACTAAGCGGGGGAGGGAACTCATCATAAGAAGACATGCTCAATAGATGGACGGAATACCGCAACAGCAAAAAGTGTATATGAAGAGATAGAGAAAGATCAATAGAGCAAACATTTCTTCTTCCTCTTCTTCTTCTTCTCTGAACGTTCCATATCAACCACTTGTTAAACTACTCTTTGTGATTTGTATGTAATCTAAGCATAAGAGTAATTGTACGGTGTGCCAGTTATGCACTACAAGTAGGTCAGCACATCCGATTCTGCGACGTTTTTATTTACTAGGGTAGCTTGCCTAGATCCCTACCCCAGTCGTCTCTTACGACAGGCCTTGTAGGTCGTAGTGTTACTAATCTTTACTCCCCCTGCGAGCCTAGACCACACACGTGAGAATATAGCGCCGAATCTTATCATTAACATTTTTAGTATTTGATAATTCGATTTCCCTATTGGAACAAAAGAAAAACACACACACAAGACATACACAACCTCAGCAAACGAACACACACACATTCAACATAGATATACACAGCACGCAAAATCAATGCATATACACACTAACGCCTAACACACACACACACACTCAACGCACTAAACATGCACACTGAGCACACACACACACACACATGCTTAACAAACACAAGCAGCTAACATATCTAACACACACTGTATACATTCATGCACCGAATTCATTGAAAGGCAACAAATACAATGTTTCGGACATTTAATAAGAATGGAATACAACCAACCACCAATAACAGCATCCAATAAAAAGAGATGAGGTATTATAGCCAAGGGAAGACCAAGAAAAAGATGGATAGATAATATGAAGACCACGCTAATTGATTGGTTATTGGTTACTAAACTGTAATCATCGCACTCTGGGCAGACCTATAGGTGCTCAGTCTCCCCCAACAGATATCGAAGAGTATGCATACTGATGGTTCCGTGGCTCGCTGATTAAACACACTCCTAACTCTGCCCCTCAGGCATCCATTTCTACTTGTACAACAGGAAACTCTAAACTGCTTAAAAAAACTTGATTGATTCAATATCTATTTCAGTGTCGTCATCCAACAGACAGTCGCGAAGAGACCGAAGAACATCCCTCTAATAACCTAATTGAACACCGTTGCAACACAACAATGGCGGCTCATCTGGTCATGGAACTCAAGTTAAAGCTCCCACCCATGCGTTTACCGGCAAGAGTGGACAACCAATTCCATCGTCCACCTAGGGAAAGACAATAGACAATGATACAATAGACACTCACGCCGATAACAATCCACCTCAGCTTTTCTTTTTTCATCCAGATCTATCTTACAGAAACTTACCCAAATCAGCTGTCCTCCAACCCTTGATCCAGACAGAAATCTCCATCGTTCTGATATTGTCTATTCTAGAAATCTGATATAAATTGTAGCAGTAACTTATCCTCTCTAGCAGCTCTTGTTTATAAATAGATATCTACACAACAAGCATACGTTTTCCTTATTCCGAATTTATTCCCAAACCACACTCCTTGTCCTTGTAGCGCATATCACTACTGCTACACTCCGGTATCAGAGTACGCTGTTGTGATGCTCATGTACAAGTGTGAACTCTTGAATTGAATCACTAGTGTATTACGACTCTGGTATCAAGAGTACGCTGTTTGTCTGCTACATGGTACAAGTCTGAACGCTTGAATTGAACAATCTAAGACAGTAAAGAATATTGTCAATGTCGTGTTATCATTTCAGTAATACCTATTTCTTGATTAATTCTGCACACAAATCTAACAAACAAAACTAATATCTGTGGTTGAAAGGTGCGTTCCTCACCAAAATGAAGTTTACAATCCATTAACACACACACATAAATTAGTGGATGTGAGGATGAAAACATCACACAGTGTTCCGCTTGAATGAGTTTATCCTAGATGTCTGGCTGTTGATGGTGGTCTGTGCTTCACGTGAATAATCACTTGCTAAACATTATTCATCAGGAGAATGTGGTCATGTGGTCTGTGAAAGTAAGAACAACAAACGGTACAATTAATTTGACAATTAAGCGCTAGATACAATACAAAAATCAGCACAAGGAATTCTTCTTCTTCTTCTGCGTTCTCACT
Organism: Arion vulgaris; assembly: GCA_020796225.1. NCBI lineage: Eukaryota > Metazoa > Mollusca > Gastropoda > Stylommatophora > Arionidae > Arion > Arion vulgaris. Next base: position 36,860,095 of record CM036766.1, read on the forward strand.
AGATTGGGATTTCGGATTTTCTAATAAAGACAGCCGTCTGCCTCATATTATCAGCCACGTCATACAGTTTGTCTTGGACACTAGTGTAAGTGGGCCACCTCTTTCTTCTCAAGTCTACATACTGGTTGCAGTTCTGTAGGATATAATTCTTATGATTTCTGCTTTCCCGTTGTGACCACCCTCGTGATAGTAGGTCTGACATTCTTACTGCGTGGCTAAATCTCCGAGGCAGAATGGTGACCGTAGAATCCGTTATCCCATTCCTCATTGTGACGGATCGTTGCACCATGCTATGCGCCTTACGGTCTGGTGCATCCGTTTTCTGCAATCACTTGTTTCGGGTTAGCATTCCCTAGCGGACACGTTCATCCGATTTCAGCCAAACCTCCTTAGTCGCCTCTTACGACATGCGTGGCAGGTAACAGTGGTTCTATTCTTTACACCCCAAATTTGGGCCCCGGTAACCACTCGGGCTTGCACAAGGAATAAAGGATGTTGACGACTTTGTTCACGAAGGCAGCATAGCTATATATTTATACTTCATTGGAACCTGATCACAGACGATATCAAAAATATCCATATTATTTCTATGAAAATGAAAATCGTGGTATATTCTGTTACAGGTAATAGTCATTAACCACAGTAAATGGGTGGTCGATTTTCAAGGCACCACTTATACGTTCAGTAGTTTACCATTGCTTTCTAAACTGTGAGGTCTATTTTTATCATTCATAAAAATGCACGGGAACAAATTTGCTTCCAAATTGCCCGTCGCTGAGTTTGAACCAGGCACGTTTGTGATCGAGCTGACTACCGCTCTAAGCTCTAAGCTACAGATGCCCACTTTCTATGCTAAATAAAACGCAAAATCTGCGCTCTTCTAACGTGAATAATGTGATTCAACTTTTGTGCTATTATTCAATGTTGTTGTTTTTTTCTCTCTGTCTTTCTTGTATTTCTGCAGTCTTTCAGCGTTCTGCAAAGAAAGAGTTCTGGCACGTGCCCTCGAGTGCATCTCGTTCAGGGTATGCAAAGAAAGAGTTCTGGCACGTGCCCTCGAGTGCATCTCGTTCAGGGTATGCAAAGAAAGAGTTCTGGCACGTGCCCTCGAGTGCGTCTCGTTCAGGGTATGCAAAGAAAGAGTTCTGGCACGTGCCCTCGAGTGCGTCTCGTTCAGGGTATGCAAAGAAAGAGTTCTGGCACGTGCCCTCGAGTGCATCTCGTTCAGGGTATGCAAAGAAAGAGTTCTGGCACGTGCCCTCGAGTGCGTCTCGTTCAGGGTATGCAAAGAAAGAGTTCTGGCACGTGCCCTCGAGTGCGTCTCGTTCAGGGTATGCAAAGAAAGAGTTCTGGCACGTGCCCTCGAGTGTGACTCGTATATGTTTCCTACCGTCCTCTGATATACCTGTGCATCATCGTTTGCGTGGTCGACCTTTTGCCGTGAAGTCGTTGTATTTGAATAGTAGCGTTCGTTATAATGTACTTATTGCATGGTAATTATTATGTATACAAGAGAAAACTTCAGTAAAACTATGTAGCAAAAACTCATTCTGATGAGTGGTGTAATAACTGGAACGAAGAATACAGGCTTTCGAATATAAGTGTTACAGACGGGTACTACGTATTAGTTACATAGAACATAAGACGAATATAAGTGTTACAGACGGGTACTACGTATTAGTTACATAGAACATAAGACGAACATTTATGTAAGAGACCAAATAAATAACCTTGCAGGTCGACAAGTACCACTCTTGACAATTGTGAAACGGCGTAAACTTGCGTGGTTCAGGCATGTGATGAGACATAGCTCACTCTCTAAGACTTTCCTATAGGGAACAGTTGAAGGTGGAAGAAAGAATGGAGGGCAGAGAAAATCCTGGTTTGACAACATCAAGAGCTGGTCAGGGCAGAGTTTCTCCACACTCACCCGAAGAGTTGAAGACAGAGACTCATGGTGTGCTTTTTGTGCTGATGTCTTCACAGTGACACGCATACCACCCTAACGGGTTATGGGCTTTATTATTATATTATATAATCATGTTTCATGGCAAACAATTTGGTGTGTTGTTTTTTATATACTCTAGCACTGGTGTGTGAGAGCCGCTGTAGCGTAGTTGTTAGTGAACTCGCTTCGCAAGGCTGGTGGTCTGGTTCAGCTCCCGCAATGCTCGTGGAATTTTTCCTGACCACGACGGCTCTCAGGTCGACCCAGCCTCAACTGGGTACCAGACATGCTCTGGAAAAGTAAAGGTGGCCGGCGTGATGCTGACCACATCACCCATCGTGTGCCGACGGTCAATGAAAAATACAGGCCTAACACTGTATTGACCTATATACCACGAGGTATGAAAGGGTTCCTTTAGAGAGCACTGGTGTTGTCTCTACCAATTCTCTGTTAGTCTCGTTTTTAATATTATCTCTCTTTGTTACCACCGCTACTTTCCGCAGACTTTTCATCTCTGTTTTTGAAATTGTTGCTTTTTTTCATTAATCTTGTTATGTTGTTCATGTTGCTCATAACCATAATTGTGAACTCTTTTATAATTGTTCTGCAAAGAGCTTCACTTGTTCATCATTTCCTTGTTGGGGTTAAAGGCGCAATTCAAGGGACAACGTCGCGTTAGGTTTAGTGAGCTGGCGCTATTCAAGATCCTACCCCACCCAACTTGATGCCCCTGGAAACAGATATTGGATCCTGTATGGCTAAGCGGGTAGGGATCGAGGGATAACTACTGGTAGTGTTAGTAGTGCAAGCACGGAAAAGTTATGCAGGTCCAAAAAACCCTGAACAAAATGCACGCATCTCCTGACCGAAGTCCGATGAAAAGTTGCCCAAATAGATGCTGAAATGTAAGAAATAGCAGCGATCGAGTCATCTGTGAACGAATTGCCAACACCCCCGGAGTAAATAGCCGCACTAAAATATCCAGCTGTGGGGCACGAATCAATTAGAACGATGCGTAACGAATCAACGGTCACGGCAAATGTCCCTGAAAACACTGTAACGTATCGTGTCGACACATGGGAAGATTGCGGTAAACTTCGTATCAAAAGCCTAGCACAGATATTTACTGGGTAAGGTTGGCCGAGAGTAAATCCTAAAGTTGCGCATTAGTGCCTAACGAAATTGCCCTCCCTGGAACAACTGGGCAAGGTTCTGTTGCAATAACAACTAACATCCTTGGAAAAACTGAGATGGATGATGTTGGCGAGCGCAAAATTTCAGTTGCGTTGACACCGCCGTTTGAAACGACCCTCTGGATTATCTGTGTGCAGTCTCAGTCCAGTATTTCCCAGGACCAGGGAAAATGCAGAGTAGAAACTTCAAATTGCCAAGTGCCGTTACGCGCCTGAAAAAGGCTGAGAATGTTCCTTCTCCGGAATAAACTCAAAGTGGTCAGAAAAGTAATTCCGACAATGTAAAGAATCGACAGGCTGTCCAAATCCAAACATTGGCGATGGCCGACACTTTTTACGGTGAGTTATACGTGTAAGACGCCGTCCCAGGACAAACTTATATGCCCCAAAAAGTCTGATAAATTTTCCTAATCCGGAACGACCTGACATAATCAGAAAGGGCGATCAGTATGGACACACTCTTTGGCGTAGATCACAAAGCCCTAATATACGGCGAGAGATGATCGTAAAAGAGCAATGAATACACAAAGCAGCCGACAAGTGACCGTTCCAATGACCAGTCCTAGAAGGGTTGTAAATGTTCCTATACCGGAACTACCTCACCCAGTCATCTGCAAAGTAGGAAGTGTTCTTTGACGTAGATCCATGCCAAAATATACGGTATTAAAAGATTATTAAAGAGTGTCTATCATATGATACAGAAGGAACACCGCACTCAGTCAGAAAGGTTGCAGTACAAAAGGCTCTTTGACGTAGATCCAAGCTAAAATATACTGTACAACGGGTCGTTAGAGAGAACTTGTACAATCTAGGGCAAGCTACCCTAGTAAATAAAGTGCTGGCACTAAATCGGATTTGCTGGCCTAGTTACCATAGACGCATAACTTGGCATAACGTATAGTCGCTCTTAGGCTCAGATCACATACATACCTCAAAGAGTGGTTTAATAAGTGGTCGAATGGAGCGTTCGCGAACAGAAGAAGGAATTTCCTTGTTACCTTGTGGTGTCCACTGAAGTGATTGTAGGGGATGCCTGTTGTAGTTCCTTCTGAGCATTTGTCGATGTATGACTATTGTCTTTTATGAAACTATTGGATTGTCATTTCAGAGCAAATTCATTCAAATAAAAGAACATAACAGTACTATTCAAAAGTTAATATGAGAGTTAAATCTTACGTTCTTTCACTCTGTGTTACATTGTGAAATATACAAACGCGAAGTTTAGACCGAAATTCAAATGCGTCTGTTCAGCATGCTGTATGTGCATGACAACCGAGGAGCAACGTATTCGTATACTAAACGCAAACCATACAGATAACAAAGAGTGTTTAACTTGGTTAATAGAACAAACACAAAGAGTGGTTAACTTGGTTAATAGAACAAAAACAAAGAGTGGTTAACTTGGTTAATAGAACAACCACAAATAGTGGTTAACTTGGTTAATAGAACGAACATACATAGTATTTACATTGTTAATAGAACAAACACAAAGAGTGTTAACTTGTTAATAGAACAAACACAAAAGTGTTTAACTTGGTTAATAGAACAAACACAAAGAGTGTTTAACTTGGTTAATAGAACAAACACAAAGAGTGTTTAACTTGGTTAATAGAACAAACACAAAGAGTGGTTAACTTGGTTAATAGAACAAACACATAGAGTGGTTAACTTGGTTAATAGAACAAACGACAAGAAGTAAAAAGCACGAAGTAGGGTAGTTTTACAAAGTACAAAAACAAAATGCAATCCGTACAAATACTGTTCAAATTTCAATAATTATCCATCGATCTAAGACTTCGATAAAAATTCGAAGTTGAACCGTTTCAAGATTGGTTTGTCTGCATCTGAATTAGAATTTCTGTCTAGTTTAGCTATCGAATACGAAACGTTTTAACTGAAAAATACCATAGAAACAATTAGAAGAAAATCATATGAGGTTTCTGTCTGGTAATAGTCCGCGTATATCAGTGACTGTAAAAATACCAGATATCAACATTTTTTAGCGTGTAGATATTTATTACTCATATAGCCATAATTTAAATTCTTATGAATTTTAACAATCCCTTTTTTTTCATTTGGCCCTTACCCGGTAATGCCTCAGCGGGAGGACACATGTAAGTTTGAAATGAGTAAAAACTTCGAGCGACGTCATTCGAATTAGAGCTGTTCGGAATTTGTTTAATTTAGATGCGTATTGGTTTTATGAAGGCTCGCACCCTTTAGCCGTGTTCAAGTGTGAACTACACTTTGATATTAACAATCATGTTACATGAAATCAGGGTCGTGCGGTATATTTTCTCAGTGTCATGCAAGTCTTCGAAAAGCTGCCCCTTAAATGTTTTTCCTTTAAAATAACCTTCAATTGTAATTTTGATTTTGCTGCTTATACCGCCCTTCTTTCGGTGCCGCCTGATGCGGCCGCTCTCTACATCATAACACGGCACGGCCCTACATGAAGTATTAACTTTGCTACACAGATTCGCCCGAAATGTACATGTGGATTTTTTCCCCGACAGTAAGGGCTCTCAGGTCGGTCCAGCTTCAATTGGGTACCTGAGAAAGTGGCGAGACATCACTCTAAATACGGATACGATTGAGACCTTTATCAATAAATATCTTCAGCGGCTGCTCTGGGTGTGATGGTACGACACAGTGGCAAATGCAAACCTGTGGATAAGAAAATGACAGGAGTGCATGCTGATTTAGGTCAGAAGAATAAATGGCACTGGGTCTAGTATATCCTGTGGAAAACCCAGTTCGGTGTCAGCAGACATGCACTTGAGTGGAACCCCCAAGCAAAACAGATAAGGGAACGCCTTAAACAGATAGTGAGATGGAGTCCTCTTAAAAAACTGGAGGAGGCATCATGGAGATTATCATGGACAAATCCTTTTGAAAAAAACAGACAGTGACTAGGGATAGTGGAGAATAACTGCTGAGGTCCTATGCCCCAAGAGGAGCGGAAGGAAACAGGAAGAAGAAGTCGAAAACTGTACGATTTTCTCCCCTTCTCTGGTGACTAGTGTCCCTTTGTTACTTTCTCTCCTAACATCAGATGACAGACCGCCCGTACATTGCCGAGACTCACAAGTGGAGCCAAGAATAGTAACACTGCGACCTACAAGGCATGTCGTAAGAGGCGACTGATGTGACTAGGAAAGCTACCCTAGTCATTAAAAAGCGTCACAGAAATCGGATGTACTAGACTACTTGTATGCGCATAACTGGCACAACGTACAATCGCTTAGGCTCAGATCACATACACATCACAAGTGGCGAGTATGGAACATTTGAAGAAGAAGAAGAAGATGAGAGACACATTTCAGAAATAGAGAATAGAAAGATCAAATAAATGGAAATAAAAATAGACAAAGAACAGACAGCATTAAAAAAAATAATGAAGAACATTATATGAAGCAGATCTTTGCCAATTGGAATATGATGAATAATTCTTCTGTGTTATTTATAGCCAATCTCAATAAAATGAACCTCAGACAATAAATGTGGAGATAAGAACATCACTGGAAGCCACTGAAAAGTTGATTCTACATAATACTTATTAGGTATGCAAATAGAGTTAATAAAAATTTGAGGATCTTAGCTTTTTTTCAGAAAAGATAGCAAATATAATGATATTTACTTTAGTGCACAAATATGTGAAAGTAATATAGCAGTGAGAGTAGAAGTAAACTCTTACCTTTTAGCCCACGCCAATTAACCCTTGAATGCGTCTTTAAGGAAGGTGAGCTAAAATGGTGCCACTGTTCTAGCGTTGGACGGAAGCCTGTGTGACGGTTATTCCTGGCAGGCAGAAGCACAATTCCAGATTCAGGGTTCTGACCACGTGTTAGATCCATGCAGAGGAAGAGTGAAAAGACTTGTTATCGGTCTTAAAAGAAGTGAATGGGAAAAACGTATATATACGTCCTTAGCAGCTAAGTGCTAGGAAGCATAGTCCGCAACCATGGCCTTCTAAGCCCGCCTGTCCAAGGTCATCTTTTCCAGATCTCTCAACTCTCTCCCCGTTTCCTTGTATTCTGTCTTAACTCCAGTAAATGATGACAATTGTGAGATAGGAGGTGTCTTATCACAAGTTTATTTATCATCTATATGGATAAAATTAGTAAAGTTACACAGCTGAACTTAGATTGTGTTAATGTTGGTATTTACAGAGATAAACGTCTATATTTAGCAACCAATCCCGTCTGCCCAGCGTGTTCGTAGCGCGTTGGACTACGGGTGACAAGCTCCCGTGACTGCGGGTTCAATTCCGCAGGCTGGCAGAAAACCCACCGTTTCACCAGATTCACGGTGTTCGTGGCACCGAACCGAAGGGTTACGATGTCCACAGCACCGAGCCGAAGATCTGAAAGCTCAAGTGCTTTTGGATCGGCATAAAAAAATTAAAAATTTAGCAACCAAGATGGCTTTTCAACATCATATCGACAACCTTTTTACCAACATTATACTACCAATGCCAAACCTGGAGGCTGAAATCAAATGATAGAAGAAAACTAGTCACGACATAGATGAAGTATCTACACAGAATGCTGGGAGTAACAAGAAGAGACTCGTTTAGAAATGAAGACATCATGAAAATATTGGGTACAACATCATACTGAACATAATAAAGAAACAATAAATTAAATGGTTCGGCCACATAAGCAGAACCAGACAGTGCACTTCAAAGAGCAACATTACTACAATACAATGTATACTAAGCAAAACTCCGGCAACGAAAAAAAGAGAACATAAGAGATAACAGAGGCGATGAAAGGCACTGTTTATGTATCGCGCACAAAAGCCCGTTCTAGAAATCTCTTCTTATTCTGAAGCTGTGAGGCAAAACAGGATTGGAGAAAAGAAAGAAAGAATTGAAAATTTATATAAAAAATGTAAAATACAATCACTATAGACCATCATTAACAGACGAAGATGGAGATGGATTGGACACGTACATTGTCTGAGAGTAGAAGATAAAATGTAAAAAACAATCACTATAGACCATCATTAACAGACGAAGATGGAGATGGATTGGACGTGTACGTTGTATGAGAGTAGAAGAATTGACTAAGACATAATCCGATAGATAGTGGATGAGGAAAGAATGCATGAAAGCCCAAGTAGACACGATCAATAAATAAACAGTGATTAAGTAGTAATCATGGACTATTACACAAAAACAAGAACGAAAATCCAGTCCTTCGAAACTAAATGCTACAGAAAGATCCTACGAATACCATGGATAGAAGAAAGAAAGAACACTGATGTCCGGAAAGAACTAAATGTTAAAGAGAATTGGCTGATAAACAACATAATATACAGAAAAATGACATACTTTGGTCACATCAATCGTCACGATGGCCTGGTAAGAACAATACTAGAGGACAGGGTCCCAGGACGCTGAGGCAGAGGCAGACCAAGAAGAAGATGGGTACAAGATATTAAAGAAACCATGAACATGACCATCGACGAAGTGGGTGAACTAGCAAGAGACAGAGTGAATTTCAGATGTGCTGCAAAGAGAGCAACGTCCTATAAAGGATACACACCTTGATGATGATGATCAAGTAGTAGGGACTTCAGGATAAAAACAAATTGCCAAACACAGAAGTCAAACCACAAACCTTTGTTTCTTAAGGCAACCATTGTCTAGCCCTGCAGACGAGCGGCTTTAAGAATATAACCAGCAAGGAAAGGGGGAAATAGAGTTAGCAAATTGTGATCTGATAATTAGTGATCATCATCAACATCCTCATGATCATCATCTATCTTATCTTATCTTAACCACATTTGCCGTGATGCGCCGTAGGGAGAGTTAGTTTCTATCTTGTGCCAGGTGTGTTGCGCTTGACGTTGTCAGTCCATGCTTTCGCAGGGACTCTGAGATGTTATCTATCCATCGTGTTCTTGGCCTGCCTCGTGCTCTGCGCCCTGAGCATCGATTATTGTAGGCACGTGATAGTAGTAAATGTGGTTCCATTCTCATTAGATCCGAACCACTTGATTCTTTGCTTCTCGATGTACTGTATGCATGGTATAGTACCAACAATGCTTCTGATATTCTCGTTTCTCACTCTATCTCGCCTTGTAACGTTGACAGCTTTTCGTAGACATCTCATTTCACATGTTGTAATCTTTCTTTCTTGTGTCTTAGTCAGGGCCATGTTTGGCACTGATAGCAGAGAGTTGGAATAAATATGCAGTTTATCAGTTGTCTTTTGATTGCCATGTTAATGCGTGGATGTTTTAATAGTTGTGACAGTTGGTATGTCACTGCGTTTGCCTTCTGGCATCTAGTCTCGATTTCTCTGTCCATCTTTCCATCTGCTGTGAATATACTCCCGAGATATTTGAATTCTGGAGTCTGTTGTATTTTGACATTATTCACGTGTATATTTAGTTGACCTGTTGACCTACTTATTGTCATGACTTCTGTTTTGGAGGTGATAATTTCCATGTCATATTTTTCGCATGTCGCTTGCAGTGCATTTACGTGTTGTTGAAGTTTGTGTTCGTTGTTGTAAATTATACTCTGATCATCTGCAAAGAGTAGTTCGTTGATTAAATTGTAGTTGTTATCGAGGAGTGGATCATCATCATCATCATCAAATAGTTTGATCTAAGCAGAACTTTGCCACCGGATGCACGGAGTTTTCTCTCTCTCATAGGTCAGATGTCCTGCCTCTGCATAGGTCATACTCAAACAATCAGTTACATCCTGAATCCATCTTCTCTGTGGTCTTCCTCTTCTCCTCTTTGTTTGTTTGTTTATTAGGGGATTAAAGCCTCTTTAAGCCGAGGCACGCCCTAGTCAAGTAGGTCAACAGGTCAACTAAATATACACGTGAATAATGTCAAAATACAACAGACTCCAGAATTCAAATATCTCGGGAGTATATTCACAGCAGATGGAAAGATGGACAGAGAAATCGAGACTAGATGCCAGAAGGCAAACGCAGTGACATACCAACTGTCACAACTATTAAAACATCCACGCATTAACATGGCAATCAAAAGACAACTGATAAACTGCATATTTATTCCAACTCTCTGCTATCAGTGCCAAACATGGCCCCTGACTAAGACACAAGAAAGAAAGATTACAACATGTGAAATGAGATGTCTACGAAAAGCTGTCAACGTTACAAGGCGAGATAGAGTGAGAAACGAGAATATCAGAAGCATTGTTGGTACTATACCATGCATACAGTACATCGAGAAGCAAAGAATCAAGTGGTTCGGATCTAATGAGAATGGAACCACATTTACTACTATCACGTGCCTACAATAATCGATGCTCAGGGCGCAGAGCACGAGGCAGGCCAAGAACACGATGGATAGATAACATCTCAGAGTCCCTGCGAAAGCATGGACTGACAACGTCAAGCGCAACACACCTGGCACAAGATAGAAACTAACTCTCCTACGGCGCATCACGGCAAATGTGGTTAAGATAAGATAAGATAGATGATGATCATGAGGATGTTGATGATGATCACTAATTATCAGATCACAATTTGCTAACTCTATTTCCCCCTTTCCTTGCTGGTTATATTCTTAAAGCCGCTCGTCTGCAGGGCTAGACAATGGTTGCCTTAAGAAACAAAGGTTTGTGGTTTGACTTCTCCTCTTTGTCGTGATGCTTCCTTTTATGATGATAACAGCAATATAGACACATAAAACGATATGAAAGGTTGGGAAAGACCATTATAGAAGAAGGCATCCTGGCAAAGAGAAGAGGTGGAAGACTACAGAGAAAATGGATTCTGGGAGCGAATAATAGTTTGAACATAACAGCAACAGAGACTTCTGGCTTACAATTAAGAGAAATTCTCTTTGATTCTTCTCTAGTTATCCATGAAGGTATGGTACCCCTCCCCTACCCCCCTTACATAAACAATTTTGCTTTTTCATACATCCCCACAAACGAAAAGAAGAAGAATGATGTGTCTTGCGAAATAAAATTTCATTTTCCGTTCTTATTTTTCAACAGTTTATGGATAAATTCAAACTTATTTATATGGAAAACCTTTCATAACATTTTATTGACACTCTCTCTCTGCATATCCTTTACAGGATTTTGTGAATCAACCCCAGCTTTTTAACGCTGTTTGTGATTTTCTAGGCATTATTATGTTCAGTACTTTTGCCATTGCTTTCTGAACGGGTGGTACCATCGTCCTTTTGTTAAAATCCACGCAAACAATTTGCAATCAAACTATCCCCAGCTTGATTCGAACTCAGAACGTCGGAGTTAATAGACCAAGTCACTAACCCCTAAGCCACAGACGTCACCTTATTGACACTACAAGTACTATAAAGCAGTGTTGTGTTAGTGGTCAGATAAAGTGAAGACTAGCATGGCAGGAGACTTTGACCTGACAATTGAATTTGATATCAGAGAAATAAGTTTGGACTACCGTCACTCACTGTCTAGGGTTTTAAAGGTCAGGTGGACTGGCCAAAAAATACCAATTATGTCTGATTGATTGATAGAACGATAACCATTGCACTTCGGTGAGTAACCATGTGTACTTCGATCTCTTTCTTACATAGGAAGATCTCAGCGGCAGTGCACGAGCTCCGTAGCACCGGCGAGTGTTCCGGGCGTAATTTTGAAGATGGTAAAGAGATTTTGACGGAATTTTTATTTTGTGTCTTTTTCTAGTGAATTTTGCCCCGGCAGCGATTTTCCAGCCTGCTCTTCTCGATTTGGAACTGCCAAGGGTTCTTTTACGTGCTCAAAACTTGAACACGGAACATACCTTTTATCGTCCGTTTCCGATAGTACTAGGAACTCGATCTCACAGACACTGAGATCAGGGATCTCTGGAAAAATGTTCAGCTGGCTCCACGAGGGAGCGAACCTGATATCTTTAGCACGATAGACGAGCACTCTACGACACAGAGATCCCCACCAGTTTGTTTACATATATCAACAGGTATGTCTATCAATTGATGATTTTGATCAGTGGCGGCTCTTGATAATTTTTGTTGGTGGTGCCAGGCAGAAATTTTTTGAAAAATAATGGTTTCGGTTAGGATATATTTTCATGTATAAAATAATAAATACACGTTACACCTTATTTTTGGTAGGGCCCGGCCCCACTAGCCTTTAATGACGAACCGCCGCTGATTTTGATTGTTCTTCTATTACAAGTGATAGTGACCATTCCGTGCATCAGAATTTGTACTCAGTTCTCTAGGGAAAAGTTATCATTGTTATGTATACGAAGCTGATTGATAAGCCCGATTTGGGCATGGAAAAGTTATCATTGCTATGTATACGAAGCTGATTGATAAGCCCGATTTGGGCATGGAAAAGTTATCATTGTTATGTATACGAAGCTGATTGATAAGCCCGATTTGGGCATGGAAAAGTTATCATTGCTATATACAAGTTAGATTGATGAATGTTGATTTGGGATGGAAAAGTTATCATTGTTATGTATACGACCAGTTGATTATAGCCCGATTTGGGCATGGAAGTGTTATCATTTATGATACGAAGCTGATTGATAAGCCCGATTTGGTCATGGAAAAGAACTGTGTATTTTGGGCGCAAATATAACAGTTAAGAGAGGAATGTTGAAGTACTGTGATGAGGGAGAAACTAGATCACAGTTAAGAGAGGCGTCCGAGTGGCTACCGGGGCCCAAATAAGGGGTTAAAGAATATAACTACTGTTTCCTGCCACGCATGTTCAAAGAGGCGACTAAGGAGGTTCGGCGTGGGGTTAACTCTTTAAAAAACACTATATAGCTACAGAAACTACAACCAGGAAAATTCATTGCTCGAAACCAGAGGAAGAAAAAATGTTTTGGACAGGAGGACTTGGAAGGCATTGGTTGCGGGCCCATGCCTCCCTAGGGGCGAAAGTGAAGAAGAAGAAGCTAAGAGAGGAATATTAAAGGACTAGGATGAACTGGACACTAGATCACAGTTAAAAGAGGAATATTAAAGTACTGGAATGTGGGGGAAACTAGATTACAGTGGGATTAGATGAAAACTTGATCACAGTTAAGAGAGGTACCCGAGTGGTTATCGGATCTAAAGAGTAGGCTGGCATAGAAGGTCTTGATTCCAGACTTATGCCTCCCTAAGAGCGAAGGATGAAGAAAAGAAGTTAAGAGAGGAATATAGAAAACAATAACACATAAACTGCAAATATTCATCAACCGGTGTCTGCGCAGAATAGAGGATTAAGATGGTATGATAGGGCTACAAATGAAGAACTTTTGGAGAGAACAAGATAGATTCCAGGAACCAAGAGGTTCAAAAAGACGCTGGCGCTGGATAGGACACACTTTTCAAAAACCTGAGGAGAATATAACAAGAAGGGTTCTTTCCTGGAACCTGCAGAGACAGTGAAAGAAGGGGAGGCCGAGAAATACATGGAGACGAGATTTCGAGGCAGAGATCAACAATATAAAGAAGATCTGGAGGGAGCTGCAGGAGATAGCTAAAGATAGGAAGCCTTAGCTTGAGTTGGTTGAGGGCCTATGCCCCAATCTGGTATAAAAAGGCAGAGAGAGAGAAGAGAGAGAGAGACAGAGAGAATGAAGTGAACACTTGATGACCTTTAAGAGAAGAATATTGAAGAACTGGGATGAAGGGGAATCTAAATCAACATTATGAACGGATTGTTGAAACACTGGAATGAGGGGATAACTGAAGACATGTGATGACAGGAAAAAAAACACTAGTTCTGTTGTGCTAGAGAAAACACAATTAGAGCTAAGGAGGATATGGATAGAACATTGAGCGAGCGTGTAATCCATCTGACATTGCGTGACATGCGCACTTGACGAAGAAACTTATAAAGCGTTTCCGGAAGGTCACCGGAAATAAAGACGCAGCTAACGAACGAAAAATATAATTTTTTGTTTTAGAAACCGGCAATTTTTTTTTCTTCAAATTGAAATGAACTCCATTTCTCTGAATAAATGAGTTTGTTTCTGTCCTTCAAGGGACATATAGACAGAGATGTCATAGGCTGTTCTGTTGTTCTGTCCTTCAAGGACATATGACGAGATGTCATAGGCTGCTCTGCTTGTTTCTGTCCTTCAAGGGACATATAAACGAAGATGCCATAGGCTGTTCTGTTGTTTCGTCCTCAAAGACATATAAACAGATGTCATAGGCTGTTCTGCTTGTTTCTGTCCTTCAAGGGACATATAGACGAAGATGTCATAGGCTGTTCTGCTTGTTTCTGTCCTTCAAGGGACATATAAACGAAGATGTCATAGGCTGTTCTGCTTGTTTCTGTCCTTCAAGGACATATAGAAGATGTCATAGGCTGTTCTGCTTGTTTCTGTCCTTCAAGGGACATATAGACGGAGATGTCAAGTTGCTCTGCTTGTTTCAAGTAGATGCATTAACTGTGTATTTCTACCTCCATCTTGTCTTCTGTCTGATGAATATCATTTACTGTGAACAATAATGTTAGATATGGATAGGAGTGGGTTTCTATGGTGAAGTGTATCTTCTTCTTTCTTCTTGGGGATCGTTCTTTTTAGCCATTTTGATCATTCTTATTGTGATATATAAACAGCCTTTGTCAAGAATGTTTTTACGTCACAACATTCAGCGCCATTTGGAGCTCTGGTGCTTATCTTTCGGCGAAGTGTCCAGTTTCAGCCAGCGTTTACTGAAAACCTTTGCCTGTCCCCAGTCTACCTGCAAGGGCAAAGAGTTTAAGATGGTTGCTTTGCGTTCGAAATGTGGCAGGTTAGAATCATGATCTCGTGCATTTGCCTTTCTTTTTTCAATCCTGTTGTGCCTCACAGCGTCAGAACGTGCCCTTGCGTGCGCTTCGTAAATAGTGTCTTTCGTCAACAGTTTTCTCTGATATCCATCTTTTGCGTGGCCGGCCTTTTGCTTTGTATCCATTGTATCGGAGCAAGATTGCTCTTTGAGGCGCACTGTCAGTTGGTAATCTGCTTACGTGGCCGAACCATTTAATTTATTGTTTCATGATGAAGTTTAGTACTGATGTTACACCCACTTTTTTCCTGATGTCTTCATTTCTCAACCGGTCTCTTCTTGTTACACCCATCATTCTGTGTAGACACTTCATCTCTGTCGTGACTAGTTTTCTTCTATCATTTGTTGTCAGTGTCCAGGTTGGTCACTGGTAGCATAATGCGGGGAGAAAGATTGTGTTGAACATTGCTCTTTTTGTGTTCATGAAACCACGACACTGGGCAACAACCCGGTAGCAGTGTGACGACAAAAGAAGAAGAAGAAGAAGATGACATGTTTCCCATCGCAAACATTGTCCCCATATATGTATATATATATGTTAAGTTATGCAGCGCTGAGCACAAACACACTAACAGAGCTATTGTAACTCTTTATGCTGACTCCCAAGATAGAAGATATCAATCAATCAAGTGCCATGCCTGCCGGCGTAGGCGATCATGTCTCTCCACAACTCTCTTTGCTTGGTGCATGTAATCAGTTCTGACGTCGATATTTTGTCGAACCATGATGTCAGGCCATCCAACATCTTCTCCCTCTGTCTTCCACGATCTCTCCTTCCTGAATTTTACCTGTAGTCACCAAATGTTCTAAACCTTCTCTTCGCATTATATGCCCGAAGAACCTTGATTGTCGGATTCTTATTCTTTTGATAAGGTTTCTTTGTGTGCAGGCCTGATTTAAAACCTCCACGTTTGTTTTCTTTGCTGTCCATGGAATTCTCAACATTCTTCTGTAAAACCACATCTCTGTGGCTTCCAATGATCGTATTGTTTGTTTGTTCAGTGTCCATGATTCGCTGCCATACATAAGAATTGGTTCAATATAGCATTGGAGTACTCGTTTTCGCAGTGTCATTGGTAGTGAGTTCACGCATAGTGTGTTCTTCATTTTCATAAAAGCTGCTTTCGTTTGAGCTATTCTACTCCTAATCTCTGTTGTACATCTTTCATCTGGTGTTAAGAATGTTCCTAGATACTTGAATCGATGGACTTGTTTCAGTGTTGTGTTATTTATTTTGATATAGAAGATATAGTAGAGTATATTAACGATTTCTGGAACAGACAAGACAATCAATACGCCCTGATCTTGTGTTCATTCGCTGGTGATTATATAACTGTTGTCTTCTTGAATTAAACCAAGATATGTAGCATAACTATGTTCTTAATATATTGATCTAATTTATCATATATTTTAATTAGAACATGACAGAACCAGGACGCGGGGATGGGGCTCGGATCTTATAACAACATAGAAAAAAAAGATGCAAGTAATTATAACTATTAGGACGATACGTCTTTTGGTATAATAATATAATTAAATAAATAGATATCATAAGATAATTAAATAATTACAGCAACGAGTAATTATCTGTGTTATTAAGTCGTTCTCATTAATGACGTTCTCAAAATTCTCATCATGATCAGCTTCGATTACCTAAGAGTGTTAACTTTAACATTAGCCTCGATGGCGATTTTTTGAAAAGATATTCGAATGTACGCTTTATCCTGCACGCAAAAATAACGTAACATGAGGGAGATAAACGTGTCTGTAATTAATTCGGAAATAAATATTACTAGAGAAGATTGATGCATAATTCAACATTTTTTGAGTGAATTCTTTGGTTTATAAATCAACCTTATGCTTTTATGCATAAAAGACAGGAAAAACAACTAAGCTTTCCGTTATCACGAGTCTGTGCTATCTAGTCTGTGGGTAATGATTACCTGTTATATCCGTACTACTACCTCAGACTGATCACGAGATCAGTTATGAGGAAGCCGGAACAAAACATCGGTTCGCACTACAGAGACAAGTGGACAAAAGACCATCCCCTGCATTCCAACAGTGACGGATACTATGGTCTGTCTCGTAGCGAACAAGTTGCCATACTTCGCCTCCGTACCGGACACAACAAGCTACGCACCCACATGTACAACAAATTTAAAATAGGCACAACTAGCCTGTGCCCATGCAAAAAGGCGGACATGACGACAGAACACGTTCTGTGGGATTATCAACGGATAGCAGGTTTAAGAAACGAAACCTGGCCACAAAACCAGAGCTTCACGAAAAGCTGTACGGAGGAACGGAGTCCCTCAAAACCACTGTAAAATTCATGATAAAAGTTGGTTCATTAGTCTAGTCCGGGATCGCGAGAGGGAGATATCCGTGCTTATTTAGTGTGGTCATGATATTGTCTATCCATCTTTTCTTGGTCTTCCCTTGGCTCTAGTACCTGATCTCTTGTTATTGTATGATGTTATTGGTGGTTGGTTGTATTCAGTGGCGGTTCGTCGTCATTTTTCTTGGTGGGGCCAGACACAAATTTACCTAAAAAATCATGTTTTTGGAGTATTTACTATTATTTGTCTATTCCGGGAAGTTTCCCCTTTCAGTTATTAGTGGAGCCAGGCCGCACTGGCCCTTAATGACGAGCCGCCCCTGGTTGTATTCCATTCCTATTAAATGTCCAAACCGCTGCATGTGTTGTCTTTCGATGTATTCCGTGCATGAAGTTATACCCACTCTGCTTCTTATGTTCTCGTTTTGTATAGATATCACAGACTCATTGTCAGCTATACAAGCCCTGGAGGCTAAATCCACTGACAGCACAGTAAAAAAGCTACAAAGAGAACTTGCTCAGCTTTCAGAAAAGGCAGAAATTCACTTGCAGTGGATTCCATCTCACTGTGGCATTGCAAGCAACGAGAGTGCTGATGTCTTAGCTAAGGAGGGCAGTGCCAAAGAGCAAATTTACCAACCCTTGTCTTTTCAAGAGGTCAAAACCCTCATACAGAGAAAATCTGCAGTAGACTGGAAGACAAACACTGGATATGATTATGGAAAAGACTCCCTCAAAGACCTAAGCAGAACAGACCAGGTCATTATATTTCGACTACGCACCGGACACTGCAGACTCAACAAACACTTATACAGACTAGGAATAAGTCAAACAGCTCTCTGCCAGTGTCAGCAGGCAGAACAGACACCAGAGCATATCCTGCAAGACTGTCCTCTTCTGTGTGAGCTGAGAAGCAACATGTGGCCACACCCAGTCGACCTGAAAACTAAGCTTTGGGAAACCTGACAGACCTGAAGCTGTCTGCCCAGTTTGTGGTCCACAGTAAATTAAGCGCATGACCAGAGATCGCTGAAGAAGAAGAAGAAGAAGAAATATAGATATCAACCGTTTACTTTGAAATTCCAGAAGAAAACTTGATTAGATATAGCGAAGGGGGAACTACCGCAAGCTAGATAGTTTTCTTTAATTCAGAGATGATAGTGTCGTTTGATAGCCGTCCATTGCAAAATGAGGACAGCAATCTCAGACGTGTACTGTTGCACCTCTCTTGTGTGTACGTAGGTGAGAGTCAAAACCCAGAGCACAATTTCTCTACCACTAGTGGGGTATATACAGTCAAGGCTGGACATGGAGGAGTTGGGTTTTCTGCCTTTTTGCGCAACTCGTTTTCTTTGCACCTCAGCAGTATAAAGATTATCTACTTCGCGAGTTTTTCTAGCATCGTTGCAGTGCTCCATTTTGACGATCTTGTAGAAGTGTTTCTCAGTTAGTTTGTTCCTTTCATGCCAAAGGCGGCACATAGGGCAGAGGTTTTAGATCTCCATGTGATGCGGTTCGTTGCTAGCAGTTGGAGATCTTGTATGGTTTTACATCCCAATAGTTTACTTTCTTGTTGGATGGTTCTTCGAAGAGTGGTCTTTGGTCTTCCACATTTTCTTTTCCCAACTGGTGACCACATAAGGACTTGTCGATTTATTCTCTTTTCGTCTGATCTAAGAACATGACTTAAATATTTCCACCTTCGTTTCCTTATAATATTTGATACGGGTTGTTGGTGTGTTCTATCTCTCACTGTGTTGTTAGAAACGAAATCACTCCATTTTACTTTTAATAATTTTCGTAGACATTTATTCTGAAAGCTGTCCAGTTTCTTATCAATTTTCTTTGTTGATTTCCAACTTTCACAACCGTAGGTCAGTACAGGAATCACACATGACCTAAATAATTTAACTTTTGTGCATATACTAAGGTCTATGGACGCATTTTAGAGATTGTGTTTAAGCGTTTTTTCTGTCTCCCAAAAAGTCGTTTGTCACCATCCCGATCACATACATCAGCTGTTTTGGGTACGTCAAACATCTGCGTAGCCTGACCGATCGATTTCACGTGGGAAATATTCAACATGAGGTGGACCTGGAACCTTGACCTTTCATGAGGACTTGTGTATCTGGAAGTTTGTCCTTCTTTTATTTGAAACAGTCTGTAGAGATCATCTTACAACCTCTAAGGTATGCAGAAGTTAAAGTGGATTTCCCTCTCATCAACTAGACATAGGTCTCCAACAGGCTTCATCACAACGCAGGTTACGTAGATCATTTCTTCGCTAGCATGTCAAATAAAGCATTAAACGTAACATAGTGCCTGCAAGTAATTTCTCCATACCGCTCTGTTCTGGACAACTCGCTCAATGTCCTCCATGGAATTGAGTCCGATATTTCTTGCCTCTCTCAAAAAAGTTTGTTTCAGGGTTCCCTTATGGCTTCCACTTTTTATTTAACACTTTGCATCTCACTACAATGCCTGCTTTGAATATTCTTTGATCAGTTCTTTTCAACGTATGCCAAACGTATCTTCATCTTATTTTTTATAACAGTTGTTACTAGTGGATGATCAGACATTTCTCTGATTGGAATACTCCTGAATTCGTCCGATTAATATATGTCCATTATTTTTCGCAGATATATGTATATTATAAGTCAGATAGTTTTTCGAGCAACGTTATGTGCTGAAAGCAAAGTTCCACAAGGGACATACTACGACTTGAGAACATATAAATGAAATTGTATTTTATAACGAGCCTAGAATGAATGAAAGACTGAAGAAAATCGACACAAAATAATAGACATTGAAAATTAAAAACAAAATATGAAGAAATGGACAAATAGTCTGTGAGAAAGTACCAATATGACAAGAGATAACAAATATTGGAGATCAAATACAGGCAACATTCAATCAAGAGATGACAGCTGGATCGAAGTACGGAGATGAAATAATAGCCTTCACCTGACCCTTGACCCTACTTTCAGATGTTTGGTTTCTATTTATCAATCTACTCACAAATCAATGCAAGTTATCGTTAACAAAGCGTTCCATATGTCCCATGTGTATTCTATTTCATCTTTGTGACTCTGATAAGGTCAGTTATTGCATTGTATTGCAGTTTACTGTGAGGTTTTTTTGCTTTGTCGATACATCTGAATGTTGAAGACAGAAAGTAAATATTGATTGGACACACTCCAAGAAAATAACGGTCAAACATAAACAGACATTTGATTAACTAGCGCCCGTGTGTTGCCGGGACTTGAAGGGGAGCAAAGAATAGTAACTCTGCGACCTACAAGGCATGTCGTAAGAGGCGACTGATGTACGGGCCTAGGGAAGCTACCTTGGTAAATAAAAAGTGTCACAGACATCGGATGTGCTGGCCTACTTGTAGGCGCATAACTTGCACAGAGTGCAATCGTTCGTAGGTTCAGATCACATACAAATCACACAAAATGGTTAAAGTGGTTGATATGGCGTAAGAAGAATTAACTAGAACTCACAGGGAAAAGAAGAGTGGGAAATAAGAATATATATATAATATATATATAAAGACACGTAGAAGACTACTTCAGGGATGTGAAGATATCAATGGTCCAAAATAATACAGCAGCTGTGCGTTTTTTTTACACACGGCATATCTTTTATTTCAGAACATCCTTTGTTAAAACCGACTTAGTCTTTCTTAATTTAACCCTTCTCCCATAACCAGACTGCAGTAATGCAGTATGTTATCACTGTCACTACTTAGAGGTGGGTCGCAGCGTGTGTGGTCTACAAGGTGTGTCCTGAGCCTAGCCCTGCACTGGCAGGGTGGGTTGGGATCGGCTAGTCTCTCTTAGGAGGGGCGAAAAGTGAAAATTAGTAGCCTGCTGATGACCCTCAGAACACACAAGTCAACCCCACCTCCCAGCGGTGTAGACCGGAAACTTTGACCGTAAGGTCAAAGGCTAACAGGGCAATGGCTTGCCTAGGGAGATGGACTCTCCTTCGTCAGGATTTTTTTTTTTTAATGTCCTTGGGGAGTTAACCCGACAAAAAATCTCGGTGGAGATCTGGCCCCCCAGACTTGTGATATCAGTGGATTTACCCTCATATCCAAGATCCAGACCCCAGCTATGGGCAAATAGCCCCACTGCCTTGTGGGAGCCTCGGGAGAGGCAAAGGCTATGGGAGTAAACCCAAACAGAAAATCCAGAGTGGAGCCCTTAAGGCGGACAAGCATCAAGTGATGTCGTACCGACAGCTCCTGCAACCGAACTGATACCAAATGTCGTGCTTACACTCCTCTGGATTCTATCAGCGAGGTCGAGAGGGGGTAGTTGACGCTTGGGTAACTCAGCTACTCCATAAAAATCGCGAAGGCATGCGTCACGGAGAGGTCATTTCGTGGTCGACTTTGTTGACCAAACCAACTTAGATGTGAAGTAGGTTCTTGGTCAGGTCTGGTTCGCTGACCTGACGTTTTATTAATATTATCTTGTTCCTGCGTCTTCAACTCCTGAACACATTTCTAAAAAGAGTCGTTGTTTCCGTTCTGTATCTGTTCTTTCCATATTATTGGTCAAAGAATATCATGGACAGAGAAGGCAACAAATAGATCTATAGAGAAAGAACTCAAAATCAAAGAAAACTGACTGACTACAAATAAGAAAGAGAAAATTGAGATATTTTGGACATATAAAAAGACATGAAGGGCTGGAGAAGACCATCATGGAAGGAGGCATACCGGCAAAGAGGAAAGGAAGACCACAAGAAGATGGATTCATGATGTAACTGATGGTTTGAACACGACTGCTGCAGAGGCAGGACATCTGGCCTATGAGAGAGAGAGAGAAAAATTCCGGAGGACTGTTGGGGTGGCAAAGTTCTACTCAGACTCAGGACAAACTATTTGATGATGATGATGATGACGATGATGATTTGCTCTATGATTTAGTTTTAGATTTAGTTACTATGGACAATCCAATAAATTGTTATCTTTACGGACGAAAATAGGTGATACAGTCGTACTCTCTAGCCTTGTAACTTCGTAGGTCTCTAGCACAGTAAGGTTTCTAGCACAGTAAGGTCTCTAGCACAGTAAGGTCTCTAGCACAGTAAGGTCTCTAGCACTGTAAGGTCTCTAGCACAGTAAGGTCTCTAGCACAGTAAGGTCTCTAGCACAGTAAGGTCTCTAGCACAGTAAGGTCTCTAGCACTGTAAGGTCTCTAGCACTGTAAGGTCTCTAGCACTGTAAGGTCTCTAGCACAGTAAGGTCTCTAGCACTGTAAGGTCTCTAGCACTGTAAGGTCTCTAGCACTGTAAGGTCTCTAGCACTAGTAAGGTCTCTACAGCTGCAATGGTCTCTAGCACTGTAAGTCTCTAGCACTGTAAGTCTATAGCACTGGTCTCTAGCACTGAGTCTCTAGCACTGTAAGTCTCTAGAATTGTAAAGATCTCTAGCACAGTAAGTCTCCTAGCACATAAGGTCTCTAGCACAGTAAGGTCTCTAGCACAGTAAGGTCTCTAGCACAGTAAGGTCTCTAGCACAGTAAGGTCTCTAGCACAGTAAGGTCTCTAGCACTGTAAGGTCTCTAGCACAGTAAGGTCTCTAGCACAGTAAGGTCTCTAGCACTGTAAGGTCTCTAGCACTGTAAGGTCTCTAGCACTGTAAGGTCTCTAGCACTGTAAGGTCTCTAGCACTGTAAGGTCTCTAGCACTGTAAGGTCTCTAGCACTGTAAGGTCTCTAGCACTGTAAGGTCTCTAGCACTGTAAGGTCTCTAGCACTGTAATATGTCTAGCACTATAAGGTCTCTATCGCTGCAATGTTTCTAACACTGTAAGATCTCTAGCACTGTAATCTCTATAGCACCGTGATGTCTCTAGCACAGTGATATATTCAGAATTGTAAAGTATCTAGCACTATAATATGCCAAGCACTATAAGTTCTCTAGCACAGTGACGCATCTAGTACTGTAATGTCTCTAACAATTTAAGGTCTCTAATACAGTGATATATCTAGCACTGTGAGGTATCTCTATAACAATGATATATCTAGCACTGTGACGCCTCTATAAAAAATATATCTAGTATTGTGATGTCTCTACATCGACATGATATACATTGCTCTTCGTAATCTAGGGGACTCTTCACAGTGATATATCTAGCACTGTAAGGTCTATCTAACAGTGATATATCTAGCACTGTAAGGTATATCTAACAGTGATATATCTAGCACTGTAAGGTCTATCTAACAGTGATATATCTAGCACTGTAAGGTCTATCTAACAGTGATATATCTAGCACTGTAAGCTCTTTATAACAGTGAAATTTCTAGCATTGTAAGCTTTTATAACAGTGATATATCTAGCACTGTGAGGTCTTTAGTTATGTTAGCCCTCCAACACCCCCTAATACTCCTGAAACAGTACGAAATATAACATTATATCAACCTACCTTTGAATGTTTCGTGTACTAATTATCTGAGCAATAATGAGTAAAACGATAGACAAGTGTACACGTATAATGAATTATACTACATAATAACATATAACGCTAACCAAACTTGCACATTTTTCAGCCACAAATTCCAGCAAATTATCGAAAACAATATTCCATAAAATTGTCCAGAGACGGGGGAGGGACGGCTGTTTCTATGGCAACCAGAGACAGCTGTCTATACACATACAATTATACAACAATGGCTGCGACGAGTTTGGAAACACGAACCACCTTTGTTTAAAACACATTACCACCATTCAAATCCATCATAACCTTGGTTCCTTTAACGACAGCCACAAGAGACACGAGTGGGGTTGTGCAACATATAGTCTGGTACACGAGGCTGAGTCGCGGGAACTGGAATATGCGTAACCTCGGTGTTAGTGTTTCTGCACGCGAGCCAGTGTAGGGCAGTCATGATGAGATCAGGCTGGACAGGAAATAAATTGAGTTGTCTAGGTCTGAGTGATTGTTAAAAGGCATTTTGTCATTTCTACCATCCTGTCATCCCTTTCATGACTCTCTCAAGCTTATATGATCTTTTTCATCATCAAGGTGCGTATCCTTTATAGGACGTTGCTCTCTTTGCAGCACATCTGAAATTCACTCTGTCTCTTGCCAGTTCACTCACTTCGTCGATGGTCATGTTCATGGTTTCTTTAATATCGTGTAGCCATCTTCTTCTTGGTCTGCCTCTGCGTACTGGGACCCTGCCCTCTAGTATTGTTCTTTCCAGGCCATCGTGACGCTTGATGTGACAAAAGTATGTCATTTTTCTGCATAGTATGTTGTTTCAATCAATCAAGTGCCATGCCTGCCGGCGTAGGCGATCATGTCTCTCCACAACTCTCTTTGCTTGGTGCATGTAATCAGTTCTGACGTCGATATTTTGTCGAACCATGATGTCAGGCCATCCAACATCTTCTCCCTCTGTCTTCCACGATCTCTCCTTCCTGAATTTTACCTGTAGTCACCAAATGTTCTAAACCTTCTCTTCGCATTATATGCCCGAAGAACCTTGATTGTCGGATTCTTATTCTTTTGATAAGGTTTCTTTGTGTGCAGGCCTGATTTAAAACCTCCACGTTTGTTTTCTTTGCTGTCCATGGAATTCTCAACATTCTTCTGTAAAACCACATCTCTGTGGCTTCCAATGATCGTATTGATTGTTTGTTCAGTGTCCATGATTCGCTGCCATACATAAGAATTGGTTCAATATAGCATTGGAGTACTCGTTTTCGCAGTGTCATTGGTAGTGAGTTCACGCATAGTGTGTTCTTCATTTTCATAAAAGCTGCTTTCGTTTGAGCTATTCTACTCCTAATCTCTGTTGTACATCTTCCATCTGGTGTTAAGAATGTTCCTAGATACTTGAATCGATGGACTTGTTTCTTATCAGCCAATTATCGTATGTTGTTTATCAGCCAATTTTCTTTAACGTTTAGTTCTTTCAGGACATGTGTGTTCTTTCTTTTTCTGTCCATGGTATTCGTAGGATCTTTCTGTAGCATTTAGCTACGAAGGACTGGATTTTCGTTCTTAATTTGTGTGTAATAGTCCATGATTCGCAACCATAAGTAGCCACTGGGAAAATGCATGCTCTCAATATTTTTAATTTTAGTATTTTTCTGGTGCTTTGCCACATGTTCTTCATTGTGTTTAACTTCTTGATTGCTATTGCTAATCTTCTTGAGATCTCTTTGGAGCAGTTACCGTTATTGTTAATTATTGAGCCCAGATATTCGTATCTGGGTTATCTTTTATCGATTATCTTTTTACATAGTTCATATGTACAGTTCCAACTTCACTGCAACGGGTCGCGCCGTTCCTGTGCCAACGAAAATCACACAAAATGCTAACAACTGTCTCCTGTGTCGTGAACTGATGCCCGTCCATCACGGGTGATGATGACTACACAAATTTTCATCCAAGGGAATGTAGTTGCGCTATATTTGTCTGTGTGTGCGTAGATGACTAATGAGCCTGATACGGGCTTGAAATGTTCTTGCACAGTGTGGGCAACACACTTGTGTGAAGTTTTACTGTCTTTCTATTTTGACGTTTTTGTTCCATCCGTGCTGTTCTACCTGCCTCCCAGGCTGAGGAACAGTGTCGAAGAAGTGTGCGCCAGGCTGATCTGTCTTGAACAACATTCTTCCAGTTGTTGACATCTATGCCAAAGGATTCTATCGAGTTCTTGAGTGTATCTTTGAATCGTTTTTCCTGACCACCATGTGAGCGTTTACCGCTATGTAGCTACCATAAAGAGTCGTTTGGGTATTCTGCAATCTGGCATTCGAGCCACATGTCCTGCCCATTGTGCCTGGGACTACATCGAGGTTGTATAGATGCTGGCGGAGAGCAGGTCTTGTTAGGACCTCTGTATCTGGGATAATAATTCCAGAATGAAACAGCCGTACCGTAACAAAAAGCAACCAGCACCGCATAAATGCATATGGCCGACGCTAAAGTGTAGACACAAAACTGTTCATCACTTGAATTGCAATTCATGTCGAAGGGAACATCAATCACGACAACATCCAGCTTTCTGCACACGCAAAACACTGCATACGGCAGATTGAGTCGATTCGTCATAATCGCTGTCCGCCATTTTCCAAATACCCACAATCACAACAAAAGCACGGTTGACACAGCAAAAAGCATTTCATGAAACATTCATAGCTCACAGCGTTGCTCAAGCACTAACTCAGTAGCTCGGCAAACGATACCGGAAAATACCCGACCAAACATGGCGGAAATGCGCTAGCAAAGTCGTGTCCAGAATCAAACAGTTCTGATTCTGAATGACCCTCCCGCATTCTGCCATTGCTGGCCAGATTTTTTTCTTTCTGATCTTTTACATATTTAATATCATCTCTCTCTTTCTATTTCTCTCTCTGCCTTTTTAACCCGGACTGGAACATATGCCCTTTTAACCAACTCATGCCAAGTCTTCCTATCTCTAGCTATCTCCTGCAGCTCCCTTCAACTCTTCTTTATATTGTTGATCTCTACCTCCAAATCTCGTCTCCAAGTATTTCTCGGCCACCCCGCGGGTTCCAGACAAGGGCCCTTCTTGTTATATTCCCCTCAGGTTTCGCAAAGTGTATTCAATCCAGCGCCAGCGTCTTTTTGTAACCTCTTGATTCACTGGAATCTGTCTTGTCCTCTCTATAAGTTCCTCATTTGTGACCCTATCAAACCATCTCAGTCCCTCTATTCTGCGAAATCACCAGTTGATGAATGTTTGCAATTTATGCGTTATTATTTTAGTAGTTCTCCATGTTTCTGACCCATACAGCAGAACTGCTTTAACATTGAAGTTAAATATCATAATTTGTGTTCTAGATTTGATTTCTTTAGACTTCCATATCATCAATTCTGACATTCACATTAACAAACTGAATACGTCCTCTTCTTCTTCTTGTAATGTTCTATATCGCCTACTTGTTAAACCACTCTTTGTAATCTGTATATGATTCGAGTCTAAGAGTGAATGTACGTTGCGTCAGTTATGCGCCTACAAGTAGGCCAGCACATCCGATTTCTGCGACGCTTTTTATTTACTAAGGTAGCTTCCTAGGCCCCTACCTCAGTCGCCTCTTACGACATGCCTTGTAGGTTACAGTGTTACTATTCTTTGCCCCCTTGTGAGCCCTGGCAACACATGGTGCAACTGAATACAATCTATGAAAGTGTCATCTTGTTCATGACTCACTCAACCTTAAGTTATATATTCACATATTTCACATCATAAACTTGTCGTATACCAAAACAAATGTTGTTCTATGAACTTTCGGAGAGGAAGAGGCACCAATGTATACCCCCTGCTCAGATATAAAGATGTCTGCAAGGCCTCAATGAAATACTTTTATATAGGTCCCAGCACATGGGAAAAAAACTTGCTGTTGACAGAGTTGTGTGGAAATCGATATTGCGCAAGGAGTCTTTTGAGAAGAGACTTATGTATGAGCTGAACGACAAGAGAGAAAGCGAAAACTCATAAATTGTCACAGTAAAACACTTGCCAATTGACGGTCTGTAAAGACGAAAATACATTATATATATATACACATATATTACACATCATCGGTTCGAAGTTTCACATTGAAATACTGAGTACAAGCATTTTATCTATGAAAGTGTCATCTCTTTCATGACTATCTCAAGCTTATGTTATCTATACTCCTACTCAGTGGCGGCTCGTGATCGTTTTTGTTGGTGGGGCCAGACACACATATTCGGAAAAATCATGGTTCTGGATTAGGTTGTATTTTAATTTATTACACAATAAATACATGTTACACATTATTTTGATGGGGCCTGGCCCCACTGGCCCTTAATGACGAGCCGCCACTGCTTCTACTTTTAATTCTTTCTCACTCATTCTACATCAACCACTTGTTAAATCACTCGTTGTGTTCTGTATGTGATTTACGAGTGAGAGTATGAGATCAAATGATAGAAGAAAACTAGTCACGACAGAGATGAAGTGTCTACGCAGAATGCTGGGTGTAACAAGAAGAGACCGGTTGAGAAATGAAGACATCATGAAAAAGTGGGTACAACATCAGTACTAGACTTCATCAAGAAACAACAAATTAAATGGTTCGGCCACATAAGCAGATTACCAACAGATAGCGCCACCTCAAAGAGCAATGTTGCTCCGACACAATGGATAAAAAATAAAAGGCCGATCACGTAAACGGTGGACCTCAGAGATAACAGAGGCGACGAAAGACACTATTTACAAAGCGCACACACGGGCTCGTTCTAGAAATCTCTTTTTATCCTGACGCTGTGAGGCAAAACATGATTGGAAAAAAGAAGGAAAGAAGAAAGTGAATTTGTTGTAACAGTTAGCGCCTACAGATATGTTATTTCAGAGCCTGAATGCCTACAAACATTAAAAATTAAGAAATAATTCGTTGCAGAGAATCTATATTTTGTATTCTCATTGAGAGAATAACTGTTTATTTATTAAGTGGTTCATTAAATCTCTACTCTGCCAATGCTGTATTGTGTGTTTATTATTAGCGTATTCATCATCATCATCATCAGGTGCCGTCTCCACATCGAAGGTTGGCTGCAATGAATCTCCAGCATCCTCTGTCTTTCGCCTTGGTGTTGCACACTGCCAGACTGTAACCTGTCCATTTTTTAAAATTTCCCTCCCACTTTTCTCTCAGTCTTCCACTTGCTCTTCCCCCTCAACTTTCCCCTCTAGTAAATATTTTATCATGGTGTCATGTCTTTTTATGTGCCCAAAATACTTTACTTGTCTGAATTTATTTCTCTTAATAATTGTTTCTTCATGCCTAATTTTCCTAAAACTTGTTTATTTGTCTGTTTGTCTGTCCATGAAACTGCCTATTCTTCTATATATCCACATCTCAAATGCATCAATTCTGTCTTCTAACTGCTTGTTCATTGTCCATGTTTCCGAGCCATACATTAATATAGGATAAATACAGCATTTGATCAATCTCATTTCTAACCTGTTTGTAATTTGTTTGGATATCAGTAACCTTCTCATACTATTGAAATTATCCTTGGCCATTCCTATTCTCTTTTTATTAGGGTATTGGAGCCTCTTTAAGCCTAGGTATGAAACTTTCAGCATAAGGACGATCCTTTTTGGGGGGATATATCAGAGCATGCAGGCCAACAATGTGTATATTTATTTTTTGGTTTTATGTAGGGTATTAGCGCCTCTAATAACTACATGTGAAATGCATTGCCTGCGAAAAGTTACCAACAACACAAGAAAAGACAGAATCACTAACATCAGCACAGGAAAGAAAGTTGGCACAAAACCGTGCTTGAATTACATAGGAAACAAAGAATGAAGTGGTTTGGCCACTTAATAAGAATGCATCTAAACTCCACAGTATACAGAGTCTTCTACAACAGAACATCGGGAAAGAAGGCAAGAGAAGACCACGGAAAAGATGGTTAGATGGCGTAGCAGAATCCTATGAAAGAGCAAAGATAACAATCACACAAGCCACCAGAACAGCGCAAGACAAAACAGAAAACCACGACACTGGGCAACAACCCGGTAACATGTGACGACAAGAAGAAGAAAATTAGCGCCTCTTTAGGTCGAGGTACACCCTTTCAACCTAAGGTCCGCCCGAATGGTTATTGGGGCCCAAATTTGAGGTGTAAAGAATAGAACCACTGTTACCTGCCACGCATGTCGTAAGAGGCGACTGAGTGTGGATGAAATCGGATGCACATGTCCTAAATGTGTAGAAGTCTATGCGTTTAGGGGTCTACCAAACCAATGTGCAACGTATACACGTTCTTGACAAAGATCAAACATAACACAAAGAGTGATTAAAATTGTTCGTAAAGAACGAACGCAAAGAAGAAGAAGAAGAACCTCAGGGCAATATGTATAATATTTGTGTGTTGTTTAAAGTCTCTTTAATTTGTGTACGCCTTTCCAATCTAATAGCAATGTGTATATTATGTGTGTGTTATTCAGGGGATTAAAGCTTCTTTCAAACTAAGGCGAACCTTTTATTGGTTACATGAAAGCATGTAGGCAACAAACATGAAAAATAAGGATTTACTCCCTGAAAAGAATAGAAGCAAGCTGTTACACTAATATACACAATAAACTGTTCTTGTTGTGCGGTTGGTCAGGTTAGCGTAACGTCTTAGAAATGGTAGGTTATAGTCATTTCAAAACAGTAGAATTTGTTGATAAATAATCAATCATAGATCGTCTGAGTATTTTTTGAATCACAAAACAAAACAGTTAAAATTTATATATATTTATTTTACTAGCCTTGTTTTGTGGCGTAAGAAATATATATAATTTCGAAGATATTGCTGTTTGTTTACTCAAATAAATGAATTTTACATCATCATCAAGTAGCTTGTCCCTTCCGGAAATTAATTCCCATGACAGGATTCCTGAAAATCTCTCTGTTCTGTGAAAGTTGACCAGCGTCAGCAGCAGCCATAACTAGAAGGTACTTAGAATATTATGAACAAAGAACAAATGCTTCTGTTCTGCAACAGCTGATATTAAAGATGCTATTAAAGAACATAATATCAATGAAATTTAAATTTCGAACACATCAAACGACATGAGCGCCTAGAGAGGATAATTTTGGAGGAAATTGTGTCTGGAAGAAGAATGAGAGAAAGACCTAGAAGATGTTGGGTGCAAGATGTCATTGAAGAATTTTAAATAGTTACAATAAATCATAGTTTATTAGTCGCGATGAAATACTTTTACCTCAGTGTTCAGAAGCAGATAATATTTGGGAGTGACTTCTCTTATTCTTCTACTACGTTCGCCTGCTATGTGTTCATACGCAGTCATGACGCCTGGTATGGCACTTCTGACTGATTTTTGCATGAATGCATGCTTTCCTTAGTATCAATGTACCCCAGTATACAGACGTGTCTTCTCCGATATCAGAGGTTTTAAGTGGCTCTGATTTTTTACTCTGTTGTATAAGTTTCTAAGAGCGGCGATAGCGTAGTTTTTAGTACACTTCCTTCGTAGGCGTGTGATCCCAGGATCAAATTCCACAGAGAAATTATTTGCCACTTTCATGGCTCTCAGGTCGACCTAACCTCAATCGGGTACAATAGAAGCAAGGGAATCATAGGGGGTCGGCTTGATATTGACCGCTTATGTAAAATCTGAAGGACCTGGACTTCGCGGATGATCTTGCCTTGCTATCAAACATACTAGAAGACATGCAGGAAACAGTAGATGCCCTATGAGATACGACACAGCAGAAGATGCCCTAGGAGATACGACGCAGTGGAAGATGCCCTAGGAGATACGACACAGCAGAAGATGCACTAGGAGATACGACACAGCAGAAGATGCCCTAGGAGATACGACACAGCAGAAGATGCCCTAGGAGATACGACACAGCAGAAGATGCCCTAGGAGATACGACACAGCGGAAGATGCACTAGGAGATACGACACAGAAGAAGATGCCCTAGGAGATACGACACAGCAGAAGATGCACTAGGAGATACGACACAGCAGAAGATGCCCTAGGAGATACGACACAGCAGAAGATGCACTAGGAGATACGACACAGCAGAAGATGCCATAGGAGATACGACACAGCAGAAGATGCACTAGGAGATACGACACAGCAGAAGATGCACTAGGAGATACGACACAGCAGAAGATGCCATAGGAGATACGACACAGCAGAAGATGCACTAGGAGATACGACACAGCGGAAGATGCCATAGGAGATACGACACAGCGGAAGATGCCTAGGAATCGACACAGCAGAAGATGCACTAGGAGATAGCACAGCGGAAGATGCCTAGGAGATACGACACAGCAGAAGATGCACTAGGAGATACGACACAGCAGAAGATGCACTGGAGATGACACAGCAGAAGATGCCTAGAGATACGACACAGCAGAAGATGCACTAGGAGATACGACACAGCGAGATGCTAGGAGATACAACAGCGGAAGATGCCTAGGAGCGACACAGCAGTAAGATGCACTAGGAGATACGACACAGCGGAAGATGCCCTAGGAGATACGACACAGCGGAAGATGCCCTAGGAGATACGACACAGCGGAAGATGCCCTAGGAGATACGACGCAGTGGAAGATGCCCTAGGAGATACGACGCAGCGGATAGGTCTTATAATCAGTCAAGAGAAGATAAAACACTGCGAAGCAACAACATTCAGAAATAACCAGGTACGGATTGAAGAAATGGCTATAGAAGATGTTGGTGATTTTGTCTATATTGGCAGCAAGGACAGTCTCAATCATGAGATATAGATGAAGAAACTAACTCCAGGATTATGGAAGCCCGAAAAGCCTGTGTTCTCCTGTACATCGCGTGGCATTCTACTGCCGTCACCGGTAAAATAAAACTCAGGATATTCGGCTCAAATAGGAAATATATTTTAGTATGGCTCAGAAAAGTGGGGAGTTATCAAGTTAAATACAAATAAGATTCAGACTTTTACAACAAATATCTTCGGCAGATTCTCAGACTGAAATGGTATGACAGAGTTGCAAACACAGATCTGTGGGTAAGAACAGGACTGTAACCCATGATAACCCAGGTAAGACGAAGATAATAGTGGTGGGTCAGGCAGGACCTGCGAAAGACACAATCGACTGTCACTAGACTCGCACTTTAGTGAAACCCGCAAGGAAAATGGAAAAGGGTACGCCTTAAAAAGACCTGGAGACGAAGTTTTCTTGAGGAACTAAAGTACGAGTATGTCGGATTAACATAGAAATACATATAGAAAGTGGCCAGAGACCTAGGAAAATGGAGAATAACTGTTGAGACCCTATGTTCCACGATGACCCAATGTTCCACGAAGAGAGGAGAAGAATGACGTTTAAGAAAAAGGTCCAAATGCGAAAGATTAATTTCATTCATCAGGCGGCACCGTTAAGGGTCGGTATAAGCAGCGAAATCAAAATCACAATTGAAGCTTATTTTAAAGAAAAAACATTTAAGGGGCGCCAATTTGGAAGACTTGCATCATACTGAGAAAATATACCGCACGGCCTAAATCTCATGACAAAATTTCACATGTGCCTCGGTCCAGATTTCAACCTGATGCTTGTCCATCACGGGTGATGATGACCTACAACCTTTCAGTACGACAGGCAACCGACTTAACCGCTTCGCCATTGAGACCCCCAATGTTTAATTTAACAATTAAAAAAACACATATAATTTCCTGAACTTTACATTTCATATAAACGTGTTATCATGTCAGACAATTTAGTTCACAACAACAAATACTCCAGGAACGATCTACAACAATATCACTTTTTTTTTAAATCTAAATTTTCAGTCGCTGTATAGTTAGGAAGTTCTGTAGTCGCGGGATTGTAGAACAGATTGATGGCCTGTAGCAACATTATTCTGCTTCGTTGACCAGAGGAAAGCAAGACTTTCAGATCTTATCACAAACAACAACAACTTTCTTTAATCTTGAGAGATCCTTCCACTTCAAAACCTCGTTCGCAAAACATTATAAAGAATTAGAAAAGAATAAAGAACGGTTTGTACTGGTGATTCAAACGAAAAATCACTTCAGAGATGAGACGCCTTGAAGCAGATAGGTTTAAAATACTTGACATACATTGATGAGATGTGAGATGGAAGAATAATTTTTAATCAGATTAATCTTCTGATCCTTTCTGCGTATCTTGATGAGAAACAAGATGGGTGGGTGGCGTGTTGTGGGGAAGGATAAATCACCATCACCCTCCCCCTCCATAAATGAATGTGTCTGATGGAGTTTGATTATTTATGTAGATTGTCTTATTACCAATGCCAAACATGGACAATGAATAAGAAACATACACAGAAAATATCAACATGCGAAATGAGATGTCTCCGCAAAGTCACCAACAACACAAGAATCGACAGAGTAACGAATACCAGCATCAGAGAAAAGGTAGGAACAAGACCGTGCTTGAATTATATAGCGAAACAGAGAATGAAGTAGTTTGGCCACTTGGTAGGAATGCGAACAGACCAAACTGCATATGAAGCTTTCAGCAACAGAATATTAGGAAGGAAGGCGAGAGGAAGACCGAGGAAAAGGTGGATAGATAATGTAGTTGAATTCTGCCAGGGGACTAAGAAAGCCATCACGCAAGTCACCAGAGAAGCGCAAGACAAATACATAAAACCATTACACAGGGTTAGTGACCCGGTAATAGTGTGCTGACAAAAGAAGAAGAAGTCTTTTTTCAGAAATCAAAGTTAACCAGTGGCGTATCCTGGTCCTCAAATTTAACGAGCGACGTATCCTGGTCTTTTGGATATAAAGACTGCAGTAAAACTATGTAGCAATGGCGGACCATGTTAAAAAAAGGAACTGTAGTTTTACAAAGTACAAAACAATAACAATACACAGCAACGTTTCGACTAAATGGCCTTTATCAAGCAATGGTTACAACAGAAATGAAGAAATTTACTACTTACCCGGCACACTACATATGTAAAAATGGAATTTCTTTACTTCTGCTGTATCCTTTCCTTGATGAAGGCCTTTCGTCGAAACGTTGCTGTGTATTATCATTGTTTTGTATTTTGTAAAACTGCAGTACTTTTTTTACATGTTTGGCCATTGATATGTAAAATAAAAGCAATCGATCTACTGTGTGATTTGTATGATGTACTGTCTCTACTCCGTGTCAGATAATACTGCTTCTTCTTCTTCACTTCCCCATTTACTTCTTTATAGATGTGTTGGGGGTGGAGAGGCGTAGTGATCTTGTGTGTGCTTGTTTTAAGGCACAATACTAAACTATATATATATTCGCAGGTGGTATCTAATCATCATCATCAGGTGCCGTGACGGCTGGCGTAGACGATCATGGATCTCCACAAATCTCTGTTGTTAGTGTTTGCTATCAACTCAGATGTTGACGCTCTACCGTGCCATGAAGTTAGGCTATCCAAAATTTTCTCTCTGTCTACCCTCGATTTTACTGGTTGTCACAATGTGTTCTAAACCTTCCCTCCTAATCTTTTTTTTAACCTTTCATACCTCGTGGTATATAGGACAATACAGTGTTAGGCCTGTATCGTTCATTGACCGTCGGTACACGATGGATGATGTTGTCAGCATTATGCCGGCCTCCTTATCACATGCCCGAAGAATGATGACTGCCTCTTTCTTATATTGATGATAAGCTTTCTCTGTATCTTAATATCATTCAACACCTCAACATTAGTCATTTTAACAGGTGGTATCTACAAGGCTACAAACAAACATATCGAACCACAACGTATAATTTTGTTTGGAAACAATGTCTTGATCGATCGAGCTGTTTACAGCACGGATATAATTTCAGCGCTGAATCGGATTGTCATGGACACAGGACGACCCGTTAGAAGATGGATAGCAGGGGTAATAAAGAGTAACAAAAGACAGCAATAAAGCCATTAATTCTACTCATTATTCTATTACTCTTCTTCCTTTCTTTATCTCATTGTGAAGTATAGGTGGGTGAGGTAGGTTGCCAAATGTAAATCGGCTTTTAATGTGAGATTTTAGAAATAAAATTCTAGAAAATGTTATAAATATTTTTTTAATACTAGAGAAAAGCCAAAAATATTCTACTTACCAATTGTGTGTTACAGCTCGAATAGTATTTCATTGTAATTTGAGAAATCAGACTGCTCATCTTCTGGTGCCTTGAGCAATCAGACTGCACATCTTCTGGGGCCTTGAGCAATCAGACTGCACATCTTCTGGTGCCTTGAGCAATCAGACTGCACATCTTCTGGTGCCTTGAGCAATCAGAATGCACATCTTCTGGGACCTTGAGCAATCAGACTGCACATCTTCTGGTGTCTTGAGCAATCAGAATGCACATCTTCTGGGACCTTGAGCAATCAGACTGCACATCTTCTGGTGTCTTGAGCAATCAAACTGCACATCTTCTGGGGCCTTGAGCAATCAGACTGCACATCTTCTGGTGCCTTGAGCAATCAGAATGCACATCTTCTGGGACCTTGAGCAATCAGACTGCACATCTTCTGGTGTCTTGAGCAATCAGACTGCACATCTTCTGAAGTTTTTGTTGGGTTATATGAGTCCATAGTTACAATTTTGGCGGTGACATCTTTAGGTAATTCAAAGTATTTGCAGCATTAGTTATACCTCTTTAAGCCATAATTTACTTCAAGAATTGCTGAAAGCATGGGCAGCTGCATTTTGTTTCTCATTTTATTTTTCACAATATTCATGCTGCTGAATAACCGTTCCATTTCATCATTAGAATTTTGCAAAATTAATAAACTTAGGACAAAAGTTGCAACTTCTTTGATGGGGTTCCCTACCGAAGAATCTGTATAATTGAAAACATTTGACCTAAATCTCTCTGTGGTTGCAATATCAGTCCATTTAACTAAATGTTCATAATTCATAGTTCATAAGTACGGTTCCAACTTCACTGCAACGGGTCACCCCATAATTGCTCCGTTCCTGTGCCAATGAAAATCACACGAAATGCCAACAACTGTGAAATGTTTCCTGTGTGAACTAATTCCAGAATGAAACAGCCGCATACCTCCAACAAAAGAAACCTGCTACCATAAAATGCATATGCCGTCGCTAATTAACTAAATGTATACTGTTGTATTGAATCTCAATTGATGACTTAATTTCTTCATCAAAATGAAATAATTCTAGAGGAAATAATATGTTACTTAATATGTGTCAATTTATTTTGTACTGAGAACAAGCTTATATAATCTTCAAAATATCAATGTTTTCTGGCAGACGATTTTGCAGCTCTTTTGTACAGGCTAATCAAACATTTGTATATCATTTTTCAGATGTGAGTTACTTGAGAAGCTTGCAATGTTTAGCTAATTATCAATTCCCCAAGCCTTTTCTCAAATCTAAAACCCAGCTGTGGATTTGGATTCAGAAATTCATCAGTGTTAGTGTTAGGATTAAGAGGATCAATGCTGCTTGTTGACAGTACTAACATGTTAGCAATAGATGTATTAAGAAGAGATAGATAAACAAAAGCAATTTTGTTTTATCGGCAGTATTTTATTCTCTCTCTCTCTCTCTCTCTCTCTCTCGATCGTTCTTTTCGGCCATTTTGATCATTCTTATTGTGATATATAAACAGCCTTTGCCAATAACGTATTTTTACGTCACATCTTCAGTACCATTTGAAGGTCTGGTGCTTGTCCTTCGGCGATGTGTCCGATTTCAACCAGCGTTTACTGGGTTCGCTCTCCGTCAGCCTTTGACTGTCCCCATCCGACCTGCAAGGCAGCAGGTTCGGACACACGCATCCGATTTCAGCCAAACCTCTTTAGTCGCCTCTTACGACATGCGTTGCAGGTAACAGTGGTTCTATTCTTTACACCCCAAATTTGAGGCCCTGTAACCACTTGATTCAAACAGTTTATTCACTTCTTGAACATGTTTTAGAATTGGATGCAAAAATAAAATAAATAACTCATTCTGAGGGTCACAATACATTTTATACAGTAAAGTGGCGATGTAACATTTCATACAGTAAAGTGGTGATGTAACATTTCATACAGTAAAGTGGTGATGTAACATTTCATACAGTAAAGTGGCGATGTAACATTTCATACAGTAAAGTGGTGATGCAACATTTCATACAGTAAAGTGGCGATGTAACATTTTTCATTTGAACTTGCTAATTGAAAATGAGTCTGCAATTCAATCCACTGGCTTAAAATTCTGCTGGTTGCTGGTTCAATTGCTAACCACCTGGTTGCACAAGAATTTAAGATCTTTCGTGGTTCCTTATCATCAATGCTCTGGTAATGTTGACTGTAAGAAATGTGTCTCAGTGAACTCTTAGAAAACCACTTACAAGTCTCACTTACTAAAAACTCTTAAGTTTATTGGCAATGATGCAGCACAAGCATTACCCGGATCTCGCTGTAGTAAATTATCTGTGTTTGTTCGTCTTCTTTTGGCGATTTTCTGATTCATGGACCAAACTAAAAGAAATGCTAAAAATGCTAACTAATTTTTATTTTAATGCTAGATTTCCTGCTAGATGCTAATTAATAGCCGTCCATCGCAAGCGATGATGACAACAATCTCAGACGTGTACTGTTGCACCTCTCTGGTGTGTGCGGAGGTGACTGTAGAGTCCAATCCTAGAACAGAATCCCCGACCACAGGTGGGGCATACATGATCAAGGTTAGACATGTGCGTGTTGTGTGCTCTGTCTTTTCGCGCTGCTCGTTTTCTCTGTGACTCAACAATACGATGATTCTCAGCTATTCGGTTCCTCTTTTGTTGTTACAGCGCCACATTTGGCGATCTTGCGCAAGGATTCCCAGCACGTATTGTCTATATCGAAGCATTTCAGAGACACTTTAAGAGTGTCTTTAAAGCGTTTTCTGTCCACCAGCTAAACGTCTGCCCCTTCAAGCTCGCCATACATCAACTGTTTTGGGATGCGTTTATCAGGCATTCGAGCAACGTGACCGACCCATCTCAGTTGGGCCTTCTGCAACAGGGTGTTGACGCTTGGGATCTTTGTTCTTGTGAGGACTTCGCTGTCTGGAATTTTGTCCTGCCAGTTTATTTTTAGTATTCTGCGTAGACAGCTTGTGTGGAAATGGTTTAATTTTCTTCCGTGTCTGCTATACACTGTCCATGTCTCGCTTGCGTACAGCAGCGTGGTTAGCACTATGGCCTGGTAAACTTTCAGCTTTGTGACTATGCTTATCCCTTCCGTTCCCACACAGTGACACGTAACCTTCCGAACGCAGCACTGGCTTTGGAAATCCTATTGTGGACCTCAGAATCTATGTTTGCCGATCTGGATAGGAGGCTGCCAAGATAAGCAAAGTTGTCCGTTGACTGGAGACGCTGGTGTTTAATGTTGATGACTGGATCGTAATACTGTTCTCTAGGGACGGGCTGGAACATGACCTCTGTTTTTGGTGTTAATGGTGAGGCCAAACCTATCACAGGCCATTGAGAACTTGTCCATGTAAGTCTGCATTTCTTCCTCAGAGTTGGTAGCGAGGGCACAGTCATCAGCAAACAACAGGTTTGAGATAGTTGATTCTTTTACCTTGGTGGAGGATTTTAACCTCCGAAGATTGAATAGGTTA
This sequence comes from Arion vulgaris, assembly GCA_020796225.1. NCBI lineage: Eukaryota > Metazoa > Mollusca > Gastropoda > Stylommatophora > Arionidae > Arion > Arion vulgaris. Next base: position 36,899,465 of record CM036766.1, read on the forward strand.
CCGTCTGTCCTGTATCTAATCTTTACCCCATGTTCGTCGCCTTCCCAAAAGACATCCGTGAGCATGGCAGCAAACATCATGCTGAAGAGTGTTGGGGCCAGTACACAGCCCTGTTTGACGCCGTTGGTGACATGGAAGGCTTCCGACAGCCCCCTTCGTCAAGTACACGTGCCATCATGCCCTCGTGAAACTGTTGAACGATCTTGATGAATTTCCTTGGGCATCCAAATTTTTCCATGATCTTCCATAGACCCTCCCTGTTAACCGTGTCAAAAGCCTTTGTCAGATCGACAAAGACCATATAGAGGTTACGGTGCTGCTCTTGGCATTTCTCCTGTAGTTGGCGAGCAGCAAATATCATGTCTGCTGTTCCACGACCTGCCCTGAAGCCACATTGGGTCTCAGGGAGTAAGTCCTGTTCCAGGTGATCGATTAATAGATTGAGGAGGACTCTGGCCAGTATTTTGCCAGCGATTGACAGGAGGGATATCCCCCTGTGGTTATCGCAGGCCTGGCGGTTTCCTTTCCGATTGTACAGGTGGACAATAGTGGCATCCTTTAATTCCTGTGGCACACGTACGTTGCACCAAATGGATGTAAATAACTCTGTCAATTTTAGCATCAACGTGGGCCCTCCTTCTTTGTAGACTTCGGTTGGTATTGAGTCCGCATCCGGTGCCTTCCCGCTGGACATCTGGCTTGTTGCCTTCTTGACCTCTGCTAAGGTAGGTGGAATATCAAGCTTGGCATTGATTGGGACCTGGGGCATGCGCTCTATGGCTTCATAACATATAGTGGATGGATGGTTGAGGACAGAACGGAAGTGTTCTGCCCAGAGATTTAGTATCTGAGGCTTGTAAATTAGTAGCCTTGCTCCATCTGCATCGAGTATGGGAGTGGGGTGAGTAAACAATCTGCTAGATGCTAGATCCAAATTGTTAATGCTAGATAGCAAAAAATAATGCTAGATCTAGCATTAAAAATGCTAGATTGGCAACACTAGGTGTGGGTATATTAGGATCGTTTGTGTGCTTTATTCAATATTTAGCTACTTTGTTTCTCCGTTATTAGTTCAATGTTTTATGTTTGTTGGCCTACACGGCCTAATATAACCAGAGAAAACTTATTCTTGGGTTGAAATTTCGTGCCTCAGTTTTAAAATGCCTAAATCCTCTACATAACAAAAACATAACAATGTTCCCAATAAATCTTGTAAACTGATATTCATTTCTTAAAGGTTGTTCTTAATGTCACCTTTCCATCTTTTACGTGGTCTTCCTTTGCTTTAATCATATTTTGTTCCCGGTAAAGAGGACAATGTAAACAGGGTAACGTTTTTCTAGCAACTCATTTTAAATCATAAAAAGAATACACATTCAAGAGGGGTATCCGTCTCAGCAACATTTGAGATTAGAAATAAACCTGGAAAGTATACTCGCAATCATTTTCAAAACTTCTGAATTAAATGTAAAACAAAAAATAATAAGAATTAAAAAAGGAAGTATTCAAATTGACTATGAAGCAAAATAAGGAAAGATGTGACAACAGAGTAAGGTAATTTTACAACGTACAATAACAAGACACGACGACGTTTCAACCAAAAGAATGTCAAGCAATGGGTACAAAACAAACTGAATGGATGGTACTGTCCTATACACTAGACCTTGCCCGCCTGTCCAGCGTGTTCGTAGCGCGTTGGACGACGGGTGACAAGCTCCTGTGAGCGCAGGTTCAATTTCGCGGGGTGGCAGAAAGCCACATGTTCTCCAGATTTACGGTGTTCTTGGCACCGAACTGAAGGGTTACGATGTCCATGGCACCCAGCCGAAGAGCTGAAAGCTCAAGGGCTTCTGGATCGGGGAAAAAATACACTAGGCCCTATGAAAAAGTTCGCCCGTCTGCCCAGCGTGTTCGTAGCGCGTTGGACTACGGGTGACTATCCCTCGTGTGTGCGGGTTCAATTCCGCGGGATGGCAGAAAAAGCCACAGATTCCCCAGATTTACGGTGTTCGTGGCACCGAACCGAAGGGTTACGATGTCCATGGCACCGAGCCGAAGAGCTGAAAAAGCTCAAGTGCTTCTGGATCGGAAAAAATTAAAAAAATAGAAAAGTTCTTTTGACTGAAACGTTCCTGTTTCCTTATTTTGTATTTTGTGCAACTACCTTATTTTGTTTTTACGAGCTTCGCCCATGAAGCAAAACAATAAGAAAGATTTCTGAACAGCAATCAAGGAAGAAAATAACGGTCAAATAAAACAGAACAATCTAGGACAAATTACATGTGAGCATTAAATGTTATCTTCTCAATTTGATATCCACAATTTTATTTGCACGATTTCCCACTAAAAATTTAAATCGGGGCATATCCTTTACATGACTTTGCCATTAACTACAGTAAATGAGTCTTTAATTTTACAGGCACCACTTAAACATTCAGTAGTTTGCAATTTCTTTCTGTACAGTGAGGTCTATTTTTACCGTTCGTAAAAATCCACGGGAACCAACTTGCTTCTAAATTGCCAGACGCGGTGTTTGAACCATGTACTCTTGGTTTGTGATCAATCTGATTACCACTAAGCCACAGACGCCAACATTATGCATTAGTAACTATACATCGCATCATCAGTTGTGTGTCTTACTAATACTGTCTGAGCTATCATTTATCAACTTTGGGAGACTACAATTTACAACGGTGAAACTGTCTGACAACTCGGGGACAATTTCACGGAACACTTGGTTTTTCTTGTAGTCCCCCATACATCAACAGAATCAAGTGAGATAGCTCTGTCATGAACATAATCTCTTGCTTTCTTGCGACATCACATTGATTCACATTGAACATTCTACCGTTTATTGTTTCCACCTAGAAATGCCATCGTCCATTGTTTCCACTAGAAATTCCATCGTCCATTGTTTCCACTAGAAATTCCATCGTCCATTGTTTCCCACTGGAAAGTCCACCGTCCATTGTTTCCCACTAGAAGTTTCATCGTCCATTGTTTCCCACTGGAAAGTCCACCGTCCATTGCTTCCCACTAGAAATTCCATCGTCCATTGTTTCCCACTAGAAATTCCATCGTCCATTGTTTCCCACTAGAAGTTCCATCGTCCATTGTTTCCCACTAGAAGTTCCATAGTTCATTGTTTCCCACTAGAAGTTCCATCGTCCATTGTTTCCCACTAGAAATTCCATCGTCCATTGTTTCCCACTAGAAATTCCACCGTCCACTGTTTCACACAAGAAGTTCCACCGTCTATTGTTATCCAATATTATACATGCAAGGATTTCATACCTTGTGGTATATGCAGGAATACAATGTTAGTGGCACCAAACTTAAACAGCTTCTCTGACGATTATTTTTCAACCTTTTCTTGTCTATACCTAGAGAAAATAAAGATACCCATTTTCAAACATAGACAGTTACCCTTTGTGACTGGAGAGTTAATATCCTGAGATTTGAACAGGTTTTCTTGGCTTAGAAATAGAACTCAATGCAACTGTGAAAACAGACTCTATTATCAAAAGGAATTATTTATATATCGTCTAATGTAATCGATAGTGTTATGGAAAATAATGGTGGCAGCAGATATGTGGTCTTGTGGACTGTCTGATGAAGAAATATGGATCTGAATATTAAGTGTAAAAGTCGTTTTGGGAGATTTGGTAATGTGTAATTAAAGATAACAAAATATGTTCTTGTCTGACGTTATCCGAGGAAGAAGTGAATGTTCTAGTCATGGGCGCCGCAGGGGTAGGGGCACTTGCCCCCTGGATTGCTTGAAAATAGTCAAATAATGTTACTTTCATTACTACTCCTTGTACAAAGTACAAAGAATTTAATGAATGTGCCAGAAACCATACCAGCTCAGCATGGCATCGTGGGTCTCAACAAGAGCTGTTCAAGTTGATCTTCCAGAAGTCCAACTGCAAGTTCAAAACCTGCTCAGTGTAGTAAAACTTCACCGAGGTGATTCCGATAACTATTTCAGGGATATTTTTGAGAAAACAGTACAACTCGCACAGAAAGTGGATATTGAACTGATTATCCCAAGACATTGTGGAAGACAAAAGCATCGAAATAATCCGGGAACCATAAGTGTTGAAGAGTACTTCAGACAAACAGTTTACATTCCATACTTAGATTCTCTAATTAACTCAATGGAGAGTCGATTTTGTGAAGCCAACAGTGCACAATTTAACTTAGCGTTGCTACATCCTTCGAAATTGTGCAAACTGAATCGTCAAACAGTTTAAGGATATAATGTCTACTATTAATCAGGTATACCACATTGGTAATTTTGAAACTGAAGCCTTTGTTGGTTTGTTTTTGGGAAAACGCGAGAATACAAAAGTAGCCAAGATTTCATCGACTTGTTACCTTTTACAAAGTTTTATCCGAGTGTCAGGTATGCCTTACTAGTTTTGCTAACATTACCAGCAACAACATGTACGCTTTTAGATCTACAATGTCAGATGAACGTCTGTCTGGATTGTGCATGTTAAGCGTACACAGAGACAAAGTGAACTGCAACAAAAAATACTTTATGGACAAAATTGTAGATATGTTTGGTAGCGATAACAGACGACTCCAGTTCTTGTTTAAAGAATAAATTTTATTTTAAATTTATGTTGTAATATTTTTGGTTATATACATATATTGTGTTCATAAAAATTTTGTTGCTACAGTATGCCCTTCATTACTACAATGTCCTGTCCGTTCGTTCACCATACAAATACGCTACAGTAAATTAAAACTACATTAAAACATTACTAAAAATATTTTGCCCCCTCCCTAGAAAATTTTCTGCGGGCGCCTCTGGTTCTAGTGTTATTGAAGGAAGAAGTGAATGCTCTAGTGTTATCGGAAGAATAAGTGTTCTGTTCTAGTATTATTGAAACAAGAAGTCAATGCTCTAGTGTTATCGAAGGGAGAAGTGAATGTTCTAGTCCGGTTATCCGAGGAAGAAGTGAATGCTCTAGTGTTATCGAAGGGAGAAGTGATTATTCTGTTCTAGTGTTATCGAAGGGAGAAGTGATTATTCTGTTCTAGTGTTATCGAAGGGAGAAGTGATTATTCTGTTCTAGTGTTATCGAAGGGAGAAGTGATTATTCTGTTCTAGTGTTATCGAAGGGAGAGGTGATTATTCTGTTCTAGTGTTATCGAAGGGAGAGGTGATTATTCTGTTCTAGTGTTATCGAAGGGAGAGGTGATTATTCTGTTCTAGTGTTATCGAAGGGAGAAGTGAATGATCTGTTCTAGTGTTATCGAAGTCAAAACAAATGATTGTTCTAATGTTACTTTCTTGCTTTTGTTTATTTTTACTTACTCATCCTTTTCATACCAAGTGACACATAAGGCTCAACAATGCTGTCCGTGCTCTTTTGTGTCTTACAACTGTCGGTGCAGTGTTCCTTGTCGAAGATACTGCAGATAGTTCTTCTTCCTTCATTCGTCTACACGTTGTTCGTGATCTATTTTCTTGCTTCTCTCTTCTTGTGTCCATGTGAGGGTTGTTTTCATTGGTATAGCTGGAGTAGTTTGCATAACATCGCCAAGCCTTTTCCATCTCGTTTCTTTTATGATATTATTTTTATTTTGACCTAAGTTCTCCTGGATATATGCCAGTAGTTAGATACGTTTCGCCCGTGTGTTGCTGAGGTTGACAGGGGAGCAAATAATAGTAACAATTCAACCAACGAGGCGTGTGGTAAGAGCCAACTGAGGTAGAGGCCTAGGAAAGCTAACCTAGTAAATAAAAAGCGTCGCAGGAATTGCTTTTAGGCTCAGATCTCATACAATTCACAAAGAGTGGTTTAACACGTGATCGATAGGAAACTTTAAAAAGAGAAGAAATATTTTGTTCTGAGTACTTTTATAATTCTGCCCTTTTGCAGAAATATTTTTGGTCTGAGTACTTTTATAATTCTTCAAATATTTTTCAACTTTTAATTTCAATATGATTTTCTATCAAACCTTTTTGGTCAGAAACGAAAATCTGAACAATTTCAGTATTTGTCTAGTTTTAACTGAAAATATTGGTGTGCAGTTTGCAAGTATAGAGGGAAGTATGAGGAAGTAGAAGCCATGTCGGGAAGTATGAGGGAAGTGAGAGTAGAGGAAGTATGAGGAAGTATGAGGAAGTATGAGGAAGTATGAGGGCCAAGTTGTTTCCACACGTGTGGAACGTTGAGTGAGGATTGAGCCACACGCTCTTGAATCCTTGTCGATAGGCAAACGCTTACTCATTACACTAATCCGTCCCACAGGTATAGTTCTGTAATAAGATAATCTCTTGTATCGCTTATTGATTATTCTCAACATTCTAATCCATACAGGAGGACAGGTAAAATGATAACTTTTATCAAGTTTTAGTTTGGTTTCTTTAATGTAGTTTATCTCTTACTTTCCCTGGAAAAATTTATTCTCATCTCTACTTTAACTTCCTTGAAGCAAACGACATCAGTACATTCCTCCGACCAGATCTGTCTTTTTGATTGGAACATCATCATTACACTTCGGTAAGTAACCATGTGTGCTCTAATCTCTTTCTTACACAAGAAGATCTCAGCTGCAGAGCAGGAACTCCGTAGAACCGGCAAGGGTCCCCTGTGTAATTTTGAAGATGGTGAAGATTTTTTTTTGTAGGAATTTTATTTGTAATCTTTTCTAATGAATTTTGCCCAGGCAGCGGCTTTCCAGCCTGCTCTTCTTGATTTTAAACTGCTAAGGATTCTTTTGTGAGCTCAAATGTTTTACTGCAGTCTTCCCCCTTTCACAAATAAATACAGCCTTACAGAAAAATCAATGGAACACGCATGACTTGAGACGCTAACATAAATGTACAAGACAAAGAGATTCTCAAATGTAGCGCAACGAAACATGTTTGATAAGAAGAACACTCTCAAGAAGATGAGAAAGAACGTCTGGTTAATCATTTCATTACAGTAATTTGTGTACGTAGGTGATCATTTTATAATGGTGTCTACGCCTCTGACTAAGTACTCTATTATAGTAATGTGAGTGTGTGGCTGAGACTGTTGATTACAGTAATACTCGTGTGGTGAATATTTTATTATTTTAATTTGCGTGTGGGGTGACAATTTTATAATTGTATTTTATTTGTGTGAATAAGCATTTTATAATGATATTTTCATGAATGAGTCAGCGTTTTATTATAGTGATATAGGAGGTGTGTGTGTGTGGGGTGCAATTATAGTATATATCGTGTGCATTTATAGTATAAGTCGTGTGGGTGTGCATTTATTATAGTAATATAGGAGTGTGGCCGGTTCCTCGGCCTGCGACACAGGTAGAACAGCACGGATGGAACAAAAACGTCAAAGTAGAAAGGCAGTAAAACGTCCCAGAAGTGCAAGTATACCTTGCCCACACTGTACAAAACATTTCAAGCCCGTATCGGGCTCACTAGTCATCTACGCACACACAGACAGACATAACGCAACTACATTCCTTGGATGAAAATTGTGTGGTCATCATCACCCGTGATGGACTAGCATCATAGTAGTGTGAGTGTGAATTTATTATAGTGTTTATATGCGTGGGGTGAATATGCTATTCTAGTAACACACGTGTGGGAGAACATTCTGTTACAGTGATATATGCGTGTGTGTGTGTAAAAATGTTATTACTGTATGTCGTGTTAGCAGTGAGCATATTCTATTGGTATTTGTGTGTGTAAGTGAGCATTTCAAATGGTATTTGTGTGTGTAAGTGAGCATTTTCTAATGGTATTTGTGTGTGTAAGTGTGCATTTTCTATTGGTATTTGTGTGTGTAAGTGAGCATTTTCTATTGGTATTTGTGTGTGTAGTGAGCTTTTCTATGGTATTTGGTGTGAAGGAGCATTTTATTGTATTGTGTGTTAAGTGAGCATATTCTAAGGTATTTGGGAATATGAGGGAACATTTAGTATAGAATATGCAGGAGTGGTTGATGTTAATAAAAAAAAGTATATATACATGCGTGTTTGAGTAAATATAGTGTATGAGTGTGTGTATCAAGAATACATCACGTAGTGTGTGAATGTGTAAGTATATCATAGAGACATCACGTGAGTGTGTGAATATGTGAGTGTATGTGTGTGTAGTGTATTTAAAGACATTCGTGTGTGATTATGTGAGTGTCTCAAAATATCCGTTAGTGTGTGATTGTTGTGTTCAGTGTGCTCGTGTGTGGATGTGTGTTTTAGATTGGAGTTGCATGAATGTGGGACTTGAGTTACAGAAAATGGATGGTATGAATGGGAGTGTTAGAATGACATCTGAGTTGTCTGAGTGTGTGTGTTTGGTGTGGTGTGTGTGGTGGTGTGTGTGAGAATACATGTAATTTGAATGAACTAATCGCTCGAGTGGTTACCGGGGTCCAAATTTGGGTGATGTAAGGAATAGAACCCACTGTTACCTGCACGGATGTCATAAGAGACGACTAGGAGTTTGGCTGAAATCGGATGCACATGTCTTAAACGTGCAGAAGTCTATGCGTTTAGGGGCCTACCAAACCAATGTGCAATGTATACACGTTCTTGGCAAAGATCAAACTTATTACAAAGCTTGATTATTGTTGGTCGTAAAGAACGAACGCAAAGAACAAGAAGAAGAAGACGAATGAACTAATATAATGTCTTAGCTAAGGAGGGCAGTGCCAAAGAGCAAATTTGCCAACCCCTGTCTTTTCAAGAGGTCAAAACCCTCATACAGAGAAAATCTGCAGTTGACTGGAAGACAAACATTGGATATGATTATGGAAAAGACTCCTCAAAGACCTAAGCAGAACAGACCAGGTTATTATATTGAGACTACGCACCGGACACTGCAGACTCAACAAACACTTGTATAGACTAGGAATAAGTAAAACAGCTCTCTGCCAATGTCACAGGTGGACAAACACTGGAGCATATCCTGCAATACTGTCCTCTCCTGGGTGAGTTGAGAAGCAACATGTAGCCACACACGGTCGACCTAAAAACTAAGCTTTGGGAAAACCTGACAGACCTGAAGCTGACTGCCCAGTTTGTGGTCCACAGTAAGTTAAGCGCATGACCAGAGATCGCGGAAGAAGAAGAAGAAGAACTATATCACCTGAGATAGGCGTGTCAAATATATAATCGAACGATTGATATTATTTTACAGACATAACATGAAATAGCATATCATAATAAAAAACCTGTAGTGCTCACAATGAAATAGCATCATCATCTAGGTGCCGTCAGACTGTGTTATCATGGATCTCACAAGTCTCTGTCTTTGTGTCTATAACTCATATGTTAACCTCTCCATGCCATGAAGTCACTATCCAAAAGTTTATCTCTGTCTTCCTCTGTCTTGTCTACCTCGATTTTACAGTCACAATATGTTCTAAACCTCCTCTCCTCATCACATGCCCGAAAAATGATGACTGCCTCTTTCTTATATTGATGATAAGCTTTCTCTGTGTCTTGATTTCATTCAACACCTCAGCATTAATCATTTCAGCAGTCCATGGGATTCTCATCATTCTTCTGTAAACCACATCTCTGTGGCCCTCAGAGATTTTTCAATACAAAGGTTAAGGAGATTTTTTTAATGTGTTATAAATGTAAAAAAAAATGATCAGCCATAGCTTGCACGTTTAAGAGCTTCTAGAAGAATCAGTTCACTTATATTGAAAATGGAATCAGAAAAAGTTCCATTACAAGTAATTATAGAAAGAAAAAGAGATCAGGCGATGGGCAGTAATGGAAAGAAGAGAAAAGCAAACATAATTTGAAACTGGTATTATGGGATGAGTGCAGAGGAATGAGGAATGGCTAGTCATTTTGTTTTTGCTGTTGTAGTGAACATTGTTTTATGTGTGAAATGTCTTATTTTGTGAAGTCTTCGAAAGGTTTCTTAGACATTATTTTATATAGGTTTCTATTTTCTTTATTATTAAAATTATGTGTCTGCCTGTGCGCGTAGTGTGTGTGTGTGTGCGTGTATGTGTGTTGCGTGTGCGTGTATGTGTGGTGTGTGTGCGTGTATGTGTGTTGCGTGTGCGTGTATGTGTGGTTCGTGTGCGTGTATGTGTGGTGTGTGTGCGTGTATGTATGGTGTGTGTGCGTATGTATGGTGTGTGGGCGTGTGGTTTCTAATTTCTAAAATGGTTGATATGGATGTGTGTGTGCGTGTGTAAGAGATTTTAAGATGTAGAAAAAAAAATCAAATTGTGTGTGTGAGAGAGAAAGAGAGAGAGAGAGAGAGAGAGAAAACACAGAGAAAAGACAGAGAGAGAGAGAGAAGAAAGAAGACAGAGAGAGAGAGAGAGAGACGACAGAGAGAGAGAAGACAGAGAGAGAAGGAGAGAGAAGAAGACAGAGAAAGAAGACAGAGAGAGAGACAGAACGAGAGAAGAAGAGAAGAAGAGAAGACAGGAGAGAGAAGAAGATAAGAGAGAAAGAAGAGAGAGAAGACAGAGAGAGAGAGAAAAAAGAGAGAGAGAGAGAGAGAGAAGAAAAGAAGAGAAAACAGACAGAGAGAAGACAGAAGAGAAACAAAGAGAAAAATGACAGAGAGAAGACAGAGAAAAACAGAGAGAGAAGAAGACAGACAGAAGAAAACAAAGAAAGAAGTTCTAGTCTATAATTCTGAACTGGTGAGGGTTGGTGTGTGTGTCCGTAATGTGAATGTGGTGTGTGTGTGGTGTGTGATGTGTGTGTTGTTGTGTGTGTGTTTGTGAAGGTTTTAAGTTGTGTGTAATGTTTGACTTTTCCGTTTCCTACAATCTCTCCCGCCCATTTCTCTCACACTCTCTCTCTCTCTCTCTCACTCTCCTCTCTCTAGCCTGTTCAAGGAAGGAACAAATGCAATCCATTCGTCTCTATTCTTGGTCGTCCTTTGTATTTTGTTCCAACTATTATTCATTTCTTTCAGTTCTTGTTCTTCTGTTCTCCTTCAGATCTATTTTAGTCTTCCATGCTTTCGATTACCCTCGGGTATCCATCTCAGTGCAGTTTTCATGACAGAGTTGACACTGTGCAAGCAGTTTTTGGTTAGAGATATTATTTGACCAGACCACTAGTAAGATCTATCGCAGACAAGTTGTATGGACGAAGGAAAATTTGGACTGTCATTCCCAAGCATTCTGATCCGTACAATAAACTTTATAGCATACAGCTGTGGTATCTATTAATATTTGTTCTGATGCTGTCTTTGACTGATTTCCAGAACGTTTGAAGGGACATGAATGCATTTTATGCCTAACTCAGTCTACTTTACTAACAGATCCAGCTATTCCTTAATGGCTGAAAATACTTCCAAGATATGTGAAGGCAGTTCTGTTTGGAAGAGCTCTATATTCTAGTTTTATTAGTGATGAGATAACGATGTTCAGAGTCATTATTTCTGTTTTATTGTGATTGATTTGTAATCCAACCACCAGGCTGTACTGGTTAAGGCGGTGTGATTGATTTTTAACCCAGCCACCAGGCTGTACTGGTTAAGGCGGTGTGATTGATTTGTAGCCCAGCCATCAGGCTGTACTGGTTAAGCCAACAGGCTATACTAGTTGAGCAACCAGGCTATACTGGTTAAGCCATCAGGCTGTACTGGTTAAGGTGTAAAATCTTTTCCTGGAAATCTTTATGTGTGTGAGATAGAAGTTATCAGCAACATCTAGTTAGGACACATTCGTATTAAAATTTGGTCCTTTAAAAAATAGAGCGTAAAAAGCTGGTATTAGTATGCGTATACTAGGAGTTGAGAGCCTCTACGCAGTAGCGTAGTTGTTAGTGAACTCGCTTCTTAGGTTAGTGGTCCTGGTTCAATGCCACAGTGGGCGTGGTATTTATTTCCAACCGGAACAGCTCTCAGATCGACCCAGCCTCATTTGTGTACCAGGAAAAGCATTTGGAAGTAGAGGCGACCGGCGTGATGTTGACCACATCACCCATCGTGTGCCGACGGTCAATGAAGAATACAGGCCTAACACCGTATTATCCAAAATACTTCGATGTATGAAAAAATGGTTCTTTTACTTTTTTACTTCTATACTAGAAATTAAGTAAGTTAGTATTCTAACTTTACCCCTCCGCACTTCTGGAACGATATCGCCCGAGTGGTTACCGAAGCCCAAATGGGGGTGTAAAGAATAGAACCACTGTTACCTGCCACGCATGTCGTAAGAGGCGACAAAGGAGGTTGGGAGTGGGGTAGCTACCCACACGGTAAAAAATACTAGATGGCTACAGAACGGAGAGCGAACCGAGTAACACTGGCTGAAACCGGACACATCGCCGAAGGATAAGCACCAGAGCTCCAAATGGTGCTGAAGATGTGACGTAAAACAAACCAATGCTAAGGCTGCATGAATCAGATTTCCACATGAATAGAATTTATGGGAGATCTGGTACATCAGTCTGGGCGGTGATCGCGAGAGAGAGAAAGAGAGAACCGATGCACTGGCTAGCGCTATTTAGCAAGATAACGCAAAGCCAATATACTGGAGTTTTGTAGTATATATTGCAATATAAGTTCGTCCGGAGGCACAAAACATTACGGACTGTAAGGGTTAAGAATTATCTGGTCAAAGAAAATATTTCTTACCAGGTTCCGAAATCAATGTTCTTCATGAAATATCAAGGCCGGCATGACGCCAAATCATAATTTAAGATCACCCCCCAAGCTTTAGACGAGCACTATTTTGGTCTCAAGATAGTCCTAAGCAAATTTAAATGTCTGTTTAGAAATTACAAATGATCGCTCAAGCTTCGAATATATTTCCCCAGCAAAATGGAATGTTAGGTTGACAAAAATGTCGAATTTTGTATTTACAGAAATAGAAATAATGTAAATTGGAGAAAATAAATTTGTGTAATAAAGTTGTCTTTCATTCTTTTCGTTTTTATTCTCTTTCCAATCTTGTTTTGTCTCACATCGTCAGGATAGGATCAAGTTATATAGAACAAAATGTGAAACTAGGACATAAATTGTAGAGTTTTTCTAAATATCTACTATTGATAGCTCTCTCTCTCTCTCTTCACCTTTTTTAACACGGATTGAAGCATAGGCCCTCAACCAACTCATGCCAAGACTCTCTAGCTATCTCCTGCAGCTCCTTCCAATTCTTCTTTATATTGTTTATCTCTGCCTCCAAATCTCGCTTCTATATATTTCTAGACCTCCCCTTCTTTCGCTGTCACTGTGGGTTCCAGTAAAAGACCCTTCTTGTTATATTCCCTTTTCAAAAGTGTCCAATCCAGCGCCAGTGTCTTTTTAACCTCTTGGTTCACTAGAATCTGTCTTGTTCTTTCCATAAGATCCTTATTTGTGACCCAATCATACTATCTCAGTCCCTCTATTCGACGCAGACACCAGTTGATGAATGTTTGAATTTTATGCATTATTATTTTAGACGTTCTCCATGTTTCTGACCCATACAGCAGAATTGCTTTAACATTGGAGTTAAATATCAGAATTTTTGTTCTAGATTTGATTTCTTTAGACTTCCATATGTTTCCTAGTGCGATAACTATTGATAGCGGAAACATAAAATAATGAATGCGCTAAACTATAAAATAATGAATGCGCTAAGCTATAAAATAATGAATGCGCTAAGCTATAAAATAATAGAATAAATTTTATATTGGAGAATGAGAAAAAAATATATATACTCTGTATATCTTGGATTCAGATAATGAGCAGAAGGTGGCGATGGATAGAACACACACTGAGGAAACCTCCTGACAGCATCGCGAGACATGCTCTCCGATGGAAATCCCAGGGCAATAGAATTAAGGGAAGACACAGAAAAACCCGGAGACGGGAGTTAGAGATGGAACGCAAAAAAACGAGGAGAGAATGGCGAGATCTGGAAAGGATGGCCTTGGATAGGCGGACTTGGAAGGCCTTGGTTGCGGACCTATGCTTCCCGAGGGGCGAAGGGTGAAGAAGAATAATATCTTGGATTGCAGTGGTGCTGAACATAGGGAAAACGCTCAGTATTCGCCTCTGTAAAGTCGAATGCTTTGGGGTTGGGGAAGGAAGGGGGATTTAACCCAGTTGCAGCTCGTGTTTATTTTTTTTGGTGGAGCCAGACACAAATTTGTGGAATAATCATGGTTTTGGACTATGTTATATTTTAATCTAGTAAATAATGAATACCCGTTACACATTATTTTTGGTGGGGCCCGGTCCCACTGGCCTTAATGACGAGCCGCCACTGGTTTAACCTATGACCTGCACAATCGTGGCGACAGTTAGCGGCAACTAGCTTTGGTTATTGGTTACTAAACTGACGTCATTGCACTCCGGGCAGACCCATAGGTGCTCAGTCTCCCCAACAGATATCGAAGAGTATGCATACTGATGGTTCCTGTGGCTCGCTGATTAAACACACCTCTCGCTCTGTCTCTCAGGCATCCAGTTCGACTTGAACAGCGGGAAACTCCAAACTGCCTAAATCGCTTGATCGATTCAACATCGATTTTAGTGTCCTCATCCAACAGACAGTCGCGAAGAGACCGAAGAATATTCCCTTATCCATCTTCAACTCCCCAACAATCAATGCTGTTGATGCAAGCCTGTCCGCTCTCTCAATTCCGTAAACACCCGCATGCCCAGGACAGTATATCCACGTAAGCCGCTGTATGTTAGAAACTTCTATAGTCGACATCCACTCTCCGAAACCTGCCCTTCTGGATCTTGTGAGCATCGACTGAGAGTCAGATACAACAACGGCCCAGTAAATGAAGTCCCAGAGAGCCAATGGAGGGCAGCAGTAACAGCCTCAACCTCCATCCTCATACTAGAAATAGTTGTCCTGTATGCCCCACTTCGCTCTGCAACAACCCTACCATGTGCATTAGCCAAGAAACCCCAGCCAGACTTCTCACCACGTTGAACCGACCCATCGGTATATACAACATCATCATCCCTTGCATTATCTTCTATCAGTTGCTTAACTGCGAGATCAGCCTTCATGTTACCCAATCTCTACATTCTCTTCCAAGAGTAATGATAACGTTGATGAACACTAATGATGTTAAGGGCACGAGAATTAAGCGTGGCATGTCGTGGATGGCCCAGGCTGAGAGAACAATTGGCCAGATGACTACGGTTGCGACCCTACCAAAGGGGGAAGAATGGATCCCAACAGATGGTAGCATGACCAACTATCTCAACTAGCTTTAACTTCTCTTACAAATTAAATTTGAATTCTCTTCTTATCCTGACGCTACTACTGTTATTAATCATGCTATTATTACTGCTACTAATACTGTTACTAATACTGCTTACTATAGCTACTAATACTGCTACTAATACTGTTACTGCTACAATACTGTTACGCTACTAATGCTACTACATCTGTTACTGCTACTAATACTGCTACTACGCTACTAATACTGTTACTGCTACTAACAACTACTGCTACTAATACTGTCTACTAATACTGTACTGCTACTAATACACTACTGCTACTAATACTGTTACGCTACTAATACGTTCGTTACTAAACTGACACAAAACTGCTACTAATACTGCTACAATACTGCTACGCTACATACGTTCGCACTAATACAACTAGCTACTAATACTGTTACTGCTACTAATACGCTACAATCTGCTACTGCTACTAATACTGTTACTGCTACTAATACTGCTACTAATACTGCTACTGCTACTAATACTGTTACTGCTACTAATACAACTACTGCTACTAATACTGTTACTGCTACTAATACTGCTACTAAAACTGCTACTAATACTGCTACTGCTACTAATACTGCTACTAATACTGCTACTAATACAACTACTACTGCTACTAGAAATCAATCCGGGGAAAAAAAGAAATAATGATTCTGAACATTGCCACCTCATTGAGGCAAACTAGAAGATAAAATCCTCCCAAATACAACTGTTTTCGCATATCTTGGAAGTGTTAATAGCCCCGAAGGGAATGTTGGATCTGACATTAAAACTCGACAGAATAAGGCACGATGTACATTCATGACCCTTCAGGTGGTTTGTAAATCAGCCCAATACAGCTTCAGAACCAAGATTAATATATACCACAATTGTGTGCTATCAACTTTACTGTACGGATCCGAATGCTGGAGAATGACAGAACAAGATATGTCCAAAGCTCTCCAACTTCCATGCAAATTGTCTGCGTACTAGATCTTTCTCGTGTTCTCGCCAAATACTATATCTAATCAAGAACTGCTTGAACAGTGTAAACAAGAGAATATGAGCACCATCATCCACAAGAGACGCTGGAGATGGATCGGGCATAGGATACGCATGAACACTAACTCTGTCACGAAAACTACACTGAGTTGGATACCAGAGGGTCAACAAAAATGTGGAAGACCCAAAATTACTTGGAGAAGAACAATAGAATAAGTACTGAAAGAAATGAATCACTTCTGGAATACATTACAGAGATGAATGGTGTGGATGTATTGCCGTTTCGATCATTCTTATTGTGATATATAAATAGACTTTGCCAAGAACGGTTAGAACATTGCGCCCCCACCCATAAGCCCCCTACTATTGTAGGACGAGCGCATCCGGCGTTTTCGGCATTCGGAAATGTTCAAGTCTACCAAGCCGGCAGTCAAACACTTTCCAGACATCGTAAGTACATTTCTCTTTAATTATCCGTTTAGGGCCTTATATTTGGGCTTGGATCTAGTCCAAAGAGGGTTTTGCTGCAACCTTTGCAAGTACGGCTCATTTTGCATCGTATGATAAGCACTCTTTAATTATCTTTTTATTGCCTGTTGTTTTGTCAATTCGTAGAATATTTTCTTTTATAATATCTCCCGAGCATTCAATGTAGCTGTGCAAATAGTTTAACTACTCTGTTACCAGGTGCGTCACATGGGAGAGAGAGAGAGAGAGAGAGAGAGAGAGAGAGAGAGAAAGAGAGAGCTCAAGTGAAAATTTCAGGAATTCATCGACCTCAGGTAACGTGACCTTTGCATTCCAGTAATTTTAAATCATTAATAGTTAATTTGTAATTCTAGAATCAAGTCAACACGAACCTTCGCAAACACAAAGTTATACTATGTCACAAAATAATTTAATTACTAAAGAACAGTGACGGCTCGTCATTAAGGGCCAGAGGGGCCGGGCCCCACCAAAAATAATATGTAACGTGTATTTATTATTTAATAAATTAAAATATAACCTAACCCAAATCCATGATTTTCCCGAAAATTTGTATCTGGCCCCACCAACAAAAATGATCACGAGCCGCCACTGCTAAAGAATATAAGTAATATTAATGAATACTTGTCGTCAACTGTTTTCTCTCCCACCTTCAAACTTTACATAGGGAATGCAAGCAATGTCTCCACACCGCTCTGTCCTGGCCACTCATTCTTGTCTTCTATGGAAATTAGCCCGATATTTCTCACTGCTCTCTCTCTCGGTGAAGTTTGTTTCAGGGTTTCAGTAGAACGTCCATCCTTTCTGGAATATTTTGCCTCCCAATTCCATGCCTGCTTGGTGATTCTTGTATCAAATCTTCTCAGATCCTACCCAACGTGTCTCCATCTTTTCTTTTTTATTACAGTTTTTACTAGTGGTTGACCAGACATTTCTCAAATGTTATCATCTCTCATGAATTCGTCTTATTTTATGCTTATTATTTTTCTCAGACATCAATTTTAAAATACATTAAATTTTCTTTGAAGTGAGTCATCTCGCCTGAATAGCGAGGGGCAATGATGACAAGGAAAGCAAGACTTCACGCAAAAATCAGTCTATATTTTAAAATACATTAAATTTCCTTTGAAGTCTGAGTCATCTCGCCTGAATGGTGAGGGGCACTGATGACAAGGAAAGCAAGACTTCACGCAAAAATCAGTCTATATTTTAAAATACATTAAATTTCCTTTGAAGTCTGAGTCATCTCGTCTGAATGGTGAGGGGCACTGATGACAAGGAAAGCAAAACTTTACGCAAAAATAAGTCTATAGTGTGGTACTAGGTGCCCTGACTACAGAGTTTGAAGCGGGTGAACAAGAAGAAGATGAAAAAGAAATGCATTACTTTCAATATCTTGTTATTCTCAACTCTCGCTTGTATATTTTAGGATTGATCATCATCATTAGGTGCCGTGCCGGCTGGCGTAGGCGATTATGTATCTCCACAAATCTCTGTCGTTGGTGTTTGATATCAACTCAGATGTTGACGCTCTACCGTGCCATGAAGTCAGGCTATCAAAAATTGTCTCTGTCTTCCTCTGTCTCGTCTACCCTCGATGATTTTACCGGTTGTCATCATGTGTTCTAAACCTCCCCTCCTCATCACATGCCCAGAAAATGATGACTGCTTAGGATTAATGTAACATTAAAATTGAACATTAATAATTTAGTTTCATGATTACGTAACTTGAAGATCCATATTTTATTTAGGCTTTTAAAAGCTCGTATTGTTTTGTCTTCTTCTTCTTTTCGGTCGTTCTTCTCGGTCGTTTTGATCATTCTTATTGTGATATATAAACAGCCTTTGCCAAGAACGGTTAGAATGTTGTCCCCTACCCATAACCCCTACTATTGTAGGATAAGCGCATCCGGCGTTTTCGGCATTCGGAAATGTTCAAGTCTACCAAGCCGGTAGTCAAACACTTTCCAGACATCGTGAGCACATTTCTCTTTAATTATCCGTTTAGCGCCTTATATTTGGGCTTGGATCTAGTCCAAAGAGGGTTTTGTACTTTGCAACCTTTTTGGCTAAGTACGGCGTTCATTTTTGCATCGTATGATAAGCACTCTTTAATTATCTTTTTATTGCCTGTTGTTTTGTCAATTCGTAGAATATTTTCTTTTATAATATCTCCCGTGCATTCAATGTAGCTGCGCAAATAGTTTAACTACTCTGTTATATCTATCATTTTGGATTAAATCGTGAGATATGTATTGCTTGTCATAGAAGATTTCATTACAGGCTTTCTCATCAATAAATAAACCTATACTCATCAAACATTCAAGTGTAATGCCTACCGGCGTAGGCGATCATGTCTCTTCCCAACACGTTCTTCTTGGTTCAGTTAAATAGTTCTGACTTCGATATTTTGTCGAACCACGATGTCAGACCATCCAACATCCTCTTCCTCTGTCTTCCACGATCTCTCCTTCCCTGAATTTTGCCTGTTGTCACCAAATGTTCTAAACCTCCTCTTTGCATTATATGCCCGAAGAATTTTGATTGTCTGATTCCTGTTCTTTTGATCAGGTTTCTTTGTGTGCAGGCTTGATTTTAAAACCTCATCAATTGTCTTCTTCGCTGTCCATGAAATTTTCAGCACTCTTCTGTAAAACCACACATCTGTGACTTCCGGTGATCTTATTCATTGCTTGTTCATTGTCCATGATTCGCTACAATACATAATTGATTCAATTTAGCACTGGTATTGGTTCGATATAGAACTGGAGTACTCGTTTCCGCAGTGTCATTGGTAGTGAATTCAAGCATAGTAATTTTTTTTTTTTATTTTCATAAAAGATGCTTTCGCATGAGTATTCTACTCCTAATCTATGTTTTACATGATCCATCTGATGTTAGGAATGTTCCCAGATACTTGAATCGATGGACTTGTTTCAGTGTTGTATATTTTGATATTACAGTACCGTGTCTCCTGTTTCTTAGAGGTAACTATTATCTTTGTTTTTCTTTATATTCATACTGAATTCTGTCTTTTCACTTTCTCTTACTATTATGTTATGTTTCAAGTCGTGTACATTTTGTTCATTTGCTGCTATGAGAATTGTGTCATCAGTGTATCTTAGATTATACTCAACGGACCCTGTAAAATTACAATATAGCTTAGAATGTCTTACCAAATATATATAACAATGAGCCAACTACAGCGGGATTTTCCGTTTTCCAGACTGATCTCACCGGACTTCTACTACAGTAGACTCTGGTTAAAACACATACAATATTGCAGATATATAAAGAGATATAACACATTGATGGTGTCATATTACACGAAAGGAACGGTGACAGACAGATAATAGGAAGAAACCATAGTAACTTGAAAAATGATATTAGATGCATTACGAGTGACAGTTTGCCTGAGTGACTATCCTGGCATGAAATGAGCTTTGTTCTTTAACTGCATTGAGATGGTCATCAGTGTATCTTAGATTATACTCAACGGACCCTGTAAAATTACAATATAGCTTAGACTGTCTTACCAAATATATATAACAATGAGCCAACTACAGCGGGATTTTCCGTTTTCCAGACTGATCTCACCGGACTTCTACTAGAGTAGACTCTGGTTAAAACACATACAATATTGCAGATATATAAAGAGATATAACACATTGATGGTGTCATATTACACGAAAGGAACGGTGACAGACAGATAATAGGAAGAAACCATAGTAACTTGAAAAATGATATTAGATGCATTACGAGTGACAGTTTGCCTGAGTGACTATCCTGGCATGAAATTGACATCTTTGAGGATTCGTTAACATCGCATTGGATGCGGAGTCGCACTTAATCAGATCAGAACTGTCATCCTATTTGTCTATCTCCATGAAACGTGTCTGTCTGTCTGTATATCTCTGCTCTTATTTAAGAGATCTGTTCAGCGTGAATGCGCGTGCGTGCATTAGAAATCGATATTTTACTGGAGGCTTGTCAGGAAATGCCGTCAAATAGCGCTCACAGATGTCCTTGTTTGCTGATCTGGTGTCTTAAACAAAATGGAAGGCGAACACAGGCTGCATTATGAATAAATAGATTTCATATATGAGCACATTCATTCAGAAATAGATTTTGCTTTATTATGCTAACTCACGTATATTATTTAAATGTATATTATATTTAATATATCTATCTATTACTGTTACTATCTACTTATATATATATATATTATATATATATTATATATATATATGTCTGTCTGTCTACCTACCTACCTGCCTACCCTCCTGCCTGCCTGTTATCTGTTATCTGTCTATTTATCTATTGCCTATTCTATGTCTTGGTTTTCAGGTTTTCAGGGTATGCGAAGAGTTCTACAAGTACCCTCAAGTGAACCTGTATATGTGTTTCCTACCCTCTGTTATTTCTGAGTCCATCGTTTGCGTTGGCGCTCTTTGGCCTTGAAACCATTGTATCTGAATAGTTGTTAACGACTTTGCTAGCGCATTTCCGCCATGTTTGTTCGGGTATTTTCCGGTTACTCAGTTAGTGCTTGAGCAACGCTGTGAGCTATGAATGTTACATGGAATGCTTTTTGCTGTGTCAACCGTGCGTTTGTTGTGATTGTGGGTATTCAGAAAATGGCGGACAGCGGTTATGACGAACCAACTCAATTTGCCATATGCAGTGTTTTGCGTATGCAGAAAGCTGGATTTTGTCGTGATTGATGTTCCCTTCGACATGAATTGCAATCCAGGTGATGAACAGCTTTGTGTTGACACTTTAGCCAGGGCCATATGCATTTATGCGGAGTGGTTGCTTTTTGTGGCGGTACGGCTGTTTCATTCTGGAATTAGTTCACGACACAGGAGACAGTTGTTAACATTTTGTGTGATTTTCGTTGGCACAGAAACGAAGCAATTATGGGGTGACCCGTTGCAGTGAAGTTGGAACCGTACATATGAACTATGACCTATGAAGTTGTGCTCGTTGTGGTGTACTGTTGGACGGTAATTGTATCACATGGCCAAACTATTTGGCTTTTTATTTCTTAATATGCCCTAGCACTAGGGTTGTTCCTAACAAGTTTCTAATAGTCTTGTTTTTTTAATCTTATTTGTACTTATTACTCCCACTATTTTCCATAGGCGTGTCATCTCTGTTATAATTCTTCTTTTTCATTTGATGGAAGTGTCCAGTTTTGACACTGATAACATCAGGTTTGAATGAAGATCGTATTGTGTAAGGCTTGTTTTTGTGTTAAAGTTACTTTTTGCAATTGAGTATCAATGTCATTTGGCCGATGATTTAGTCTGCTTTGTTGAATCTTGGGTGCATTTCAGTATTGATTCTTTCATCTACTGTTAACAAGCTTCCAAAATATGTGAAGTTTTTTACTTTTCTCAGTTTCTTGGTTTGTTAAGAAGATATTTGTTTTCATTTGTTCTCTTGATATTGTTTTCTTTAGCTTCTGCGATCAACTTCTGCTTTGCACCTACTCCGGTATGGGTTATAAACAGGGCGGTGCGCTTGAGGTCTTCTACGATCAACTTCTGCTATGCGACTACTCCGGTATGGGTCATAAACAGGGCGGTGCGCTTGAGGTCTTCTGCGATCAACTTCTGCTATGCAACTACTCCGGCATGGGTTATAAACAGGGCGGTGTGCTTGAGGTCTTCTGTGATCAACTTCTGCTATGCGACTACTCCGGCATGGGTCATAAACAAGGCGGTGTGCTTGAGGTCTTCACCGGTTCCCTATAGTTTGTTTTGAAGGGTTGTTTCTGTTGGCCAGAATTCCACTCTCGCACTGCTCAGACTAGGGCAGTTTTGCAGGATGTTCTTTGTGGACTGCTTTGGTGCTTCACAGGTGCAGGCAGCCGAGTCCTGAGACCTATTCTATAGAGGTGTCTCTAAGACTAGTGTTCCGTTCTTAGTCTGAAGATGTGGTCTGCGCTTTTCTGTTTAGTATATTTATACTGTTCGAACAACGCAGTGATGGATAGAACAAGTAACAAGCCGTATCAAATATTATAACGTCCGAGTGGTTACCGGGGCCCAAATTTGGGGTGTAAAGAATAGAACAACTGTTACCTGTAACACATGTCGTAATAGGAACAAAGGAGATTTGGCTGAAATCGGATGCACATGTCCTAAACGTGTAGAAGTCTATGCATTTAGGGCCTACCAAACCAATGTGCAACGTATACACGTTCTTGGCAAAGATCAAACGTATCACAAAGAGTGATTACAATTGGTCGTAAAGAACGAACGCAAAGAAGAAGAAGAAGAAGAAGTAATATTATACGGAATCGAAGGTGGAAGTATTTAGGTCATGTTCTTAGATCAGACGAAAAGAGACTAAATCGCAGAGCCGGATTAGACCAGCGCGGGGCCCGTAGCAAATTTTAGCGCGGGGCCCTAAGTTTTGTATGATAATAAATAATAAAACATAAATTTTACAAACAAACTTGTCTCGATTTAATGTGAGCAAATTTAGAGATAATACTAGACAAATCAATTTCTCTAAGTAAATTACATTCAATGTTCATTAAGGTGAGGTTATTTAGACGATCTTGTCCCATCATGTTTCTTAACTCACTTTTTATACGCTTTAATGTTGAAAAAGAACGTTCTCCGCTGCAGTTAGTAATCAATAAAGACAAGTAAATTCGTAAGACTATTTCTACATTTGGGAAACACGACTCTAATGAATTTTCCATTATAAGTTTATAAAATTGCAGTTCAAGGGCCTCATTCTTTTCGTTGCTAATAGCAGCAGCTACATTAATTTTAAGAAGTTCAGCGAACTGCACAAGTTCGTCGCCTAGGCTTTCTTCCAAATCCTCTTGGTAAGAGCTGACAATATTTGAAGTTCTTTTCAAGATCTCTTCTGCTGTAAGAGATTTTAACTGCCGAAATGTTCCAAATACATCAGTCACTCTATGGTACGCTTCCATGCGTTTAGCTAAGGCAGAGAGTACATTATCAATTATGACAATAAACACCTGACTTTCAAATTTTTGTTTGGGTGTTTGATTTTCTACAACTTCATCGAGCGTAGTAGAGCCACTAAAATCGTCGTACTTAGTATTTC
Organism: Arion vulgaris; assembly: GCA_020796225.1. Lineage (NCBI taxonomy): Eukaryota > Metazoa > Mollusca > Gastropoda > Stylommatophora > Arionidae > Arion > Arion vulgaris. The sequence goes on from CM036766.1 coordinate 36,923,205, forward strand.
GCTTGCGTCGTCGTGAAGTTTGTTGCTGATATTCTTGACAGTGAGTCAGGATTTTGGCTTTGGCCTCAATATCTGAAAATGTAGGCCGCATTGCTTGAACGTACCCGTGTAACGATTCATAAAGAGCATATCCCGTATTAAGGTCTTGATCAGGTGACTGTAATGAAGCGCTAGACGCTTGCAAGCGTTCTAGAATTCCGTTCCATAAAATGCTAACTATTCCGTTTCCAACTTACTCATCTCCAAAACTAGCCCATACGCTTGATTACGACACTCTACCTTTTGATCCATGTTATTTGAGATGTCATCCAAAATTTGTTTGATAATGGTAAAACCACATAAAAGTGCTTTTGTCGCATCAGCTCGGGAAGACCACCTGGTGTCCGACAGTCTCTTCAAAGTCGGGAGTTTTGAACCTGTATCTTCCAGTGCTTTTGTAAGAATGCCCCATCGATAGGTAGAAGCGGAAAAGAATGCATAGAGACTTTCAACAAAATCGAAAAAATTTAACCACTTAACATGACTATAACTCTGATTTAAAACATTTGAATTCATTGAAACGAAAAATGATAGAAACTATTTTTAAAAATTAATTTCTAACTGAAACATAAAATTAGCTATGTAAAATAAAATAATAAAATAACAAGATGGGAGGATTTAAATACATTCAAAGTTAGCAGAACAAATAAAAAATTACTCTCTGTGTCCGTTTGTGTGCTTCTCTGTAAAATTATGCAGCTCTGTGTTGCGGCTTCTGTTGCGGCTCCTTCAAGTGTGTCCAAGTTTTCTGTTTAATCATTTGGCCCTCCTTCGCATTATTTTCTGGGACATCTAGTCGAGTGCAAAACAGTTTCTCACAAAAACGTGAATGACATGAAATTTATTTAGGAGTGCCCAGATCTGCTCATGTCTTAGAACAATATTTCATACGCCCACTTGCATTTATTTTAAACTAAGTTTCGCGCGCAAAAACTACTGAACGAACAGAGACTTGAACTGGGTTATGAGTCAAATTTAATTGTTCTTTTGTTCAAGCTTTCAAGTTTTCGTTTATTAGAAGCGTGTGCACACAAGAGACACTCCTATACAAAAAGTAAAAAAACTGTTACGTTGTTAATGAGCTCAGTGTGACCGCCCAATTGAGTCCGAAATTGAGTAAACATGACCTTGGCCCTAACCTCAATAAAAAAATGAAAGGGGGAATTATTACCCACCTCCCAAACTTGGTTCCTTGTTTATGACTAGTGACAACTTAGCTCCAAAGCGCGGGGCCCGTAGCATTTGCTACTTCTGCTACTATGCTAATCCAGCTCTGCTAAATCGACAAGTCCTTATGTGGTCACCAGATGGGAAAAGAAAACGGGGAAGACCAAAGACCATTCTTCGAAGCATAGATTGATCATGTGCTCGTTTATTTTGTACAGTGCTAAAGTTTTCCGTATCTGTTGTCTATCTACACTGTCGACAGCTTTTTCTTGGTCTACAAACAAGACATGTATTTCTTGGTTATATTTTAATATGCTATGAATTGTCAAAGCACCAGCAGCTTTTAAAAGTCTAAATAAAATATGGAACTGCAAGTTATACAGTTTTAAAACTAAATTAAAACCCTTTAGCTGCTAAAGACGTATATATACGTTTTGCCCATTCACTTCTAAAGACGCATTAACACGTCTGTTATTATCTCTCCTCTGTGGGCTAAAGACGTGTTAACACTTTATACATTGCTACTGTCACTGCTATAGGCGTACATTCACTTTTGTGACATAGAAACAAAGAATGGATATTTTTAACTCAGCCCTCGAAAAGTATGTAGTATAAAGGGTTAAGAATTTTCAACTCCATCGTAAGAGACGACTGAGGTAATGACCTAGGAAAGCTGCCCTAGTAAATAAAAAGCGTTGCAGAAATCGGATGTGCTGGCCTACTTGTATGCGCATAACTGGCACAACGTACAATCGCTTTTAGGCTCGGATCACATATAAATCACACAGAGTGGTTAAGAAGTGATCGATATGGACTATTCAAAAAAGAAGAACAAGAAATGATGTTGATGTGAAATTTGTATATATAAATGGAGGCTGCAGTAAAACTATGTAGCATGGTGAAACACATAATAACAAAGTACTGTAGTTTTACAAAAATACAAAAACAATGACAATATACAGCAACGTTTCGACCAAAAGGCCTTTATCAAGCAAACGATACAACAAAAGTAACGAATGTCACAGAACACAACATATAGACTTTGACAAAGATATTACAACGGTAAAAATTCATTCAGGATTTTCATCAAAGTTATGAAATTTTTATGAAACATAACATTCTAAATATATAACATATATTTCTCAAGATGTTCAGAAGCTAATCACCAAATGACAAGAGCAATCATTTGATCTCGTTCGAGTCATCAAACACTGATGAAGTTTCACCAAGTTTAATTCATAAAATCCAAACAGCAGCTGATATATATATATATATATATATATATATATATATATATATATATCAACATAAAATCAAAACAGCGGCTAATATAGATATATATCAACATAAAATCAAAACATCAGCTGATATAGATATCAACCAAAAAAAGAAAACATCAGCTGATATATATATATATCAACATAAAATCGCAGAGTTATTGTCCCCATCAATGAGCAAATTAACTTCAAAGAAATCTATTTTTATGTCAACAGAAATATGCACTGTAAATCCAAGAAATTTCAGAAAAAAAGATGTGAAAAAATAGTTGAGATAACTATTCCTGGGGAAACACTGAAACTAAGATATATCAGGAAAATGTTCTTTCAATTTAATCAGGCAGTAAAACGGATGTGGTGAGACCACCATTGAAAGGGGAAGTTATTGGAGTTCTTGGCCCTGGAAATGATCAATATAGGCTTCTCGGTTAGACAGAAACATTCTAGAAAAGTCCTTAACATCATGCTAGAGGGCATGCTAGGAAATGAAGGATAATGATACAGAAAAAATGGTTGTGATTTTAGTGAGGGTATTGTTAATGCGAGCTATTTGTAGTTTTTATATTTCGTTAAATAAAGGTAAATTCGAAAACATCAAGAGGGAAATAGAACAAATGAACATTAACATTTTAGGAGTATGAGAAATGAGATGACTAGGTGCTGGAGAACAGGCACTCACAGGGGGGCCTGTCACCCGTCGTCCAACGCGCTACGAACACGCTGGGCAGGCGGGCCGGTCACCTCTTACGACATGCCTTGTAGGTCGCAGTGGTACTATTCTTTGCTTCCATTGCGGAGCCCGGCACCACAAAAATGTGTGTGTGCGTCAAACGAAACATGAATGAAGTCACTTTTTTAGACATAATAATAATATAATAATAATTCCTCTCGTACCGTTATACGTTACATAGGGCCTGCGAGTAATTTCTCCATACCGCTCTATCCTGGGCAACTCGCTCAATGAACTTAATTAAAGAGATAGGATAAGAAGAGAGAAAGAGAGAGAAAGATCTGTTAAAGGAGAACTCTCTGTGAAGCCATAACATAATAGCCCTGAATCCTGACCTGGCACGCACGATATAAAGACGACTTTTCTTTCTAGACTACGATCAAATATTTAGACAGAAGGAGTGTGATAAGATAAATCTGTTTTATCCCCCCTTCGTCTGTGATGTATCGACACCCATCTCCCACGTCTGTATCAACAGTTGTGCATTTCCACATGACTGATCTCGTTCCTTCGTCTGTGATGTATCGTGGCCCGGAATATAAGGCCGTCGGGAAACCAAAATTCCTGTTTAATGGGGCTGGTTTTTATAAGTGTTTGATAGAACACTGTAAGGTTTTCCGCAATTTTACACAGCTCTATAGTCCATGGTTATTTATTGATGAAACTGCCCGAGTGGTTACCGGGGCCCAAATTTGGGGTGTAAAGATTAGAGCCACTGTTACCTGCCACGCATGTCGTAAGAGGCGACTATGCCTGAAATCGGATGCATGTGTCCTAAACATGTAGAAGTCTATGCGTTTAGGAGCCTACCAAACCAATGTGCAACGTATACACGTTCTTGGCAAAGATCAAACATATAACAAAGAGTGATTACAATTGGTCGGTTTTTTTTCCGATCCAGAAGCACTTGAGGTTTTCAGCTCTTCGGCTCGGTGCCATGGACATCGTAACCCTTCGGTTCGGTGCCACGAACACCGTAAATCTGGGGAATTTGTGGCTTTTTCTGCCATCCCGCGGAATTGAACCAGCACACACAGAGGGATAGTCACCAGTAGTCCAACGCGCTACGAACACGCTGGCAGACGGAAAATTAGTCTCAACGAATGAACGCAAAGAAGAAGAAGAAGAAGAGGAGATTGATGAAACATGTTAATAATGCTGATATTCCTTAGCGTTAGACTTAACTTGTAACATAATGTAACGTTGATTTAGCTTGTTGAGTGATTTTTAAATTGAGTTTATCTTTATCTATCAATACTGGAGTGCGAGGTCCCCCGACGGTTGTGTTCTTATTTCCGAGAATTTGATCTGAGCCCGCCTCCCGTATGTTATCGGAGGCCATGGATGTATCGACGGCAATCCCTACGTCTGTCTCAACAGATGTACATGTCCACATAACTGATCTCAATCCTCTGTCTGAGATCTATGTGACATTTTTAAAATGTTTTTTCTTGTATTTTTCTTTAGCCCTGATAGATAAACGTTGTCTATGTATACCAGACTGTCTATGTCTGTCTTACTGTTTATACGTAAAGAAAAAGAGGAGAAAACAGGGTAAGGGACAGAGTAGTAAAACAGAGTGAGAAAACAGAGGGAGAAAACTGAGTGAAAAAGAGAAAGAAAAAGACATAAGAACGTGAGAGAAAAAAAGTAAAGAAAAAGATAAAGAAGAAAGAAGAGAGAGAAAAAAAAGAGTGAAAAAGATAAAAGAACAATAGAGAGAGAGAGACAGAAAGAAGGGAGAGAGAGAATAAAAGAAAACAAAAATAGACAGAATGATATTGTTTGTGAACGAAAAAAGAGAGAAAAATAGAGAATGTGACGAAAAGAGAGAAAAATAGAATGCTAGCTGGCGAAAAAAAAAGAAGAGAGAAAATAAAACAAGAAAGAATTTTAAAAGTGAGCTAGAGAAAGAAAGAGAGAATAAGAGAGAGGGAGAAACAGTAATAGAAAACTAGAACTGAAAATATCGATAAAGAAAAACAAAGAGAGAAAGAATATAGAAAAAAAGTAAGACAGACATTGCGAAACAGCAAAGAAATTGCTCAAAACATTACAAATAAAAATAAGGTTGAATTATAATTTCTATTTTTTCTTTTTATTTATCTTGCTCCTTCTTACATCTATCAATAATTAATATCAATTCCTGTTGCTTCCTGGTTCATTGATCTAACAAATCGATCTGTTCTCTTACAGAGATTACGGTGTTTATTCTTGCGATCAACTAAATCCTCCTCCGACATTTCTTCTTTAAATTCAATCTATGATGTAATATTTTATGACAGGATCACGTATAAGATCACAACAACCATATCCTTGTAACGATAATGAGATTAATAGTTTATAAAAATTCAACTGCAAGAATCCCTAATGTCTTCTTCGATCTGTTGGCACAAGAAATTCGATTATTATTTTGCTCGTAAATTATCTATTTCATTAATAAGTGCATTCATTTTCCAGCAAAATTGATATATAATTACTCTGTGGTATTGGTTATTGAATGCTAAAGACAAACAAAAAACAGTATGACAATCATTGTTTTATGTTGGCAATCATCTCTAAGCAAAATGATTAACGAGACCAAAAATGTTTCTCTGTATTGATGCATAGGAAACTTGGAGGGATAATCAGCAGCGGCAGGTATTTCAGCATTCAGAAAGTTTTTAAAAAGGGGTTTTTAAGTCGAAAGATTGACTTTATTGCACCGGGTTTTACCCAATATATCTCTATCCCTCTCCGCAGAAATAGCATGTACCTGTCGAGAGCATTGCGCAACGCACGAACTCCATAGCTCCAGCAAGAATCCTAGGGGTTTCTAGAAAAAAAATGCACTCATGAACAGAACGACGTGGTCTGTATTCGAACCCATGACCCTTGAAGACAAGTGATTAATCACTTAGCCCCAGAGACACAGATTATGAAAGTCTATACATATAAACATACACGAGTACTCAATTGCTATAATGAACTCATACTTATGTATGGCAGAGAATCATGGACAGTGAACAATCAATCAACAAGATGGCTGGAAGGCACATAGATGTGGTTTTAGAGAAAAAACTTGAAAATTTCGTTTCAGACTAGCCAAATATGCCGCCAACATCAAAGGAAACCGTTATAATACAAAATCCAGGTTTCCTATAGCAATTTCTTCCATCAGACATGTGCGTCGGTATAATTCTAAGATTGGGGAATAGTAAACACGTAAAACAAGTATACAGTTTTACAAAATACATAAACAGTGACGATAAACAGCTGTTTATCGTCACTGTTTATGTATTTTGTAAAACTGTAGTATTTGTTTTACGTGTTTACTATTTTTCCAAGTTTTACTGCAGTCTCCACCCTTTTAAGATTGGGGGCAAAGTTTCGCTACGGTGGAATTGATGGTTTTGCTACATTTCGCATTGGATTGTGGGCATAAGTTATTGAACGGATATAGTTCAGTATACATTACAATGTAAATGCGTCGTGATGTAGCACAAATTACAGAGTGAATGAGCTAGACTTTTAACGACAGACAGATACCCCATCTATATCATAGATGCATGAATGGTACAACATATCTTGTGTCAGCTCTATAGCAATCATACATCTGTTGCAAAACTGTCCAATATAAAAAAAAATATGAACATAGGGCTGACAGCGACATTCTGTTTTCTTTCTTGAAAAGTTGTACAACGATAACGTTATGAACCGAGAGAGGATTGCTACTGTTGCCACTAATTAGCATGAACGATCAAAGAGCATCAAGAGTTAGTTATTGAATGATATTACCTGTGTAAACTAAACCAATGAAAGCAACAAAGTGAACAAGAATGAAGAACATATTGAACATGGATCGGATGTGTAAACTACATCAATAAAAGCGCCCGAGTGGTTACCAGGGCCCCAAATTTGGGGCGTAAAGAATAAAACCACTGTTACCTGCCCCGCATGTCGTAAGAGCGACTAAGAAGGTTTGGTTGAAATTGGATGCATGTGTCCTAAAAACGTGTAGAGGTTTATGCGTTTAGGGGCCTACCAAACCAATGTGCAAAGTATGCACGTTCTTGGCAAAAATCAAACATATCACAGAGTGATTAAAATTGATCGTAAAGAACGAACGCAAAGAAGAAGAAGGTCAATAAACCTACAAATTTAACAAAGCGGAAGATGTTGTGCATGGATCGACTGTGTAAACTACACCAATAAAAGCAACAAAGCGAACAATGTAGAAGATATTGAGCATTGATCGACTGTGTAAACTACATCAATAAAAGCAACAAAGCGAACAAGAATGAAGAATATATTGAACATGGATCGACTGTGTAATTTACATCAATAAACCTACACAGCTAGCACGGCGGAAGACGTTGAGCATGGATCGACTGTGTAAACTACATCAATAAAAGCAACAAAGTAAACAATGTAGAAGATATTGAGCATGAATCGACTGTGTAAACTACACCAATAAAAGCAACAAAGTGAACAATGTAGAAGATATTGAGCATGAATCGACTGTGTAAACTACACCAATAAAAGCAACAAAGTGAACAATGTAGAAGATATTGTGCATGGATCGACTGTGTAAACTACATCAATAAAAGCAACAAAGTGAACAATGTAGAAGATATTGAGCATGAATCAACTGCGTAAACTACACCAATAAAAGCAACAAAGTGAACAATGTAGAAGATATTGAGCATGAATCGACTGTGTAAACTACATCAATAAAAGCAACAAAGTGAACAATGTAGAAGATATTGAGCATTGATCGACTGTGTAAACTACATCAATAAAAGCAACAAAGCGAACAATGTAGAAGATATTGAGCATTGATCGACTGTGTAAACTACATCAATAAAAGCAACAAAGCGAACAAGAATGAAGAATATATTGAACATGGATCGACTGTGTAATTTACATCAATAAACCTACACAGCTAGCACGGCGGAAGACGTTGAGCATGGATCGACTGTGTAAACTACATCAATAAAAGCAACAAAGTAAACAATGTAGAAGATATTGAGCATGAATCGACTGTGTAAACTACACCAATAAAAGCAACGAAGTGAACAATGTAGAAGATATTGAGCATGAATCGACTGTGTAAACTACACCAATAAAAGCAACAAAGTGAACAATGTAGAAGATATTGTGCATGGATCGACTGTGTAAACTACATCAATAAAAGCAACAAAGTGAACAATGTAGAAGATATTGAGCATGAATCAACTGCGTAAACTACACCAATAAAAGCAACAAAGTGAACAATGTAGAAGATATTGAGCATGAATCGACTGTGTAAACTACATCAATAAAAGCAACAAAGTGAACAATGTAGAAGATATTGAGCATGAATCGACTGTGTAAACTACACCAATAAAAGCAACGAAGTGAACAATGTAGAAGATGTTGTGCATGGATCGACTGTGTAAACTACACCAATAAAAGCAACAAAGTGAACAATGTAGAAGATATTGAGCATGAATCAACTGCGTAAACTACACCAATAAAAGCAACAAAGTGAACAATGTAGAAGATATTGAGCATGAATCGACTGTGTAAACTACAAAGTGAACAATGTAGAAGATATTGAGCATGAATCGACTGTGTAAACTACATCAATAAAAGCAACAAAGTGAACAATGTAGAAGATGTTGTGCATGAATCGACTGTGTAAACTACATCAATAAAAGCAACAAAGTGAACAATGTAGAAGATGTTGTGCATGAATCGACTGTGTAAACTACATCAATAAAAGCAACAAAGTGAACAATGTAGAAGATGTTGTGCATGAATCGACTGTGTAAACTACATCAATAAAAGCAACAAAGTGAACAATGTAGAAGATGTTGAGCATGAATCGACTGTGTAAACTACATCAATAAAAGCAACAAAGTGAACAATGTAGAAGATATTGAGCATGAATCGACTGTGTAAACTACATCAATAAAAGCAACAAAGTGAACAATGTAGAAGATATTGAGCATGAATCGACTGTGTAAACTACATCAATAAAAGCAACAAAGTGAACAATGTAGAAGATGTTGTGCATGAATCGACTGTGTAAACTACATCAATAAAAGCAACAAAGTGAACAATGTAGAAGATATTAAACGGGATCAGCTGAATAAACTAAACATAGAACAAAAACAGCAATAGTAAAACTAATTATAATCGACGCAGTACACTCAGAATGTTCACAAGAGTGCTCAGTACCTTCTAGCTTGTGACAAGTGGCATCATCATCATCATCATCGCAATTATACATCGTTTTCCGCGACATACTGAATTCCACCCCACCAGCTCCCATTAAAATGATCTGGTACCCATTTGAAGAAGGTTGGATTAGAAAATCAACCGTAAAATGATATGAAGTATACAATAAAACAGGGAAATATCGTCAACGTCTTCAGGGTCAGAAAATAATCAATTTTTACCACTAGAACGTTAATGATTTTACAAATTCCAGCACGATTTATCAACTTTAGGGACACAGATTGGTCCATTTTAATTGCTAAAGGTGGTCAAATATTTTCTAGAGCACTTTTCTAATACACTGCTATAGCCATCTTAATTACGGAACCCCATATCCCTCTTCATTTTGTTTATGAGACTAATCTTGACCACTTAATGTGGTCCGATTTATGGAGATTTTCCCCCAGCAATCCTAATCTGCCTCGAGTGCTCCAATAATTGATGGACACTTGACATGTCTCTAACCAAATGTTGCAGCCATTATTAAGATGTGGCCAATTCTTTCTTGCCATCTTTCTCCCAAGAATTGACTTCTTTCTTCTTTTCTTGCGTTCGTTCTTTACGACCAATTTTAATCACTCTTTGTGATATGTTTGATCTTTGCCAAGAACGTGTATACGTTGCACATTGGTTTAGTAGGCCCCTAAACGTATAGACTTCTACACGTTTAGGACCCATGCATCTGATTTCAGCCAAACCTCCTCAGTCGCCTCTTACGACATGCGTGGCAGGTAACAGTGGTTTTATTCTTTACACCCCAGTTTGGACCCGTTAACCACTCGGGCGAAGGATTGACTTAATTTCGCCAGGTTTTACCTCATATGGCCCGGTCCCTCTCCATAGAAATGACACACCACCTACCGAGAGTATTGTAGAAAATACGAACTCCGTAGCTCCGGTAACAATCCTAGGGGTCTCTTGCTGAAAAAAATACTCGTAAGTAGAACGGCGAGATACAGATTCGAATCTATAACCTTCGGTACGCAAGATAAGGTTTAACCACTTAGCCACATATACCATCTTTCTTTCACTAGTGGATGTTTATAGAACTCCAGGTCTCAGTTTTCTGGCTCCTTTACTACCTCATTCTTTGCGTGTATCCACGTAATTTCTGCTGTGCTATATTTTCAGGAAATTGGCAAATGTTGAAAATAAGCACAGTATGTTGTATACCCTAGACGCAGAGAAAACTTATCATCAATATAAGAAAGAGGCAGTCATTATTTTTCGGGCAAGTGATAAGGAGAGGAGGTTTAGAACATATTGTGACAACTGGTAAAATCGAGGGTAGACGAGACAGAGTGAAAATTGTGGATAGTCTGACTTCATGGCACGGTAGAACGTCAACATCTGAGTTGACAGCAAACACCAAAGACAGAGATTTGTGGAGATCCATGATCGCCTACGCCAGCCGGCACGGCACCTGATGAGGATGTTGAATAATTTCTGCTTCGTCTTCGGAGTTTTTTGGTGATGTTCTTAATCCCATGTGGACCACAAACTGGGCAGTCAGCTTCATGTCTGTCAGCTTTCCCAAAAGTTTAGTTTTCAGATCGACTGAGACCACACGTTGCTTCTCAGCTCACCAAGGAGAGGACAGTCTTGCAGGATATGTTACGTTTGTGTTCCGCCTATTGACACTGAGAGTTGGTTAACTTATGTAAGTGTCTTTGTTGTTTAATAAGAGAGAAATATTGACGCATGTCATGGTCGAGATAAGAACACAGACCTGATCAGGGACTCTGACGATCGTGTGAGATCATGACTGTCTAAGCTTATCAAGCTTGTCTTGGACTGACATCGATTTGTATACTTTTAAAGAGCGATTTATTTCGACTCTAACAGATCTTATTTGACTCAGCCTCCGTCCATCCTAAAGAAACACTAGCAAGTAAATAGGAATTCGTGTGACGACATTACCCATCCTGTGCCATTAATAAGAAATGCTGATCTAACACTATATTTCAATATATATTTTCCTTACTTGGCATGAAGACATGGTCTCTCTTTTACTTTATACATCAGACGTTAACCTTGTCAATCCCCACAACTCTGGTTGATTTAGTTCTGCAATATTTCTCTCCCTCTTCAATTTAACTTGAGGCTGGTAATCTTCTTTACACTCTCCATCTCCTGGTCAATACCTGGCTCTTCAATTTATTTCTTTACTGGGTCAGAGAATCCGTTCAAGCTCATATAAGGTGCATAGCAAGGCTTTGTAGAAATCCCCATTTTCATCCTTCCATTTGCAGAAATAAACGACAGTGTCATTCATTTTCTCGATCCTAGTTTAACTTCTATTATCGTTTTTATTCAATTATTTTGGGGTTTCATACCTCGATTTGTTGGGGTTTCATACTGATTTGTTGGGGTTTCATACCTAGATTTGTTGGGTTGCATACCTCGATTTGTTGGGTTGCACATCTAGATTTGTTGGGGTTGCACCTAGATTTGTTGAGGGTCTCTTGCAGTGAGAGTTAGCTGCTCGCCTCTCGTGCCAAAGGTACTCTGTTGATTACTCGTGGAGATATCGGATGTTTTCAGAGATCCTGATCTCAGTCTCTAGCCCATCGGAGACGAACGATAAAATGTAGGCCGTGTTAACTTTGAGCACGTAAAGAACTTGACAGCTCAAATCGTGAAGAGCAGGCTGAAAGTCGCTGCCATGCAAAATTCAGTAGAAAAGAATAAAAATAAAATTTCTACAAAATATCTTCATCTTCAAAATTACATCGACTCGCCTGCTGGTTTGTGCACCAGTGAGATCTTCCTGTGTAAGAAGAGATTGAGTAACATGGTTATACCGAAGTGCAATGATGATGTTCTATCAATCAGTCAATAATGTTTTAAAGAAATTAAACTTAGAAGACTGTCCATCTTGGAGGTGTGCACAGTTGTTGTTCGTACATCACTAGGCTCATGGTAAAGACTAGGATGTCTACCCAATAGATAAAAGCAGAGTCCCATCCACTATTGTGGCCTATTCTGGTATGGCAATCATTATCAAAGCAGTTTGAAGTTACAAGTAGAAGTGGATGCCTGAGGGGCAGAGTGAGAAGTGTGTTTGACCACTGAGCCACGGGAACCATCAGTATGCATACTTTTCAATATCTGTTGGGAGAGATTGAGCACCTATGGGTCTACCCAAAGTGCAATGGCGTCAGTTTAGTAAGCAATAACCAATCCTTGTCACAGTTGCTTAATGTGAAACAGGAGATTGAAGCTGATGCAGAGGATGGTCTCTCTGCCCTCTGCACACACATTTTGCAAAGCATATTACCACAGCTATTTCTCATATTTATGGATAGAATAACATCTGAAGCAAGCCAATATGTAGATAAGAAAATATAGTAAAACCAGGAGATAAACAATATTTAAAAAGCAACACTTACCTAGAAAGTAACATTTATTTAGAAAGTGACCTATTTAGAAAGTACATTATTTGAAAGTGACTTAATTAGAAAGTAAAATTTATTTAGAAAGTAGCACTTTATTTAGAAAGTAACATTTATTTAGAAAGTAACATTTATTTAGAAAGTAACATTTATTTAGAAAGTAACATTTATTTAGAAAGTAGCACCTATTTAGAAAGTAACATTTATTTAGAAAGTAGCACTTATTTAGAAAGTAACATTTATTTAGAAAGTAACATTTATTTAGAAAGTAACATTTATTTAGAAAGTAACATTTATTTAGAAAGTAACATTTATTTAGAAAGTAACATTTATTTAGAAAGTAACATTTATTTAGAAAGTAACATTTATTTAGAAAGTAAAAAATTTATTTTAGAAAGTACACTATTTGAAGTAACATTTATTTAAATAAATTTATTTGAAAGAACATTTATTTATGAAATAAATTTATTTAGAAAGTAACATTTATTTAGAAAGTGCACTTATTTAGAAGTAGCACTTATTTAGAAAAGAAAAATTAATTGAAGACACTTTAGTAACATTTATTTAAAAGTAACACTTATTTAGGAAAGCACTCATTTAGAGTAATTGAAGATCACTCATTAAGTATCACACAATTGAAAGTAACACAAATGTCATTTTGAAAGACACTAGAACAAACTAAATTTTACATGACAAAAATTTGATGTATGACAATGAATATAGATTGCAAGATCACACAAATTCACTTCATTCAACTTGTGTAGGATACAATGAATATAGATTGCAAGATCACACAAATTCACTTCATTCAACTTGTGTAGGATACAATGAAGATAGATTGCAAGATCACACAAATTCACTTCATTCAACTTGTGTAGGATACAATGAATATAGATAGCAAGATCACACAAATTCACTTCATTCAACTTGTGTAGGATACAATGAATATAGATAGCAAGATCACACAAATTCACTTCATTCAACTTGTGTAGGATACAATGAATATAATAGCAAGATCCACAAATTCACTTCATTCAATTTAGTTTAGGATACAATGAATATAGATGCAGATCACACAAATTCACTCATTCATCTTTGTAGGATCACATGAAGATAGATTGCAAGATCACACAAATTCACTTCATTCAACTTGTGTAGGATACAATGAATATAGATTGCAAGATCACACAAATTCACTTCATTCAACTTGTGTAGGATACAATGAAGATAGATAGCAAGATCACACAAATTCACTTCATTCAACTTGTGTAGGATACAATGAATATAGATAGCAAGATCACACAAATTCACTTCATTCAACTTGTGTAGGATACAATGAAGATAGATTGCAAGATCACACAAATTCACTTCATTCAACTTGTGTAGGATACAATGAATATAGATAGCAAGATCACACAAATTCACTTCATTCAACTTATATAAAATACAATAAAAATAATTAGCACATCCAAGACATAGAGGTCAGTAGACTCCCCAGGTTCATTTAAAGTTTTTCTCTCTAGTCTGTGACGACTCTGGTGCGTAGGACAGCAACAAATGTCCCCACCCCCATTCTTCTTTATTCTTGGCCGTCCTCTGTATTGTGTTCCAACTATGATTAATTTCTCTCAGTTCTTGTTCTACTATTCTCCTCCAGGTGGTTTTGGTGTGTCCTGTTTACCCTCTGGTGTCCATCTCAATGCAGTTTTTGTGACAGAGCTAGTCTCCATGTGTATCACGCGTCCGATCCCTCCTAGCATCTCTTTTGGACGATGGTGCTCATATTCTCTTGTTGATACTGTGCACTCAGTTCTTTGTTAGAGATAGTATTTGGTCAGAACACTAGTAAGACCTTTCCCCGACAAGTTGTATGGAAGATTGAGATTTTGGACATATATTGTTCTGTCAGTCTCCAGCATTCTGATCTGTATTTTTCTTTTTTCAGATCCAGAAGCAATTGAGCTATCAGCTTTTCGGCTCGGTGTCATGGACATCGCAACCCTTCGGTTTGGTACCACAAACACCGTAAATCTGGAGAACCTGTGGCTTTTCTGCAAGCCCGCGGAATTGAACTGTGCTCAGAGGGAGCTTGTCACCCGTCGTCCAACACGCTACAAATATGCGGGGCAGGTGGGCTCTAATCTGTATATAGCACTGTATCTGTGACAGAATAGCACACCGCTCCAGAAATGACTGAACTAAAAGCACTGAAGCGCAGGATTTTGAAAGAAGAAAGTAATCTGAATAAAGACCACTATGACATGATCCCTAGAATAGCTTGTTCTAAACATAGTGCAGTGAAGCAGTGTGTAAATGCTATGAGAAGCCTGTTATAACAGAGTGCCAAACGAGATGACTGTTATACATCTAGCGCACACAAAAATCATTTCTCCATGATGCCAAACAGCAAATGTGGAATAACTGACAGATGTCAGCCTGTTGGTCTCAAGAAATAATGGATGTATGTCCCAGGTGATGATCATTTTTTATGACTGCATGAATTATTATTTAACCTGGCTGTGCTTGATAAAAGTGACAGGCAAAATGATTTCATCAGTTCTTAAACCATCACCTTGCCCACCTGCCCAGCATGTTCGTAGCGCGTTGGACTGCGGGTGACTAGCCCTCTGTGAGTGCGGGTTCAATTCCAAGATGCGGGCTAAATTATAAGATAGGGAAAATTTTGTAGGAATGTAATTTCTTTAAATCTTTCTAATGATTTTTGCTCAGCAGTGGCTTTCCAGCCTGCTCTTCTTGAACTTCAACTTGAGCATGGGGCCTATGGTTTATCGTCCCCCTCTCTGATAGCACTAGGAACCCAATCTCACCTACACTGAGACCAGGGATCTCTGCAAAAATATCCTGATGGCTTCACAAGGGAGCAAACCAAGTACCTTTAGAAAGAGAGGTGAGCACCTAACGTCTACGTAGGGCCCCAAAAAGATCCATATTAGAAACCTATGAGAACATTACTTGGACGGGTGTTGTCTTCGTGGTAGAGAGAAGATATAGTAATCAACTTCTCATGGGTACGGTGAGCAAATGGACTTTAGGATGGCTGCTGCAGCAGAGGACAGAGGATGCATAGGAATGCCCAATGTGCCATGACGTCGATCGCATAACATAACATAACATAACATAACTACAAGAACATTAGCACTAAAAATAATACCTCACGTAATAGTATCACTTTATCTACATTCACTGTACATCAACCACTTGTTTAACCATTCTTTGTGGTCTGTATGTGATTTGAGCCTTAAAGAGTAAGTTTGCTGTGCTAGTTAGGTGCCTATAAACCCATAATCCAGCACATCAGGTTTCTTTCCAGCATTCTATGTAGGTTCACATGCCTAAAATACCATTGCTACAAAACTTATTTTAATTTGTAAAAAATGATCATGCATTAAAGTATCTTCTTCTTTCTTCTTTTGTCGTCACACTGCTATCAGGTTGCTGCCCTGTGTCGTGGTTTTCTGTTTTGTCTTGCGCTGTTCTGGTGGCTTGAGGTATTGTCATTTTTACTCTTTGACAGGGTTCTGCTATGCCACCTAACCATCTTTTCGTGGTCTTCCTCTCGCCTTTTTTCTGATGTTCTGTTGTAGAAGACTGTATACTGTGAAGTTTGGATGCATTCTTATTAAGTGGCCAAACCACTTCATTCTTTGTTTCTCAATGTAATTCAAACAAGATTCTGTGCCAACTTTCTTTTCATGCTAATGTTGGTGACTGTCTTTTCTGGTGTTTTTTGGTAACTTTTCGCAGACAGCGCATTTCACATGTAGTTATGTTTTGTAACTGCACTTTGCTCAATGTCCATGTTTGGTTCTGGTAACACAAAGTAGGTATGAAAATGCTGTTGATCATCTGTTGTTTAGTGTCAGTGACATTTTTTTGGGTGCCTTAACAATGGGGCTAGCTGGTAGGTTACAGCATTTGAATAAAGTATCACCAATGCAAAACAACAAAATTCATTCAATCAGGATGCATACCCTCTAACATCTGCTGGGGAAAACTGAGCACCTATGGGACTGCCTAGAGTGTAATGATATCAGAAATATAGGAAAATTGTCCTATCTTATAATTTACATCGCGACCCACACCGGTGCTATAGAGTTTGTGCACTGCCGCTGAGATCTTCCTGTGTAAAAAGAGATCAGAGCACACATGGCTACTCACTGAAGTTCAATGATGATGGTTCAATCAATCGATTAGTCTATTTTTTTTTTGTTAGGCACAGATTTGTGGAAATATTGTAAAACACTAAATTTCCAAATTTAAGTATAAATATTGCAACTGTGAATAACTATAACTGCAACAAATATTCATGTTAAAAAACTTAAAGTGAATTTTCAAATACTCTCAATATTAAAAGACAACTGCTCATGTGAGAAAGTATATGTTGCTACAAAACTATAAATGTGTGACACAAATTATCAACATAAAAAAAATTGAATGTATGAGAACTGCTACCATTTCCAAACTGAAAGAATGAACATAGCAACTACTGTAGTAGTTTCAGTGTATGAATATTGCAACTATTACAAAACTGGCAATGTATGAATATTGCAACTATTATAAAAACTGTCAATGTATGGATATTGCAACTATTACAAAAACTGTCAATGTATGAATATTGCAACTATTACAAAAACTGATCAATGTTGAATACTGCAACTATTACAAAAACTGTCAATGTTGAATACTGCAACTATTATCAAATTGTCAATGTATGAATATTGCAACTATTACAAAAACTGTCAATGTATCAATATTGCAACTATTATAAAACTGTCAATGAATGAATATTGCAAGTATTATAAAACTGGCAATGTATGAATATTGCAACTATTACAAAAACTGTCAATGTATGAATATTGCAACTATTAAAAACTTGTCAATGTATGAATATTGCAACTATACAAAACTGTCAATGTTTCAATATTGCAACTAATTATAAAACTGTCAATGTATGAATATTGCAACTATAAAAACTGTCAATGTATGAATATTGCAACTATTACAAAAACTGTCAATGTATGAATATTGCAACTATTATCAAAAATGTCAATGTATGAATATTGAAACTATTACAAAAACTGTCAATGTATGAATATTGCAACTATTACAAAAACTGTCAATGTATGAATATTGAAACTATTACAAAAACTTGTCAATGTATGAATATTGAACTATTACAAAAACTGTCAATGTATGAATATTGCAACTATTACAAAAACTGTCAATGTATGAATATTGCAACTATTACAAAAACTGTCAATGTATCAATATTGCAACTATTACAAAAACTGTCAATGTATGAATATTGCAACTATTACATATTTGAATATTGAGCTAAATTTATGGAAAATTCACAAATGCAAAAAAAATGTATTTTCAGTACTATCTTTTTCTTCTTCTATGATCCAGCGGCACTTGAGCTTTTGCCCTTCGGCCCAATGCTATGTAGTGGTATCTGCAAGTTGTTCTTTTGTTCCGTATAATGTGTTCCATTTATCTGGCCTTGGAGGAAGGAGGGTCTTTCTGATGTCTTTTAGTGCTTGACACTTGAAGAGGTGGTGGTGAACAGTTTCATGGTGATGTGCGCACAGTTGGCACTCTGGAGTGTGTTGTGGTTGAATTCTGTTCAAGTGATTATTAAGTGTTATGTGTTGGGTTGAGAGTCTAAAAATGGTGCTTTGATCTCTTCTTGTAAGGTGGTTGATGTTGTCATTAAGGTTAGGGCTGGCCATATGGCTGTACACCTCTTTTCCTGTGTTTCCCATGTCCCATCTGTTCAGCCAAATTTCTTTATTTGTTGTCATTAGGATTTGCTTTGCTGTATGGAGAGTTGTTGCTGTGATTGGTTGTTCCTGTATTGACCCTTTCTGGCTAGCCTATCTGCTTTGTCATTTCCAGGTGTGTTTGAATGTCCAGGGATCCACAGCATGGTTATTTTGATGTCATGTGATGTAATAAGTCTGTCAATATCTAGGGCTATATGGGATAGTTCAGATTTACAATGTCCACCATCTTCTAGGGCTTGAAGGGCAGACATTGAATCTGTGAAGATAATTATGTTTTGTGCCTTTGATGGAAAGGCATCTAAAACAGTCTTCGGGTGGTACAAAGCTGCTTCTATCGCATGAATTTCAGCCTCATAATTGGAGCATATCTCCATGCACCAAACAGCTCTTCGGATGATCTGTCTGGGTATTGTATATATGCTCCGTAACCTGCTTTGATGGTGGCTTTAAATGCAGATCCATCAGTATAGACATGTATCCATTCTTGGGGATAGGCATCAATGGTTCTTTGAGATGCTATCATAAGGCTGACTGGGTTGGAGCGTTTAGTTGCTTCATCTATCAATTTTGTTCTAATTTCAGGTGTACTATCACATTGCATTTCTAGCAAAATTTCAATTATTACATTAAATGTAAATTTATTTAACTGTCATTAATTATTACAAAAGCATTCAATATTCACATATAAAACCCATCAATAGAAGAATGCTCATGGAAACTAGCAATAAAATAAGCTTCATTTCAATCAACCAAAACTGTCTCTTTTCTTTCTCCTCGCTCGCTCAGGCGTAATCATATACAAACCGCTTTTAGGGATTTTATCAATTTCAACCAATTTGAGGCTAAGTATGTTGTAGATTTTTTTTTTTTTCCGATCCAGAAGCACTTGAGCTTTCAGCTCTTTGGCTCGGTGCCATGGACATTGTAACCATTTGGTTAGATGCCACTGTAACATCGTGAATCTGGGGAACCTGTGGCTTTTTCGCCAGCCCGCGGAATTGAATTGAATTACACAGTCCCTCGTTCAGCACATATGTAGTTTGTGTCTGGGACATATTGTAGGAGTCCATTAGTGTTGTCCAAAACACAGTACAGTCCTGAATCTGTCCGCAATTTCTTCTTTGAGTCTTTTCAGGATAAGGAACAATCTCTTTATTCATTTGGGATACTGACTGTTTGTGTCTCTTCCAATGAAACGGGATTTCACTCTGTTTTATCCCCCATGAGTTGCCAGGACTCACAAGGGGAGAAAAGAATAGCAACACTGACCTACAACGCATGTTGAATAAGGCAACTGAGATAGGGGCCTAGGGAAGTTACCCTAGTAAATAAAAATATTCACAGAAATCGGATGTGCTGGCCTACTTGTAGGGCATAACTGACAACCGTGCAGTCGCTCGTAGGTTCAGATCACATACAAATCACAAAGAGTGGTTTAACAAGGGGTGGATAATGAGCGTTCGAAGATGAAGTCTCTGTTTTATATTCATGCTTGGAGTTCTTCTTCATCCTTCACTCCAAGGGAGACATAGGTCCTCAACCTAGGTCTTCTAATCCCTCCTATTCAAGGCCATCTACTTTTTCCTCAGGTGGCGAGCTATGAATTTTCCTGGTTGTGGTTTCTGTAGCTATCTAGTGTTTTCTAAGTGGTGGGATAGCTAGCCAACGCTCAACCTCCTTTCTAAGTGGTGGGATAGCTAGCCAACGCCCAACCTCCTTTCTCACCTCTTATGACATGTGTGATAAGTAACAGTGGTTCTATTCTTTACACCCCTAATGTGATCCCCGGTAACCACTCCGCCATGTTGGAAATACAAAAATTAATAACACTGGTCCAATTTGTCAGGAGCAGAAGCAGTATCAAAACCAGCCATATCTATCAGGGACATAACACTTTAGTAAACAAACAAGTTGTGCATGGAGATGTTATTTCTATAATGTACAAATAAATCTCATTCAAGAAACAATTATCAGGAACTTCTTCTTCTTTGCGTTCGTTCTTTACTACCAATTTTAATCACTCTTTGTGATATGTTTGATCTTTGCCAAGAACGTGTATACGTTGCACATTGGTTTGGTAGCCCCTAAACGCATAGACTTCTACACGCTTAGGACACATGCATCCGATTTCAGCCAAACCTCCTTAGTCGCCTCTTACGACATACATGGCAGGTAACAGTGGTTCTATTCTTTACACACCAAATTTGGGCCCCGGTAACCACTCGGGCGATTATCAGGAACAATGATATATCAGTTACTAACAGAATTTCTTAGGACCAGCCACTGGTAAAACAAAACCAAGAAACTAGAAGCTGTCATGAGCATTGTATGTGGATAGATGAATGGGCATTGTATGTGGATAGATGAATGGGCATTGTATGTGGATAGATGAATGGGCATTGTATGTGGATAGATGAATGGACATTGTATGTGGATAGATGAATGGGCATTGTATGTGGATAGATGAATGGGCATTGTATGTGGATAGATGAATGGCATTGTATGTGGATAGATGAATGGGCATTGTATGTGGATAGATGAATGGCATTGTATGTGGATAGATGAATGGGCATTGTATGTGGATAGATGAATGGCATTGTATGTGGATAGATAAATGGGCATTGTATGTGGATAGATGAATGGGCATTGTATGTGGATACATGGATGAACAGAGCTTAAGAGCTGTTGCTTGGATATGTATTTATGTTGTTCGTCTAGAATAAAGGTTCCCAAATTCTTTCGGGCTACCGTCCACTTTGTAAGAACATACATTTTGTAATGCCTCCCATTATAACAGTTTTCCGTGTTCAAGCCGTTTGATATTTTCAACATAAATACCAACTACTGATACATTATTGCTTATACCGTTAAAGTACTGAAAAAGTAGTAGTCAATATGTAATTCATCTTGAGCATAGTTATTCAATTGCAAAATCACGAAAATAATTTATTTTAAAATATATATTATTAATATCTATAAAGAGTTACCGACCCCCTAGATTGTCTGAACGCCCCCAATGCTTCTGAACCCACTATCCCCCACCCCACTAGAAGGCTTCAGCGTGCACAGGGAAGGGGGCAGTACCACCCAATTTGAGAACCTGTGGTCTAGTATGTAAACAAATCTAATTTTAGTTACTGGTGTTAGGTAAACCGCAATTACTGCACCCTGACAGCGCTGGTAATCAAATCTAAGTATTGACTAGTGAAATTTTATACCTTAAGTTGTAACAGCAGTTGTGAACAATGCCTTGTTTTCTGTTAAATACTTCACAGCAGGAGTATTAGTTATATAGTTTATTATAGGAGTATTAGTTTATAACTGTTAAACATCTAACAACAGCAGTTATTTCTATTTATATCTGTTAAACACTTCACAACAGCAGTTGTGAACATTGTCTCAGTTTATCTTTGTTAAACACTTCACATTACCATTACCAATGTCAGTGGTAGATTACGGACTCAGAATTCTTACGATATCAAGATCACAATGTGAACGACTTGAACGGGTTCAGAATGAAGGTATGCGTATAGTTCTGGGCTGCACTAGAGATACCCCATTGTGAAGATGAGATATATGCTTGGCCTTCTGTCACTACGCTCCCGTCATGCAATCGCCCAAACCAAGGCATATATGCGGGTTACTTCGGATAAGAGACATCCACTTCACAGGAACACTAATGATGTTAAGGGCACGAGAATCAAGCGTGGCATGTCGTGGATGGCCCAGGCTGAGAGAACGATTGGCCAGGTACTACGGTTGCGACTCTACCAAAAGGGGAAGAATGGATCCCAACAGATGGAAGCATGATGAACTATCTCAACGTTATCATTACTCTTGGAAGAGAATGTAGAGATTGGGGCAACATGAAGGCTGATCTCGCAGTTAAGCAGCTGATAGAAGATAATGCAAGGGATGATAATGTTGTTGTATATACCGATGGGTCGGTTCAACGTGGTGAGAATCCGGCTGGGGTTTCTTGGCTAATGCACATGGTAGGGTTGTTGCAGAGCGAAGTGGGGCATACAGGACAACTACTTCTAGTATGAGGATGGAGGTTGAGGCCGTTACTGCTGCCCTCCATTGGATTTCTGGGACTTCATTTACTGGGGCAGTTGTTGTATCTGACTCTCAGTCGATGCTTCACAAGATCCAGAAGGGCAGGTTTCGGTATGAGTGGATGTCGTCTATAGAAGTTTCTAACCTCCAGCGGCTTACGTGGATATACTGTCCTGGGCATGCGGGTGTTTACGGTAATGAGAGAGCGGACAGGCTTGCATCAACAGCATCGATTGTTGGGGAGTTGAAGATGGATAAGGGGATATTCTTCGGTCTCTTCGAGACTCTCTGTTGGATGAGGACACTAAAATCGATGTTGAATCGATCAGCGATTTAAGCAGTTTGGAATTACCCTTTGTTCAAGTCGAACTGGATGCCTGAGAGGCAGAGCGAGAGGTGTGTTTAATCAGCGAGCCACAGGAACCATCAGTATGCATACTCTTCGATATCTGTTGGGGAGACTGAGCACCTATGGGTTTGCCCGGAGTGCAATGACGTCAGTTTAGTAACCAATAACCAATAACCAATAACCAAACACTTCACAACAGCAGTTGTAAACAATATCTCAGTTTCTATCTGCTAAACATTCTACTGCAGCAGTTGTAAACAATATCTCTATTTATATCTGTTCTGTTAAACACTTCACAACAGCAGTTGTAAACAATATCTCAGTTTCTATCTGCTAAATATTCTACTGCAGCAGTTGAGAACAATTCTTCAGTTTCTTCCTGTTGATGGGTGGTGATAGAAAAAAGTGTTGCCCAATCATTCAACTGTTTAATATATGACTGTCTATCCACTGCAGAAAGCTGTGGTGACATCAGACTAGTATGTAGCAGAGCTCTAACACAGACTGTGGTGCTGGGAAATGGAATCTGTATGGTTGGGAAAGAAAGAGTGTCAGAAACATATAAGTTGATTGATACAATAAATTTGCAGGATATTTGGTTTTTTGCAAATATAATTCAAACATTCAAGAACAAATATTGAGAAGAACTTCAAATGTAAAATCTGTTCTTGATGTCTACTGAATCATGTAGAATGGTAGTCGAGTGTTTTTCATGGTCCGTAGTCAAATTATGAGATTTTGTATTCCATTTATCTGCTATTGGTTTGTTTCTCTCCGCTCGACTGCTTTAAATTTAAGCTTAGTCAGGACTGGTAATAAGGCATCTCTGGCTGATATTTGCATGAAGGCTAGCTTACCTTATCATCAGTGTCCATTGCCATTCAGGCTAGCCTTACTCAACATCTGAGGTACATGTAATTTATATCCCCAAGTAAAGGATCCAGAAACCTGTAGTACAATAGCATACCGTGTTCACACCAAAATATTTTGTTGGCCTCGAAACACAGAATTAGCACGGCACATGGTTACTAGCAAAGCGTGTAATGGACTTTGTTATCATGGCCCTGTACTTCCACTATGAATTCTAGCATAGTAATTGTGCTTAATAATGCACCTCTGTCTGATGTTTGTATGTGAAAGCTTGCTTTCCTGATCACCAGTGTCTTTTACCAATCTGGCAAGTATTACTCCAACTTTATAGGTACTTGTAATTTAGATCTTCATGTAATTTAGATCTTCATGTAATTTAGATCTTCATGTAATTTAGATCTTCATGTAATTTAGATCTTCATGTAATTTAGATCAGATTCCTATAATCAACAGCATCGATTGTTGGGGAGTTGAAGATGGATAAGGGGATATTCTTCGGTCTCTTCGCGACTCTCTGTTGGATGAGGACACTAAAATCGATGTTGAATCGATCAAGCGATTTAAGCAGTTTGGAGTTACCCGTTGTTCAAGTCGAACTGGATGCCTGAGAGGCAGAGTGAGAGGTGTGTTTAATCAGCGAGCCACAGGAACCATCAGTATGCATACTCTTCGATATCTGTTGGGGAGACTGAGCACTTATGGGTCTTCCGAGTGCAATGACGTCAGTTTAGTAACCAATAACCAATAATCCAATTGCATACAGTGTCCATACTTGGACTTTTTATCGTAAGTTAGCCTTGATCTCTGGAATTTCTATGGCATGTGATCACTAATCCAGTCTTCATCGTCTTCGAACGCTCCATATCGACCACTTGTCAACCACTCTGTGTGATTTGGATGCGATCTAAGCCTAAAAGCAATTGACTAATGCAGTGTTATCAGCTTCGCTATCTGTGGGTAAGCAGCTGTGTAAAACTGAACTGCTTGGCACACATCTCCTTGTAAAGCTGCAACGACATGCAGAACGGACATAAAATTAACAGCAGAGAAGTGAAGACAGAATAGTTAGTTAATTGGGTATCCTTTACATGACTTTGCGAATCAACCCCAGCTTTTTTAACACTGTTTGTGATTCTTCTAGGCATTATTACGTTCAGTAGTTTGCCATTGCTTTCTGAACGGGGTGCCATTGTCCTTTGTAAAATCCATGCGAAACAATTTGCAACCAAACTGTCCGCAGTGTGATTCGAACTTAGAACGACGGGGTTAATAGACCGAGTCACTATCCCCTAGGCCACAGATGTCACACATTCTTCTTTAGCTACCAGTATAGAGCTCATGTCTAGCTACACCACATTTGACTTGTTTTTCTTGCAGTATTATTAGGGTTGTAGATTCACCACCATTTGTGGGATTAACAAACAACAATATAAAAGCTACATGTTAAGACAAACATTAATACCTTTGGCATATCAGGCACTCTTCTCAGTTCCCGTGAGATGTTCTCTTGTTCTTGTTTGAGCAGGGTTAGACTGACATAGGGCATAGAGTACTTAACATCCACAGGCAAGTCATACCAATCTACTGGAATGTCACTTCCATCTGGTGCTTGTCGTGACAAATTAAATGCAGAGATGTGGTTTTCTGAACACACATTGGCACATGTTTCTTCTCCATCCATCCACAAGACCTGGACAATTTTAGATAATGAGTTTCAGATACTAAAAGCAGTACATTTAAGGTGTTGCACATTTAGCAACCCTTCAAACAAGATTAAGCAATACAAAAGTTATTTGGTGATTAATGTTTTTGGTTAACATTGATATGTACACATTTTAAAATTTAATTTTTCAATTTTTAACTACTGAATTAAAATTATGAAATAATTCAATACAACAATTTAACTATTTTTATACTGTAAATGTTTCCGAGTTTTGAGCGGTAATGTTGTATGGCACCAAAATAGAGTGGTAGTCAGCGTTTTGCGATTTTCATGGTCCTTAGTCATATTTAGAGATTTTGTTTTTCCCATTAATCTGCTATTGTTATATTTTTCTTTCTTTGTTTCACCATTTTGAATTTAGGAATAGTCATAACTCCTAATAAGGCACCTGTGATGATATGTGCATGAAGACTTGCTTTTCTTTATCATGAGTGTCTCTCGCCATTCAGGTGAGTTTACTCAACTTCAGAGGTATAATTTAGGTAGTCCTCTAATAGGCATCGGACAGTATCTGATGTCTCGATCAGGTACTTTTTAACTTCAAGATAATTTAAAAGTCAACCCATCCCGATGATATTGTGAAACTTGCTATCAAGGTCTTCGCCATTCATGAGCTATCAACTTCAGAGGTACTAATTAACAATAAGGATCTATTCTGAATCGAAACATTTTCGAATTTCAACAATATCTTGCCACCAGCACGAGTGTTATCAACTTTGATATCGTCTACGCCAGAATTTCTGATGAGTGTAAGTGTGAGTGTGGAGTACACAAAATGGCTACAAACATCTGATAAAAAGTGGCCAGTGTATGAGAAACATAAAACTTATGTCCATATACAAGCACACTTTGCAAAGACCTGAAGTGAATATAACAAGAAGGATAATTTCCTGGAACCAGCAGGGACGGTGAAAGAAGGGATGGTCAAGAAATACATGGAGACGAGATTTGGAGGCAGAGATTAACAATATACAGAAGAATTGGAAGGAGCTGCAGGAGTTAGCTAGAGATAGGAAGACTTGGTATGAGTTGGTTGAGGGCCTATGCCCCAATCTAGGTTACAAAGGTAGAGAGAGAGGATATACAAGTACCATTCATGGACACACTTTGAATATGGTAATGTCTCACGCGCACCACTGAATCTTGAGAAAACAGTATATTAAACAAAATGCACAGTATAAAAAGTATACAATATATAGTAGATAAGGATTTGGCTCAAAGAATGTGGTTCGAGTCTCTGGGAGGTCTAGGCTGACGGAAATCAGTTCGCTTTTTTCAACCAGGATATGCAGGCATGAAGTGGAATGGGCAGGCTGATAGGCTTGCGAACATTGCTACTGTAGAAAGCAGACAAGCAATTGACCAGACAAACATTCTGAATTCTCTAAGGGAGACTGGAAATGATTCAGGAAATGAGGGTGAATCTACAACCATAATCAGACTGCTAAAATAAAATGGGGTGTGGTCGGGTAAGGTGGTGTCTGTGGCTTAAGGAATAGTGACTCAGTCTATTAACCCTGACGTTCTGAGTTCGAATCACGCTGCGGACAGTTTGGTTGCAAATTGTTTCACATGGATTTTTACATAGAGACGATGGCACCACCCATTCAAAAAGCAATGGCAAAATGCTGAATGTAATAATGCCTAGAAAAATCACAAACAGTGTTAAAAAGTTGGGGTTGATTCGCAAAGTCTTGTAAAGGATATGCAATTAACTTTTTTTATTCAAGTAAGAGTGCTATACTCAAAGCCAAAGAAGAAAAGCAAACCAACAAAGAACTGATGTCATTAGTTGTCACAAGGGAAGAGACATAACAAGGAAGAAATCAAAACACTTATAGACTAATTGATTGAATGTGGCAGTGATAATGATCTGTTAGTTAAACTAGACTACAGTAAACCAAATAGGATATTCAATTTGTTGCATGGCAGTGCATAAAATGGAGTGATTTCATTTCTAACAACACAGTGAGAGATAGAACACACCAACAACCCGTATCAAATATTATAAGGAAACGAAGGTGGAAATATTTAGGTCATGTTCTTAGAGCAGACAAAAAGAGACTAAATCGACAAGTCCTTATGTGGTCACCAATTGGGAAAAGAAACGTGGAAGACCAAAGACCACTCTTCGAAGAACCATCCAACAAGGAAGTAAACTATTGGGATGTAAAACCATACAAGATCTCCAACTGCTAGCAAAGAACCTATCACATGGAGATCTAAAACCTCTGCCTATGTGCCGCCTTTGGCTCGAAAGGAATAAACTAACTAACTAAGTGCATAAAAGAAGGAAGCTGCAATAAAAGTGGTATTTTTTATACTAATATAAATGATAGTGTAAGTTGAAGTCCATGTTCCATTTAGAACAAAGGAATAAGAAGGAAAGGAGAAACTGGGAATAATGGATACTAGATACTACTAATTGTGGGTCAATTGAATCACATATTGATTGGACCATCATCATTGCACTTTGGTGAGTAACCATGTGAGCTCCTATCGCTTTCTTAAACAGGAATATCTCAGTGGCAGAGCACAAACTCTGTAGCACCGGTGAGGGTCCCTGATGTCATTTAGATGATAGTGAAAATATTATGTAGCAATTTTATTTATAAATCATTCTACTGAATTTTGTCTAGGTAGCGGCTGTCCAGCCTGGTCTTCTCGATTTTCAACTGAAAAGTGTTCTTTTACGTGCTCAATTTGAACACAAGACCTACGTTTTATCATTCGTCTCTGATATGACTAAGAACTTGATCTCACCTACACTGAGATCTGGGATCTCTGAAAAAATATCCTGATAGCTCCATGAGGGAGCAAACCTAGTACCTTTGGAACAAGAGGCAGGGACACCTAACATCATCGCTACAGAGACCCTTGAATCACTGTTCCTCAACAACATCATCGCTACAGAGACCCTTGAATCACTGTTCCTCAACAACATCATCGCTACAGAGACCCTTGAATCACTGTTCCTCAACAACATCATCGCTACAGAGACCCTTGAATCACTGTTCCTCGACAACATCATCGCTACAGAGACCCTTGAATCACTGTTCCTCGACAACATCATCGCTACAGAGACCCTTGAATCACTGTTCCTCGACAACATCATCGCTACAGAGACCCTTGAATCACTGTTCCTCGACAACATCATCGCTACAGAGACCCTTGAATCACTGTTCCTCAACAACATCATCGCTACAGAGACCCTTGAATCACTGTTCCTCAACAACATCATCGCTACAGAACCTTGAATCACTGTTCCTCGACAACATCATTTTAAAAAGGAAAGAAAACTGAATCAATTTTTAACATATATCATGCTATAGATACCTTTCTGTTATGAACTGCTCAGCTCATTCTACAGAGACCCTTGAATCACTGTTCCTCGACAACATCATCGCTACAGAGACCCTTGAATCACTGTTCCTCGACAACATCATCGCTACAGAGACCCTTGAATCACTGTTCCTCGACAACATCATCGCTACAGAGACCCTTGAATCACTGTTCCTCAACAACATCTTTCGCTACAGAGACCCTTGAATCACTGTTCCTCGACAACATCATCGCTACAGAGACCCTTGAATCACTGTTCCTCAACAACAATTAGGCAAGATTTTTTTAAACAAGGAAATAGAAAAGACTGAACTCAATTAGATTGTTATATCTTATGTAT
This sequence comes from Arion vulgaris, assembly GCA_020796225.1. Taxonomy (NCBI): domain Eukaryota; kingdom Metazoa; phylum Mollusca; class Gastropoda; order Stylommatophora; family Arionidae; genus Arion; species Arion vulgaris. The sequence continues at coordinate 36,952,546 of CM036766.1, forward strand.
ACATACCTTTCTTGATTTATGAACTGCTGCAGGCTCATTAGACAGAGGATTGTATAAGTCTTGTTCAGCTTTAAAGTCAATGGTATGTTGCTGTCTGGAAGATTGATGTGAAGACTTAGTGTTGTATGAATAACTTCCTGAAGAATTCTTCTCTGGATAATTTTGTAAGGCATATTCAGTTTGTGCTGTTGGTTGCTGGATTGATAATCTAGTATGTTCCACATTAGATGAGCTGAAAAATTTGGTTCTGGAACTTTCATTTACTGCATTTGATGAATTCTGTCTAAGACTATCCGAAGCTGCTTGAGATTTTAATGGCATCCAAGTTGTCATATGCTCCTTATTGTTATACCCACCATCTTCTTCAAGATCATTATTCTTTGTAAAATGTAAATTACTTTGTCTATTGTTCATTGACTGCTTTTTAGGACTTGTATTACTGAAAACCTGATCACATTGAATGTTGCCCTTCGTAGATGTGTTGAGCAGATGTTGTGATATAGCATAATGAATGTAGCCTAAGGTTTCAGTTAGTGCTTCTCGTTTTGCTTGGATATCCCAGAGAATTCCTTTAGAAAGTCTTAACAGGTTTCCATAATTTAAGTGTATATTGCTGATGTAATGTGTTTGTGAGCGTCTCATATCAGGAGATAACTTATTTAATTTGCTGACACATTCTGAGTTTTTCGTGGAATAGTCTGGTGCCTTCTTTAAAGGTGAGGGTGAAAGAGTGCTTGATGATATAGAGTTTGATGATGAAAATTGTGACAATAGTGAAAGTGATTGCCAAGTATTGGATGATTGTGAAGCTGATTGTAGAGAAGTGCATGATTGTGAATGTAATGAGGGACACTGTAAATGGGGTGGATTTGATGACCAAGAAAGAGAGGATGGTAAATTAGATGGTGAAGTCGAGAACGATTTAGCCTGCAATATTTTACTACCACTAGCTGCTCTTCTCAGTGGTGAAATGTTCAATAGTTGCAGTTTTGAAGGCATGTGTAATACATTAGTAAGGGATGATTTCAGTGAAGTCTTTGGTAGTACTGAAGGTGATACGACTAATGAAGGCATGTGTTCATGAGATTGTACTAAGGATTTGTTACTGAGAGCATCATTATGTGGGATGAATATGTCTGAGGTTACATCTGACACTATATTTTTATCTATATCTTTGTTCTTCGGAGCACAAATCACTGGATAGGAATTACAATTACCACCCAGGATTTGAGGCGATGATTGAGGTAACGCTGAGGAAGATTCAGGGAAACAAATTTGACTATTCCGAAATGCACTTAATGTGATCGAATCACCATTACTGTCTTGAATATCACTTTCTGCTGTCGTAATGTTTACCTTTGAAGAGCCCTGATTAAGAACAGTTTTATTCCCTTTATTGATACCTTTCTCTGATTCATGATCTATTGTGTTTTTACTACTATCTCGACCGCGCAAATTTGTGTTAACCGAAGCCTCTTTAGTATTCTCACCACATGAAACAATTTTTCTGTTAGGCATGCCATCATGGCTGTCATTCTCATACTGAGAGCTTGGAAGAGAATCCCTTAAGAAATCCAGCACAGCCAAGTAGTAATATGCTCGTAGACAGTCCAGCTCTCGACATCTCAGACTTGACATAGAGATAGCACCGTCGTCTTTGATGTCGGTCAGGAACTTCTTGATACTGTTGTGGTTTTCACCACCAGCTTTGTTTACATCTCCATAGCTCTCCATGTTAACAAGAACACGACTGGCATTGAATTCTTGTTGAAGTTTCAACATGTACTTTGGGCCTGTGGCAATGTCAAAAATGTAATACATTAAATCATTTTATGAAAATACAAGCAGAAATAAATATTGATTAATTATGGGTCTTTGTTTCATCTTTACAGACAGTCAATTGTCAAATGTTTTACTGGAACAACTTCTGAGTTTTTCTGGTCTCTCTTGCTCTTCAGCTCTTCCCTAAGACTCTTTTAAAAATATGCTGCACCTTTATGTAATGTTTTCCACATAATTCGGTCATCAGCTAGTTTTTTTTATTTGTGGGGACGATAGAAAACTTCTTCAAATTGAAGCCTTGTAGACATCCTTATATCTGAGTAGTTGTCTGCCTTAGTGCATCTTCCCTCTGAAAGTTCCAGAACACCACTTGTTTGTAAGTGGCTATTGCCCATTCTTCTTCATGCCTGGTCATCTTAGTCTTCTACTCTTGAGCATGCCCATGATGGAAGGCAAGTTTGTCCATTGCAGTACTTAAGAGTTGGTTTTCTTGTTGTACCACCTGATGTTCATAATCATGTGTAGACATCAAAGGTGAAAGATGTTAAGTCTCCTCTCATGCCTTGAGTAGGCTGTCCATGTTTCTGAGACTATGATGCTCATCCATCACAGGTGATGATGACCACACAAATTTTCATCCAAGGGAATGTAGTTATGTCTGTCTGTGTGTGCGTAGATGACTAGTGAGCCCGATATGGGCTTGAAATCTTCTTGTACAATGTGGGCAAGGTATACTTGCACTTGTGGGAAGTTTTACTGCCTTTCTACTTTGACGTTTTTGTTCCATCCGTGCTGTTCTACCTGCGTGCAGAGCGAGGAACTTGTCATACAGAAACGAGCAAATCACACAGGCGCGATATATTTTAATCTTTCTCTGCAATGTTAATTTTGTGTTGTCGCAAACTCTTTCTGATAGTTTGCTGAAGGTAGTAGCCGAACTACCTATTCAAGCGTTGATTTCTTCATCAAGAGAAAGGTTTTTTTATTAATATTATTATAATATAAATTAATATATTTGATCTTCTTCTTCTGTATTCGACAACTGTGAATTCAGGTGTTAGTCATGATGCCTGGTATGGGCTTCTGAATGATTTTTGCTGAAAGCCAGCTTTACCATTTGACTGGTGTCCTCGCCATGCAGGGGGCCTTTCGACTTCACAGGTCTTCTTCTTCTTGCGTTTGTTCTTTCGACCAATTTTAATCACTCTTTGTGATATATTTATCTTTGCCAAGAACGTGTATATGTTGCACATTGGTTTGGTAGGCCCCTAAATGCATAAGACTTCTACACGTTTAGGACACATGCATCTGATTTCAGCCCAAACCTCCATTAGTCGCCTCTTAGACATGCATGGCAGGTAACAGTGGTTCTATTCTTACACCCCAAATTTGGGCCCAGGTAACCACTGGCGACTTCACAGGTTATATTTGTCTATATCCACATCTCAAAGTTGCAATTTTGTCTTCTAACTGCTTGTTCCGTGTCCATTTTTCTACAACATAGAGAAATGATGAACATGTATAGCACTTGGTAGCTCTCATTTTACTATATTAGTATATACTTATTTAGAAGGTAATCTTTCTCATATTGTCAAATGTATTTTTGGCACTTCATCTTATTTCTGATTTCTGTTCCATATATTGATATTCTCAGTGACAAAGTATGTGTGTGAAGCATGGATATTTTGCTAGGCAGTTGAAAAACATGTGCATTTGAATATAAATGTTATAGAAGAGTTCTTAGTATTTTATGAACAGAGAAGAGAACAAATAGATCTATCCAGAAAGAACTCAAAATCCAAGAAAGCTGACTGATGTTTCTAATAAGAATGAAAAAGTTGTATTTTGAACATATAAAAGACAAAAGGGTTGGGAAAGACCACCATGGAAGGTAGCATCCCAGGACGCCCTCAGACTCCAAGCGCAGCCTGTTTCAATCTTCCTGAGCAAACTCATCGAGTCACAGAAAAACTTGCTGGATAAAAGTCTGTGACTCCAGCCAAACCATCGCTTTAGAGTTACTGCCATAATTACTATGTACTATATATATATATATATATGGCTGTTAATGAAGAGCATATTATTATCGATATTGATAGTAAAGATTACTCTGGACATATCTATGCTCAGTACCTTGAGGCAACATCAGACGGCACAATGCTTGAAGCAACTGTCCTTGATTGTTCTGATGTAAGGTGGACATGGCTTGAAGAAAGTGTGTTATTGCTCGAGATGTTTCTGACATCAATAAAGACAGTAAACAAAGTGTCATGTCCATGCTAACCAACACAAGTATCTGAGGATAAATTAGAAACAATTTGAAATTGTCATACTTCCTACTCTTGATTTTTTTCCGATCCAGAAGCACTTGAGCTTTCAGCTCTTCGGCTAGGTGCTATGGACATCGTAACCCTATGGTTCGGTGCCATGAACACTGTAAATCTGGAGAACCTGTGGCTTTTCTGCCAAACCGCGGATTTGAACCGCACTCACAGGGGGCTTGTCACCCGTCGTCCAACACGCAACAAACACGCTGGGCTCTCTTTGATTCAATACCAAATTAGAGTTATTAGTTGTGCAGGTTGTTAATTATAAACACATTGGGAAAAATAACATCCCTGTCTATGCACAAAAATTGTAACTGTTACAGTAGCAACAACAAATGAATGATGCTGGACTACAAGATAGCTAATTTGTACAGATGAATTACTGATTACATTTTAGGGAAATAAACCCAACTTTACAGTAGTATATGTAGTGAGTTATACTGTAGCATGAGGTCAGATCTGATCGGTGATAGAGGAAGTGGTCATCAAATACATAACCCCTGAAAATATAAGGTTGTTCAGTTCAGTCGAGAAATCAGAAATTCCTATTTTTATATATATTTGATAGAACACTATATATATCTTTTTATTTCTTTCCTATAGATCATGGTTGGGACATGTGAGAATAATGGAAACTTATCGCATACCAAAACAAATGTTGTTCTGTGAACTTTCGGATGGGAAGAAGCACCAGGGCAGACCACTGCTCAGATATAAAGATGTCCGCAAAACCTCAATGAAAAACTTTTCTATAGATCCCAGCACATGGGAGGGACTAGCTGATGACAGAGTTGTGTGGAAAGCCAAATTACGGAAGGCGCAGAGTCTTTTGAGAAGAGACTTATGTACGAGCTGAGCGACAAGAGAGAAAAGCGAAAACTCAGAAGTTGTCACAGTAAAACACTTGCCTATTGACCGTCTGTAAAGATGAAAAGGGCCATATACATATATATAGATCTTATATGAAGCTTTCTTCTAAGCTTTTGAGCTTCATAAATAGTGTATTACACAGTGACTGTTATGTCTGAGGTTTACCTTTTGCATTGACTGCCTTTTGTTTTGTATCCACTGTAACGGAATAGCATTGCTCTTTGAGGAGCACTGTCTGTTGGTAATCTGCTTATGTTGCCGAACCATTAAATTTCTTGTTTCTTGATGACGTTCAGTACTGAAGTTGCACCAGTTTTTTCTCTGATGTCTTTATTTCTAAACCAATCTCTTCTTGTTACTCCCAGTGTAGACACTTTATCGCTGTCGTGACTAGTTTTATTCTATCGTTTGATGTCAGTCCAGGTTTGGCACTGATAGCATAATGTTGGGAGAAAGATAGTGTTGTACAATGCTCTTTTAGTGTTCATGGTGACAAGTTTGCATTTTAAAATTGGTGCCATTTGTCCTATTATTTAATTTGTTTTATTGCATCTATGTCGGACTTTGTTAGTTATTCTTATATTTGCTGAAAAAATGCTCCCTAGGTATGCAAAGTCTTTAACATGCTTTAATTGATGTTTATTGATAGAGATAATGGTATCATTTTCCTCTCTAGCAAATGTCATTCTTTGGTTATATATATATATATATATTTTTCATATACATATACAAATAGAAAAAATGTTAAACAAAAGTATTAACAGATTGATTAAAAAAGTTAATTGCATATTCTTTACAGGACTTTGCGAATCAACCCCAGCTTTTTTTTCTGTTGCTGATTTTTCTAGGCATTATTCGTTCAGTAGTTTGCCTTTTACTTTCTGAACAGGTGGTGCCATCGTCCTTTTGTTAAAATCAACGCGAACAATTTGAAATCAAACTGTATGCAGCGTGATTCGAAAATTAATATATATATATATATATATATATATATATATATATATATATATATATATATATATAAAGACAAATATGCAATAAAGTGTCTACACTGGGAGTATCATGAAGAGACCGGTTTAGAAATAAAGACATCAGAGAAAAAGCAGGTACAACTTCAGTACTGAACTTCATCAAGAAATATATATCTAGAAATATATATCTAGATACTGGAATGCAAGGGACATGACATGAGTAATCTGATTTCCGGTAATTTCTACATTAGCTGATAGGATTATGACTATAGCAGGCTGTGATCAAAACCAACTCATGACATTTTCTATAGTGTTCTTACTTCAGATCTATACATTAACTCTGACTACATCAACTTTCATTTCTACTATTCTGCTCTAGGTTCCCCCACAACCCTCTAGCTATTCTCTTTCTGACAGTGGGTTCTATTCTAATATATTTTAATATATAGCTAATTAACTCTTCCCACGCATTTAGTAGCACACTGCGCCACGGCGGAAGTCCGTTGCAAGCTATTAGCCGCACACTGCGCCATAGAGTTGTTTCCCCTATAAGAAGTCTTTCTAGTTTTACTTCTACTGTTTTACTTATCTACTTTTCAACCTTGTTATTCCCTCTCTCTTGCGATCCCATCTTGTTATTCTATTAGGTTGTCCAGTTTTCTTCAATTTAGTATATAATAATATATATATGTTTATTTATTAACGAGTAGTTGGGATGGGTTTTTTTTTTAACCTCCCTTGAATTAACTGCTTAAAAATTGAGGAAATAACTCCGCTTGGAAAGAGTTAAGACAATTTTTGGTAAAACTAAATTGGGCAACTCGCTTGTATTTTGTCTCTGAGATGCAAGTTGGGACAAAGATGCATGCATGGTCCTCAGTTCTTCTGTTACCATGGTAACATTCAAATGTTGATGCCACACTCTGAGCAAGTAATGAGGAAATGTGTGTTCTTTAATCAGAAATGGTTCCCAAGGGACAACTGGATCAATCTCCGACTTATCCATAAGAAATTCTGCAGTGCATAAGATTAGAAATTTTTCATATACAAATACAAAAAAAATGTTAAACAAAAGTATTAACAGATTCATTTTAAAAAAGTTAATTGCATATTCTTTACATGACTGCAAATCAACCCCAGCTTTTTAACGCTGTTTGTGATTTTTATAGGCATTATTGCGTTCAGTAGTTTGCCATTGCTTTCTGAACGGGTGGTACCATTGTCCTTTTGTAAAAATCCACGCGGAACGATTTGAAACCAAACAAACTGTGCGCAGCGTGATTTGAACTCAGTATGTCAGGCTTAATAGACCGAGTCACTATCCCCTAAGCCACAAACACACTGCAGACGATTTTTATTTCATTCACATTCCTTTTCTATGGAAATAAATTTCATAAATTAACCAATTTCAGTAAACTCCGATTGACCACGACGTGAAATAGATAGCTTTTCTGTAGATTAAATACCTGAAATTTGATCAAAATGTGATGATGTAAATTTAATACTAAATTTAAATGAAACAATGCTTGGCGAAGACAGGTTTATTTAATAGACAATGCAGCACACCCTGCAGCAGTTAGTATGGATGAGTTAATAGCAGATCAAGTTTCACCTCCTCATTGAAGGTCAGCTGTAATGGTAGTCAAATAATTCTTGTCTCTTGCAACTGTAGAATATTCTGTTGGTGTTGTTAGTGTTTGCTCCAGGATGACCACTTCTAACTCACTCTTTGCGATTTCAGAAATAGGAGTACCAGTACATTGTGCTGTGGGGTCTTCTCTTCTTCAAAAGCTCCATATCGACCACTTGTTAAAACACTCTTTGTGATTTGTACGTGATCTGATCCTAATAGTGATTGTACAGTGTACCAGTTACGTGCCTACAAGTAGGCCAGCACATCTGATTTCTGCTACACTTTTTTATTTACTAGGGTATCTTCCTAGTCCCCTACCAGTCGCCTCTTACGACATGCCTTGTAGGCTGTAGTATTACTATTCTTTGCTCCTCTTGCAAGCGCCGCCAACACAAGAGTGGTGTTGTGGGTTCAAGCAGTTAAACTCCAATATTTTGTATCTTTAGGCCCAGATGACCAATAAGACAGTGGAAATTTTCTATCAAAATTTACTCCCTGAGTCTATAGGTATCTGTGGCGTAGAAATTAGGTTCTGGTCTCTCATACCAAAGGTACCAAGTTCGCTCCCTCATGGAGCCATCTGGATATTTTTCCAGAGATCCCAGTGTAGGTAAGATTGAGCTCCTAGTTCTATCAGAGATGGATGATAAAATGTAGGTCCTGTGTTCTATTTGAGCACGAAAAGGAACCATTGGCAGTTCAAAAAAGAGAAGAACAGGCTGGAAAGCTGCTGCCCGGGCAAAATTCATTAGAAAAAAATAAAAATAAACAGTCCTACAAAAATATCTTCACCATTTTCAAAATTATATCAGGGACCCTCAATGGTGCTACAGAGTTCATACACTGCAGCTGAGATTTACCTGTGTAAGAAAGAGATTGTAGCACACATGGTTACTCACTGAAGTGCAATGATGATGTTCCCATCAATCAATCATTCAACTCCCCTAACCTTTATCTCTCCCGAGCCCCCAACAGGGCAGCGGGACAATTGCAAATAGTACCATCTACTGTCATACTGTAGCAGGTGAAACACCTGATCTGACAAGCAATCTCTATTGACTCACAAACAAAAACTACCTACCAGGAAAACCAGCCTTGCTGCTACGAACATCTTTGAAATCCCACACAGAACACATCTCAGGGATCACAGGTTTATGGGTCAAGGTTAGCATCAGGTTTAGAGCTATCAGTTGCTGAGTAAGAAGCTCATGAGTACTCAAAAGTGGCAGGAGAATCTGAAATGAGACAAGTTGAATCAAGGCATATGTACCAAGAAATGTCCTTATTATATATAATATATATAAATGATATATATAAATTTTGTGTATATATAAATAATGTGATATATATATATATAACACCAACACCATGTTACCAGTGTCAAACATGATCAATAACAGCAGCTAATGAGTGGAAAATCATAACGACAGAGATGAGGTGCCTTAGAAGAGCTGCAGAAGTGACAATAAAAGACAAAATTAGAAATGAAGAAATCAGAAAATGACTGGATGTGAAACCAGTAATGCAATTCATAAAAGAACAAAAGATTAAATGGTTTTGACACTTGACAAGAATGTCCTGGTATTGTCTACCACAGAGAGCCACACAGAAAAAGCATAACGAGTACAGAGCAAGACCTTGCAGAAGATGGAGAGATGGCATCAAGAACAGTCTTAAAAAAATGAATAACAGCTTTGGTTATTGGTTACTAAACTGACGTCATTGCACTCCGGCAGACCCATAGGTGTTAAGTCTCCCCAACAGATATCAAGAGTATGCATACTGATGGTTCATGTGACTCGCTGATTAAACACACCTCTCACTCTGCCTCTCAGGCATCCAGTTCGACTTGAACAATGGGTAACTCCAAACTGCTTAAATCACTTGATCGATTCAACATCGATTTTAGTGTCCTCATCCAACAGAGAGCGAAGAGACCGAAGAATATCCCCTTATCCATCTTCAACTCCCCAACAATCGATGCTGTTGATGCAAGCCTGTCCGCTCTCTCATTACCGTAAACACCCGCATGCCCAGGACAGTATATCCACGTAAGCCGCTGGAGGTTAGAAACTTCTATAGATGACATCCACTCATACGAAACCTGCCCTTCTGGATCTTGTGAAGCATCGACTGAGAGTCAGATACAACAACTGCCCCAGTAAATGAAGTCCCAGAAATCCAATGGAGGGCAACAGTAACGGCCTCCATCCTCATACTAGAAGTAGTTGTCCTGTATACCCCACTTCGCTCTGCAACATCCCTACCATGCGCATTAGCTAAGAAACCCCAGCCGGACTTCTCACCACGTTGAACCGACCCATCGGTATATACAACAACATCATCATCACTTGCATTATTTTCTATCAGCTGCTTAACTGCGAGATCAGCCTTCATGTTGCCCCAATCTCTACATTCTCTTCCAAGAGTAATGATAACGTTGAGATAGTTCATCATGCTACCATCTGTTGGGATCCATTCTTCCCCTTTTGGTAGGGTCACAACCATAGTCACCTGGCCAATTGTTCTCTCAGCCTGGCCATCCACGACATGCCACGCTTGATTCTCGTGCCCTTAACATCATTAGTGTTCCTGTGTAGTGGATGTCTCTTATCCGAAGTAACCCACATATATGCTTTGGTTTGGGCGATTGCATGACGGGAGCGTAGTGACAGAAGGCCAAGCATATATCTCATCTTCACAATGGGGGTATCTCTAGTGCAGCCCAGAACTATACGCATACCTTCATTCTGAACCCTTTCGAGTCGTTCACATTGTGATCTTGATATCGTAAGAATTCCGAGTCCGTAATCTACCACTGACATTACCAGTCGATCTAACAAAATGGCAACTAGTGTCTGCTCAAGGTGTGCGGTCACCATAACTTTGAGAGCCGCAAGACCACGCTTGCACCGTTGTATCGTCTGTTCAATATGGTGTTTGAAAGATAGACTACGATCAAAGGTTATTCCAAGATAGCGCAGCCTGTCTCTGTGCTCGATGGTATGTTCATCAAAGATTACACAGAGTAGGTCAGCCTTGACGATGTGATTATTCAACGAGCACCACAACATACACGCTTTTTCAGGATTGACCTGAGAGCGAGACTCTACACCAACCCGAGATGGTACGCAATGTTTTCTGAATGTCGCCAACCATCTCTCGTCTATCTGACCCAGTCCTATATATTAAGATATCATCTGCAAATGTCAATGTCCACCCAATCCGTTGGCTGAATTTAGCTACATTTGCTGTGAATAACAGCTTACAAAGTGCATTAGAGTAAGCATACACAAGATCACTACATCCCCACCCCCCTCTACACTGCAACATTTTTTATTTACTAGAATAGCTTTCTAGGACCTACCCTAGTCATCTCTTATGACATGCCTTGTGGGTGGCAGTGTTACTGCTCTTTGCTCCCCTTGCGAATCCAGACAACACACTGGCGTAACTGCATTGATAAATTGTTATTAACAATTGTTTATCATGTCATACTACTTCTTCTTTTGTCAGCACACTGTTATCGGGTTGTTAACCAAGTGTCGTGGTTTTATGTATTTGTCTTCGCTTCTCTGGTGACTTGTGTTGTCAGCACACTGTTACCGGGTTGTTAACCCAGTGTCGTGGTTTTATGTATTTGTCTTGCGCTTCTCTGGTGACTTGTGTCATGGTTTTTCTTAGTCCCCTGGTAGAATTCAACTACGTTATCTATCCATTTTTTCCTCGGTCTTCCTCTCGCCTTCCTTACTGATATTCTGTTGTGGAAAGCTTCATAGGCAGTTTGGTCTGTTCACATTCTTACTAAGTGGCCAAACCACTTCATTCTCTGTTTCGCTATATAATTCAAGCACGGTCTTGTTCCAACCCTTTCTCTGATGCTGGTAATCGTTACTCTGTTGGTTCTTGTGTTGTTGGTGACTTTGTGGAGACATCTCATTTCGCATGTTGCTATTTTCTGTGTTATGTTTCTTATTCATTGTTCATGTTTGGAATTGGTAACATAGAGTGGGTATGAAGATGCTGTTGATGAACTGTTATTTAGCTGTCAGTGAGATGTTTGGATGTCTAAGTAGTGGCGCCAACTGGTAGGTTTATCATGTCATTAATGGATGTATATTTAGAAAAATATTAGAATTTTCTTTCACTGTGAACCTTACCTTGTTATTCTGATCCTTCTCAATAAATGTGTATGCCTCCTGCCATTCAGCCAGTACAAGGTGTTGTTTACACACTGTGTAAGCGTAGGTCAGTCCCTGTTGGTTCTCACTTGTTGACAGTTTTGTGTAATTGGTAGTTTTCAAATATAGCTGATCAAGATGTGCAAAATGTGCCCTACAAGTCTCTTGTATATGCCTTGCTGCCAGGTAACTTGTAGGGGAGACAAATATCAAGTCATCAAAGGGGGACAACTAGCAAGTAAACTAAATAAATGAATTAAAGCATTTAGATACAGAAATTGCCCATGTGGTGCTGGGGCCCTGAAGGAAAGCAAAGAATAGTAATGCTGCATCTACAAGGCATGTCATAAGAGGCGATCTGATGTAGGACCAGGAAACTACCCTAGTAATAAAAAGCATCGCAGAAATCGGGTGTGCTGGCATACTAGTAGGCCCATAACTGGAACAATATACAATTGCTCTTAGGCTTGTTTCACATACAAATCACATGTGGTCGATATGAAGCATTCAAATAAATATTTGTTTTAAAAACTGTAGTTACTGCCTGTAGTACCGCTTTAGGCGTGTAGAAGAGGGAGGAAGCCCGTCTGCCCAGCTGTTCGTGAGCGCTGAATACGGGTGACTATCCTCTGTGTGGTGGTTCAATTCCGATGGAGAAAAAGCCACAGATTTCCAGATTTAAGGTGTTCGTGGCATTGAACCGAAGGTTACGGTCCATGGCAGCGAGTCAAGAGCTGAAAGCTCAAGTGCTTCTGGATCGAAAACCGAGGAAAAGAGCCTGATAAATTTAATGGCCGATAGCTAGTGCAGCGCCAGAAACTGTTCAGGTTAGAAGTTTCTTTATGCCCCGACATAAAACAATCCTTGGCCATACAGTAGATTGAACACAGGTCTCCCGCATGTGAGCCGAAAATAATTCATTCAGCCAGACGCTCCGCTTTATATTTAACTTACACAAACAAACAAAACAAATGAAGATGATGAAATGTAAAACCAGTTAAATAAATCTCAGTATAAGAAGTTGTAATACAGGTCACTCACAAAGAAATATAATAACAGTGAGAGCAAGGAAGAAAGCAGTGTGTACATGTGGAAGTTTAAGGCAATCTACCATTTAGCAGCCTGTTCAAACTGTCCCTCCTTCATGAGGTTCTGCCCCCACTCAGTATAAATATCTTCCAACATTGAGTCTGATGGAGACAAACGTAGACTTGCCAATGATACTGCTTCTCTGACAGAATAAAAACAAATGAAATGTGATAGCTTCAGTACAGCAAATAAAATTATTAAAAAAAAGAAATAAAACAGACATATTGTATTCTTCTCATACCGTTATACATTACCGTGAACTTTCGGAGGGAAGAGGCACAAGGCAGACCACTGCTCAGATATAAATTGTCTTCAAGGCCTCAATGAATAACTTATCTATCTGTCCCAGCAAATGGGAAAAACTAGCTGATGATCGAGATATATAGAAAACAACATTACACAAAGGTGCAGAATCTTTTGAAGAGAGACAGGGATGAGCTGAAAGAGAAGAGAGAAAAGTGAAAACTTAGAAGTTGTCATAGTGAAATATTTGCCAATTGACAGTCTGTAAAGACGAAAAAGGCCATATATACATTACATACAACCTGCAAGTAAAATTTCCATATTGGATGAAAGTTATTTCTCCATATTATCATGGGTAGCTCATTCAATCTCTTTTATGGATATGAGTCTGATATTTCTCCTTTTTCAGTAAAGTTCATTACAGGGTTTTTATATGGTTTTATTGCTTTCTTGAACCATTTATCTTCCACTTCAATGTTTGCTTTGTGATTCTTTGATCATTTCTTCTTAGATTATGCCCAACATATCTCTACCATCTTTACCATCTCTTTCTTAGAGTAGTTGTTACTAGTGGTTGACCAGACATTTCTCGGATTTCATTACTTCTCCTGAGTTCTTCCAATTTTATGTTCATTATTTATCCTAAACATCTATTTTTAAATGCATGCAACTTACTTTCTATATTCTTAGTTATTTTCCAATTCTGGAATATGTTAGGATTTACATATATTTTCTATCTCTCGCTGCCATATGTTACAATTTACATCAATTTTCCAAATCTGGTGCGTTAGGATTTACATCAATTTTCCAACGCTTGCTGGCATATCTTAGGATTGATACAACATTGGAACATAAGCGATTTATGACTTAAGTACAATCATGTTCTGAGAGTTGCCATTGCATAGTGATTAGAACACTTGTATCCTAGATGCATGCTCCCGGGTTATTGTGTCTCTACGGTGAAGTGATCTTTTTCTTCTTTCTTCTTTGCGTTCATTCTTTACGACCAATTTTAATCACTCTGTGTGATATGTTTGATCTTTGCCAAGAACGTGTGTATACGTTGCACATTGGTTTAGTAGGCCCCTAAACGCACAGACTTCTACACGTTTAAGACACATGCATCGGATTTCAGCCAATGTGAAGTGATTAAAACATATGTTCGTCATTTTGAGGGTTGTTGGTTCGATTCTGAATCGAGTCACATGTGCAAATTCTTCATGAGATCCCTAGGAATGTTACTGGAGCTACGGGGTTTGTACTTTGTGCAACAGCAGATGTCGTATCATTTCTGCTGACAGGGATGGAGCCAAATGGGGAAGCTTGGTACAATGATGCTAATCCTTTGCCTATAGATACTGTTGTTTTTAGATTAGATATTTCCAGAAAAGGTGTGGATTTTGTATAAACTGTAATGGCTTTCATGTTGACCCAGACTCATTGAAAACTGTAATTTACTTGTCCACGTCAAAATCGTACATTTATCCAGTATTACCGCAGCCTACCCACGGTTTTCTCTAGATCTGTTCTGATCCGGCCTGACCACCTCAGATCTGTAGGTTTCCATACATCATCATGTGATCTTACAAATATCTGCAGGAATAAACTGTCCAAATTTCATGACTCCAAAGTTTGGTATTCTTAACCCTTTTGTCATATTGAGCCGATATTGAGCCGATATTGGTTCGCAGTGGCGGCTCATCATTAAGGGCCATTGGGGCCGGGCCCCACCAAAAATAATGTACATGTACTTATTACTTTATAAATTAAAATATAACCTAACCCAAAACCATGATTTTTCTGAAAAGATTTGTCTGGCCCCACCAACAAAAATGAGCACAAGCAACCACTGCTGGTTCGCTACATCTTCTTAAGATAACACAAATCCAGTATACTGGATAATTCTGTATACATTGCAATAAATGTGCATCCTGAGATGCACAAACTAAAGAGTGAATGAGTTAATTCTAATTTTTATATGTGTTGGCTTACACACTCTGGTATAACCAAAATAGAACGTGGCTCGGCTTAAAGAGGCTTTAAAAGTAACACACAAACAGAAAATGAGTTTTATAATTAAGATAAAATGTAGATATATCATTCACTTACTTAAATAGGCGGTGTCTTCTGAAGAGGTCGATAGCTTGGAGGACTTTATTAGCCGCCAAGAGATAACTGACCGCCTTATGGTACTGACCGTCCTCTTCAAGCTGCTCAGCATATTCAGCACTGACTACTTCCCACAAATCATAAGAAGCTGTCAGCAAACAAGAAAATAAACAAGGAACATAGTTATTAGTTAAAGAAAGATGAAGGGCTTGCCCAAAATGGATATTCAGATAATTTAACACTAGATTTTTTTAACAGTTCCAAAAGGCAAAGTATGATTAAAATGGTCCTGTCTGTCTATGTATTTAAAGAGTGAGTGTGTTGAGAGGTGATGTGTTGAGAGGGTGAGTGTGTTGAGGGGTGAGTTGTTGAGAGGGTGAGGTTTGTTGAGAATGTGTGAGTGTGTTAGGAGAGGGTGAGGTGTGTTGAGAGGGTGAGGATTTGAGAGGCTGAGGTGTTTGAGAGGGTGAGTGTGTTATGAGAGGTGAGTTGTTGGAGGTAGGTGGAGAGTGAGTGGTGTTGAGAGGTGTAATTGTCCTGAAAGGGTGGTATGTCTGTGTTGAGAGAGGTAGAGGTGTTTGGCGGAAGAGGGGGTGGTGTGTGTGTATGTGTGTGAAAGAGAGAGATAGACAGAGGGAGACAGAGAGAGAGAGACAGTGATTATTCAAAGGTGTCTCTAGTGTTTTTTTTATCATGGTCTGACATCATGAAGACAGACCAGAATGAAGGATAGTCAAGCACACAGATTCATAGACAGTCAAATATAGACGGGTATAATAGAGGTATGAGGTAGAAATGTAGACAGACACTGGTTGACATAAAGACGTGTAGTATAGAGAGACAGATATAAAGAAGGACACAGACACATGTACAGAGAAACACATGTAGCTTGGACAGGTCTGTAGACATACAGAGAGACATGTATGCAAACACATACAAAGATAGGTATGTAGACACATACAGAAACAGGTATGTAGAGATATATGTGCAGAAAGAAAATAATAACTTACATTGCATTGCACATCATATCATATCATAGCATTGCATCGCCCGTGTGGTGCTGGGACTCACAAGGGAAGCAAAGAATAGTACCACTGCACCTACAAGGCATGTCGTAAGAGGCGACTGATGTAGGACCTAGGAAGCTACTCTAGTAAATAAAAGCATCGCAGAAATCTGATGTGCTGACCTACTTGTAGGCGCATAACTGGCACAACATACAATTGCTCTTAGGCTCAGATCACAAACAAATCACACAGAGTGATTAACAAGTGATCGATATAAAGCGTTCGAAGAAGAAGAAGAAGAATAGATGCATAATATAACTTAGCATAACAACTTTACATTAGATTAATACCTATGTACACACACATACATACTCACACACACACACACACATCACATACATGCACATACACATATATACATACACAACCTCATTAATAAACATGTATGCCATTTATATCAACCAAAACAGACATACCAAGGGGGGCCATGGCCACAACCCAATCAGAAATCTGGTTAGCCTCCCGAGCGATTTGAACAGCTCCTGCCACGTTACCCCTCCAGAGCTCTAGCTGTAGATAGGGCTCCATATTAGCATGGCTCATGTGGTTGTTCTCTGTAAAAGATATAAGAACAATATTTCCAGACAAATCACTGAGATCAGCATCTGATCCAACATTTAAAGTAAATGGGGCACAGCGGTTCTAAACTTTATAATACAGATCACACCCAAGCAGAAATCTTCAAAACTCATTGAATATTGCCTATAACTTTTAAGTCTTCAGTGTATGAGAAAAAGCTCTAGAAAAATTTCCCCAATGCAACATATAAATAAAAAAGACCACGTAGTGCAACATATAAAATAGAAAGACCACAGCAGTGCAGCATTTGAAAACAGAAAGGCCCCAGTAGTGCAACATATGAAAACAGAAAGGTCACAGTAGTGCAACATATGAAAACAGAAAGACCACAGTAGTGCATCATTTGAAAACAGAAAGACCACCGTACTGCAACATATGAAAACAGAAAGGCCACTGCAGTGCAAATATGAAAACAGAAAGGCCACAGTAGTGCAACATTTGAAAACAGAAAGACCACCGTAGTGCAACATATGAAAACAGAAAGACCACCGTAGTGCAACATATGAAAACAGAAAGGCCACTGCAGTGCAACATATGAAAACAGAAAGGTCACAGCAGTGCAAAATATGAAAACAGAAAGGCCACAGCAGTGCAACCTATGAAAACAGAAAGACCACCGTAGTGCAACGTATGAAAACAGAAAGGCCACCGTAGTGCAACGTATGAAAACAGAAAGGCCACTCCAGTGCAACATATGAAAATAGAAAGACCACCCCATTTATTATCATCATATAGCTTGTCATGAGCAGAACTTTTCCACCGTAACAGTCCTTCGGAATGTATCTCTCATTCGTAAGCCAGATGTTCCGCCTCTGCAGCCGTCATGCTCAACCCATCAATTTCGTCCTGAATCCATCTTCTCCGTGGTCTTCCTATTCTCCCCTTTGCTGGGATGACTCCTTCCATAATGGTCTTCTCCAGCCCTTCATGTCTCTTAATATGTCCAAGACCACCCCATTGCAACATAGGTATATCTTCTTCTGCGAACGCTCCATTTCGACCAGTTTGTGGTTTTATGTGATCTGAGCCTAAGAGCGAATTGTGCGTTGTGCCAATTATGCGCCTATGGTGACTAGGCCACCATATCCGATGTATTGCCAGCATTTATTTACTAGGGTAGCTTGCCCTAGAGCGCTCTTTCTGACTATATTAGGTCGTTCCGGATTAGGCGCATTCTGAGTCATTGGAGACAAATGTGCTTGTCACGCAAACGTATTTTTTTGGCTTTTTAATTGCCCTTTATATGATCTGATATTGGCCTTACTTTTCTATCCACGGTGAGTTTGTTCCTGAGTAGTAGGAGATTCTCAGCCGTTTCGGAGTGCGTGTCGGCACTTGATAATTTGCAATTTTTTACTCTGCATTGTCCCTGTCCCCGGGAAACACTGGACTGGGTCTGTGCACATATATTTTGGAGGGTCGTTTCAATCGGCGCTAGCAACGCAACTAAGATTTTTCGCTCGCCAACATCATCCACCTCAGTCCTTCCGGGGATGTTAGTTGTTAATTAATACAACAGTACCATGCCCGGTTGTCCCAGGGAGGGCAGTTTCGTGAGACACTAAAATGCAACTTTAGGATTTACGCTTGGCCAATCTTACCCAGTAAATGTATCTATGCTAGGCCTTTGACACAGATTTTGTCGCAATCTTCCCAAGGTGTCGCCACGATACGTTAGAGTGTTTGCGGAGACACTTGCCGATACTGTTGATTCGTTACACATCGTTCTCATTGATTCCTTCCCCACAGCTAGCAATTTTGGTGCTGCCATTTGCTCCAATGGAGTTGGCATTCGTTCACAGACGACTCGTACGATACTGTTTCTTACGTTTCAGCAACTACTTTGGCAGTTTTTCATCGGACTTCGGCCAGGAGATGCGTGCATTATGTTCAGGGTTTTTAGACCTGCCATACTTTTCCGTACTTGCACTACTACCACTATCTGTAGCTACTTGTCGTGGGTAGCTACCCTTTCGATCCTTACCTGCTTTACCAGACTGCAGTGCTGCAATCGGTATCCAAATCTACCACGGGAAGGTGGAGTAAGGTCTTTGTCAGTACCAGATCAGTGACCCTGACTAATGCAATTGTAGTAATTCATACCCAGAAGAGACTACCACATATAATAGCCCAGTGTCCGAGGAGGGTGGCGCTTTAGACCACTTCCATTAAGAAGAAATACTAATTATGCCCTACTAGAAAGTGTAACAAAATTAAAATATTTAACCCCTTCGACCTTCTGTGCCTATATACCGGCTCCCAGTATTTGTTAAGATGACACAAAGCCAGTGCATCGGCTTAATTCAGTACGCATTGCAATATGAATGACTCCGGAGATAGCAATAAATTACGGAGTGAACTGGATAAAACTCCAATGTTAAAACGGTTCTGCTATATGAACCAGAAACATGGGGAACAACTAAAACAATAACGAATCAATTGTAAACATCTATCAACTGGTGTCTGTGCAGAATAGAAAGTCTGAGATGGTGTGATAGGGTTCCAAATAATTAAAAGAATGGTACATCTGTCCGTTCAGGTCTGTGTGAAGTTAGAAGATCGTGACAAAGTTCATTTCATTTGAGTCAGTAATATGCATCGTCTTTCTGTTGTCCTTGATGCTCTGTTTCCAACCTACAATTACTACTTCATCATCATCAGGTGCCGTGCCGGCTGGCGTAGGCGATCATGGATCTCCACAAATCTCTGTCGTTGATGTTTGCTATCAACTCAGATGTTGACGCTCTACCGTGCCATGAAGTCAGGCTATCCCAAATTTTCTGTCTCTGTCTTCCCCTGTCTCGTCTACCCTAGATTTTACCGGTTGTCACAATGTGTTCTAAACCTCCCTCCTCATCACATGCCCGAAAATGATGACTGCCTCTTTCTTATATTGATAAGCTTTCTCGTGTCTTGATCTCGTTCAGCACCTCAACATTAGTCATTTTAGCAGTCCATGGAATTCTCATCATTCTTCTATAAAACCACATTTCTGTGGCCCTCAGAGATTTTTCGATATGTGTGTTCATTGTCCATGACTCGCATCCGTATGTCAGTATTGGTTCTATGTAGCACTGAATAACTGAATTACTACTTACGGCCCTAAAATTAGGAACTTATTGTTTGACTCTACATATTGTGTGTTGTGCGAGAAATGAAATTCTTCACCTATCTTGTATCCTTTGCTTGATAAAGGCATTTTGGTCGAAACGTTGCTGTGTATTGTTATTGTTTTTGTATTTTGTAAAACTACAGTACTTTGTTTTTATGAGTTTCGCCATTGCTAAATCATATCCATGTTCTTTGCACGTTGTTAACATTTCTAATGTTACACTTTTGAGTTACTTATTTCAACCTTCATTACAGATTATAAATGCAATCTTCATACCAACACTATGCTACCAGGGCCAAACATGGACAAGGGCAAAAGAACAAGAAAGGAAAATCACTACCTGTGAAATGAGATGCTTGATGAAAGTGGTAAATAAAACAAGAAGAGACCATATAAGAAATGAGGAAATTAGAAGAACAGTCGGAACAACATCTGCTATTAGATTCATTGAAAAACAGAGACTCAAATGGTTTGGCCACTTGATGAGAATGAACCGGAATACACCAGTTGCAAGAGCGTACAACCTGAAAATGGAATCATCAAGAGGAAGAGGCAGAAAAAGATGGGTTGATGGAGTTACAGACATCTTAAAACTCCACAATACCACAGCATATCAAGTGACCGAGCGTGCATTATCTCGAAAACCGATCATCAGTTAAACCTGCTACGCCTAACGGCAAAAAAGCAGAGAAAGACAAAAGAAAAAAGAAAGAAAGATCATTACAGACTTCAAACAACAACTGATAATTGTTTTTTTTTTCAAACCTAACCTCTGCTATCAATGACAAACATTGTTCATTGCAAGAGTACATGACAGAAAGAAATTAACATGTAAAATACAATGTTTGTGAAAGGCTATTAGTGCCCCACACCATCTCCCCGAAGACACAGAATAAAATATGATGCTACCAGGATAAATTGTAAAACGTGGAAGACAGGCGCGACCTGGAGAAGAAGGGTAGAATGAAATTGAAAGAAGTGAATCACAGCTGGAACACAATACAGAGAAGAATGTTGTGTATTTGTTGCTGCTATTCTTCTTATTCGTTGTTTTGTTCTTCTCCGTACGTCCGCTATGAATTCATGTGTAATTCAGGGCGCCTTGTACGGCTTTTTGGTTGAAACGTTGCTGTGTATTGTCATTGTTTTTGTAAAACTATAGTACTTTGTTATTACGTGTTTTGCAAAGCTAAACAAAGTTAGGAAGCAAAATTAATGAATTTACAAACCACAAGAAGAAATAGATGTTTTTATCTTAAGTCTAGATCACATTTCATTAATGCTCTCAAAATGTGTACAGTATAATCTTGTTTGAGACTTTATTTTTCTCTCTCCCCCTCACTCTAGTTTGTGACGCTCTTGATGCTTGTGACAGCAACACATGTACGCCGTTCTCCAGTCATCCTTACTTTCAACATAAACTCATGTTTTACAGTTAATATAGTTTTATCATATAATCCAATATAACAAAAATATAATCTAAACAACATTTTCTAGAAGTCACACATTGCGCTTATACTGCATGTGCTTCTATACTATTTTGTTTAACTTTAAATAAAAATGCGTTACAGTTTATTCTAAACCAGCGTTTCCCAAACTGGGGTTCGCAGACCCCCGGAGGTCCGTGTGGTACTCACAGGGGGTCTTCAAGCGCTTGAAGAAATAATATGAATTTGACATTTCAAACAAACAAATATATTTTGTTAATATGTATAAAAATATGTATATTCCACTTCTAGTTGTTCTGCATTTATTTCGTTATCTGTTTTTAGCCATAGATTTTCATTTTATGCCCGTTGGAATATGTCAGTCGTAGTCTATATGTAGTGTGCTGTGAAATTCGTCACTCCTGTTGTATCGTTTGCTTGATAAAGGCCTTTTGGTAGAAACGTTGCTGTGTATTGTCATTGTTTTTGTATTCTGTAAAACTACGGTACTTTGTTATTACGTGTTTCGCTATAAAAACAGTGGTCAACTAGTTCCGCTGTGAAAACAAAGGAATCGGACCAGACCGGAGTGTAAATGTCTGACAGGGCGAAATGAAAGATCATATGAAGTTTCCCCCCAGTCTGAGAACATTGTTTACTATTGTAACACATTGGTTATTGGTTACTAAACTGACGTCACTGCACTCCGGGCAGACCCATAGGTGCTCAGTCTCCCCAACAGATATCGAAGAGTATGCATATTAATAGTTCCTGTGGCTCACTGATTAAACACACCTCTCACTCTGCCTCTCAGGCATCCAGTTCGACTTGAACAACGGGTAACTCCAAGCTGCCTAAATCGCTTGATCGATTCAACATCGATTTTAGTGTCCTCATCCAACAGTATGCATACTAATGGTTCATGTGGCTCGCTGACTAAACACATTTCTCACTCTGCCTCGCAGGCATCCAGTTCGACTTGAACAACGGGTAACTCCAAACTGCCTAAATCGCTTAATCGAATCAACATCGATTTTAGTGTCCTCATCCAACAGGCAGTCGCGAAGAGACCGAAGAATATCTCCTTATCCATCTTCAACTCCCCAACAATCGATGCTGTTGATGTAAGCCTGTCCGCTCTCTCATTACCGTAAACACCCGCATGCCCAGGACATTATATCCACGTAAGCCACTGGAGGTTAGAAACACAAAGATAATTCATTCCTGTCCATTTTCATATATCAAAACATTTGTTAGTCCGCGGCAGCAAAATGTATTTCTTCTTCTTCTTCAATGATCCAGCGGCACTTGAGCTCTTGTCCTTCGGCCCAATGCTATGTAGTGGTATCTGCATGTGTTTGTAAGTTGTTCTTTTGTTCCGTATAATGTGTTCCATTTATCTGGCCTTGGAGAAAGGAGAATCTTCCTGATGTCATCTAGTGCTTGGCACCTGAAAAGGTGGTGCTGAACGGTTTCATGATGATGTGCACGCAGCTGGCACTATGCAGTTTGTTGTGGTTGAATTCAGTGATTATTTTTTTTCCGATCCAGAAGCACTTGAGTTTTGAGCTCTTCGGCTCGGTGCCATGGACATCGTAAATCTGGATAACCTGTGGCTTTTCTGCCAGCCCGCGGAATTGAACCCGCACTCACATAGGGCTTGTCACCCGTCGTCCAACGCGCTACGAACACTCTAGGCAGGCGGGACAAGTGATTATTAAGTGTTATGTGTTGGGTTCGGAGTCTAAAAATGGTGCTCTGATCTCTTCTTGTAAAGTGGTTGATGTTGTCATTAAGGTTAGGGCTGGCCATATGGGTGTACACCTCTCTTCCTGTGTTTCCCATTGCCAATCTGTTCAGCCAAATTTCTTTATTTGTTGTCATTAGGATTTGCTTTGCTGTATGGAGAGTTGTTGCCATGATTGGTTGTTCTTGTGTTGACCCTTTCTTGACTAGCCTATCTGCTTTATCATGTCCAGGTGTATTTGAATGTCCAGGGATCCACAGCATAGTTATTTTGATGTCATGTGATGTAACAAGTATGTCAATATCTAGGGCTAGATGGGAGAGTTCACATTTACAATGTCCACCATCTTTTAGAGCTTGAAGGGCAGACATTGAATCTGTGAAAATAATGATGTTTTGTGCCTTTGATGGAAAGGCATCGAAAACAGTCTTCAGGTGGTAAAACGTTGCTTCTAACGCATGAATTTCAGCCTCATAATTGGAGCATATCTCCCGCATGCACCAATCAGATCTTCGGATGATCTGTCTGGGTACTGTATATATACTCCGTAACCTGCTTTGATGGTATCTTTTTTTTTTTTTTTTCCAGAAGCACTTGAGCTTTTCAGCTCTTCGGCTCGGTGCCATGGACATCGTAACCCTTCGGTTCGGTGCCACGAACACCGTAAATCTGGGGAACATGTGGCTTTTCTGCCAGTCCGCGGAATTGAACCCGCGCACACGGAGGATTAGTCACTCGTAGTCCAACGCGCAACGAACACGCTGGGCAGAGCTAACAAATGTGGTTTAAAAAGGGGTCCGTGGTAATGCCAAGTTTGAGAACCGCTGGTTTAAACAGTTCACCGTTGGTTTTCAGCAAAGTGTGACGGCAGCGAACGGCTAACATTGCCGCAGTGCATTTGTTAGTGCACGAAGTTTAATCATAAAATGTAAATGGGTTCGTCATCTCTCCACTCTTTGTTCACATTCAGAGGTCGACATGAACACATTTGGGTCGGTGATTGTGACATCGTATCGGTGTCAAGGTCAGCGAATCCGAAACTGACAAGACACTTCACCTCCAAATGATTACCTCTGAAGTTCGGAAAATAAAGTCAGTTGAGCGGAAACGGGCGGAAATTGCACAGCAACTGTGTAAACTGATACGATGAGTATGGGTAGACCTTTCGCGACACAGTTTGGACTTCGTACTCGGCTATATGCAAATTATTCGCAACATAGTGAAGACTTGATATATCAACTATGTGTAGATCTTTTACGACACAAGTGGTGGTCTGATTCATCGGCTATATGCACATTTTTTCTCGACACTATTGGAACCTGATTCATCGACTATATGCACATTTTTTCTCGACACTATTGGGACCTGATTCATCGACTATATGCACATTTTTCTCGACACTATTGGGACCTGATTCATCGACTATATGCACATTTTTCTCGACACTATTGGGACCTGATTCATCGACTATATGCACATTTTTTCTCGACACTATTGGAACCTGATTCATCGGCTATATGCACATTTTTTCTCGACACTATTGGAACCTGATTCATCGGCTATATACACATTTTTCTCTCGACACTATTGGAACCTGATTCATCGGCTATATGCACATTTTTCTCTCGACACTATTGGAACCTGATTCATCGGCTATATGCACATTTTTCTCTCGACACTATTGGAACCTGATTCATCGGCTATATACACATTTTTTCTCGACACTATTGGCACCTCATTCATCGCCTATATGCACATTTTTTCTCGACACTATTGGAACCTGATTCATCGGCTACATGCACATTTTTTCTCGACACTATTGGGACCTGATTCATCGACTATATGCACATTTTTCTCTCGACACTATTGGGATCTAATTCATCGGCTATAGCACATTTTTCTCGACACGAATATACATGATGCATCGCCTATATGCATATTTTTTCTCGACACTATTGGGACCTCATTCATCGCCTATATGCACGTATTTTCGCGACACAGTATATGCATGATGCATCGCCTATGTGCATCTTCTTCGTGACAGATAATAGAGAAAAGTTACATACACGGGTATTTTCACGATACAGATAGTTGGGGACATGTTACATAGTCTAGGTGATCTTTCGCGATAGAGAAAGTTCGATACCGATACATCGGCTATGCGCAGATCTTTCATGATACAGATAGTTGGGGACATGTTACATAGTCTACGGGTAGATCTTTCGCGATAGAGAGAGTTCGATACCTGATACATCGGCTATGAGCAGATCTTTCATGATACAGATAGTTGGGGACATGTTACATAGTCTATGGGTAGATCTTTCGCGATAGAAAGAGTTCGATACCTGATACATCGGCTATGGACACATCTTTCGCTATTCAGACAGTGGGAGCTAAGACTGCAATACAGATAGTACACAAACAGAGATATGTAAGGAAAAACAAGAGAGGCAGGAGAATATATTGAAAGATACAGGGTGTTCAAGATTAAAGCAGCCCCATTGACAAATCGAAAGTTGCCAGATAATCTATCGCGTTATGTTTATGTACTATTTAAACCGGTTCTGACTAGCTCGTTTTACGTCACATTTGTTCATCGCCCCTTCCCGCACTACAATTACATACCGTCACATAACCTTGACCTATACTACGTCATAACTGAACCTTCTCATTTTCATACATATATGCCAGATTGACTCCATTCACAGGCTGCTATTATCTTGAACACCCTGTATAAAGCAATAGAAAATGAGAGGAATGAAAGTCCATGAAAGGAAAACTGAAAATATACTAACAAAAATATTCAGACGAACATAAGACTGAAAGAAAGGAGAGTATGCTAGACAAAAATGAAGACAGAAAACAAGCCACTTGGAAACAAGACCAAAATAACATAATACAATAGGAAAAAACAATTCAGAGATAGAAAAGAAAGAAAGTATGTGTGAAAAGCTCAAGCAGTAGCATGTCCCTTGCGGAACGTCGTTTTCCTCACAGCCCGCCTGAAAAACTGTCTCTAGCAAGTTCTCCCGCCTCCTCCAGCGTCATGTTTAAGATTTCTTTGATGTCCTGCTGCCATCTTGGTCTTCCCTGCATCGTACATCAGGGATCATGCCTTAAATTTAATTAGTTTAACGTTGAAAAAATATTTCATCTTTCCAGACATGATGTTATTTATGAACCAATGCTTCTCGATATGCAGGTCTCGTAGGATGTCTTCGTTTTCTTCTCTTCGAGGATGTTCTAAAACGTTTTCTGTAACATCTTTATTTCAAGAGCTTTAATTTTGTTCTTTAATGTTTGTGTCGTGGTCCAAGTTTCACATCCATATGTTATCACTGGTAATATACATATTCTCAGAAGTCTTACTTTTGTTATCAGTTATATGAGGACTATCATCATAGCACTCTGGACATGTCCATAGGTGCTCCGATCTCCGCATCAGCAAATCCAGCAGCGTCCAGCGGCCCAACACGCCAGTTCGATGTTGATTAATCAATCTCTTTGTATATTTAATATGTCGTTCTTTTCGGGCTGCACCAATATTGACACCCATCTCTTTCAATCTGGTCAACGAGTGGGATTCACAGCCCTGAAACTCCTCTGTTCGGAAAGACTCTCAATGCGTGAAGAATGTCACTTGATCCATGGCAGCTCCCTCTGATATTGTAGCCAAGCCAGCCAATCTATCAGCTCGTTCATTACCCATAACTCCTGCAGGGACAAAAATGAAGGTGATTTCTCTGATCATTGTCTGTACCAGTACCTCCACCCAGTTGCGTCTCACCATACCTGATTCGACTTTACGAATCATGCTCATGGAGTCACTGAGTATGAAAACACGAGAGTAATTGTGAGATGCCAACCAGTTTACCGCCTCCGTAACCGCCCGAACCTCCATTGTCAAGCTACTTGTGGTTGTTGCGTAGGCCCCATTGGCCTCTCTTATTATTTTTCCTCCTGAGAGTGCTGAAAAAGCCCACGCACGGCGTTGTTGGTGAATGACTGAACCATCGGTATAAATAACAGGTGGTGCCATAGTCGTATGGAGTAAAGAACTATACCTTCAGGAAGGCCACAACCAACTACGTAACACCCTATTCTACAATAATATTCCTTCTGATGCTACACTATCCAACAATAGTAAGGTCCGTACAGTCATCAAGAACCTCATTGCCTCCAAAGACCTTCCTACCGGCGCATCATCACTATGTGTCATCGACAGTTGTTTGGGCAAACCCGCATTCTATATGCTCCCAAAAATTCATAAACTTCACAATCCTGGTAGGCCTATTGTTTCTGCTTGCTCTTGTCCTACGGAACATATCTCCGAATTCCTTGATAGTATCTTCAATCCTATAGTCACCACACTACCTTCATTCTTGAAGGATACTAACCACACTTTGTCTGTTTTTCTTCTATTAAGTTGTTGCCTGGCAGGACTTATCGCCTCTTCCTCCTTGATGTCTGCTCACTGTATACCTCTATACCTCATTCTGACGGACTTCAAGCTCTCCAGTTTTTCTCGACAGGAGAACTAACCCTCTTGTCTCCACCTCGACTCTCCTTCGTCTTGCTGAACTAGTTCTCACTCTCAACTCCTTTCAGTTCAATGACCAGTTCTTCGAACAGATTAGTGGGTCGCCATGGGTACTAAAATGGGACCCAGTTATGCTTGTCTATTCATGGGTCATCTTGAACACTTAGTATGGAACACCTATGATGGCCCTCTTCCGTCCGTGTATCATAGATACATCGATGATTGTATTGGAGTTACCGATATGTCTGAAGCCGATTTATCACTCTTCATCACCTTCATCAATGCCTTCAATCCTGCTATTCGGTTCACCTCTCACATCTCTACCTCCTGTGTCAATTTTCTTGACATCACTATCACCATCGGCCTATCCACTATCACTACATCAGTATACTACAAGCCTACTGATACACATAGCTTTCTTCTGTATACCTCTTCCCATCCCCAGGCCTGTCGTGACTCTTTACCTTTCTCTCAACTCTTACGCCTTCGTCGCCTCTGTAGTGAGGACGACGATTTTCTTGATAGAGCTCACGAGATGCTGGATTTCTTCCGCCAGCGCCTATACCCGGAGAATGTGCTTACATCTGCCATGCATCGGTTTCAGCTAATTGCTCGCCAGGAGGCCCTTTCTCACATACATAGAACCCCAAATTCTGACAGGGTTAAACTTATCTTAACTTTCCACCCTCATAGTTCCCTGGTGAAAAGGTCTTATTCCATCATCTCCTATTCTTCAGTCTGATCCTGAGACACGTTCAGTCTTCCAACACTATCCTTTGGTGGCTTACAGACGGAACAGAAGCCTCAAGGATATGTTGGTACACAGTCGCCTCAAGCCTAATATCCAGAGTCACTTGGGCACCATTCAGTGCGGACGTCGGCGCTGTAATACATGTGCATATGTAATACAGACCCCCACTGTCTCTTTTCCAAAAGCTACGTATGCCATTCAAGACAGTTTCACGTGTGAGTCCCAATATCATCTATGCCATCACCTGCAAACGATGCAACAAGTCCTATATTGGCGAAACCGGTAAGAGACTCAGTGACCGATTCGCCCAACACTTACGCGATATTCGCCAATGCTCTGTGACTCCTGTGGCCACTCATTTCAACGATACTGGCCATTCAGGAGTTGACGATGTCCAGGTCACAGCCATCCGATCATGTTCCTCCGATGATCGCAGTCGATTCGCCCTGGAGAACCGTTTTATTTCATTCTATGGCACTTTGCGACCTCTTGGACTCAACGCATTACATTCCTATGCTTCTTAGTACTGTCTTATCTCGTGCCTTGTTATCTATATGTGTGTTTGCTCCATATATGTGTCATTTATCCACTATATTGTTTATTGTTTCTCTTCTTTTCCACTTTCGGTTTTTGTGTTGCACTCATTTCGTTGTTCGTTTTTATTCCCAGATTTTCATTAGATAGGTTTATGTTTCCACATGTAATCGTCCATTTGTAGTGTTCCTCGAAATTCGTCATTCTTGTTGTGTTGTTTGCTTGATAAAGGCCTTTTGGTCGAAACGTTGCTGTTTATCGTCACTGTTTATGTATTTTGTAAAACTGTAGTACTTTGTGTTTACGTGTTTAGCTATTTTTCAAAGTTTTACTGCAGCCTCCACCTTTTTCGATAAATAACTACATCTGTATCATTGATGATGTCATTCAAGAGAGCCTCCACCTCCACGTTTAGCAGTGATAGATTATTTTGTTCGCAGTTTTTCTTAATTGATGTAATAACGGTGAAAGCAGTCTGAAATTGAGGTGGCACAGCAATTCATTCCTCTCCTGTTTCAATTCCGGAAGGATCACATATTTTCCTAAGCGTATCTTCCGCCTGACTCAGTCATGATCTGTCTCTCTTGAGTCTACACCCTTTCTCCTTAATGAGTTCTTCATGGAGAGGATATTTCTTGTTTGCATTGATTCTTAGATATGATCGAACTCTCCAAGTTTCAATTCTGTTAGCAATAGTTGGGAGATCAAGAAGGAATCGCGTTAACACTCCTGGTATATCTTTGGTGCATCCCAGAATGATTCGCATAGCCTCATTCTGAATTCTTCCCAGTCTCACTGTTTGCGTAGGATTAATTGTTAGGACTTTTGTTTCTCTGCTTGTGTCGTGCCATAGTTTCTTCATACTGAATAAAAATCAGACAAACTAAATTACCTCAAGTTGCTATGCTTCCATGATAAATAGACATACTGATATACCAAGTCACCGGCGACTAATTTCAAACTTCTAAAACCATCACATTCTATCACATTCCATCACATTCCATCACATTCCATCACATTCCATCACATTCCATCACATTCCATCACATTCTATCACATTTCATCACATTCTATCACATTCCATCACATTCCATCACATTCCATCACATTCCACCACATTCTATCACATTCCATCACATTCCATCACATTCCATCACATTCTATCACATTCTATCACATTCTATCACATTCTATCACATTGGGTCTCTGTAGCGTAGAGGTTATGTGCTTGTCTCTTGTGCCAAAGGTACCAGGATCGCTCCCTCGAGAAGCCATCTGGATATTTTTCCGAGACCCTGATCACCATCGACCTCAGTGTAGGTAAGATCGAGCTACTAGTCCTATCGGAGACAGACGATGAAATGTAGGTCCCGTGTTCAATTTGAGCACGTAAAAGAACCATTGGCATTTAAAAAATCGATAAGAGCAGGCTGGAAAGCTGATGCACGGGCAAAATTAATAAGAAAAGATTAAAAATAAAATTCCTTCAAAAATATCTTCTGCATCTTCAAAATTACATCGGTGACACTCATCGGTGCTACGGAGTTCGTGCACTGCATCTGAGATCTTCCTGTGTAAGAAAGAGATCGGAGCACACATGGTTACTCACCGAAGTGTAATGATGATGGTCAAATCCAGTGGTGTCTCGTGATCATTTTTGTTGGTGGAGCCAGACATATATTTTCGGAAAAATCATGATTTCGGTTAGGATATATTTAAATATATAAAATAATAAATACACGTTACACCTTATTGTTGGTGGGGCCCGGCCTCGCTGACCCTTAATGACGAGCCGCCACTGGTCATATCCATCAATCAACTGACCCTTAATGACGAGCCGCCACTGGTCATATCAATCAATCAACTGACCCTTAATGACGAGCCGCCACTGGTCATATCAATCAATCAACATTACCATCACCATTAAGATAATGCAAAACTTCCAACGTTTGCACTAGAATAGAATTTCAATAACATTATCTATAAATTGATAATAGATTTGATTTTTTTTTAAAACGAGACCATTGATCTACTTCAAAAGTGCAGAACACAGTGATACTTTTGTTATTTATTTGTACGGATAACCCTATCAGAGCACGTACCATCTTCTTTTGTTCTTTTTTCCAGGATAAGAGAAGTCGAGAAAGAGTCCTTGTGTGCGCTTCATAAATAGTGTCTTTCATCGCCTATGTTATATATATGTGGTCAAATCTCTTATGTCAAATCTCGCTTGTATTGTCAACATTTTCAATATTAGATTAAATGTTTACGAAGCAAGTGCATCCATATGTTACGTATAAGTCTCGTTAGTCCGTGTTGCGTTAATTCGTGCAGTGTTAGCACATGTGTTAACTCATGTCGTGTTAAGCTAGTCTCGATCGTATTACGCTAGTCCATGTCATGTTATCTCAGTTCTTCTTCTTCTTCGATCGTTCTAGGCCTGTTTTAATCATTATCATTGTGATATATAAACAGCCAAACATCAGAACGTGATGTACGTGCACCAGCCTTCCGCACCTATTTGAGCTCAGTTGCTTATCCTTCGGTGGGGTGTTCGTTTTCAGCCAGCTTTTGATTTACTAGGGTGAGCTTTCCTAGGTTCGATCAGCTTTGCCGTATTTTTGGGCTTTGTGATCTACGCCGGGACAGTGAGTTACGCTATTTATGCCCGTTCTGACTGAGAAATATTTCTCGGGGCTTGTAAGCTTATCCTCGGACGGCGTCTTACTCGTATAAAACACCGTGTAAAGTATCGGCCTTCGCCAATGTTCAGACCCGAACTTCCTGTCTGATCCGTACATTGTCGGCCTTGATTTACCGTACATTTTGAGTATGATCCGGAGAAGGAACATTCTCGGCCTTTTCTAGACGCGCATTGGTACGTGGCAATTTGCAATTGACCTCGAAAGCACTGGCATGGGGCCGAGTACAAATAATGTAGAGGGTCGTTTCAGTCGGCGATATCAGCGTAACTGTGGATTTTGCGCTCGCCGCCCTCACCCGCCCCAGTTATTCCGGGGATGTTAGTTACGACTGCAGACAAACCTTGTCCGGTTGCCCCAAGGCTGACAGTTCCGTTTGGCATCACCAACCTCAGTTCTTCCGGGGATGTTAATTTTTAGTCGCACAGTACCTTGCACGGTTTTCCTAGGGCGGGTAGTTTCGTTATGCACTAAACGCAACTTGTTCTTTTGCACTCGGCAAACCTTGCCCAGTACATGTATCTGCACCAGGCTATCGATGCGGGGTCAGCTGCAATCTTCTCTCGCACCAACACGAGGGTAGACTTTTATTCGTTACGGTCCTGTCTTATTTATTCTTGCCGACGGGCTGGCAATGTTTGCCCTCTCCTCAGGGCTTCGAGCTTCGCCCTACGTGGGCATACGTTTGGTCACTGGATGCACCTCTCATCCATGTCTGAGACGTTTCGTTGCTGTTTCTTTGCGTTCAGGGACTTTGGCAATATCTTGTTGGACATCGGTCAGGAGATTTGTGCGTTTTGCCTGTATGTATCTTTATTGTATTTCCGTAATTGCACTGCTACCACTACCAGTAGTTTTCTCTACCCGATCCCTGCCCCTCTTAGCCAGACCGGAACCAGAGTCTGTTTCAGGGTCACCGCGTGGAGGTTGGGGCAGGGTCTTGGTTAGCGCGCCCCCCTCGCTAACCCTGGCTCATGTTACCACCATGACCTCATGAGCCTTTGACCCCGTTACCTCAGTTCATTTTGCTATAGTTTAATTTATTTAAAATTTAAACCTTGTTGCTTCCTGTAGAACCGCTTTTTAGGGCGGTATAGGACAGCTGGGACGTGAACCTGAGCGGAATTTAATGCCCGCATGCCTAGTACAGTCGCCGCTAAGCTGTTCAGGTTAGGATTATTTCTGTTATGCTCACGACAGAAAAACAATCCTTGGCCTTATCGTGAATTGAACACTGTCTTCCGCATGGGAGCCGCTCCGTAATCCATTCGCCCAGACGCTCCTCTCAATTCAGATTAATTCATTTTATGTTAATTCACGGTGTGTTGTTAGTCGACATTATCATAACAAAAATGCGACTAATACATTCACTGGTTTTATTATTTGGGGGGTGGGGGCAGAAGAAAACTGAAGATGGGTTGTCGGAGTGGTGTCGGAGTGGTGTCGGAGTGGCGTCGGAGTGGTGCCAGAGTGGCGTCGGAGTGGTACCGGAAATTCAATATATTTGTGACATAAAAATATAACATGATACAAAAAAATACTGATACACAGAGGGATGACCAGATTACAGACAATACCCGTTCTTGGTGTCTGACTGTTTATATATCACATAAGAATGATAAAAACAGCCGTAAAGAACGATCGCAAGAAGCAAAAAAAGAAGATTACAGACATAATAGAAAGGCCGACCTGTAAATAGACTATAGACTGATGACAGAAATAGACAGACCGAAAGAACAAATTAAGAGACAGTCCAAAAGACTACATTTTTATGTTTAGATAATAAGGCCACCTCAAACGAAATTCCAATTTTGAATTGGAGGAGATGCGTTTCACAACACAGTTTTTCTAGAACACTCAGATCTTATACTCATTTCTTGCCCGTCTGCCCAGCGTGTTCGTAGCGCGTTCGACTACGGCTGACTATCCCTCTGTGTGTGCGGGTTCAATTCCGCGGGATGGCAGAAAAAGCCACATATTCCCCAGATTTACGGTGTTCGTGGTACCGAACCGAAGGGTTACGATGTCCATGGCACCGAGCCGAAGAGCTGAAAAGCTCAAGTGCTTCTGGATCGGAAAAAAAAAATACTCATTTCTTAGGCTAGTGGTCTGGGTTCAATTCTACAGTGGCGGGAATTTATCCGACCGTAACAGTTTTCAGGTCGACCCAGCCTCAGTTGCATACCAGGAAAAACACTGGAAAGTAAGCGCGGTCGGCGTGATATTGACTACATCACTCATCGTGTTCCGGCGGTCAATGAAAGATACGAATCCAACACTGTATTACCCCACATACCTCTCGGTATGAATAGTTCCTTTATCTTTTTTCAGGTCTTATAATCTGACGATCACTTGCAGGAATGAAGAAGAAGAAGAAGAAAGACAATAAATGGCTGGATAAACACAGAGACACGAGCAATCAGTTATATATTTTAGTATCAGTATTATCCGATACCCTAATTAAAAGATATTTGCATAGAACATCAATGTCTGCAACTAAGCAACGGCACGCACTGTCTGCAAGTCTTGTCAGAATCTTTAGAACTACTTTCTATACAAGTGTTTTCATACGTCAAACCAAACAACGCCTTTATATCATTTCTTGTTTGTCGAGATCTTTATGATAATGATAACTGATCAAATAGTTTAGTCGTATCAATGTTCTGTTTTATGTGATAAACAGTGTTCTTGTTTACGAAACTATCGTCATCACCGTCGTCATCGTTGTCATAATCCTTATAATCGTCATCATGAGCATCATCATCATTAGCATCATCATCGTCATCATCATCATCATCAACGTCGTCATCATAATCGTCATCATCACCGTCATCATCATTATCATCATCATCGCCATCATCGTCATGATAACATCCTCATCACCGTCATCATCATCATCATTAGCATCATCGTCATCACCACCACCGTCATCATATCATTATCGTCATCATCATCCTTATCATCATCATCATCCCCATCATCATCATTATCGTCATAATCATCATCATCACCATCATCGTCATCATCAACGTGATCATCATCATTATCATCCTCTTCAGCATCACAGTCATTACCATCATCATCACCACTAGTATCATCGTCATCATGATACTCTCGTGTTCACATTGTAACATCATACTGAAGCAACAACATCATTTTTGCAAAGTCTTTTACAATGCTTTGTTTCTAGATCTGAATTGTTATTCCTAACCCAACCCACTGGGAAAGAAAGTGTACTCACTATCTCTGACAATTCACACATGACCAGATCGGCATTACTGAACCTTCATGGAGTACAAGATTCCGGTAGACATATCCGCCGCCATAATCATAAACGTTCGCAAGTCGTTCCACTACGTGATAAATGGCTATGCCCTACTCACAAAGAATATATCCTCAGATTAAAGAATTCAATTATGCTATCAGTGCCAGACCTGGACACTGACATCAAATGATAGAAGAAAACTGGTCACGACAGACATGAAGTGTCTGCGCTAGTGAGTGAAGTGAGTGCTGGGGTGGAAGAAAAAACAGGTTGAGAAATGAAGACATCAAGAAAAAGTAGGTACAACATCAGTGCTGGACTTTGTCAAGAAACAACAAATTAGATGGTTCGGCCACATAAGCAGATTGCCAACAGACAGTACTACTTACTACTACTTACTACTACTACTACTATATACTCTGGTTCAACGGACAAGAAGGCGTCTGCCAGCAACGCGATGCGGAGCGTATTGAGCACGGCCAGGCACGTAGAACGCCCTGGTCATCCGCTGCACCCAGATCCTTCTCCAGCCGTCTCGACTTTGTCCTGCCACTGGACACAGAAGGAATTGGGCGAGAGAGTGAGATCGACGAACTGCGCAACTCTTTCTCACTTTAAACCAAATCATCGCGCAAGTCACTATTTCATCCATATACCAATACTACAACTGCTACTACCACTACTACTTACAACCACATTCTTCTATTACTACCAATTCCACTACACTACAGTTTACTACTAATTACGTTTCACTACCCACTACTTGCTGGCACATCTCCGTCGTTGCAGACGATAGTTTGCAAGTTGTGCACTCAGTAAGCAAAAACTCCACACTCCACGACATCGACGCATGTACTAATAAAACTAATCTGCGCCAGAACAGTCTTTTGCAATGGTTGCGTGCATGAACGTCCACTGAGGTTTTTCCAAGAGGGGCTAAATGAATTTTAACCTGTTCACCATTCATGGCCGATATATTGGCAGGCAGTATTTTTTCAGAGGAAGCAAAGTCAGTATACAGTGCAATATAAATGACGTCAGGAGGTCAAACAAATTACAGAGTGAAAGGGTTCTTTCTTTCTTTCTTTTTCTCCAATCCTGTTTGCCTCACAGATTCAGGTCAAGAAGAGATTTCTAAAACGGGCCTTTGTGTGCGCTTCGTATATAGTATCTTTCGTCGCCTCTGTTATCTCTGAAGTTCATCTTTTGCGTGGCCGGCCTTTTGCTTTGTACCCATTGTATCGGAGCAGCATTGCTCATTGAAAGGGTTAACAATAGTAATTGCTAGTTTGACATGGGGAAATGGAGAAGATCAGATTTGTATAAAACTGCGTTGTCAAAAAAGTCATTTCACAGGGGCGGCACTTGTCCACCTTGCCTTAACATATAGACCTCCATTATTGCATGGCATTCCTGTGATATTGTTGGTGATGTGGACGAAGACAGCTGCAACTACAAGCTGATGTGATCTAGACAGAACATCATCAGAGCTGTGTGCTAGACGTGCATAAGATTATTACAACTCTTCTTTTTTCTGTTTGTTCTTTAATTTTCTTTTCTCAAAAGCAGTTCAAATCACTTTCGTTTGTATTACACTTCTTGTTATGTTTGTAATTAAGATCGATTTTAAGATGTAAAGAAATATTAATAGTCCAGTGTGTGTTTTTTTTTTTACATTGTCCATACTACGGAAGATAGCCACAAATCAAAGTTCAAAGTACGTAGCGTATCGGGAGGGAGAGGGAGGTATGAAACCAAAATAAAACATACACACATAAAACCACAACTTTGCCGTATATATATATATATGAGAAACTTATGGAGAAAACAAGACAGATTCCAGTGGACCAAGAGGTTAAAAAAAAGACGCTGGCGCTAGATAGGACACACTTTGAGAAAACCAGAGGGAATATAACAAGAAGGGTCCTTTCCAGGAACCCACAAGGACAGCGAAAGAAAGGGAGGCATAGAAATACCATGGAGACGAGATGTGGATGCAGAGATCAAAAATATAAAGAAAATGCTGGAGAGAACTATATGAGATAGCTAGAGATAGGAAGACTTGGCATGAGTTGGTTGAGGGCCTATGCCCCAAATTAGGGTTAAAAGGTCAGATATATATTTAGATATATACATATATTTTACATTCTCCGATTATAACACATGTTGTATCGAGCGCCAGGATATGCCACTGAACGCCACATGATCCTATCAGTAGTTTTTCTTCTGGTCCGGTTCCAGTTCAGGTCTCTCGTGTACTGCTCTACGCAGTCCTTCCATAATAGTATAATTTAACTCCAGGTCTATATTCTGACTTTTTACATGCCCTACTTGTCATGGTAATATGTTTTCTGTCCATCGTTTCGTTTGGTTTTCTGTAATCCTGTTTTGCCTCACAACGTCAGGATATGAAGAGATTTCGAGAACTAGCTTTTCTTGTGCGTTTCTCTAATCCTATTTTACCTCACAACCTCAGGATAAGAAGAGATTTCTAGAACTGGATTTTCGTGTAAGCTTCATAAATAGTGGTTTTCAACGTCTCTGTTATTTTAGAGGTCCACCTTTTGCGTGGACGGTCTTTTGCGTTGTATCCATTGTATCGCAGTAGCATTGCTCTTTGTGGTGCACTGCCTGTTGTATCCACTGTATCGCAGTAGCATTGCTCTTTGTGGTGCACTGCCTGTTGTATCCACTGTGGCGAGACAGAGTTGGGTCAAAACAACCGAATCCCTGAACCTCGATAGGAAGGCCATAAACTGTGGAAGCTGGCCAAAGCGCTGAGCGATGAAAACACCAGCAGACCACCTATAGTCCTCGAACAAGACAAGAAGATGGCTTCGGGTAGGGAAGCAGCAAACATCCTGATGCAACAATATGCCGAAGTCAGCAGAGTAAGCATAGCAAAGGAAAAGTTGATGCCACCAAGAGAAAAGCTCGGGCTCTCCAAGGCGAGCCGAGAAAAGCAGATAGTCACCTAACGGACACATTCACCAGTAACGAGCTGGAAGAGGCTTTAAGGGACCTGAAACCCAGAAAGTCGCCCGGAAAGATGGGATC
Source organism: Arion vulgaris (assembly GCA_020796225.1). Lineage (NCBI taxonomy): Eukaryota > Metazoa > Mollusca > Gastropoda > Stylommatophora > Arionidae > Arion > Arion vulgaris. Next base: position 36,990,532 of record CM036766.1, read on the forward strand.
ACCAATGAGATGCTTAAAAACCTGGGAATCAGAGCAAAGGTCGCTCTACTGGCCGTTCTCAACATGTCGTGGAAAACAGGCATAGTACCGCAAGAATGGAAAGAAGCAATCATGGTGCCCATCCTAAAACCAGGCAAAAATAAACTTGACCCAGCGAGTTACAGACCAATAAGCCTCCTAAGCTGCACGGGCAAACTTATGGAGCGCATGGTGAACAAACGCTTATCCTGGCACTTGGAGAGCAAAGGGCTGCTTATGGCACAACAAGGCGGTTTTCGGAGATACAGATCCACAGAGGATCAAGTAACCTACATTGTCCAGGGAATCGAGGACGGTTTCCAAGAAAAGAAACAGACACTGGCGGTCTTGGTAGATATGGAGAAGGCTTTTGACACAGTCTGGAAAGAAGGATTAAGGCTAAAACTGCTCACCCTCGGCGTAAAGGGAAGAATGTACAATTGGCTCGATAGATACCTAGAGAACAGAACAGCAAGGGTTCAGGTTCAGGGGTACAAAAGTATGAAGGCCACACTGGAGCAAGGAGTCCCCCAAGGAGGAGTGCTCTCACCGACTCTCTTTCTAGTCTTCGTCAATGACATTGCAACATGCCTCCCAGAACGAGTTCACTCTGCCATGTATGCCGACGACCTGGCAATATGGGCGAGAGAAGAGTCAATGCCCACAGCAGAAAATCGACTGCAAGCTACATTAAATAACCTTGAAGTGTGGTCAGCAAAGTGGAATATGAAAATAAATCCTTCAAAGACCACTTACACTGTGTTCTCCCAGAATAACAAGGATTACAAGATAACGCTTAAAGTCAATGGGCAGAACCTTCCAGAAAATAAAACCCCAACGTACCTAGGAGTCACACTCGACAGAAAGCTGACTTGGTGCACCCAGATCGAAAATGCTACGGCAAAAGCGAGACACAGGCTAACAATGATGCGAAAACTCGCAGGTTCCACATGGGGAGCAAACAGCAGAATTCTCAAGACACTTTACTCTGGTAGAGTGCGACCGGTCCTAGAGTACGGTATGGCAGCGTGGAGCAATGCATCGAACAAGCAATTCGCAAAAGTGAGCAGCAGTCAAAACCGGGCCCTACGCATTATCACTGGAGCCATAAAGTCCACGCCCATCAAGGCGATGGAGACCATCACAGGCATCCAACCAATGACTGACCGAAGGGACAAGAAAGTAGTAGTACTTGCGGAAAACTCAAACGGCTCGAATCGCATCCAATGCATGAAAGAATGTTTCAATCCGGAAAGTGGAGAATACAGAGATCTAACTTCGTTAGAATCTCTAACGCACTGACCACAGACCACCCAGTCCTGTCCAAATGCACAGCTAAAACAATCCCGGCAATCGACAAGTGCCCGCCATGGAAAACAAAATGCCAGAACTAAGGGAATCAATCCCAGGCATAATGTGCAAAAGGGACCAAACGAACCTCGACAGAAAAACTGCAGCAGAAGAGTACATAGAATCAGAGTACCCTGAAAATGAGTGGACGCACGTCTACACGGACGGATCGGCAAATAACGCAATAAGCGATGGCGGAGGAGGAATAGTGCTTAAAATCTCCAAGAAAGTCACGGTCAAGAAAGCGATTGCAACTGGCAAATACTCGAATAACTACCGAGCTGAGGCAGAGGCAATCAAAAAGGCGGCCGAAATGATCTTGGAGAGAAGAAACACTACACGCAACAAGGTCGTGATATTCACCGATGCTCTATCGGTCATCACGGCACTCAAATGCGTTGGCAAAACTGAGATGAATGAGCTCAAAACGTCCCTCGCTGAACTAACGAGTTCACTCAAACGCACTGTCATCCAGTGGATACCGTCACACTGCAACATTAGGGAAAACGAAGCGGCCGACAAGCTAGCCAAAGAGGGCGGGCGATACCCCAGACTGATCTCGAGATCAGCTATGAGGAAGTCAAAACAACCATCGGTTCGCACTATCGAAGCAAGTGGGCAAAAGAACACCCGCAGTACACAGACAGTGACGGTTACTATGGTCTCTCGCGCAGTGAACAAGTTACCATATTTCGCCTCCGTACCGGCCACAACAAGCTCAGAGCGCACATGTTCCATAAATTTAAAATTGGCACAACTAGCCTGTGCCCATGCAATATGGCAGACATGACGGCAGAACACGTCTTGCAAGACTGTCCACGTTTAGCAGGTATACGAGAAGAGTACTGGCCAAAACACACAGAGCTTCGCGAAAAGCTGTACGGAGGAACGGAGTCCCAAAACACAACAGTTAAATTCATGATAGAAGTTGGTCCATCAGGCTAGGCCGGGAACGCAAAGGAAAGGAAGGTATCCACTGTATCGCAGTAGCATTGCTCTTTGTGGTGCACTGCCTGTTGTATCCACTGTATCGCAGTAGCATTGCTCTTTGTGGTGCACTGCCTGTTGTATCCACTGTATCGCAGTAGCATTGCTCTTTGTGGTGCACTGTCTGTTGTATCCACTGTATCGCAGTAGCATTGCTCTTTGTGGTGCACTGTCTGTTGTATCCACTGTATCGCAGTAGCATTGCTCTTTGTGGTGCACTGTCTGTTGTATCCACTGTATCGCAGTAGCATTGCTCTTTGTGGTGCACTGCCTGTTGTATCCACTGTATCGCAGTAGCATTGCTCTTTGTGGTGCACTGCCTGTTGTATCCACTGTATCGCAGTAGCATTGCTCTTTGTGGTGCACTGCCTGTTGTATCCACTGTATCGCAGTAGCATTGCTCTTTGTGGTGCACTGTCTGTTGTATCCACTGTATCGCAGTAGCATTGCTCTTTGTGGTGCACTGTCTGTTGTATCCACTGTATCGCAGTAGCATTGCTCTTTGTGGTGCACTGTCTGTTGTATCCACTGTATCGCAGTAGCATTGCTCTTTGTGGTGCACTGTCTGTTGTATCCACTGTATCGGAGTAGCATTGCTCTTTGTGGTGCACTGTCTGTTGTATCCACTGTATCGGAGTAGCATTGCTCTTTGTGGTGCACTGTCTGTTGTATCCACTGTATCGGAGTAGCATTGCTCTTTGTGGTGCACTGTCTGTTGTATCCACTGTATCGGAGTAGCATTGCTCTTTGTGGTGCACTGTCTGTTGTATCCACTGTATCGCAGTAGCATTGCTCTTTGTGGTGCACTGTCTGTTGTATCCACTGTATCGGAGTAGCATTGCTCTTTGTGGTGCACTGTCTGTTGTATCCACTGCATCGGAGTAGCATTGCTCTTTGTGGTGCACTGTCTGTTGTATCCACTGTATCGGAGTAGCATTGCTCTTTGTGGTGCACTGTCTGTTGTATCCACTGTATCGGAGTAGCATTGCTCTTTGTGGTGCACTGTCTGTTGTATCCACTGTATCGGAGCAGCATTGCTCTTTGTGGTGCACTGTCTGTTGTATCCACTGTATCGCAGTAGCATTGCTCTTTGTGGTGCACTGTCTGTTGTATCCACTGTATCGGAGTAGCATTGCTCTTTGTGGTGCACTGTCTGTTGTATCCACTGTATCGCAGTAGCATTGCTCTTTGTGGTGCACTGTCTGTTGTATCCACTGTATCGCAGTAGCATTGCTCTTTGTGGTGCACTGTCTGTTGTATCCACTGTATCGCAGTAGCATTGCTCTTTGTGGTGCACTGTCTGTTGTATCCACTGTATCGGAGTAGCATTGCTCTTTGTGGTGCACTGTCTGTTGTATCCACTGTATCGCAGTAGCATTGCTCTTTGTGGTGCACTGTCTGTTGTATCCACTGTATCGCAGTAGCATTGCTCTTTGTGGTGCACTGTCTGTTGTATCCACTGTATCGCAGTAGCATTGCTCTTTGTGGTGCACTGCCTGTTGTATCCACTGTATCGCAGTAGCATTGCTCTTTGTGGTGCACTGTCTGTTGTATCCACTGTATCGCAGTAGCATTGCTCTTTGTGGTGCACTGTCTGTTGTATCCACTGTATCGCAGTAGCATTGCTCTTTGTGGTGCACTGTCTGTTGTATCCACTGTATCGCAGTAGCATTGCTCTTTGTGGTGCACTGTCTGTTGTATCCACTGTATCGCAGTAGCATTGCTCTTTGTGGTGCACTGTCTGTTGGTAATCTGTTTATGTAGCCACTTAATTTGTGGTTTCTTGATGAAGTTCAGAATGGAGTACTGATGATGTACCCACTTTTCTGATGTCTTCATTTCATTATCTTTTCCATAATTAAGAAACGCTCAGAATATTTTAAGGACACATTGCCTTAAAGATAATAAAACTAGGGCACCTCTATTACTCTTGCCAGGTCACGGGATGACAGATAACATAACCCAGCCCTACATACGAGTATTTATAGAGGTCACACGTTAAACCAAGCCTACAAGCTAATGTTAACAGAAGTATTGCTAAATGTATGAATGATCACCACCAGTTCTCATTGAACCTATGGGCATATAAGCAGAAATATATTTCCAATCAATTTATTAACCACACAGTTTTGGTTTTTTTATGTTTCTGTAACTGCTTCCTCTTTTATTTCATATGTGGGGTTGCATATGTGGGGTTTCATATGTGGGGTTTCATATGTGGGGTTGCCGGCCCATCTCGACCTCTTTTACCACCCTTTTACGACATGCGAAATGAAACAGTAGTTCTATTCCTCTCTACTCTGGAAACCACATAGGTGGGAAATGTATGTGAAACGATATATGGCCTTTTTTCGTCTTTACAGATGGTCATATCTGTAACAAGTCCTTGTCAATCCCGATCAAAATGTGAGTTATTCAGTGCTACATAGAACCAATACTGACATACGGATGCGAGTCATGGACAATGAACACACAGATCGAAAAATCTATGAGGGCCATAGAAATGTGGTTTTATAGAAGAATGATGAGAATCCCATGGACTGCTAAAATGACCAATGTTGTGGTGCTGAACGAGATCAAGACACAGAGAAAGCTTATCATCAATATAAGAAAGAGACAGTCATCATTTTTCGGGCATGTGATGAGGAGAGGAGGTTTAGAACACATTGTGACAACCGGTAAAATCGAGGGTAGACGAGACAGGGAAGACAGAGAGAGAAAATTTGGGATAGCCTGACTTCATGGCACGGTAGAGCGTCAACATCTGAGATAATAGCAAACACCAACGACAGAGATTTGTGGAGATCCATGATCGCCTACTCCAGCCTGCACGGCACCTGATGATGATGATGATGATGACAGATGGTCAATTTGCAAGTGTTTTACTGTGACAACTTCTGAGTTTGTGTTCATCTTTCTCCAAGTCTCTTTTTAAAAGATTCTGTACTTTTGTGTAATGATGGTTTCCACATAACTCTGTTATCATCAAGTTTTTCCTATTTGTTGGTCCCAATAGAAAAGCTCTTTACTGAAGCCTTACATATATATTTATATCTGAGCAATGGTATATTTTAGTACCTCTTCCTGATAATTCTATTGAAACAATAATTCAATCATAACCGTAACGTAACCGTAAGGAAGATTTACTCTACAATAGGGGTCTCTGTGGCTGAGTGGTTAAGCCCTTTGCCTTGCGAGTCGAAGATCGTGGGTTCGAATCCGGACCGCTGCCTTTCGTGATTTCGGAGTTCGTGATTGTGCAATACTCTCGGCAGGTGGCGTGTCATTTCTTCAAGAGAGGGACCGAGGCATATGGGTTAAAACCCGGTGCAATGAAGTCAATCCTTCGGCTTAAAAACTCTACAATAGGACAGCAACCGAAAACGAAAAAGACAGCTAAAAATAACCATTAAGGTTTCAAGACGAAGTAGTTACTTCATTGCACCGGGTTGTCCCTAAATGACTCGATACCTCTACGCAAAAATGACATTCCACATTTACAGGAGTATTGCACAAAGTACGAACTCCATAACTTCAGCAAAAACGTAGGGATCTCCTGAAATAATGTACTTTTGAACAGAACACGGCCCTAATTCCAACCAAAGACCTCTGAGTTGCTGCTTTGTGCAGCATTCTCGGCATATGATATTCCATTTTTGCTGACAGTGACGGAGCCTTAGGGGGAACGACCCGATGCGATGATATCAATCTGTCTTTCAACAAAATGTTCAGCCTGTAGAAGCCACCCTCAGGTGGCAGCTGATGAACCAGACAGTTAGCTTTAGTGTGTAGTTTGTAGATATTTAGATATTTTATTAGTTGACTGTAGTGTTTTGCGCACTAAATCTGCATCTGTCCACTATAAGCAATATGGCAACACTAAACGAGACCTGACGTAGTTGTGTATTGACGGCGTAGTAACTCGACGCCTGTCTGACAAGCACTATCAAAGGACCCCACGCATGTCTCATTACCATGGAACCCAATGTCTTTGCTTTTATTACTTGGAGGGATGTTCGTAGGACCAAACGGTCATCTTTCTAGACATTTCAACAAAATGTCTTTCAACCTTTTTAAACAATTTGAGCCCGATATTATCGCCTTTCTCTGTAATGTTTATTTCATATTTTTCCTAAGAGCGGGAAGGGGGCTTTAACTTCTTAAACCTTTGCCTCCTACTTCAATGTCTGCTTTGTGATTCTTTGATGACTTCTTCTCAAAGCATGCCCAACATATCTCCATCTTTGTAACTAGCGATGAGAAAGACAAGAACTATAGGACTCAATTCCATGAAAGAGATTGAACAAGTTTCCTAGTACTGATCGATATTGAGAAATTACTTGCAGGTCCTATGAATAGCTGAAAATAGTCAAATAAATATAGAAATAGATATTTTGAATATATTTGTATGCCCATATAGATTTGACTGTTATGTACATAGCTTGCTTGAAAAAGTTAATTGCATATCCTATACAGGACTTTGCGAATCAACCCGAGATTTTTACGCTATTTGTGATTTTTCTAGGCATTATTACGTTCAGTAGTTTGCCACTGCTTTCTGAACGGGTGGTGCCATCATCCTTTTGTAAAAATCCACACGAAACAATTTGCAACCAAACTGTCTGCAGCGTGATTGGAACTCAGGACGTCGGGGTTAATAGACTAAGCCACTATTCCCTAAGCCACAGACGCCACCAACTTGCTTAAAAAGTCAGAAATGCGATGTACAAAAATCATCAAATCGGAGGTGATTAGATCAGATCAGATCGGGAGAAAACAGTATGGGTAGCTGCGGTAATACTGAGCAAATAGGAGATTGAACGAAGACAGGTATCGGCAGTTTTACATAAGATAGTGAAAAATTAATGATAAAATATTAACATAAACAATACTCGACGTTTCAATGCTTAGCCCTTTATCTGTTTTCGTTCAATCGCCTTGAAAAGTTAGACAAATACCAAGCAAAGAATGAGGTCACATAACTATCAAATTGTCTAACGGGTCTAACGTCGAAGGATTGACTTATTGCACCGGGTTCCCCTATGGCTCCGTTCCTGTCGGCAGCAATGGCACTTCATCTAACGAGAATGTTGCACAAAGCACGAACTCCGTAGCTCCATTAACAATTATAGGGATCTCATGAGAATATTACACGTGATTCAGTCCGGATTCAAACCCATAACATTCAGAACAACAAACAAATGTCTTAATCACTTCGCTATGGAGATCCCCCTTTACAAAATTTAAGATCAAGTACAGTTTTTCCTAATAATGTAAGCTCCTAACACATTCTTCTTTTTCTTCACCCTTCGCCCACAGGGAGGCATAGATCCGCAACCAATGCCTTCCAAGCCCGCCTATCCAAGGTCATCTTTTCCAGATCTCCTCCTTGCAGGGTCCTTCTTCCTCCTCGGGTGGCGAGCTATGAATTTTCCTGGTTGTAGTTTCTGCACCTATCTAATGTTTTTTTTACAGGGTGGGGTAGCTAGCCCTACCTCCTTAGTCGTCTCTTACGACATGTGTGGCAGGTAACAGTGGTTCTATTCTTTACACCCCAATTTGGGCACCACTCTGGTGTCCTAACGCATTATATGCTATGAAATTACCTCCATCTTTTATTTATAACAAAACCAATAAAAGAATTTTGACATTTTTAACATTACTTTTTATTTACATACTAGTTTTATTATACCAAGTTCGCATGGGATTTAAGTGTGGAAAGGTAACGGTTCTTAGGTCGATACAGCTTCAGTTAGTGATGCAGCTTCAGTTAGTTACAATAGAAAGATTGAAAAGTAGAAGTGGTAGGCGTGATTGTGACCACATTGCCCACCGTGTCGTGCCGGGACCCGCAAGGGAAGCAAAGAATAGTACCACTGCGACCTACAAAGTATGCCGTAAGAGGCGACTTATGTAGAACCTAGGGAAGCTACCCTAGTGAATAAAAAAGCAGAAATCGGATGTGCTGGCCTACTTGTAGGCGCATAACTGGCACAACGTACAATAGCTCTTAGGCTTAGATCACATACAAATCACAAAGTGGTTGATATGGAGCGTTCGAAGAAGAAGACGAAGAAGCCCACCATGTGGCGTAGGTCATAGAGACATACAGGCCAAACACTTTATTCATCAATACATCTCATGATAAGAAAAGGGACTACTTTATTTTATTATTTCAAATTATAAATATCATTATATTTTACATACAAAAATCTAACAGAAATTAATATATGCTTGATAGGAACAAATTGGAAAACTATAATTTCTCAGGAGGGTTTTGATAAGCAATGAAAATTTGATCCGATTTTTAAATTGATATTCCCCGTTCACAAATGGTACAACGACTTTTTTTCCCGTTAACGTCTGCGCTTGCTCAATGATCTAGTTTACTGGCTGAAAAAACAGTTTCAAACCAACTTTTAACTTGGTAAAGAAAGCAAGTAAAAAGTTGAAAATGGTCGCGTTAACCTACATATTTCTGCAGGCATAAGCTGGCCAAATTTCATGATTCTAGAGTTTGTCGTTCTAAGCAAATTAAATGATAGAAAAAATGGCACCAATTTTGAAATGCAAACATGCCACCATGACTACTATAAGAGCATTCTGAAACATAATGTTTCTCTGAACATTATGCTAAAGGGTCTATTGCTGAAGGGTTTACTTCATTGCACCGGGTTTTACCCCATATGGCTCGGTCCCCTACGAAGAAATGGCACACCATCTGCAGAGAGTATTGCACAAAATGCTATCAGTGCCAAACCTGGACGCTGACATCAAACGATAGAAGAAAACTAGCCCTAACAGAGATGAAGTGTTTACTCAGAATGATGGGGGTAACAATAAGAGACCGGCTTAGAAATGACATCAGTTTTAAAAAGTGGGTAAATCATCAGTATTGAACTTCATCAAGAAACAACAAATTTAATGGTTCGGCAGCAAAAGCAGATTACCAAAAGACGGTGCGCCTCAAAGAACAATGTTACTCCGATACAATGGATACAAAACAAAAGGTCATCCACGCAAAGTGTGGGCCTCAGAAATAACAGATGCAGTGAAAGACATTATGTATGAAGTTCACACAAAAGCCCGTTATATAAATCTCTTCTTGTCCTGACGCGGTGATGCAAAACAAAATTAGATAAGAGATCGCAGGGAACTACTGCTGCCTTGTAGTTTTGATTGGGGACAATCAAAGGCTAGCGGAGCAAACCGCAAATAAACCTGAACGGGCGGCAAACCAAGATGTTCATTAAAACGACCGGTTTTGCTGGGCAGATGGTGTTGATAAGCCCGGGAGGGCAAGCCGTCTAAGGGTTGCTGACCTGAAAGAAAATAGCAACCCACTGCGTTGTGGGTTACGGCTGGGGACAGTCAAAGACTAGCGGAGAGCGAACCGCACACAATAGATGGCTGAAATCAAACACCCCACCGAAGGATAAGCAACTGTGCTCAAATATGTGCTGAAGGTTGGTGCACTTACATTACGTTCTGATGTTTGGCTGTTTATACATCACAATAAGAATGATAAAAACTAGCCTAGAACGATCGCGAGAGATAGAGATAAGAGAAAGAAACACATTCTAAACTTGAGTTTTTTTCTGTGACACACAATCATATGTATAATTAAGATGTATCTTACAACGTGATCTGGAGGTTTTATATTTAGATTGGTAAATATCAGTGCCGGATTAGCTCTATAGCAGAAGTAGTAGGCCTATTTGTTACTTCCGTTGCTTCCTCTTGGGTTCTTGAAAAAAACTCCTTGTGCTTAGCAGAAGTAGCAAATGCTACGGACCCGCGTTTATGGAGGCCCCGTGCCTAGAGCAGAAAATGTTTAGCTTGTAAAAATATCAAACACGTTTTGGATGACATCTCAAATAACATGGATCAAAAGGTAGAGTGTCCTAATCAGGAGTACGGACTAGTTTTGAAGATGAGTAAGTTGGAAACGGGAATAATGGCCATTTTATAGAATGGAATTTTAGAACGCTTGCAAGCGGAAAACGTTTTTTTACATTAAAACGTATAAAAAGTGAGTTAATGAACATGATGGGACAGGATAGTCTAAATAACCTCACCTTAATGAACATTGAATGTAATTTACTTAGAGAAATTGATTTGTCTTCTTCTTCTTCTTTCTTTGCGTTCGTTCTTTACGACCAATTTTAATCATTCTTTGTGATATGTTTGATCTTTGCCAAGAACGTGTATACGTTGCACATTGGTTTGGTAGGCCCCTAAAAGAATAGACTTGCCCGCGTGCCCAGCGTGTTCGTAGCGCGCTGGACTGTGGGTGACTAGCCCTCTGTGTGTACGGGTTCAATTCCGTGGGCAGGCAGAAAAAGCCACAGATTCCCCAGATTCACGGTGTTCGTGGCACCGAACCGAAGGGTTACGATGTCCATGGCACCGAGCCGAAGAGCTGAAAAGCTCAAGTGCTTCTGGATCGGAAAAAAAAAAAAACGAATAGACTTCTACACGTTTAGGACACAGCATCAGATTTCAACCTACCCTCCTTAGTCGGCTCTTACGACATGCATGGCAGGTAACAGTGGTTCTATTATTTACACCCCAAATTTGGGCCCCGTTAACCACTCGGGCGCCTGATTTATCTAGTGTTATCTCTAAATTTGCTCATATTAAATCGAGACAAGTTTGTTTGTAAAAGTTGTGTTTTATTTCATTATCATACAAAACCTAGGGCATTTACTAAAGGCCCCGCGCTGGCTTAATCCGGCACTCGTAGTAAATATATGACCATAGATTTTGCCAACATATAGAACAATTGTGATCGATGTAAAACTAGCACTTGAGTGTTCCTTGTCATAAAACTTGACAGTCACGTCGCCTTTTCTTGTGTACTAACACACCAGCAAATCAAACCGTGCAGGAATCAAACAACATCATGTACTCACTGTTTACAGAATTCTATTTTCTCCATAACACGTGCAGTAAAAGGTAACTTATATAATCAAACAAAAGAAATCCTTAACAAAACGATCACACTGAACATAATGTAGTATTTACATACCAAGCGTAGAAAACATCTGCTTTTCCTGCCGTCTGCCGTTGATTGTACCAAAATGTGGTCCGCTGTCAAGGTTAGCGAGGCCTTGAACTGGTTCACCGAAATAGCAAGAACTAGGTGGGGGTGATAAGTTATCGTTTTATTAGCGTATCTCGCCCTGGGGTGTAAGGGTAAGATTTAATAAGAAGAGGCGGGGCGAGTATTGTATACAATATATTCTTTATAATATGACTTTTCCCGCGCTTTAATCATATGACAGTATATTTCATTGAAATAGCACACGCGATCTATTCATTGGGGTCACTATGGCGAAGTAGGACGTTTGCCTGGCGCTCTCAAGGTTGTAGGTTTGAATTCGAGCCGAATTACGTGTGCAAATTTTTCTGGAGATCCCTAGGATTGTGACTGGAGCTACGGAGTTCGTGCTTTGAGCAACACTCTCGACAGTTGGTTTTGCAATTTAGGAAGCCGTATAGGAAAACCCGGTGCATGACAACAATTCTTCGCCTTTGGAAAACTTTTTTTCAGTTGACGAGATCATCGTCAGTCCTCATTCACCCCTCCCAAGCAAAGACACACATTTATTCTACTCATTTAGTTCTTGTAGCCTACCTTCATGCGCAGTTTGAGTGTTTTACTCTGACAATTCTGAGTTTTCACTTTTCTCTCTTGTCGTTCAGCTCATAAATAAGTCTCTCATTGTCTTTGTCTTTCCTTTGGATGAAACAGTAGGGTAGAGTTTGTGCAAAATGGGCATGACACATTCTCCATATCAGCTGCCCAGGCTAGGCACAAAAGGAGACGACACTTCACCTTTGTTTTCGACTCGGGCACAATACGGAAAGTTACCTAGAAACAAGACATTGTCATATAATAATAATTCCTCTCGTACCGTTATACGTTACATAGGGCCTGCAAGTAATTTCTCCATACCGCTCTATCCTGGGCAACTCGCTCAATCTCCTCCATGGAACTGAGACCGATATTTCCTGCCTCTCTCAACAAATTTCGTTTCAGGGTCTCCTTAGGTCGACCTCTCTTTCTTGAACCCTTTGCATCCCACTTCAATGCCTGCTTTGATATTCGTTGATCATTTCTCCTCAAGGTGTGCCCAACATATCTCCATCTTCTCTTTCTTATAACAGTTGTCACTAGTGGTTGACCAGACATGTCTCTGATTTCATCCCTTCTCCTGAATTCGTTCCATTTTATATTCATTATTTTTCGCAGATATCTATTTTCAAATATTGTCATATATACACATAGGAATATACACATATAAATATACATATAGAAATAACATTTCCCCTAGCCTTTTCAGATCTTAGGGTATGCAGTGCCTGTCACTTCATATTTTCAGACCCTAGATTGCAGGAGGTATGAGTGTCAATTCCTTTCCTCACGTGTAGAACGTCGAGTGAGGGATTGAACAAATAACCCTCTTGAGTCCGAGTCGATAGACGAATGCTCATGCATTACGCTAATCCGTCCAACATATACACATACGGAATTAACATCGGGGTATTTGCTTTACAGGACGCAACCATCAGCCCATAAACGAGTTGCTGTTTTCTAGCACTACTTATACGTTCAGTAGTTTGTCATTGCTTTCCAAACGGTGCGATCTATTTTTTTACCGAAATTCACGGGAATAAATTTGTTTCTAAATACCTGCCGCGGAGTTTGAACAAGCTACTCTTGGTGAACTACGCTCACTACTGTTAAACCACAGACGCCCATATATACTATCGTTACTGTCTGTAGTATCACTTTTTGGACGTGTTAGGACAGGAGGAATATGAGCCTATGGAATTTAATGGCCGCATGGCTAGCGCAGTCGCCGTGAAACCGTTCAGGTTATGATGTTTTCTTAATGCTCTAAACATTTTTTTTTTTTCCGATCCAGAAGCTTTTGCTGAAAGCTCTTCGGCTCGGTGCCACGAACACCGTAAATCTGGTGGAACCTGTAGCTTTTCTGCCAGTCCGCGGAGTTGAACCTGCACTTACAGAGGACTAGTCACCCGTAGTCTAACGCGCTACAAACACGCTGGGCACGCGGGCACTCTCGACATTAAAAAGAAACTGATTGGCCTTGACGTGGATTAAACACGCGTCTCCCGTATAGGAGCCGCGTTCTTATCCATTCGGTCAGGTTCTTCCCCTAGATATACAAACTGTTAAAAGATGGATGGCTAGAATCATTAGCAGACAGATGGGGAGATAGAATTATTTATATATATATATATATATGGCCTTTTCGTCTTTAGAGACGGTCAATTGCAAGTGTTTTACTGTGACAACTTCTGAGTTTTCGCTTTTCTCTCTTGTCGTTCAGCTCATACATAAGTCTCTTCTCAAAAGACTCTGTGCCCTTTCGTAATTTGGCTTTCCACACAACTCTGTCATCAGCTAGTCCCTCCCATGTGCTGGGACCTATACAAAAGTTTGTCTTTGAGGCTTTACAGACATCTTTATATCTGAGTAGTGGTCTGTATTGGTGCCTCTTCCCCTCCGAAAGTTCACAGAACAACATTTGTTTTGGTATGCGACAAGTTTCCATTCTTCTCACATGTCCCAAACCATCTAGTCGTCTACTGCTGAGCATGCCCATGATGGAAGGAGATTTGCACGTTGTAGTACTTCAGAGTTGGTTATCTTGTCGTACCACCTGATGTTCATAATCTTGCGGAGACATCGAAGGTGAAAGATGTTAAGTCTCCCTCGTGTCTTGAGTAGGCTGTCCATGTTTCTGAGCCATATAGTAAAGAACTAATTACACAGGTTCGATATATTTGAATCTTCGTCTGCAATGTCAGTTTTGTGTTGTCCCACGCTCGCTTTGATAGTATGCCGAATGTAGTAGCCGCGCTCCCTATACGAGCGTTGATTTCTTCATCAAGAGAAAGGCTGGCAGTGACCATGGACCCAAGATAGCAGAATTTTTGAACTGGTGTTAGATGGTTGCCATTTAAAGTGATATTTGTTGTGTTACCTCCTTGACATAAAACAATTGTTTTGGAGACACTTATAGTCAGAGAAAATAGGTCGCATGCCTTGTATTATATATACACAGTTATTATTATTATTATTATTATTATTATTATTATTATATTACTACCGTACCGTTATACGTTACATATGGTCTGCAAACATATTCTCCATACAGCTCTATGACATAACAGCCAGAAGGTCATGAAACAATTCCCTTCGTGAAGAACAGGTTTCGTGTGATCACCTGAAACAAATTTTTGAGCAGGTATGCTCATGCACCTGACATCATTTCACAAAAAAGAGCCAACATGTGGTCGGAAGTCACATATGGAAAATGTAGCCGGTTCGCAGCTTTGAAATTTTGCGTCCGTCTGCATAAACCAGCAACGGAAGTATAAGAAATGTTTGTAGCAGATTTATAGGGAAGATTTTTTTCAACAATCAATAGAATGTCGGTGGTTGTTTATCTATCTATCTATCTATCTATCCATCCATCCATCCATCCATCCATCCATCCATCCATCCATCCATCCATCCATCTATCTATCCATCTATCTCTACTATCTATCTTTCTATCTAACTTTTATTATCTATCTATTTATCTATCTATCTATTACCTATATATGAATATATATCTTCTTCTTCTTTGCGTTCGTTCTTTACGACCAATTTTAATCACTCTTTGTGATATGTTTGATCTTTGCCAAGAACGTTTATAAGTTGCACATTGGTTTGGTGGGCCCCTAAACGCATAGACTTATACACGTTTAGGACACATGCATCCGATTTCAGCCAAACCTCCTTAGTCGACTCTTACGACATGCATGGCAGATAACAGTGGTTCTATTCTTTACACCCCAAATTTGGGCCCGTAACCACTCGGCGTGAATATATAAATACATTCATTTTTTCAGATCCAGAAGCACTTGAGCTTTGAGCTCTTCAGTTCAGTGCCGCGAACACCGTGAATCTGGAGAACATGTGGCTTTTCTGCCAGCCTGCGGAATTGAACCCGCACTCACAGGAGCTTGTCACCCGTCGTCCAACGCGCTACGAACACGCTGGGCAGGTGGGCTTACCCATATATATATATATATATATATATATATATATATAAACCAACCTATCTATCTATCTAACTATATATATACATATATATATATATATATATATATATATATCTATATATCTATCTTCTATCTATCTATCTATCTATCTATCTATCTATCTATCTATCTATCTATCTATCTATCTATCTATCTATCTATACTATCTATCTATCTATCCTATCTACTTATCTATCTATCTATCTATCTAGATCTATCTATCTATCTACTCGATTATCATCTACATCTATCTATCTATCTACTAAATCTATCTATCTATCTATTATCTATCTATCTATTATCTATTATCCTACTATCTATCTATCTACTATCTATTACTATCTATCTATCTATTATCCATCTATCTATCTATCTATCTCTTTACCCAGACCATAAAGAAGTACCAACAGACAGATAAAACTAATCACATTCTAAGCCGAAGCTACGCATATCTGCACTGAGCATGTCAAGAATGCATTTGTTCAGTGTGTGGTCAAACTATCATGCACGCCGCAATAAACCATATTGACCGGATCTGCTGCTTCATCAAAATGTCATCAATGGGGAAGTCAGAAAACAGGGCTGTCATAAACTTGCTGATGTCACAGTAACAAATGCAACCTACAGACATGCACTGGAAGATTGAACTTGTATCTGGTGTAGCCAATAGTGAAATTAATAACATTCTGCTCTAGTGGCCAGGGGCGGTGAAAATTCCCGTTTCGAGACCTGCATGGCCTAAAGAAAATTAGGCTCAGATCACATACAAATCACACAGAGTGGTTGACAATTGGTCGATGAATAAATAAATGACAGAAGTATGTAATTTCAGATGGCTGCCATATTGTTGGGGGAAAAAACATTATACAAGATGACGGTTCGCCCTTACCTCCAAAGGTACTAGGTTTGATCCTTGCGTGGGGCCCGTCTGCCCAGCGTGTTCGTAGCGCGTTGAACTACTGGTGACAAGTCCTCTGTTAGTGCGGGTTCAATTCCGCGGACTGGCAGAAAAGTCACAGGTTCCCCAGATTTACGATGTTCGTGGCACCGAACCGAAGGGTTACGATGTCCATGACACCGAGCAGAAGAGCTTTCAGCTCAAGTGCTTCTGGATCGAAAAAAAAATCCTATCATTTTTATATTCTTTCAGAGATCCTCAATGTCAATGTAATTGAGACCGAGGTTCTAGTCATATCGGAGACGGACAAAGAGGCAACATGCGCAATAGATAAAAGGAACAGCGGACAACGTCGTGCCAGGGTCAGTGAGATGACACTGACCAAGACCACATCCCACCTCCACGTGTTGTCCACGGAAACATGCTACCGCACTGTATTTTGGATAAGTTGGTAGGGATCGATGGGGAGCTGCACTAGCATAGGTAGTAGTGTCACGATTGCTATGAGATCTGCTCGCCTAATGAAATTGTTCTTCTTGTTTACTTGTGTCTAGCCTCAGTCTAATGCATGGTTTCCCAAAGTGGGCAGGTATCGCCCCCTCCCCACCAGCCACCAGTGGACGTTGAAGCCTTCCAGGGCAGCGATAGTAGGTTCACACTCATTTGGGGGAGTTTTTCGATTTAATAATCATAAAAATTAGATTTCTGCATTTTAATTCATCTTATGCCGTCTTGCATGATCCATTTTCTCATCAATTTTCTATTTCATGTATATAATCATTTGAAAATTGACCATGCATGACAGAAATATAAATCAATTTTCTAAGTCAAGGTGAAAATAGAGCATGTATATGTTGGGGGGCGAGGAGTGGCAAACTGTTATAATGGGGAGGAGGGCGTTACAAAGTTTATGTCGTGCAAAGTGGGCGGTGGGGGCGTAACAAAGTTTTTATCGGGCAAAGTGGGCGGTGGGGGGGCGTTACAAAGTTTTTATCGTGCAAAGTGCATGGTGGAACGAAAATGTTTGGGAATCTATGGCCTAATGTTTCCTGTTCTTCTAAAAGGATAATACAGAGCAAAAATTGCAAAATTTCCTGGTGCCGACACGCACCCGAACACGGTTGAAAATGTTCATAATCCGGAATAGCCTCAACATAGCCAGAAAAGCAAAGCAGAAAATGTACTCGTACAAACCCAAGTTATTGCGCTCCGGGCACACCCATAGGTGCTCAGTCTCCACAAAAGATGTCGAAGAGTGTGCAAACTGATGGTTTACGTGGCACTCTGGTTAAAAATACTCCCGACTCTCAGACATCCAGTTCTACTCGTACAACGTGTAACTCCAAATTGCTTAAATCGGTTGATCGATTCAACATCTATTTTAGTGTCATCATCCAACAATCAGTCGTAAAGAGACCGAAGAACATTCCCCTTATTCATCTTCAACTCCCCAACAATCGATGCTGTTGATGCAAGTCTGTCCTCTCTCTCATTACCGCAAACACCCGCATGCTCAGAACGGTACAGAGTAAAAGCAACAAATTGTCTGGGGCCGACACGCACCCGAAGTCGGTTGAAAATGTTCATAATCCGGAATAACTTCAACGTAGCCAGAAAAGCAAGGCAGGAAATGTACTCGTACAAACCCAAGACATTGCGCTCTGGGTAGACCCATAGGTGTTAAGTCTCCACGAACAGATGTCGAAGAGTATGCATACTGATGGTTCCTATGGCACTCAAGTTAAACACACTCTTCCCTCTTATCCATGTTCTGTTTGTACAGCGGGTATCCAAATTCCGTAAGCCGCTGGATCAATACATAATTTATTTTAGTGTCTTCATTCAAGAGGCAGTCATGAAGAGATCGAAGAACATCCCCTTTATCCATCTTTAACTCCCCTACAATCAATGCTATTGATGACAGTTTGTCCACTCCTTATTTCGCAAACACTCGCATGTCTAGGACAGAGGTGAAACGTGGTTTTAGTGTGGTGTCAAAAACTGTTGCCTCCAATGAATCGACTCCAAATTATTGATCATGGTAATGCAAGACTAATACCAACAGATTTTGCCCCAGACATTGCAATGCTAATTTCACTTCGCCAAGTTCCTCCATTGAATTAGGAACACATCGAACAGTAAAGTTACTACAAGTGACATCATGGGCGTCTATTCGCAAGAAGGGGCCCTTCCTAGAAAATTCCTTTTTTATATGAATCTGGTCTTCTCTATTTCCATGTAGTACTAATATTTTTAAAAACTTACTCTGTTGCCCCTCTGGAAAAATGTATGTGTACGCCCATGTCCATGTTTGACATCAAAGACTTATTGAAGCACTGTAGTTACCGGGGCCCAAATTTGGAGTGCAAAGAATAGAACCACAGTTACCTGCCACGCATGTTGTAAGAGGCGACTAATGAGGTTTGGATGAAATCGGATGCACGTGTCCTAAACGTGTAGAAGTCTATGCGTTTAGGGCCTACCAAACCAATGTGCAACGTATACACGTTCTTGACAAAGATCAAACATATCACAAAGAGTGATTAAAATTGGTCGTAAAGAACGAACGCAAAGAAGAACAAGCACTGTCAAATGACTTATGATAACATGCTAAGTAAAATAGAATAGATGTTGTTCTTGTGTTACATTGTCTTTGATTTGTTACTGGCAGCTAAATGCGGGAAGAGTATGCGAGTGTGTTGAGGTTAACGGTCTAAGAGGCGGCGATATACTGAACAAGTTTTACTTTTTCGATCCCGAAGCTCTGGAGCTTTCAGCTCTTCGTCTCGGTGCCATGGACATCGTAACCCTTCGGTTTCGTGCCATGGACATCGTAACCCTTCGGTTCGGTGCCATGGACATCGTAACCGTTCGGCTCGGTGCCATGGACATCGTAACCCTTCGGATCGGTGAAATGGACATCGTAACCCTTCGGTACCACAAACACCGTAAATCTGGAGAACCTGTGGCTTTTCTGCCAGCCCGCGGAATTGAACAGCACTCACAAGGAGCTTGACACCCGTCGTCCAACGCGCTACGAACACTCTGGGCAGGAGGACGCTGAAAATGTTTAAGAAACTGTGCTTCATATTACGTAACAACTAAACTGTGCTGAATGACAGACTTTTCTTCACTTTTTTTGTTGTTAATCGCTCTTTTAACATCAACAAAGCAGAGAATCAACCACCTTTGCGTTGGTAAACAAACACTCGCGCTAACATTTTCCTAACCTCTACGTGCTATACTTTAGTAACAACACTCTTCTACAACACAGAACTATTTACGCACACAAGGATGTGGGTGGGGAGATGTGGAGGAAGGCACAGGATCTGGGAATGAAGGAAGAAAACATCAGGGAAAGTAGTAGAGATAACAATTCTGCTGCGGTTGAATAAATATAAAATCTTCCTACTCTGTGAAAGCATCACGACCTCACAATGTCATTCACACACAAGTCAACAGTTTTCCCACGAAATCTCGAACACTCGCGAGATCTTTTTCGTTGTATAACTTACAACCAGGAAGCGATGGTTTTTTGTGGGTTTTAAAAAAAAAAAACCAGATTCATGTCGTTATGTAATAAAATGTAAACATCGTAAACGAAAAATCTAGGAAAATCATGAAATATTTGTGAGAGTGTGAACGAAGAACAAATGAAAAACCAAATAATAATAAAGTAATGAACATTTGCGAGTGGATGGTTATCACATAATGGACATTTATGAATAATATAAAAAGTTAATTGCATATCCTTTTACAGAACTTTGCGAATCAATTCCAGCTTTTTAACGCTGTTGGTGATTTTTCTAGGCATTATTACGTTCAGTAGTTTGCCATTGTTTTCTGAAACGGGTGGTGTCATTGTCATTTTGCAAAAAATTCACGCGAAACAATTTGCAACCAAATTGTCCGCAGCGTGATTCGAACTCAGAACGTCGGAGTTAATAGACCGATTCACTATCCACTAAGCCACAGACGCCACAATATATAATATAACATAACGATACAGATAACAGAATAATATAACATAACGAAAATGAATGAAAACATATTTACTTTAGAAAATCATTTTCTTCTTCTTCAATCGTAACCCTTGGTTCGTGCCTGGACATCTAACCTTCGGTCAGGTGCCATGGACATCGTAACCATTCGTTCAGTATGACATCAACTTGTTGTGCTTCAACACCGTAAATCTGGAACCTGTGGTTTTTCTGTCAGCCACGAATTGAACCGCATACAGGCTTGTCACCGTCGTCCAAGCTGCAAACAGCTGGGCAGGCGGGCAGAGAGATTTACAACTCTTACATTTATTTACTTATCTAAGAAATCTTCGTTAATCTTTTCTTCTTTGCGTTCGTTCTTACGACCATTTAATCACCTTGTGAGATGTTTGATCTTCAGAATGTATACTTGCACTTAGTTTGTAGGCAAACCTAGACTTCTATCACGTTTAGGAATGTGCTGATTTAGCCAATTTCTGTTAATAAATTCTTCAATAAATTCCCATATTTGAAATAATTATTTAAACTGTACAGCTAGTTCAATATTTGTATATATTAGAGCGCATCTGCACTGGGAACATATGGAAGTCTAAAGAAATCAAATCTAGAAAAAAATAATTAGCATATTTAACTCCATGTTAAAGCAGTTCTGCTGTATGGGTCAGAAACATGGAGAACGACTAAAATAATAACGCATAAACAGCAAACATTCATCAACTGGTGTCTGCGCAGAATAGAGGTATGAGATGTTATAATACGGTCACAACTAAGGAACTTATGGAGAGAACAAGACAGATTTCAGTGAACCAAGATATTTTTAAAAAAACGTTCGCACTGGATAGGACACTCATTGCAAAAAAGCATAAGAGGAATATAACAATAAGGGTCCTTGCCTGGAACACACAGGGACAGCGAGAAAAGGGGAGTCCGAGAAATACATGGAGACGAGATTTGGAGGCAGAGATCAACAATTTAAAGAAGAGCTGGAGAGAACTGCAGGAGATAGCTAGAGATAGGAAGATTTGGCATGAGTTGATTGAGGGCATATGCCCCAATAGGCAGAGAGAGAGAGAGAGAGAGAATCTGACTGATGGGTGTGGACGCCATGTACTACTACTACTAATAATAATAATAATAACAATATTAATCGTTATATTAATCTAATTGAGATGTCAATGCCATCTCTCTAGGGAAAAAAGAGCAAAGGTTGGAATTAGGAGCACTAGAATAATTAGAAAATAAAACAAGATTACAAAAGCGTGAAAATCGTTTTCATACAAAATGTTTTTACAAATATATCGTTGTCTTGAAATATGAATAACTTGAACGCTGGCGAAGTAAAATAGAGCGCCATGAACATATGACACATGGCGTTTTTTATGTTATTTTTATTTTGGGAATCCCATTTTTGAAGTCAAAATCAAACTAAAAATAAAAATGTCACGGTCAGCTTTCTTCTTCTTCTTCTTCTTCTTCTTCGTTGGCCAGCTATGAATTCAGCGGAGTCGCGGGGTTTGATTTGACGTTTCTGACTGATTCTTGCGTGAAGACCTGCTGCTTTCCTTATATTCAGTGTCCCCCGCCATACACGTGTATCTTCTCCGACTACAGAGATGGATAGATGCGTTTTTAACTAGTTCTCTTTAACTAGTTCTCTTTAACTAGTTCTCTTTAACTAGTTCTCTTTAACTAGTTCTCTTTAACTAGTTCTCTTTAACAATGATTTCTTTGTCTCTGATGGTAGAAATCTTCTTCTTCTGCTTCGAACGCTCCATATCTACAACTTGTTCATTCACTCTTTGTCATCTGTATGTGATCTGAGCATAATAGCGTTTGTACGCTGTGTCAGTTATGCGCCTGCAAGTAAGCCAGCACATCCGTTTTCTGCAACGCTTTTATTTACTAGGTAGCTTCCTATGTTTCTACCTCATTCGCCTCTTACGACATGCCTTATAGGTCGCAATGTTACTATTCTTTGCTCCCCTTGCGAGCCCTGGCAACACAACAGGCGGATCGTACAAATAAAACACGCTTTCGTGTCGTGCAAAACACATGTTTTGTGAAACCAACTCACATGTTTTGTGAAACCAACTCACATGTTTTGTAAAACCAACTCACATGTTTTGTGAAACCAACTCACATGTTTTGTGAAACCAACTCACATGTTTTGTGAAACCAACTCACATGTTTTGTGAAACCAAATCACATGTTTTGTGAAACCAACTCACATGTTTTGTAAAACCAACTCACATGTTTTGTGAAACCAACTCACATGTTTTGTGAAACCAAATCACATGTTTTGTGAAACATCAATAAACTAAGATGTACAGAGACAGTGTCGTATAAATATTTGATAACTAGCAACTAAAGAAACAGATGTATTCTCTCAGTCAGCATATCTCTGATATCAAAACAGTGATGTTGCTTTGCTTGTGAAACCGGTAACGGGGAAGGAATTGTGAAGGCAGACATCTATCTCTATTTAAAGCACACTGCCTATTGCTGTTAGCCTATCATTATTACGTTTGGACAGGCTTGGGAGAGAAGTTTAAACAGTCTTATAATATCTCTAAGCTATTTTTGTAAAAACATTTTGTGTTCATTTCTCTATCTCCCTCACTATCTTCCTCTCATACTCTATTTTCCTCTCTTTCGTTCTCTCTCTCTCTCACTCTCTATTTTCCTCTCTCTCTATCTTCTCTCTATTTTCCTCTCTCTCACTATCTTCTTCTCACTCTCTACTTTCTACTCTATTTATCTCTCTATCTTCTTCTCACACTCTATTTTCCACTGTATCTATCTCTCTATCTTCTGCTCACTCTCTATTTTCCTCTCTATCTTCCTCTCACTTTTTTCCTCTCCTCTCTCTCTTAATATATGTTTTCTCAATTCCACTATCCCCTTTCCTTCAAATATTATATCACATTATATTAGCTTAATATAATATGATGAGAATCATATGGACTGCTAAAATGACTAATGTGGAGGTGGTGAATGTGAGACACCTAAAGCTAGTCACGACAGAATTGAAGTGTCTTTTTTTTCCGATCCAGAAGCACTTGAGTTTTCAACTCTTCGGCTCGGTGCCATGGACATCGTAACCCTTCGGTTCGGTGCCACGAACACCGTAAATCTGGGGAATCTGTGGCTTTTTCTGCCATCCCGCGGAATTGAACCCGCACACACAGAGGGATAGTCACCCGTAGTCCAACGCGCTACGAACACGCTGGGCAGACGGGCTGAAGTGTCTATACAGAATGCTGCGGGTAACATGAAGAGACTGGTTGAGAAATGAAGACATCAGGAAAAAAGTGTGCACAAAATCAGTACTGAACTGCACCAAGGAACAACAAATTAAATGGTTCGGCCACATAAGCAAATTACCAACAGACAGTGCACGTCAAAGAGCAATGCTGCTCCGATACAATGGATATAAAACAAAAGGCCGGCAACGCAGAAGATGGGGCTAAGAAATAACAGCGACGAAAGACATTATTTATAAAGCGCCCACAAGGGCTTGTTCTAGAAATCTCTTCTTATCCTGACGCTGTGAGAAAAAACAGATTGAAGAAAAAAGATTAAATGATGCCAAGACACGGTTACCGGGACCCAAATGTGGGGTGTAAAGAATAGAACCACTGTTACCTGCCACGAATGTCGTAAGAAACGACTAAGGAGGTTTGGCTGAAATCGGATGCATGTGTCCTAAACGTGTATAAGTCTATGCGTTTAGGGACCTACCAAACCAATGTGCAACGTAGACACGTTCTTGGCAAAGATCAAACATATCACAAAGAGTGATTAAAATTGGTCGTAAAGAACGAACGAAGAAGAAAGCTTATTATCAATATAAGAAAGAGGCAATCGTCATTTTTCAGACATATAATGAGATGGGGAGGCTTAGAACGCCGATAAAATCAAGGAGAGACGAAACAGGGAAGACAGAAAGAGAAAATTTTGAACAACCTGACTTCATAACAAGGAAGAGCGTCAACATCTGAGATGATAGCAAACACCAGGGACAGAGATTTTGTTAAGATCCACGATCGCATACTCCAGTCGGCGCTGCACATGATGATGATATTATCTTGCGTTTGAAAATGCACCATTTCACTCCAAATTTATTTTTTTATTTAAAAAAACTAAAGTTACGCATTCATATTTCAATGCATACTCAATTATTCAGTATACTGGATCTGCGTCGTTTTCAAAAATGATGGGAGCTGGTATTTCGGAATTACAAGACGAAAGGGTTAAGTAATTTATAAAAAGGTTTTAAACACGTGAGAGACCGCCTCTGTTTTGCCGGGGTTTCCCATGGGAGCAAAGAATAGTAACACTGCAACCTACAAGTCATGTCCGATGAGTAAGAGGCGACTGAGGTAGGGGCCTAGGGAAGCTACCCTAGTAAGTTCTTCTTCTTCGAACGCTGCATATCGACGACTTGTTAACCACTCTTTGTGATTTGTATGTGATCTGAGCCTAAGAGTGATTGTGTGTTGTGCCAGTTATACGCCTACAAGTAAGCCAGAATATATCCGATTTCTGCCACGCTTTTTATTTACTAGGGTAGCTTCCTAGGCTCCTACCTCAGTTGCCTCTTACGACATGCCTTGTAGGTCACAGTTTTGCTATTCGCTGCTCCCCCAGTAAGCCCCGGCAACACACGGGCGACAGTAGTAAATAAAAAGCGTTGTAGAAATTAGATGTGCTAGCCTACTTGTAGGCGCATAACTTGCACAACATACAGTCGCTCTTAGGCTCGGATTACATACAAATCACAAAGAGAGTATCCAGCCCTCTGTGTTCTCAAATATTTAGAGTCCGATCAATGGCATATAAAAAGTTGCTCACCTCAGATCTACATCCTCGTATATCTGACTTAACCTTTTCCCACTGCCAGAGGTGCAGTTTTAAAATGCAACCTGTGCTTCGTCAAATTAAGACTATGCAATTTCTGTAAATGGCAAGCATGTTAAAGGGGTACAGTTGTTAGTGCATGTGCTCAGTTTGTCAGAGTTTATTTTTCTCCCGCGTTGTTAAAATATAGTATATTGCCTATTGTCTTTTCCTAGGTGGATGATAAAATTGGTTGTCCACTCTTGCCGTTAAGCGTAGGTGTGGAAGCGTTAATTTGTGTTCCAGGGCCAGATTAGTCGCACTTGTTGTGTTATATCCGTGTTTGTTTAATATGGTCTTGATATTGTCTATCCATCTTTTCTTGGTCTTCCCTTGGCTCTAGTACCTGATCTCTTTTTATTTTACGCTGTTATCGGTGGTTGGTTGTATTCCATTCTCATTAGAAGTTCGAACCACTGCATTTGTTGTATCTCAATGTATTCAGTGCATAAAGTTATGCCCACTCTGCTTCTGATGTCCTCGTTTCGTAGTCTATCTTTCCTGTTGATCCGTACCGCCTTCCTGACGCATTACCGTTCCTACATGGTATTAATAGCAATATCTAACATGTTTGATTAGAAATACATGTTTAACAAGATCATAGTGTGATCTAACTTTAATGTGATTTGATTGAAAAGTTATGAATCAAATCAAACCACATGATCGGCATGAGTCTTTCTTCTTCTTCAAATG
This sequence comes from Arion vulgaris, assembly GCA_020796225.1. Taxonomy (NCBI): domain Eukaryota; kingdom Metazoa; phylum Mollusca; class Gastropoda; order Stylommatophora; family Arionidae; genus Arion; species Arion vulgaris. The sequence continues at coordinate 37,016,503 of CM036766.1, forward strand.
TTCCATATCGACCACTTGTTAACCACTCTATGTGATTTGTATGTGATTCAAGCCTAAGAGCGATTGTACGTTGTGCCAGTTGTGTGCCTACAAGTAGGCCAGCACATCCAATTTCTGCAAAGCTTCTTATTTACTAGGGTAGTTTCCATAGGAACCTACCTCAGTCGCCTCTTACGACATGCCTTGTAGGTTACATTGGTACTATTCCTTGATTCCCTTGCGGATCTCGGCACTACGCGAGCGTAACTTAACTTGTTAAATATCGAACAGTGATTAATGAAAATCGTGTGATATCCTTTACATGACGTAACTATTAACCGCTGTAAACGAGTTGTTGATTTTCTAGGCACCGCTTATAAGTTCAGTGTTTTGCCATTGCTTTCTGAACGGTGAGGCCTATTTTAACATTTAGTAAAAATCCACGGGAACAAATTTGCTTCCAAATTGCCCGCCACGGTGTTTGAACCAGGCTCTCTTTGGGTTGTGATCGACCTCACTACCACGTAACGCCAGTATGGTGCCAAGGGAAGCAAATAATAGTACTACTGTGAGCTACAAGGCATGTTGTAAGAGGGCACTGAGGTAGGGGTCTAGGGAAGCTACCCTAGTAAATAAAAAGATTAAGAAATTGGGTGGGATGGCCTACTTTTAGGCGCATAACTGGCAGAACGTAAAATCGCTTTTAGGCTCAGATCGCATACATATCACATAGTGTGGTTAATAAGTGGTCGATATGGAGCTCTCGAAGAAGAAGAAGCACTACCGCCTCAGCTACGGCGAACGCTGAAATTGAAACACTTGTAAATTGTGTATATGTCTAATTAATTAATACATCATCCATAAATCTTTCTGAAAGAAAAAACAACAGAATCTACAGGATAAATGCTGATAGAAAAACAAACAAAAATGAAGAAAGGTAAACATTCTTAAAACATAAATCAATAGCAGCAGCTTAGTAAGAAATGACCAGAGAATGCGGGCTAAGATCATCATCAAATAGCTTGTCCTGAGCAGAACTTTACCACCCCAACAGTTCTCCAGAATTTCTCTCTCTCATAGTCCAGATGTCCTGTCTCTGTAACTGTCATGTTCAAACCTTCAGTTACACCCTGAATCCATTCTCTCCGTGGTCCCCTTAAGATAGAATGAAGAATAATAAAATGAATATAAATATGCACATAATTTGCAACAATAATAAAGAAGAATAAAGGGGATATGTAACACAATAATAATCATTAGGTAGAGTTCTTCAAGCTCAAGACAGGAGTTAAACAATGGTGCATTTTTTCGTCCCTTTTGTTTAACATTGACATATGCTGGATTATAAGAGTAGCCATAGAGGATAACAGCAGAGGCGTTTCAGATCATACTTGAGGGTCTAAACTTAAAGTACCTATGAAGTTGGAGAACTCCTGCCTGCATGGCGAAGGACACCAATAAAACAGTAAATAGGCTTTCACGCAAAAAAGCAGTCAGAAGCGCCATACCTGGCTACGACTGAATTCATATCAGTCGAACGCAGAAGAAGAAGAAGAGGCATTCGATGGACACTTACATCAGTACTGGACGATTTGGATTATACAGACGATATTAGCTTTTTGGCCAGCCTACAAGAGGATGTTCAAACTACAGGGTGTTCAATATAAAAGTAGCCCCATCAAGGGAGACAATCAGGCATATATTTGTTTCAAATATGACGTAGTATAGGTCAAGTGAGCGAGTCTTTTTGTGAGGGTGTGTAACTATGGTGCGGGAAGGGGCGATGAACAAATGTGACAGAAGGATGAGCTAGTCAGAACCGGTTTAAATAGTAAATACACAAAAAGAAATATGTACCTGGCAACTTTTGATTTGTCAATGTGGCTACTTTTATCTTGACCAACTTTTAAATTTGTCACCCCTGTTGTTCGTTTGCTTGATAAAGGCCGTGTTGGTCGAAACGTTGCTGTATTTTGTCATTGTTTTTGTAATTTGTAAAATTACAGTACTTTGTGATTACGTGTTTTACTTTTATCTTGAACACCCTTCGGAATAATTCAAATTATAGGATTTATTTTATTTTATTTATAGTGATACGTGCAGATGAAGTTCAAGATTCTGTATACCTTGGAGGTACCTCATCTCAGGATGATGATTCGGAAACGGAGATCGTAGAAACAATCAAGAAAGCTAATCTAACTTACGTCATGTTCAACAAGATCTGGAAAACCAGAGGATTGAAAGAATAGACAGACCATTGGACCAACCGACTGACAGACAGTCAGACAGACAGATAGATAGGTAGATCGTCCGAGTGGTTACTGGGGTCCAAATTTGGGGTGTAAAGAATAGAACCACTGTTGCCTGTCATGCATGTCGTAAGAGGCGACTAAGGAGGTTTGGCTAAAATCGGATGCATGTGTCCTAAACGTGTAGAAGTCTATGCGTTTAGGGGCCTACGAAACCAATGTGCAACGTATACACGTTCTTGGCAAAGATCAAATCATATAACAAAGAGTGAATAAAATTGGTCGTAAAGAACGAACGCAAAGAAGAAGAAGAGAAGACACCGACAGACAGAGAGATCGAGAGATAAGCAGACAGATAGACAGAAAGACCGATAGACATATAAAAAGAACAGATCCACACGCAAGCGAAAGAAAACTACAATAAAAATGTGCTAAAAGAAAATGCTTCCTAAACAATGGACGTATCCACTATTGCGTTATGAGAAAACAATAGAACGCAGAAATCAAGTTAGCCACACAAGTCTAGAATATTGATTAAACATTAGTCTAAGAAAGACAAAGAATATGTTAACTAGCAGATACAAGAGAAGATAACATTCAATATTGAAATAAATTGAGAGATATTTGATCAGGTGGCAGTTATCTTGCATTGGGAATGTCTTCTTTCTTTCTTTTCTCTCTGTATATTACCTCCTGTGTTATCTTCCTTTCTTAGAACCCACAGAAACAGCGAAAGAAAGGGAGGCCTAGGGAGAGATACATGGAGACGAGATTTGGAGGCAGAGATCAACAATATAAAGAAGAACTGGAGGGGGTTGCAAGAGATAGCTAGAGATAGGAAGACTTAGAATGAGTTGGTTGAGGGATTATGCCCTAATCCGGGTTAAAAAGCCAGAGATATAGAGAGCACGCATCTGATTGACGGATGTGGAGGCAAACGGCTTAAGCACATCGCAAAAGAAACCTCCTGGTACTGAACGATAAAAAATGAAAGCATACATCTTCTTTCTTCTGTCCTTCTCTGCTTTTTTGCCGCTAGGCGTAGCAGGTTTAACTGATGATCGGTAAAGCATACATAACATTGCTAAACCTAGATTTGACATCTAGTTTTTTTTATACCCAGAATACCGATACAAGAAGAATGTCAAAAAATGTCTTACACAATTGGTTCTGTAGATATGGCTCTTGTAATATGATCCTTCCAAATATTTAAACAAATTCAACTTAGGACAGCAATCTCTATATTTATATACAGTTTAGATCATAGATTTCCAAACATTTTCAGCCCACCGCCCACTTTGCACAACATAAGCTTTGTAACGCCCCCTCCACATTATAACAGTTTGTCAACGCCCTCCCACATATCTACATGCTCTATTTTCTCTTTGACATAGAAAATTGATATATAGTTATTTAATACATGGTCAATTATCGAATGATTAGATGCATGAAATTGAAAATTGATGAAAAAAAGAATCGTGTAAGACGGGCATAAGATGAATTAAAATGCAGAATTCAAATTTTAAATGATTATTCAATCGAAAAATAACGAAAATAATTTATTTTAAAATACTTATTATTAATTTCTTCTTTAAGGAGCCACCGACCCCTATTCGCCTGAACACCCCCAAATTCTTCTGAACCCACTATCGCCCCATAGAACGCTTCAGCGCCACTCAGGAGGAGGGGGGAGGAGAAGGGTGGTACCGCCCACGTTGGGAAACGCTGGTTTAGATCAAAAGTGTAGATTCACTCTATAACTATGGGTGCTATGTATATCTTATTTTATATCTACGTATATCATATTTTATATCTATGTATATCATATTTTATATCTACGTATATCTTATTTTGAATAGAAGTGTTACAGAAGAGTCCTTCGTATATCATGGACAGAGAAGAGAACAAATAGATCTATCCAGAAAGAACTTAGAATCAAAGAAAACTGGCTGATGCTACAAATAAGAAAGAGAAATTAAGATATTTTGGACATAAAAAAGACACAAAGGGCTGGAGAAGACCATCATGGAAGGAGGTATCCGGCAAAGAGAAGAAGAGGAAGACCAGGAGAAGACGGATTCACGATGTAACTGATGGTTTGAACATGACTTTGCAGAGGCGGACATCTGGCCTATGGGAGAGAAATTCCGGGAGAATGTTGGTGTCAAAGTTCTACTCAAGATGTATCTGATGGTTTGAACAAGACGGCTGCAGAGGCAGGGCATCTGGCCTATCAGGACAAGCTATTTAATGATAATGTATATCCTGTGCTGGTTTGACATTCTTTGTACTTATGTTAGTTAAATCCTCCTTATTCAGGAGTTGTTTTTAAATTATTTTCATGGTAATTATATATTTTTTTTGGTACAATTCTTAAACTAAACTTTGTTTATCATCAAAAGCAGTATCTTTAGCAACATTTTGTCAAATCTTTGATCAATGTGTCTGTTACTTTTATGTTAATTTGTAAAGGTAACCCCTCGTTCTGGGTGAGTCTCCTCCTTAAACATTCATCCCAGTACACATCTCCTGTGGTTGCCGGACTCGAAGGAGCAAAGAATAGTAACACTGCGACCTATAAGACACGTCATGCGGAGACTGAGGATGGGGACCTAGAGCTACCATAGTAAAAAAAGCATCGCACAAATCGGCGCTAACTGACACAACGTACAGTCGCTCTTAGGCTCAGGTCATATACAGACCACAAAGTGGTTAAAGTGGTCGATATGGAGCTTTCGAAGCAAGAAGAATCCCATTGTGTATCTTTCCATCTCTTTTGGGAAGGGGCGGTTATTCTCAATCTCACTGCATGTTATATTATGTTAGTTGTAACGTTTTTGTCTGAATAATGTAAACACGATGATGCCACCATCATTTCATACGATTACATTAAAATTGTAAAGTTTCATAGTAAATAAAACTCTAACATATATGGAATTATTTTGTTAAATTAACGTCTAGAGTGGAGCCAGTGAGTGACCGAGCGGTTAAAATATTGGTCTCTCAATCTTGAGGACTGTGTTCGAGTCGAGAAATGCTCGAGATGTTTTGTTTTGAGACAAGACATATCTCTTCTTATGCACAAAGTTTCAGAAATTATACTAAAGAGTCTTATTATTTTTCTTCTTTGCGTTCGGTGTCGTATGCTCGTCTAAACCATGAGATGGGCTGCCTATTTGAAGCTGCATGTCAATTGAGTTCCTCGAAGTTACCATCATCATCATCAATGCTTGTCTTGAGCAGAACTTTGTCAGTCCAACGTCCTTCGAATTCTCTCGCTCTCATGGTCGATGTCCCGCCTCACAGCCGTCATGTTCAAACATCAGTTACATCCTGAATACATCTTTCCGTGGTCTTCCTCTTCTTCTCTTTGCTGGCATGCCTCCTTCCATGATGGTCTGTCTTCTCCAGCCCTTCGTGTCTTTTAATATGTCATAAATACCTCAAATTTCGCTTTCTTATTTGTAACATCATCCAGTTTTTGATTTTGAGTTATTTCTGGATAGATCTTTTCTCTTCTTGTCCATGATATAAGACTCAGAAATTTAAACAAAGTCTTCTTGCGTTCGGTTTGTATGCTGTCTAAACCATGAGATGTGTTGCTCTATGAAGCTGCATGTCAGTTGGCGTCCTCAAGCTTCCTCATAGCTTGCTCTGTAGCTTCGTTCATGAGGACATGTTTGTTTCGCTGGTATATACGGTCTAAAGTCGAAGATTGACTTCATTGCACCGAGTTTTACTCCATAAAGCTCAGTCCCTATCGACAAAATTGCACGAAAAGGCCAGTATTGAATAAAGCATGAATTTCTAGCTCCTGTAACAATCCTAGGGTCATTGGAAAATTGCATTCGTGAACAGAATGGTGTGATCCGGATTCGAACCTACGATCTTTGGAACATAAGGCAAAGACTTAACCACTAGCAAATAAATACATTGCTTCAACTCTCTACATACATGTCGATTGGTATTGGCATTGCATATATATATATATATATATGTTATAGAGATAGCGATGTAGTTATGACGTATCGAGTCACATATGCAAATTTCGGAAGTTCCTGATTGTTGTTCTCCTCTCCCATGTGGTGCCGGAGCCCGCAAGTTAGTTAGTTAGTCTTTCCTCTTGGGCCTGTGGGCGGCGCATAGGGCAGAGGTCATAGCCTGTCCTCTTGCATGTAAGCTATGACTGGTCATCGTTGACTTTTGTATTTCAGAGTCTGCTTCAATGTTTTCTAGGCCCTCGTTGAGCCTATAGTCTGGTGAGGTTTCTCATCAATCTCTATGGTCGTTCTCGTTTTGCTATTCCTCGTGTCATGAGTTGGTAAGTCTTTACCATCGACTCTAAGTTATTGGAAGAGTGTGGGCCAAGGAAGCAAATAATAGTACCACTGGACCTACAAGTTATATCGGAAGAGCGACTGAAGTAGAGGTATAGGAAAACTACCATAGTAAATAAAAAGCGTTGGAGAAATCCAAAGTGCTGGCCTACTTGTAGGCGCATAACTGGTACAGTGTAAATCGCTCTTAGGCTCAGATCACATACAAATCACACAGTGGTTAACAAGTGGTCGGTATGGAGCGTTCGAGGAAGAAAAAGAAGAAGAAGAATGGGAAAACTCCATGCAATGAAGTCAATACTTCGTTTTAAGACCATTTATATGTATTTGTTAGTGGAGCGTCTGGAAACATAGATTAAAGCGCGGGTTTCTATTAGGGAGACTCGGGTTTAATCCTCGGTAAGCCAATGAGTTTTTTCTGTCGGGGAGGAGGGGGAGGAGACATAAAGGAAAATCCCAACCGGAACAATTTCGCGACGACTGTACTAGCCATGCGGCCATTAAGTTACCTAGACACATGTTCCACACCGTCCTAAAATGCGGTATTACTGGCTTTGTTTGTTTGTTTTGTAGGGGATTAAAGCCTCATTAAGCCGAGACACGCTTCTTTCAACCTAAGACGAACCTTATATTGGTTATATCAGAGCGTGTAGACCAACAAACATGACAAATAAGAATTAACTCCTTTGGGAAAATCGAAAAAGGGTGGAGACTGCAGTAAAACTTGGAAAAATAGGTAAACACGTAAAAACAAAGTACTACAGTTTTACAAAATACATAAACAGTGACGATAAACAGCAACGTTTCGACCAAAAGGCCTTTATCAAGCAAACAATACAACAAGAATGACGAATTTCGAGGAACACTACAAATGGACGATTACATGTGGAAACATAAACCTATCTGATGAAAATCTGGGAATAAAAACGAACAACGAAATGAGTGCAACACAAAAACCGAAAGTGGAAAAGGAGAGGAACAATAAACAATATAGTGGATAAATGACACATATATGGAGCAAACACACATATAGATAACAAGGCACGAGATAAGACAGTACTAAGAAGCATAGGAATGTAATGCGTTGAGTCCAAGAGGTCGCAAAGTGCCATAGAATGAAATAAAACGGTTCTCCAGGGCGAATCGACTGCGATCATCGGAGGAACATGATCGGATGGCTGTGACCTGGACATCGTCAGATCCTGATTGGCCAGTATCATTGAAATGAGTGGCCACATGAGTCACAGAGCATTGGCGAATATCGCGTAAGTGTTGGGCGAATCGGTCACTGAGCCTCTTACCGGTTTCACCAATATAGGCCTTATGGCATCGTTTGCAGGTGATAGCATAGATGATATTGCGGGACTCACACGTGAAACTGTCTTGAATGGTATAGGTAGCTTTTGGAAAAGAGACAGTACGGGTCTGTATTACATATGCACATGTATTACAGCGCCGACGGCCACATTGGATGGTGCCAAAGTGACTCTGGGTGTTAGGCTTGAGGCGACTGTGTACCAACAAATCCTTGAGGCTTCTGTACCGTCTGTACGCCACCAAAGGATAGTGTTGGAAGACTGAACGTGTCTCAGGATCAGACTGAAGAATAGGGAGATGATGGAATAAGACCTTTTTCACCCGGGAACTATGAGGGTGGAAAGTTAAGATAAGTTTAACCCTGTCAGACTTGGGGTTTCTAAGTATGTGAGAGAAGGCCTCCTGGCGAGCAATTAGCTGAATATAACTTTTTTTTTGCTGGTATTACAGACAGTAAAGACAGATACATTGGCGGTTCGTCAGTAGGGACTAGTGGGCCGGCCCCAAAAAATAATGTGAAACGTATTTATTATTTTATAAATTAAAATATAACCTAACCCAAAACCATGATTTTCCGAAAAATGGTTGTCTGGTCCCACTAACAAAAATGATCAGAACCGCCACTGGACATATATATAAATAGTGGGCGCAGCTGTATTTTATTAGGGCTTCGTGTTTTCCCTTGCACTGGAACTTTATCCTACGCAAACTCTATTAGGTTGAGGTCAAGTGTCGATAAGATGTGTGACTCCACTCTGTAATGATTCTATCAATAGGATGCACCTACCTCGGTTTTTTTTTTAATGCATGAGTAGCAAGCGAACTGCAACAGCTGCAACAGCTTGCTTTAAATTGGTATCGTAAATTTATGACATTTTTATTTGCAAGTCAAGTCCTGGTTTAATTCTTTTGTGTTTTGTAGAGTTCAAACCTTGTCTTTTTTTCTGAACAATGTTATGATAAGTTAATTCTCCATACATGACGAGAAAATTGGTGACTGTCCCCAGAACCAGGTTGAGTTAAAGATACAATTGGTTGCTGTCCCCAAGACAAGATTGAGTTAACGATAAAATTGGTGGCATTTCCCCAGACGAGGTTGAGTTAACGATAAAATTGGGGACTGTCCCCGAGACGAGGTTGAGTTAACGATAAAATTGGTGACTGTCACCGAGACGAGATTGAGGTAACGATAAAATTGGTGACTGTCCCCAAAATCAGGTTGAGTTAAAGATACAATTGGTTGCTGTCCCCAAGACAAGATTGAGTTAACGATAAAATTGGTTGTTGTCCCCGAGACAAGATTGAGTTAACGATAAAATTGGTGGTTGTCCCCGAGACAAGATTAAGTTAACGATAAAATTGGTGACTGTCCTCGAGACGAGGTTGAAGTAACGATAAAATTGGTGACTGTCCCCGAGACGAGGTTGAAGTAACGATAAAATTGGTGACTGTCCCCGAGACAAGATTAAGTTAACGATAAAATTGGTGACTGTCCTCGAGACGAGGTTGAAGTAACGATAAAATTGGTGACTGTCCCCGAGACGAGGTTGAGTTAACGATAAAATTGGTGCTGTTTCGAGACGATGTTAAGAAAACGTAAAAATTGTTCATTGGAGGACCACCACCACCTCACATCCGCATCGGGCATATCCACAATCTCTCTAATCTCCTCCTAAGTATGTCTTTCAGTGTGTTTAGACTAACAACTCCCCCTCTGTGTTGATGTATGTATCCACTATGGTTTCTCTCATGGTCTTCCTGTTTTGTTACACTTATCGGTATGCACAGCTTGCACAACCGAGATAACGAATACCCTTTACTGTTTTCGTTGAAATCTTCAGAGCGTAGGTTTTTTTTCAGAGCTTTGATAATGTCGCTTTTGTCCATAGAAATCCCATTTCTGACAGAAACATTGCTTGTACACTCACACTCTCATTGCCCTTTTGAATGAACGGTGGCAAAGATGAAGGTGAGTTTAAATGGTTTTAAAGCCGAAGGATTGACTTCATTGCACCGGGTTTTACCCCATATGGCTCGGTCCCTCTCCGCAGAAATGGCACGCCACCTGCCGAGAGTATTGCACAAAGCACGAACTTCGTAGCTCCGGCAACAATCCTAGGGGTCTCTGGAAAAAGCTGCACTCGTGAACAGAAGGCCGCAGTCATGAGTCGAACAAACGACCTTCGACTCGCAAGGCAAAGGGCTTAACCACTCAACCACAGAGACCCCTGTGAAGGTGAGTGTCTAGATTGTCGCGTTTTGTATTAGTTAATCCACTGCCTTCGTACATAACCGGCCGCAATCGTCTGTATCATGTTGATAGAGTTGTAGATCACACATGCATGAATAAAGCACTTTCTCAGTAGCTCTTTCAATCTATGCGTTACAAACAAAAAGTATATACAGCTTGTCACAAAATGTTGTTATGATGTCAAAGTTCAAACAGAAACAATATACTCCTTCTTCTTCTTCTTCTGCGATAAACTTTTGCTATGCGACTACTCCGGTATGTGTCATATACAGGGCGGTGCGCTTGAGGTCTTCACCGGTTCCCCATAGTTTGTCTTGTAGTGTTGTTACTGTTGGCCAGATCTCCAATCTCTCACTACTCAGACTAGGGCAGTCTTGCAGGATGTGCTCTGGGGACTGCTTTGTTGCTCCACAGGTGCAGGCTGCCGAGTCCCTGAGACCCATTCTGTGGAGGTGTGCTCTGAGACTGCAGTGTCCTGTTCTAAGTCTGAAGACTGTGGTCTGTGCTTTTCTGTTTATTGTATTTATACTGTCGTGCTCTGGGTTGTATCCTCCATTTGTTTTTCTCCAGATCATTTTCCTGGATTGTTTCAGGAGAGTCTTTGCTTCTGTAAATATACTCATAATTTGCATTGACCAGTTACCATAGGATACTGCAGATTGCTAGCAGAATACAAGAGAAGCTTTCTCTTCACATGCTCCATATTCTCTATGTATATATGTTAATGTATATATCATCACCATCAAATAGCTTGTCCTGAGCAGAACTTTGACACCCCAACAGTCCTCCACAATTTCTCTCTCTCATAGGCCAGATGTCCTGCCTCTGTAGCCGTCATGTTCAAACCATCAGTTACATCCTGAATCCATCTTCTCCGTGGTCTTTCCTTTCTATTTGCTGGTATGCCTCCTTCCATGATGGTCTTCTCCAGTCCTTTGTCCCTTTCTATATGTCCAAAATATAAAACTGGGTAGCGAGGTAGAGATAAACCTCTATCAAAGGAGATTAAGACGCCTCATCTTGCCGTTTAGATCTCAGGTATTATCGATATAAGGGAAGACTGCAGTAAAACTAGGTAACAAATATAAATCTGTCGTGACTGCCTGTAAGAGAAAAAAAAAGTAAAGGAACCCTTTCATACCCTTTCATACCTATATGTCAATACAGTGTTAGGCCTGTATTTTTCATTGACCGTCGGCACACGATGGGTGATGTGGTCAGCATCCCGCCGGCCGCCTTTACTTTCCCAGAGCATGTCTGGTATCCAGTTGAGGCTGGATCAACCTGAGAGTCGTCGCGGTGGGAAAAATTCCACGCACACTGCGGGAGTTGAACCCGGACCACCAGCTTTGAGAAGCGAGTTCACTAACAACTACGCTACAGCGGCTCTCGTGACTGCCTGTAGTACTGTTTTTTATAGCGGTGTAGGACAGTTGGGACAAGAGCCTGAGGAATTTAATGGCCGCATTGCTATTGCAGTCGCCGCAAAGCTTTTCAGGTTTATATTTTTTCATATATACCCACAATAGAAAAAAATCCTTGTCCTCACCGTGAATTGAACACGTATCTCCTGCATGGGAGTCGCCATTGGCTAAACACGTAAAAACAGAGTACTGTATTTTTACAAAGTACAAAATCAATATATAGCGACGTCTCAATCAAAAGGACTTTATCAAGTAAAGGATACAACTGAAGTGAAGACATTTTTTTCGTATTTTACGGCAGACATAACATATACAATCCACCAGAGTGGTTACCGGGGCCCAAATTTGAGCTGTAAAGAATGGAACCACTGTTACCTGCCACGCTTGTTGTAAGAGGCGACTAAGGAGGTTTGAATGAAATATGATGCATGTGTCCTAAACATGTAGAAGTCTATGCGTTTAGGGGCTTACTAAACCAATGTGCAACGTATACACGTTCTTGGCAAAGATCAAATATATCACAAAGAGAGATTAAAATCGGTCGTAAAGAACGAACACAAAGAAGAAGAAGAAGACATACAATTAGACACTAACTCCCTAAAGAGAACGTGCCCCCTCCTCAATAACTTGAGCTCTCAAACATAGCCCCGTGAAACTAATCTGAAACAGAAATTGTTGGGCCCCCAGATAACCTCTTGTTGACAACTCATGTAGGCAACTCATCTTGCTGTTAACACCTCTGAACATAGCAAACTTACCGCAGAAGAAGAAGAAGAAGAAGAAGACAGAATAAGGAATCAAATCACAAAATAAACAAAAATAATACCACAATATTTATTTCAACTTTGAGCTTTAAATATGGCTTCTAAAAAAACCCACGCAACTTTGACAAGAACGAATAAACTGACATGGTCAAGAAGGTCATCAATATCCCATACCTTGGTCTAGAAAATATTAGTAATATAGAATAAGTAAAGTTCGAGGAGAATGTTGGACTTGTGTTCAGTTCATGTTCTTTGATAGAGAACAGCATTTCCCAAAGTGGGCGAACCGCCCTCCCCAGTGGGCGCTTAAGCGTTCTGGGAGGGAGGATAGTGTGTTCAGAAGAATTTGAGGGTGTTCAGGCGATTAGGGTCGGTGCCTCCTTAAAGAAGAAATTAATAATAAATATTTTAAAACAAATTATTTTCGTGATTTTGCGATTGAATAATCATTTAAAATTTCAACGACATGCACAGAATAAAACCTGCTCAGACTGCACAGTGTGCATGCCAGACAGAAACACAGACTCCAGAGCACATCCTGCAGTCATGTCCATCCTACATACACCAACGAAATGAAACATGGCCTCATGAACAAAGCTTACAGACCAAGCTATGGGAACTCTCGAAGAACTCCAACTGACATGCAGCTTCATAGAGGCAGCCCATCTCATGATTTAGACGAGCATACGAAACCGAACGCAAGAAGAAGAAGAATTCATCAATTTTCTGTTTCATGAATATAATCATTTGAAAATTGACCATGTATTACAGGAATATATATCAATTTTCTATGTCAAAGAGAAAATAGAGCATATATATATATATGGGGGGGGGGACGTTAGCAAACTGTTATAATATGGAGGGGCGTTACAAAGTTTATGTTGTGCAAAGTGGACGGTGGGCCGAAAAAGTTTGGGAATCTATGATATATAACGACATTAAACCATGGAGGAGATGTAATTTGTTAGATGTCACAAATAATCCGTTGTCCATCTTTCTCATGTCAGTAATGTTTTCTATTTAACCGTAATATTGTGTCTATGTTTTATTATGTTTTTTGTTGTTTTCTTAACAAAATATTAAACATTGATGTATTGTCTCTTACACATGAGGGTTGAGGAGCGTCTGGTCGAATGGCTTAGAGCGCGGTTCCTATGCGGGAGACCTAAATTCAATCCACGATAAAGCCAAAGATATTTTTTTTTTCTATCGTGGGCATAAATAAAACATCATAACTTGAACAGTTACGCGACGACTGTGCTAGCCATGATGCCATTAATTTCTACAGATTCATGTCCCTTCTGTCCCACACCGACCCAAAAAGCGGTGTTACAGGTAGTAATGTCAATTAGTTTTTTCATAAATTGTGGTATCTATAGTGAAGTGGTTAAGACGTTTGCCTGCCGTTCTGAAGGTTGGGGGTTCGAATCCGAACCTAGTCACACTGGCAGGTTTTCATGAGATACTTAGGATTGTTATGGAGAAAAGGAGTTCGTGCTTTGTGCAATACTCTCGGCAGGTGGCACGGCATTTCTATAGAGAAGGACTGAGCCATATGTGGTCGAATCTGGTCCAGTGAAATTAATCATTCTGCTGTATATCGTCTCTTCACCATTTTTTTTTTCCGATCCAGAAGCACTTGAGCTGAAAGCTCTTCGGCTCGGTGTCATGGAGATCGTAACCCTTCGGCTCGATGCCACGAACACCGTAAATCTGGGGAACCTGTAGCTTTTCTGCGAGTCCGCGGAGTTGAACCTGCACTTACAGAGGACTAGTCACCCGTAGTCCAACGCGCTACGAACACGCTGGGCACGCGGGCCTCTTCACCATTTACAACCACTTCTCTTATTGTCGCTAGATGGTAATTGAATCTTACTTCTAACCTGCTGTCTTGCAGGTCGGCTGGGGACAGTCCAAGGCAGACGGAGAGCGAACCCAATAAACGCTGGCTAAAACCGGTCACATCTCCGAAGGATAAGCACCAGAGCTCCAAATGGCGCTAAAGATGTGACGAAACACATCCATGTTAAGGCTGCATGAATCAGATTTCCACATGAATAAGAATTTATGGGGATGTCTGGTACATCAGTCTAAGCGATGATCGAGAGAGAGAGAATGAGAGGGAGAGAGAGACATGACATTATAAAACGAGATATAGTTTAGAAAAAAAGAACATTAGAAACGTCGCTGGAGATTCAGCAATCAACAAATTAGAAACGCCGCTGGAGACTCAGCAATCAACAAATTAGAAACGCCGCTGGAGGCTCGGCAATTAACAAATTAGAAACGCCGCTGGAGACTCGACAATCAACAAATTAGAAACGCCGCTGGAGACTCGACAATTAACAAATTAGAAACGCCGCTGGAGACTCGACAATTAACAAATTAGAAACGCCGCTGGAGACTCGGCAATCAACAAATTAGAAACGCCGCTGGAGACTCAGCAATCAACAAATTAGAAACGCCGCTGGAGACTCGGCAATTAACAAATTAGAAACGCCGCTGGAGACTCAGCAATCAACAAATTAGAAACGACGCTGGAGACTCAGCAATCAACAAATTAGAAACGACGCTGGAGACTCAGCAATCAACAAAATAGAAACGCCGCTGGAGACTCAGCAATCAACAAATTAGAAACGACGCTGGAGACTCAGCAATCAACAAATTAGAAACGCCGCTGGAGACTCAGCAATCAACAAATTAGAAACGCCGCTGGAGACTCAGCAATCAACAAATTAGAAACGCCGCTGGAGACTCAGCAATCAACAAATTAGAAACGCCGCTGGAGACTCAGCAATCAACAAAATAGAAACTCCGCTGGAGACTCAGCAATCAACAAATTAGAAACGCCGCTGGAGACTCAGCAATCAACAAATTAGAAACGCCGCTGGAGACTCAGCAATCAACAAATTAGAAACACCGCTGGAGACTCGGCAATTAACAAATTAGAAACGCCGCTGGAGACTCAGCAATCAACAAATTAGAAACGACGCTGGAGACTCAGCAATCAACAAAATAGAAACGCCGCTGGAGACTCAGCAATCAACAAATTAGAAACGCCGCTGGAGACTCGGCAATCAACAAATTAGAAACGCCGCTGGAGACTCAGGAATTAACAAATTAGAAACGCCGCTGGAGACTCAGCAATTAACAAATTAGAAACGCCGCTGGAAACTCAGCAATCAACAAATTAGAAACGTCGCTGGAAACTCAGCAATCAACAAATTAGAAACGCCGCTGGAGACTCAGCAATTAACAAATTAGAAACGCCCGCGTCTTGTCGCTGCTCTCAATGGGAGCAAAGATTAGTTAGCACTGCCACCTACCAGGCATGTAGTAAGATACGACTGATATATGGGTCTAGGGAAGCTACCCTAGTAAATAAAAAGCGTTGCAGAAATTGGATGTGCTAGCCTACTTGTATGTGCATAATGGGCACAACGTACGATCGTTCTTAGGTTCGGATCACATACAAATCACAAAGAGTGGTTAACAAGTGGTCGATATGGAGCGTTCACAGACAAATACGAACAAATTGGAAGAAAAAAAACACAGTACTTCAGTCACCTCATGAGATCCATCACGCGCCTATAACAATCGATAACGGCATCATCGATAATACCCGATGTATAGAAAACAAAATAACGATTAGACGGAAACGTGAACTAATAGCAACATATGAAAAACATCTGGACCAAGATAGTCCTCCCTCGACTCTTAATGGCACATGTGGACATGATAAGATAAGACATAGCTCTTCATATTAGGACCAGATTAACAGAAAAAGAAGATAAATAAAAGGAATCTTTATATGCCACCAAGATAAGACATAAAAAGTCAAGAAAGTCGGGGTTTGTATCCTAAGGGTTGATGCATTTGCCTGTCATTCTTCTTCTTTTTCTTTGCGTTCGTTCTTTGCGACCAATTTTAATCACTCTTTGTGATATGTTTGATCTTTGCCAAGAACGTGTGTACGTTGCACGTTGGTTTAGTAGGCCCAAAACGCATAGACTTCTACACGTTTAGGACACATGCATCCGATTTCAGCCAAACCTCTTTAATCGCCTCTTACGACATGCGTGACAGGTAACAGTGGTTCTATTCTTTACACCCCAAATTTGGGCCACGGTAACCACTCGGGCGCCTGTCACTCTGAAAGTTGTGACTTCGAATCCAGAAAAAGTCACATGTGAAATTTCTTACATGAGATTCCAAGGATTTTTGCAATGGTAATTACGGTTCGAAATGCCTGCAAGGGTAGCCCTCACTTGGACACCAGAAGGAAAGAGAAAGAAAGGCAGACCACGGACAACATGGAGGCGCATGATGGAAGAGGAACTGGACACCACATCTCTGACGTGGGGCTCTGCGCTGAAGGTTGCACGGGACAGGAGAGCATGGAAAGTCCTTTCCGAAGCCCCATGTGTCACTAGGCATGAAGAGATTAAGTAAGTAAGTAATTACGGTTCGTACTTTGTGAAAGACTCTAGTTAGGTGGCGTGCAGTTTTTATTTCCTACAGAGACCATGTCACAATGGGTAACCTTGTGCAATAAAGTCAATTCTTCGTACTTAGATCCTTTAGAGATGTGATGAGAAAGGAGGTTTAGAACACATTGTAACAACCTGTAAATTCGAGGGTAGATGAGACAGAGGAAGACAGAGAAAATTTTGGATAGCCTGCCTTCTTCTTCTTCTTCTTCTTCGTTGCGTTCCTTCTTTACGACCATTTTGAATCACTCTATGTGATATGTTTGATCTTTGCTAAGAACGTGTATACGTTGCACATTAGTTTGGTAGGCCCTAAACGCATAGACTTATACATGTGCATGCGATTTCAACCAAACCTTCTAGTCGCATGGCAGGTAACAGTGGTTTTATTCTTTACACTCCACATTTGAACCCCGGTAACCACTCGGGCGCCTGACTTCATGGAAGAGCGTCAACATCTGAGATGATAGCAAACACCAGAGACAGAGATTTGTGGAGATCCATGATCACCTACATCAGCCGGCACGGCACCTGATGACGATAAGGTAAAACAGTATAATTAACGTAGCTTCTTCTTCTTCTCCGTTCGTCCTCTATGAATTCAGGATAATTAGTACGCCTGGTTTGGCGCTTCTGACTGATTTTTGCGAGAAGGCATGATTTCCTTGCTGTCATTGTCCCCCCGCCATACTCCAACTTCAAAGGTAGTTTAACTTACCAAAAATGTAATTATTGAAAACCAAAGTGAAAACATTGAGAGATAAAAATTTAATTTAAAAACAGTTTTACAAACAAAATCTAATAAAACAGTCAATTAGATAACGTATCGACCAGCAGATGTTCGTCATGCAGAAACCAAGTAGCAGGACGAATGTACAAATGGATATCACAGTATCTGGGAAAAAAGTACTGCTAAAGTGCAAGTACAAGAGTTCACCAGCAGGAAAACAACACTAGAACAAGGAGTTCCTCAGGATGGAGTACTGTCGCCAACACTGTTCCTCATGTACATCAATGACATAAACAGAATGATCAATATTAACTCCTTCCATCCTTTCGTTCTGTAGGTCAAGCGGTAGTGAGCTCGATCACAGACCCAAGCGTACCTGGTTCAAACCCCACGGTGGGCAAATTCGTTTCCGAGGGATTTTTACAAAGGTAAAACAGACCTCACCGTTCAGAAAGCAATGGCAAACTACTGAACGTATGAGTGGTGCCTAGAAAATCAACGACTCGTTTACTGTGGTTGATGGCTACGTCCTTTGGGATATGCCACGATTTTCATTTCATATATACACTGAAGCCAAGACAACAAGAGAACATCATTATAAGATAGATGCAGTCATCATTTTTAGGACATGTTGCTGAGAAGGGGAAGTTTATAATACATTGTGACAACTGGTAAAATCGAAGGAGGACGAGATAGAAGAAAACAATGAAAGAAAGGTTTAGACAGACTGACTTCATGACACGGAAGAGCGTCAACATTTGAGATGATAGTAAATACCATAGACAGAGATTTGTGGAGATCCATGATCGCTTACGCCCAGTCGGCACGGCACCTGATGATAATGGTGATGATATTCAGTGATGTCTCTTGTATACATGAACCCATGATGACTCACGTTAAGAGGAGAAAATGATGATATGTCGTACATACCCTACGGAAGACACAATCGAGTATCACTAGACAAGCACTTGAGGGGAACCCACAAGGATAAATCAGAAAAAGACGTCATGAACAGACTTGGAGATGGAGTCTTCTTGAGGAACTGAAGGATTCTGGACTATATTTGAAGGCCATAAAGAAAACAGCAAGAGAAAGGAAAAAGTGGTGAACGACTGTTGAGACCCTATTCTCTACGAGAAGAGGAGGGGAACAAGACACGTCTACTTCTTCTTTGCATTCGTTCTTTACGACCAATTTTAATCACTCTTTGTGATATGTTTGATCTTTGCCAAGAACGTGTATACGTTGCACATTGGACAGTCAAGTAAATCAAGTCTTTATAAACTTTTGTTTTGTTATATCACATATAAGTCCATGTAGTTTTCCTTGAAGTGTTGGTTCACTTCTTCTTCTTCTTCTTCCACCGATATCGACCCAACGATTACACCCAAATTTGAGCCCTGATAACCACTCGGGCGCAAGTTTCATTCAAACACACATAGATGCTAGCAAATCTTATAATATAACTAGGTGAACCTTCTTCTTCTTCTTCTCCTAGCCAAGACTTCAAGTTTTCACTATTAAGTATACTAGTTGAGCCTAAAAGTCAATAACATGAGACCAGACATTGACTCAAATATTTAAACTTTACGCCGTTAAATGATGAAAGGAAAAAATACAACATTTCTTACATCTTCCAAAATTAATAAGACAAATTAGACGACCAAACAAGGTTTAAGGTTTGTAACTTCTTAAAAATAACAATGAAATATATAGAAATTTCGAAAGCTCAACAGTCCCAGAATATCTGACTATTATAGTAAAGTCAATATTTTTTTAGTCTTAGGCGCAGGATGCAGAAGTCCAAAACTGAAATCTTAAAGGATTTGTGTTGTCTTTGACAAAAATAAGATGGTAAGACTTCCTCTTATTAAATCAATGACTTTTTTTTTTATTCCAACACTAACTTATATCATCAGGAACGATCGAATCGACTTTTTGTGGGTATATATATATATATATAAATTTAAATAACTATTATATATATATATAACCCGTATCAAATATTATAAGAAAACGAAGGTGGAAATATTTAGGTCATGTTCTTAGATCAGACGAAAAGAGACTAAATCGACAAGTCCTTATGTGGTCACCAGTTGGAAAAGAAAACGTGGAAGACCAAAGACCACTCTTCGAAGAACCATCCAACAAGAAAGTAAACTATTGGGATGTAAAACCATACAAGATCTCCAACTGCTAGCAACGAACAGTATCACATGGAGATCTAAAACCTCTGTCCTATGTGCCGCCTTTGGCACGAAAGGAACAAACTAACTAACTAACTAACTATTAGTGGACCAATGCAAAATCCATGTTTTTACAAGCCATTTATTTTTAGAATTAAAAAATGTCCTTTAGTGTGGCTTCTTGTCAAAAGGTGTCCAACCCAAAGCCCTGTAGTGTGGCGTTTGGTCCACAAGGAGTTAATGTCTGTGGGTTTGCGAGCGTGTGTGTGTGTGTGTGTCTGTCATGTGACTAAGTGTATGTGTATGTGTGCTGGTTTCTACTCTTGTTCACTTTTTTAAGGGAAGTCTCTTGCCCGCCTGCTCAGCGTGTTCGTAGAGCGTTGGACGACTGATGATAAAATCCCCTGTGAGTGCGGTTCAACTTCGCGAGCTGGCAGAAAAGCCACAGATTCTCCAGATTTACGATGTTCGTGACACCGAACTGATGGGTTACGATATCCATGGCACTGAGCCGAAGAGTTGAAAGTGTACCAGTAAAAACGATAAATACTGTTACAAAAGCTCAAGTGCTTCTGGATCGAAAAAAGGGAAGTCTCTGTGATCTAAAGTTCTTCTTCACACGCTCCATATCGACCACTTGTTAAACCACTCGGTGTGATCTGTATGTGATCTGAGCCTAAAAGCGGTTGTACGTTATGCCAGTTATGCGCCTACAACTAAGCCAGCACATCCAATTTCTGCGACACTTTTTATTTACTAGGGTAGCTTCCTAGGTCCTACAACTCTGTGTGATTTGTATGTGATCTGAGCCTAAAAGCGGTTGTACGTTATGCCAGTTATGCGCCTACAACTAAGCCAGCACATCCAATTTCTGCGACATTTTTATTTACTAGGTAGCTTCCTAGGTCCTACAACTCTGTGTGATTTGTATGTGATCTGAGCCTAAAAGCGGTTGTCCGTTATGCCAGTTATGCGCCTACAACTAAGCCAGCACATCCAATTTCTGCGACATTTTTATTTACTAGGGTAGCTTCCCTAGGTCCTACAACTCTGTGTGATTTGTATGTGATCTGAGCCTAAAAGCGGTTGTACGTTATGCCAGTTATGCGCCTACAACTAAGCCAGCACATCCAATTTCTGCGACACTTTTTATTTACTAGGGTAGCTTCCTAGGGTCCTACACCTCAGTCGCCTATTACGACATGCCTTGTAGGTCACAGTGTTACTATTCTTTGCTTTCATTGATAGCCCCGGTACCACACGGGCAGAAAAAGTTCAATACAACACAACCTTGAAATCAAAACAATATTAGGTTATTACTCTTTCTCATACTTAAACATCTAAAGATCACGTGATATTTACTCTATCCTGTATCTAAGAACCACGGGTCACCACCATATTTGTGTCTGGCATCACGATGTAATCACGTGATCTGTCAATGCCGTAATCAATAATTCATCGCATCTTTGAAATGCTGTAGCCGAGAATATAAACAAATAGCTTTGTTTATGGACGACATAGAATTATGTCAATTTCACAGAAAATAATTGTGGAAGAGAAGAAACAGAGTGTGTGAGGAACATAATAGGTAATTTATAGAAGTGTGGGAGAGAGAGAGGAAGAGGAAGGTGTGGTTCAAATGTGTGTGTGTAATATGTGACAGAATGTTTTAGAGAGTTTGTGATAGAATGTTTTAGAATGTATATGAGTTTGCAATATACTGTTTTAAAATGTATGTGAATTTGTGACATAATGTTTGAGAATGTATGTGAATTTGTGACAGAATGTTTTAGAATGGATGTGAATGTGTGACTCCATCTAGCTGTCGTGTATACACTCTGACTCCATCTAGCTGTCGCTGTATACACCTCTGACTCCATCTAGCTGTCGCTGTATACACCTCTGACTCCATCTAGCTGTCTTGTATCACCTCTAGCTTTCCATCTATACATCATTGTTGTGAACCCGACTCCACTAGATATTTGTACGACTCTGACTCCATTTTGGAGCCTCGCACTTATTTCTGACCTCAGATTTTGTGAACCCTCCGCCTTATTTCGACGCTCAGATTTTGTGACCCTCGACTCACTGTATCTTCGACGCTCAGATTTGTGTATCCCTCGCCACTTATTTCGACGCTCAGATTTTGTGAAGCTCCTCGCCTTATTTCGACGCTCAGATTTTGTTGAGCCCTCGCACTTATTTCGACGCTCAGATTTTGAAGCCGTCACTCTGACTTATCACGCTCAGATTTTAGAACCTCGCACTTATTTCGACGCTCAGATTTTGTGACCCTCGACTTATTTCGACGCTCAGATTTTGCTGAAGCCTCGCACTTTTTTCGACGCTCCAGATTTTGTGAAGCCCTCGCACTTATTTCTGAGCTCGATTTTGTGAACCCTCGCACTTATTTCGACGTCAGATTTGTAAGCTCGCACATTTACTAATTTTGTGAAGCCCTCGCACTTATTTCGACGCTCAGATTTTGTTCACATATGCTCTGCAATTACGTATTGGTTCAGTGTTACAGATGATATTTTTCTTCATATAAATCATCCATATAGGATCATCATCATTGCACTTCGGCGAGTAACCATGTGTGCTCCGATCTCTTTGTTGCACAGGAAGATATCAGCTGAAGTGCACGAACTCCGTAGCAGCGGCGAGGGCCCCCTGTGTAATTTTGAAGATGGGGGCGATATTTTATTGTTAATCTTTTCTAATGAATTTTGACCGGCAGGCTTTCCTGCCTGCTCTTCTCAATTTTGTACTGCCAAGGGTGCTAACGTGCTCAAATTGAACACGGGGATTACGTTTATTCATCCATCTCAGATAGGACTAGGAACTCGATTTCATCTACACTTAGATCAGGGATCTTTGGAATAATATCCAGATTGCTCCACGTGGGAGCGAACCTGATACCTTTGGCCAGAGAGACATGCACATAACCTCTACGCCACAAAGACTCCTGTAAACTATTTGTTCATCATCATCAAGTAGCTTGTACTCTTCGAAACTTGGCTCACATGACAGCAGTAGTCATGAAAAACTCTCTGTTCTGTGCAAGTTGACCGACGTCAGCAGCAGTCATTCTCAGATCGTCAATGACATATTGCACCCATCGTTTTCTTGATCTTCCCGGCATTCTTCTTCCCGGCACCATTCCTTCAAAATTATATTTCTAGGGACTCATGTCGTTTGATGTGTTCGAAAATTTCCCTGATATTCTAAGCACTCTTTTCCTGTAGCATTTGTTCTTTTCTCTGTCCATGAAATTCTAACGTACTTCTTCTGTAGATTCTAGTTCTTTTCTCTGTCCATGAAATTCTAAGTACTCTTCTGTAGCATTTGTTCTTTTCTCTGTCCATGAAATTCTAAGTACTCTTCTGTAGCATTTGTTCTTTTCTCTGTCCATGAAATTTTTTTTAAGTCTCTTCTGTAAGATTTCTGTTTTTCTTTTCTCTGTCCATGATATTCTAAGTACTCTTCTGTAGCATTTGTTCTTTTCTCTGTCCATGAAATTCTAAGTACTCTTCTGTAGCATTTGTTCTTTTCTCTGTCCATGAAATTCTAAGTACTCTTCTGTAGCATTTGTTCTTTTCTCTGTCCATGAATTCAATACTCTTCTACATTTGTTCTTTCTGTCCATGAATCACTTCTGTAGCATTTGTTTTTTCTGTCCATGAATTCTAAGTACTCTTCTGTAGCATTTGTTCTTTTCTCTGTCCATGAAATTCTAAGTACTCTTCTGTAGCATTTGTTCTTTTCTCTGTCCATGAAATTCTAAGTACTCTTCTGTAACATTTGTTCTTTTCTCTGTCCATGAAATTCTAAGTACTCTTCTGTAGCATTTGTTCTTTTCTCTGTCCATGAAATTCTAAGTACTCTTCTGTAGCATTTGTTCTTTTCTCTGTCCATGAAATTCTAAGTACTCTTCTGTAACATTTGTTCTTTTCTCTGTCCATGAAATTCTAAGTACTCTTCTGTAGCATTTGTTCTTTTCTCTGTCCATGAAATTTGTACTTTGACATTTGTTTTCTGTCCAAAATTCTAAGTATCTTCTGTAGCATTTGTTCTTTCTCTGTCCATGAAATTCAAGTATCTTCGTGCATTCTCTGTCTGTACTTTGTATTTGACATAAGACTTCCTCTTGTCAATGTTCCATGTTCACAACCAGTGGCGGCTCGTGGTCATTTTTTCTGGAGGGCCAGACACAAATTTTCGGAAAATCATGCTTTTTACATTACTATTCCGGAAAGTTATTCTTTGATTATTGATGGGACCGGGCCCCACTGGCCCTTAATGACGAGTCGCCCCTGTTCACAACCATATGCTGCCAAGGAAAAGACGCAGGCTCTTGAACACTTGATTTTTGTTCTTGTGTCAGTTCCCTACTATCCTGGTAACACCCACCTAAATGTGGAATGTGACTGGTTTCCCCATCTGGTAACAAACTTGCCGGTACAAAATCCAAATTAACATTGAACCTTCTTGAGTTAGATGAGGGCATATGCCCCAAAGAGGGGTTTACGGGGCAAAGGTATGAAGAAGAAGAAGACACCCTTCTTAACAGCTAGTTAGACATGAGACTAATAGGCCACAAACACTTCCTAAGATTTGATTTGTGTAACTGAACTTTCTAACTAAATTACCTCCCGTAGATAACTGTTGTTAGTTTCAATGGGACCATTTGTATATTTTCTAGTTGCGTCCCTTACAATGAAATGAAAATCGTGGAAAATATCCTTTACATGACGTAGCCATCAACCACCGTAAACGAGTCGTTGATTTTTTCTAGGCACCACTTATACGTTCAGTAGTTTGCTATTGCTTTCTGAATTATAAGGTCTATTTTACCTTTGCAAAAATCTCACGGAAACGAATGTGCTTCCAAACTTGCCCACCGTGGACTTTTTAACCAGGTACGCTCGAGTTTGTGAGTTCATACCATTTCAACGTGTGTGATTATTTAATGATAGATTCATTGATTGATTTATTTATTGATTTATTGAGTGATTCATTGATTTATTGATTTATTGATTGATTTATTGAGTGATTCACTTATTGAGGGATTTATTGATTTATTGATTTATTTATTGATCGATTTATTGATTGATTCATTGATTGATTCATTGATTGATTTATTGAGTGATAGGCGTCCGTGTGGCCGGTCAGGAGCAAACAATAGTACAACTGAAACCTACAAGGCATGTCTTAAGAGGCGACCGATGTAGGACTGAAACTACTAGTAAATAAATTTCACAGAAATCGGATGTGTTGGCCTACATGTAGGTGCATAACTGACACAACGTACAATCGCTCTTAGGCTCAGATTATAAACACATCATAAATAGTGGTAAATAAGTGGGCGATATGGAGTGTTCGAAGAAGAAGAAGAAGATGGATCAAGTGATATGATTATTTTCATTGCACTTAAATGACAAACCATGTGTGCTCTTATATCCCTATATTACAAAGTAGAATCTCAACAACAGCGTACGAATTCCGAATCACATACGACGAAGAGTTTCCAATGTAATTTTAAAGTTAAACAAAATTGTCGCTATTGTATTTTAAACTTTTTCATTACATTTGTTAGGCTGCATCATTGAAGCCTACTACACTTATCGATTTTTAATTGTCAAGGGCTCTTTTACGGGCACAACCAAAACACGGATCTTCTTCTTCAAACGCTCATATCGACCACTTGTTAAACAACTCTGTGTGATTTGTATGTGATCTGAGCCTAAGAGCGATTGTACGATGTGCCTGTTATGCGTCTACAAGTTGGCCAGCACATCCGATTTCTGCAATGCTTTTTATTTACTAGGGTATCTTCCGTAGGCTCCTATCTATGTCGAATCTTACAACATGGCTTAAGGTCGCAGTGGTACTATTCTTTGCTTCCCTAGCGAGGCCCGGCAACACAAGGACGGAACACGGGATCTAAGTTTTACCGCCTGTCTCCGATAGGACTAGAAGCTTAATCTCACCTACACTTAGATGAGAAAATTATTGAAAAAACTTGCGATCGCACTACGCGGGGAACGAAACAATTACCTTTGTAGCCAGAGGGGAGTACCTTACCTCCCCACCTCTATCCTTCCTTCCCACCCCACACCTATCCGCCCACAGGTTGTTATCATACACTACTTGCGACCTTGACATTATTAACAAATTCAACTAACAACTACAGACAATAGTGAATGGGCAGCTAGTACCCCCCTCCCACACCCTCCTCCTCCTCCCCCACCCACCCTTTGTGAGCAATAGCAAACAATATTATCTATGCTCACGGCGTGGTTGATCAGTTCTGTGCCAACAAACATTTGTTTATCTGGGTCAGCCAGATGGCTGAAGCCGTCGCCAGCACCACAGTCAACTCTAAATCGAGCCACATAACTCACCAGGGAATATCAGTATTGTTTAACATTTTTTTCATCACTAAATAACCATAGACTTGGAATTGAGTAAAATTGCACACACAAAAACGTACACTGCTCTATCAAACCATAGCCAACTATAAACTCATAGGGCCCTGCGGACTCGGGTAAAAATTATGGGAAATCAAACCACAACCGGTCACGTGACCTCGCATTCCAGTATTGTTGTATATAGACGAATTCATTATAAAATCAATACATGCTAAATCGAAGTCATATTATGCAACAAGTTAAGTTTAACAATAAGGAATATCAATATTCTGAAATATTTTTCACCAATAAATAACCATAGACTCACAGAATTGAGTAAAATTACAAAAAGCGTGCAGTGTTCTATCAAACATATAAATTCCAGCCCCTTCCCCAAACTGAAACTAGGTCAGGGGTTTTCCCGTCAGTTATGCGGCCCAGTATTTAGAGTTGACTGTGATCAAACACATACAAAAACCAGTTACCCCATTAAACCGGAATTATTTATTTCCCGTCTCAGCTAGTCGGTCATACGTTGCCGGCGACCATGGCTAAAACTAGCACACCTCGATTTTCCAAAAGACCTTCCAGCTGGATCAGGAAATCGGAAATTTCCGATCCAATGTACTGATCTTTATACATGTTTGATACCTGACCCTCGTTATAATCAATTTAGAGCAGGCCAAGGTTTGCTAGTATATTCAGATCAATACTTGAGTATCTAAACTACAAGTACCTCTGAAGTTGGAGAAGGCACGCCTGTATGGCGGGAGATACTGATAAACAGGAAAGCATGTCTTCACGCAAAATCAGTCAGAAGCGCCATACCAGGGGCTCGCAAGAAGAGGAAGAAGAAGATATCATACTGTAAAGTAAAGTAAAGGAACCCTTTCATACCTCGTGGTATATAGATAAATACAGTGTTAGGCCTGTATTTTTCATTGACCGTCGGCACACAATGGGTGATGTCGTCAGCATCACGCCGGTCGCCTGTACTTTCCCAGAGCATGTCTGGTACGCAGTTGAGGCTGGGTCGACCTGAGAGCCGTCGTGGTCGGGAAAATTCAAGCTTCATTGCAATGTTTCACGATTCTATGGGTGCCAGTTGCGAAACTGTTTAGGTTATGATTTTTCTTCATTCTCCCGACAGAAAAAACTTCTTGACCTTACTTGGAGATTGAACGCGGGTCTCCCGCATGGGAGCCGCGTTCTAATCAATTCAGACCACATGGTCCACACAAAATATCCGATGATGTCCGCTTCCGGGCAATTATCAATTATCTCCGGCGACGATTCTATAGACTAGCGGTTCTCAAACTTTGCGTGTGCAGCGTGTTCGTAGCGCGTTGCACTGCGGGTGACTAGCCACTGTGAGTGCGGGTTCAATTCCGCAGGCTGGCAGAAAAGCCACATGTTCCCCAGATTCACGATGTTCGTGGCACCGAACCGAAAGGTTACGATGTCCATTGCACGGAGCCGAAGAGCTAAAAGCCCAAGTGCTTCTCGATCGGAAAAAAACAACATTTTGCTACCGCATACCCCCAAAAGTTTCTATATATGAAAATGGACAGGAATCAAATTATCTGTGTGTTACAACAGTAAACAATGTTCTCAGGACTGCGGGAAACTTCAAATCATCTTGAATTTCGTCCTGTCTCTGTGTCGTTTAATTTCGCAGTGGAACAAGTTTACCATTGTTTTCATACATATTTTTAAATTTTATTTTTCTGTTTGAAATGTCAAAGATCATAATACAGGGTGTTCAAGATAAAAGCAGCCTGTGAATGGAGCTAATCTGGCATATATGTATGGAAATGAGAAGGTTCAGTTATGACGTAGTATAGGTCAAGGTTGTGTGACGGTGTGTAATTGTAGTGCGGGAAGGGGCGATGAACAAATGTGACGTAAAACGAGCTAGTCAGAACCGGTTTAAATAGTAAATATACGAGATGCAATGCGTACCTGACAAATTTCTATTTATCACTGGGGCTGCTTTTTAAGTTGAGCACCCTGTATCTCTTCTGGCGATTGAAGACCCCATGTGAGTACCTCGTGGACCCCATGGGGTTCCGCGGACCACAGTTTAGGAAACTCTGCTACAGAGAACACAAAAAATAAAAAAGCAAATACACAAGAGACTGTCATCAAATACACAAGAGACTGTCATCAAAAATCACTTTTTTATAATACAATTGTCAAAAAAAGTAATCCAGGAAAAATTATAACAAATTATGACAGATTAAGTTTTGAGAAACAAGCTACACACAATAAAACATTTAAACAAAAGCTATTTGAAACTTGAAAATACTTCAATTGCTTGCATTTTATATTGACGGGTGTGTCGTTACATCATTTTTTTAAAAAAATAGTTCGTATAGAAAATCTATGTGACAACCTGAAATTTCAAGTGCCAAATTTGAAATATGAAGTCACAAAGAAAGAGTTTAGAATGACATGATCTTGTGATTTGTATAACAATTGAGTTACTGTTGCATAAAAAAACAATTGTGAGAACAAATATTTATTTTATTTCAGTTTTGCTTCTGCAACAAGTTTCTCATGGGCCCATGGTTCCAAACAAAAAGAGGCGTTGTCTTCTTCGAGTGTTCCATATCGATCACTTGTTAAACCACTCTTTGTGATTTTATGTGGATCTGAGTCTAAGAGCGATTGTACATTGTGCCAGTTATACGCCTACAAGTAGGCCAGCACATCTGATTTCTTTTTTTTTTTTATTTACTAGTGTAGCTTCCCTAGACCCCTACCTTATTCGTTTCTTACGACATGCCTTATTGGTCGCAGTGTCGCTCTTATTTGCTCCCCATGCAAGCCCCGACAGGCTACCCCAGTGAATAATATTGATCTATATTGGTTTCTATTATTATTATTGCTTTATTTCTCTCGTACCGTTATACGTTACATAGGGTCTGTGAGTAATTTCTTCATACCGCACTGTCCAGGGCAACGCGCAATCTTTCTATGGAATAAACCCAATATTTCTAGTCTTCTCAGTTAAGTTCGTTTCAGGGTTTTACTAGAGCGTCCATTCTTTCTTGAACCTTTTCAAGAGTCTTCATGTCCTAAACGTGTAGAAGTCTATGCATTTAGGAGCCTACCAAAACAATGTGCAACGTATACACGTTCTTGGCAAAGATCAAACATATCACAAAGAGTGATTAAAATTGGTCGTAAAGAACGAACGCAAAGAAGAAGAACAGTCTCCCACTTCAATGCCTGCTTTGTTATTCTTTGATATTTTTTCTCCGAGTTTGCCCAATATATCTCCATCTTCTCTTTTTTATAGCCGTTGGTACTAGTGGTTGACCAGACATTTATCTAATTTCATCACTTCTCCTGAATTCGTTCCATTTTATGTTCATTATTTTTTCGCAAACATCTATTTTCAAATGCATTCAACTTGCTTTATATATCTTTAGTCATTTTCCAACTCTCGCTGGCATATGTTAGAATTGCTACAACATTTGAATTGAAAATTCGTAATGTAGTTTTGATACTTTATAACTTGGAGATCTATATTGTATTTAGACTTTGACAAGCTGATGTTGCTTTGTCAATTCGTAGCATAATTCGGCCGTATGGTGCCGGGGCCCTCACGGGAAGCAAAGAATAGTACCACTGCATCCTACACGGCATGTCGTTAGTTGTGACTTATGTAGGCCCTAGGAATGCTACCCTAGTAAATAAAAAGCAACGCAGAAATCGGAAGTGCTGGCCTACTTCAGTTTCAGTTTCAGTTTGGAATATCTTCATTGCACTCCGGACATGTCCATAGGTGCTCCGATCTCCTTCGCAATATCTCCATCAGCGTCCAGCGACTGACCGTACCAGTTCTATTTTGATTGATGAGCCTACTCGTATACCTGTTGTACTGTTCTTTTCTTGCCACACCACTCTTCAAACCCAGTTCTCGCAATCTATTAGTTGACGTGGATTGGTTTAGATGAAGGTCTTCTCTGCGGCCACGTTCTATGAGGGCGTTCACGATGTCAGCTCTGTCCATTGGCTGGCCGTCTGATATAGCGGCAGAGCCAGCCAGCCTGTCTGTTCTCTCATTGCCAACGACACCCATGTGCCCCGAACAAAGACAAGTGTAATTCTGCAAATTGTTGACGCCTGCAGTGATTCAGTCCATTGCCTGCGCACCGAACCGGCCTCCACCTTTCGGATCATACTCAATGAGTCACTCAAAATGCACGCATGAGTGTAGTTTTGTGACTCTAGCCAGAGTAGTGCATTGGTCACCGCCAGTACCTCCATTGTCGTGCTGCTTGTTGTCATACTGAATGCACCACTGGCTTCCTTGACCATTCTGCCACATGAGCTTGCAGAGAAGGCCCATGCAGACTTTTCGTGACGAACTACCGATCCATCCGTGTAGATCACAACGTCGTCTGCATTGCAATTTTCATCGATGATGGCTTTGACGTCTGCATTCAACGCCACGGATTTCCCTCTCTGCAACCTTTGTCAAATTTAATGATGGTTGAAAAGGTGTTCCAGTATATTGGAGGCATCGGTATCCATTCTTCTCCATAGTCAATATTATTGAGCCCGCATACCAGCTGAACAGTATCTGCGGCACGGCCAACCCAGGACTTGCCGCTTAACCGATGTCCACCACTGGCGCTGAACTGTTCATGCAATGGGTGATCCTTTTTGGCACTTATTTTGAGATAGGCACGTGCTCTGGCTATCTTGACTCTATACTCCATGGTCGGAAAATCCAGGAGAAACCTCATCGCCACACAGGGTGTATCCCTTGTGTAACCGAGGATGATGCGCATAGCTTCGTTCTGTATTCTCTCAAGTCTTTCAATTTGCGTTTTGCTGACAGTGAGGATGGCCATTGCATATTCAATGGTGGAGAGGACCAATGTCTGATACAGAATGACAAGCAGTTGTTGCTCGATGTTAACAGCCGCCATGACTCTCATTGCCGCCAAACCTTTGCGTGCCTTGACAATGACATACTCAACATGTTCCCGGAAACACAGACTGCGGTCAAATGTCACACCCACATATTTCATCGATTTATCTACGGGTAAAACACTACTGCGAAGTTTCACACTATGCGTACATGCGTTAACAGTGTGATTATTGAGTGAGAACCATGTCACTGCTGCTTTGGTAGGGTTAACTAGTGCGTGATGCGGTCGAGTTCCCTCTGTATCTCACCGGCAATTGCATCCCTGTCTTTCCTTGTCTATACACTAGGATGTCATCAGCAAATGACAGAGTTCTACCTCTGCCATCGAGTTGTTGTTCTGTGATTGACACCGTGTATATATTGAATAAGACAGGAGAAAGAGGAGAACCCTGTGGCAATCCGGAATGTACAGTCACCTGTTCAGAAAACCAACTACCACATCGCAGTACAACCTTCCTTTTGAACAGCGCAGCAGCTATCCATCTTATGTATAGAGAATGCACCTGGAGTTTGATGAGCTGGTGCATAAGATAATCATAGGGCACTCTGTTGTATGTGTCTTCCAAGTCCACCATTGCTGCACATGTTTCAATACCTGCATGGAAACCTTCGAAGACATCATAGGCGAAAACCGCAGCGTTGCACCATGTTTCTTTCCCAGATCTGTAACCTCCGAGAGTGGGTGGGAGGATATGGCGATTTTCAAGGTCCCATGCCAGTCGACGTGCCACGATTTTCTCAAGAAGCTTGCCTGTCGTGTTTTGCAGTGCAATAATTCTGTAGCCGGCTATCTGAGAGTGATCTTTGTTGGGCTTCGACAATGGTAGTAGGTAACTATGAAGCCACTCCTCCCTGATCTCACCGTCCAGGATGCTGACGTTGAATTCTTTTACCAATTTCTCGATGTCGTCTTTTGATAAATCAGTAATATCTTTGTATCGAATGCCATCAGGCCCTGGCGCAGTGCTTCCAGACGTTTTCAGTGTTTTCCTGATGACCTCCGCAGTTATATACAGCTCTTCATCCACCACAACAGCACTGCAAAGCTCTTCTATGACCCCCTGTGTCATAAGTCTTTCGGCCTCGTCATTGTGGTCTGTCTGCTGTATATAGCGTTTGAGGAGAGCTGTACCCTTATTTGCGTCTGACTTCTGCCAGGCCGAGTCAGTGCTTTGGAAATCCTGGATGCATTTACGTCTTGCAGTACCATTCATGCGCTGGTGAAATCTCCAGAACGCGCCTACTTGTGGGCGCATAACTTGCCACAACGTACAATCGCTCTTAGACTCAGATCACATAGAAATCCCACAGAGTGGTTAACAAGTGGTCGATATGGAGCGCTCGAAGAAGAAGAAGTAAAATAATGTATTTTTAAAAACATTTACTGTGCGATCAAAATTGCTAACTAAATAGATGAACTGCTCTGTTATTTTTAGCATTTTAGATTCCAGTGTGATATCTGCATTACTTACCATAGGTGCCTTCATTATACTGTATTTGTTTTTCAAAAGCGTATCTGCAGTTCAACGTTTGGTGCCACAGATGACACATTATCTGTTTTTCTTTGCATTTCTTGGTTGTTTTTACTTAACATGGCAATATCATCTGCAAAATCTTCCATTTTACTATTTTCTACCCAATCGATGCCAGTTTTGCCTCTGCAACATTTCCTCACCACCCAGTCATGGGCTAGGATATATGTGTATGTATTTGGTTGTTTTTACTTAATAAGGCAATATGATCTGGAAAATCAAAATCTTCCATTTGACTATTTTCTACCCAATCAATGCCAGTTTCGCCCCTGCAACATTTCATCATCACCCAGTCAGGGATCAGGTTATGTGTGTACATATTTGGTTGTTTCTTAAGAAATGGCATTTAATGGGCTAGGATGAACTTTGATTGTATTTGTATCTATCTACGAACATGTTTATACAAATGCTGTAACCTACCAGCTAGCTCCATTGTTAAGGCACCCTAAATTTCACTGACAACTAAGCAACAGATGATCAACAGCGTTTCATACCTACTTTGTGTTACCAGAGCCAAACATGGACAATGAGCAAAGCGCAGTCACAAAAATAACTACATGTGAAATGCGCTGCCTGCGAAAAGTTACCAACAACACAAGAAAAGACAGAATCACTAACATCAGCATAAGAAAGAAAGTTGGCACAAAACCTTGCTTGAATTACATAGATAAAAAAGAATGAAGTGGTTTGGCCACTTAATAAGAATGCATCCAAACTCCACAGTATACAGAGTCTTCTACAACAGAACATCGGGAAAGAAGGCAAGAGGAAGACCACGGAAAAGATGGTTAGATGTTATAGCAGAATCCTGTGAAAGAGCAAAGATAACAATCGCCCAAGCCAAGAACAGCGCAAGACAAAAACAGAAACAACGACACTGCAACAACCGGTAGCAGTGGTGACAACAACCGGTAGCAGTGTGACACAAAGAAGAAGAAAGAACATTCAGGTACATGGTGGTGTGCATGACTATGTGAATGAGTGTGTTAGTGTATGAGTAGTTCATTGAGTCATTCTGTCCGTCTCTTCTTCATTATTTCCGTCTCCAAATTGCAACACATAGTTTAGTTTTAGTTTAGTCATCGGATCATCATCACTATGCGTCAAACCAATTAGTCCATAAGTGCTCCGATCTCCTCCTCAGTATGTCTCTCAGCGTTTGGCGACTAGCGACACCGGTTCTTTATTGGTTTACTATTCTTCTTTGGCTACCATAATAATGTTCTTGCAGCCACATTTAACTTGGAATTCTTGCAGTCTGGTTAGTGTTGTAGATTCATCACTATTACTTGAATCATGTACACGTCATTGTGCTTTTTGTAATATCAGCGTGGTCCATTGCACACCACTTTTTACAGCAGCCATACGATCATTGGAAGCCACAGAGATGTGGTTTTACAGAAGAATGCTGAAAGTTCCATGGACAGCGAAGAAGCAAATGAGAAGGTTTTAAATCAGACCTGCACACAAAGAAACATTATTAACAGAATACAAATTCAACAATCAAGATTCTTCTGGCATATAATGCGAAGCGAAGGTTTAGAACATTTGGTAACAACATGTATAATTCAGGGAAGGAGAGATCGCGGAAGACAGAGGGAAAAGATGCCCGATGGCTGACATCGTGGTTCGACACACAAGATCGACGTCAGAACATATTACATGCACCAAACAGAGAGAGTTGTGGAGTGACATGATCGCCTACGCCGGCAGGCATGGCCCTTGAATTAATGAATATCTGCAAGACTATCAGCGCGTTCATTTCCCCTTAAACCTGCATGTCCTGGCACAAAAATCAAACTGATTTTTGTCAGCTTAGACCTCCTCGGCGACTCCATCCATTGTCTCCTAGCCCAGCCTGTTTCAATCTTCCTGAGCATACTCATTAAGTCACTGAGAAAACATGCATGGAACAAAATATAGACAAAACTGCACTAGAACTCGTTCCGCACCGATGACATAAACCTCCCGACAGTACATGATGACATACACTAAGCTTACATAACATAACGTCCACCCTCTAATTACAAGGTTTATCATCACAAACATAACTATGTTCCCATATTTCATGAAGAGACAGATATTCTTACATAATGTTGGCCAAAATGTAAATAAAAACCGCCTGCCAAATAAGATTTGTGGAGGACTTCAGAGGATTCGTTAATTGTAGTTCTTCAAGATGCCGTAGTTGTTATGCTTTTGTTTATCGCATACACTTTATTGTTGTCATCTACATATGTTGCAAACACAACGGCTATTATGTTATATGTGTTGTTTCATTCTGAAACACTTGATGTAAGTTGAATGACAGAAGATCTTCAAAACTGCCTGTACAGTCAAAGTTTATGAAAAGAATGTGGTCACGCCCTCCATCTTTGAAAGGAAACTGTATGGTGGGAATGGCGTCCTAAAACAGACAGAAAGAGAATAGACAGACATGCATACAATACAGACAGATACGACTAACATATATATATGTACAGACATACACAGACAAACTAAACACATCCATACCATACACAAACAAAGCAGATACAGGCAGACATATACGACAGCTATTTACGACAGACAGAGCAGATATATATATATGACCTTTTTCGTCTTTACAGACGGTCAATTGGCAAGTGTTTCACTGTGACAGCCTCTGAGTTTTCGCTTGTCTCTCTTGTCTTTCAACTCATCCCTAAGTCTCTCTTCAAAAGATTATCACCTTTGCGCAATGTTGTTTTCCATATATCTCGATCATCAGCCAGTTTTTCCCATTTGATGGGACCGATAGAAAAATTATTCATTGAGACCTTGCAGATATCTTTATATCTGAGCAGTGGTCTGCCTTGGTTCCTCTTCCCCTCCGAAAGTTCACAGAACAATATTTGTCTTGGAATGCGGCCATTATCCATTCTTTGCGCATGCCCTAGCCATCTAAGTCTTCTACTGCTCAGTATGCAAATGATGGAAGGCAAATTTGCACGTTGCAGTACTTCAGAGCTGCTTATCTTGTCGTACCACCTGATGTTCATAATCTTGCGGAGACATCGAAGGTGAAAGACGTTAAGTCTCCTCTCGTGTCTTAAGTAGCCTGTCGATGTTTCTGAGCCATATATACAGAGCAGATACAAGGACCAATATAGACATGCACGACGGACAGATAGATAAAGACAAATATGACTTACATATATGACACACATACAGACATAACAGACAGCCAGAATAATATGACACACATACAGACATGACAGACAGCCAGAACAATATGACAACAACAAAAACACACACACACCGAACAGTCACATGCTTAGGCCACAAACGTGAAAGAAATTATTGACACATAAAGAGCAGACAGACATGATGGACACATACAAACAATATAGACATACACAGACGCAAACTGAACCGACACAGACATACATGCACAAACATGACCTGATCAAACTAGATAAAAACAGACATGACATGCAGACTCATACAGGACTAACAAATAGTATCATATATAAGCGTGAGATACGTGATGATATGGTGTCGGGTGCGCCTTCTGACCTAGTTTCCCCAATTTCAGCACCCGCATCTTCTTCTTCCAACGTTTTCAGAAATCGATTTGTATACTTCTAAAGCAGCGTTTCCCAAAGTGGGCGGTAGACGCTCCTCCTCCCCACCCCCAGTGGGCGCTGAAGGAGCGATAGTGGGTTCAGAAGCATTTGGAGTGTTTTTTTTCATGATTTTGCGATTGAATAATCATAAAAAATTTGAATTATGCATTTAAATTCATCTTATGCCCGTCTTGCACGATCCATTTTTTCATCAATTTTCTATTTCATGTATATAATCATTTGTAAATTGACCATGTATGACAGAAATATATATCAATTTTCTATGTCAGAGAGAAAATAGAGCATGCATATAATTGGGAGAGGGGCGTTGGCAAACTATTATAATGTGGAGGGGAACGTAACAAAGTTTATATTGTGCAAAGTGGGCGGTGGGTCGAAAAAGTTGTGGAAATCTATGTTCTAAAGTGATCAACCGGAGTCCATGTACATCTCCATACATCTTGTTTTGGACTGGCATGGGGATTGACCATATGTTTTCTCTCCGTGCAGTGTATGTTTGACATTCTTGCAGTATGTGTGTCTCTGTCACTTTGCTGGAGCACTTACATCTAAACTGAACTACGCGATCCGGATTCGAATCCACAACCTTCATACCACAAGGCAAACTCCTTAACTACTTCGTCACATAGACCCACCTCTCTGTTTCTAACTGAAGCTACCAAAAATCTGACCAAAATATCGCATAAATAAAACTGAAACTGATCTTCGTCTATTGTTATTGTTTGTCCCAGGTTGATGATGTCATTTGTTGTTCACTCTTGCTGTTAAGCGTAGAGGTGGGAGCTTTAATTTGCGTTCAAGGGCCAGATTAGTCACCCCTGTTGTGTTAATACGTATTTATTTAGTGTAGTCTGCCCGCCTGCCCAGCGGGTTCGTAGCGTGTTGGACGACGGGTCACAAGCGCCCTGTGAGTGCGGTTCAATTTCGCTGGCTGGCAGAAAAGCCATAGGTTCTCCAGATTGCGGTGTTCGTGGCACCGAACCGAAGGGTTACGATGTCCATGGCATCGAGTCGAAGAGCTGAAAGCTCAAGTGCTTCTGTATCGATAAAAAAATATTTAGTGTGGTCTTAATATTGTCTATCCGTCTTTTTCTTGGTCTTCCCTTGGCTCTAGTACCTCTTCTCTTTTTATTGGATGCTGTTATTGGTGGTTGGTTGTATTACATTCTCATTAGCTGGCCAGCAATGGCGGAATGCGGAGGACATTCAGAGTCAGAACTGTTTGATTCTGAACACGACTTTGCTAGCGCATTTTCGCCATGTTTGATCGGGTATTTTCCGGTTTCGTTTGCCGAGCTACTGAGTTAGTGCTTGAGCAACGCTGTAAACTATGACGGTTACATGGAATGCTTTTGCTGTGTCAACCGTGCGTTTGTTGTGTGTATTCAGAAAATGGCGGACAGCGGTTATGACGAACAAGCTCAATCTGCCGTATGTAGTTATATTTCGAGTGCAGAAAGCTGGATTTTGTCGTGATTGATGTTCCTTCGACAAGAATTGCAGTTCAAGCGATGAACAGTTTTGTGTTGCTACATTAACGACGGCCATATGCATTTTATGCGGTGCAGGTTTCTTTCTGTGGCGGTACGCGGCTGTTTCATTCTGGAATTAGTTCACACAGGAAACTTCCTTTGCGTTCCCGGCCTAGCCTGATGGACCAACTTCTATCATGAATTTAACTGTTGTTTTTGGGACTCCGTTCCTCCGTACAGCTTTTCAGGAAGCTCTGTGTGTTTGGCCAGTACTCTTCTCGTATACCTGCTAAACGTGGACAGTCTTGCAAGACGTGTTCTGCCGTCATGTCTGCCATATTGCATGGGCACAGGCTAGTTGTGCCAATTTTAAATTTATGGAACATGTGGGCTCTGAGCTTGTTGTGGCCGGTACGGAGGCGAAATATGGTAACTTGTTCACTGCGCGAGAGACCATAGTAACCGTCACTGTCTGTGTACTGCGGGTGTTCTTTTGCCCACTTGCTTCGATAGTGCGAACCGATGGTTGTTTTGACTTCCTCATAGCTGATCTCGAGATCAGTCTGGGGTAGTCGCCCGCCTTCTTTGGCTAGCTTGTCGGCCGCTTCGTTTCCCCTAATGTTGCAGTGTGACGGTATCCACTGGATGACAGTGCGTTTGAGTGAACTCGTTAGTTCAGCGAGGGACGTTTTGAGCTCATTCATCTCAGTTTTGCCAACGCATTTGAGTGCCGTGATGACCGATAGAGCATCGGTGAATATCACGACCTTGTTGCGTGTAGTGTTTCTTCTCTCCAAGATCATTTCGGCCGCCTTTTGATTGCCTCTGCCTCAGCTCGGTAGTTATTCGAGTATTTGCCAGTTGCAATCGCTTTCTTGACCGTGACTTTCTTGGAGATTTTAAGCACTATTCCTCCTCCGCCATCGCTTATTGCGTTATTTGCCGATCCGTCCGTGTAGACGTGCGTCCACTCATTTTCAGGGTACTCTGATTCTATGTACTCTTCTGCTGCAGTTTTTCTGTCGAGGTTCGTTTGGTCCCTTTTGCACATTATGCCTGGGATTGATTCCCTTAGTTCTGGCATTTTGTTTTCCATGGCGGGCACTTGTCGATTGCCGGGATTGTTTTAGACATGAAACATTTCACAGTTGTTAGCATTTCGTGTGATTTTCATTGGCACAGGAACTGAGCAATTATGGGGGGTCCCGTTGCAGTGAAGTTGGAACCGTACTTATGAACTATGAACTATGAACATTATCATTAAATGTCCAAACCACTGCATTTGTTGTCTTTCAATGTATTCGGTGCATAAGTTATGCCCACTCTGCTTCTGATGTCCTCATTTCGTATATCTATCTTTCGTGGTGACTCCCACCGCCTTCCTCAAGCATTTCATTTCACACGTGGTGAGCTTTCTGTGGTGTGTTGCTGTCAGAGACCAAGTTTAGTACTGGTAACAAAGTGACTTTCCTCCCACCTGGAACTTCTAAAAGTTCAAGAACTCACAAACATACATTTTTCAGCATATTAGTAATAATCAGATTGACGCTAAGATCTCTTTCAAGAAAAACCTTCTACATAGTTTTCATACGTATGCACTGACCTTTCGTTACGCTCCATGGAACTAGAAAACCATGCCTCTGTGACTGTAACAACAGCCACCACATGTTTCTTTATTACTGAGGAACATATATATACATACGTATAGAAATATTCGTAATATTACTGTGTTGATTTTGCACATTACTTTTGACAGTTTTCGTGACATTGTCTACGCCACTGCGATACATATCGAGACATTTTATATTGCGTCGCATAATTGCAAGTCGGTTAGTTGGTAATCTGTTTTTTAATTGGCATAATTAAAGTGTTGCTTCAGTTTTGATGCCAACAAGAAATAAATGGAAATGGTCGTCTGCATTGCTCTCGAGACTGTTGTTATGAAAAGAGGACAGACAAGAAGATGTCGCGCACTTGGATACCGTCGCCGGTGTAAAATGTTGTTCCGAGTATAACAATGAGTCACTATGTGTCCAAATTAAAAGTTAATAACTACTGTACAATCAAAAAAAGTTAAGTGTGTTCTGCCTCTTCTTCATTTTCTGATTCTTTTGTTTATTCCTCTACTTATTATTTTTCGTACATTTCTAGACGGTATGTTGAGAATTTCTTCTTCTTCTTCTTAACGTTTGTTCGTTGCGGCCAACTTGATCATCTTTATTGTTATATATAATTAATCTTTGACAAGAACGACTGTACGTTAAACCCCGGTTCCTAGGCCCCTACTTGTTGTGTGTGGTACCATAAACCGGTAGGGCAGTACTTCCGGTTTTATCCTACGGCAAATTTGTTGAGTATGTCTCGCTGACAGTCAGTCCTCCACACTTTCCCTTCCTTCGTGTATTCATTGTTCTTTAACGATAATTTTTCGCTGTGTATGTGGGCTTTCTGATCTTCGTCTAAGAGTATGTCTACACTGTGCACCCTTTCTGACTAGGTGAGGTCGTTCCGGATTAGGAACATTCTCAGTCATTAGGGACACATGGGCAAGTCACACATTGAATATTTCTATAGTTGTACTGTTTTTCTTCTTCTTCTTTGTTCGTTCTTTACGACCAATTTTAATCACTCTTTGTGATATGTTTGATCTTTGCCAAGAACGTGTATACGTTGCACATTGGTTTGGTAGGCCCCTAAACGCACAGACTTCTACACGATTAGGACACGTGCATCCGATTTCAGCCAAACGTCCTTAGTCGCCTCTTACGACATGCGTGGCAGGTAACAATTTTTCTATTCTTTACAAGCCAAATTTGGGCCCCGGTAACCACTCTGGCGATTGACGATCTGAGAAGGACTGCTGCTGACGCCGATCAACGTGAACAGAATAGAGAGTTTTTCAGGACTGCTGTCATGGGAGCCAAGTTCCAGAATGGACAAGCTACTTGATGATGATGATGGTGGTAGGAAGTGAGGGAGGGAGGAGGGAGAAATAGGTTAATTTTAGAAGCTTGAGAAGAAGAAGAAGAATAATAAGACTAAAGTGAAGATATATAACATGATGTTGTAGATGGTTTGAACATATCATTAGATGTTTCCTGTGATAGAAAGACACTTCCAAGAGCTGTTTTTTTTAGCAAAGTTCTCACTTGAGGGGTGCCAGAAAGTTCTCACTTGAGGGGTGCCAGAAAGTTCTCACTTGAGGGTGCTAGAAAGTATATACATGATGATGTAGGGTTGAACATTCATTAGATGTTCCTCACTGAGAGGACACTTTCCAGAGGTTTAAGTTCTCACTTGAGGGGTGCCAGAAAGTTCTCACTTGAGGGGTGCCAGAAAGTTCTCACTTGAGGGGTGCCAGAAAGTTCTCACTTGAGGGGTGCCAGAAAGTTCTCACTTGAGGGGTGCTAGAAAGTTCTCACTTGAGGGGTGCCAGAAAGTTCTCACTTGAGGGGTGCCAGAAAGTTCTCACTTGAGGGGTGCCAGAAAGTTCTCACTTGAGGGGTGCCAGAAAGTTCTCACTTGAGGGGTGCCAGAAAGTTCTCACTTGAGGGGTGCCAGAAAGTTCTCACTTGAGGGGTGCCAGAAAGTTCTCACTTGAGGGGTGCCAGAAAGTTCTCACTTGAGGGGTGCCAGAAAGTTCTCACTTGAGGGGTGCCAGAAAGTTCTCACTTGAGGGGTGCCAGAAAGTTCTCACTTGAGGGGTGCCAGGATCCGCAAGGGAACTAAAGAATAGTAACACTGGGATGTATATGGCATGTCGTAAGAGGCGATTGATGTAGGATCTAGGGAAGCTACCTTAGTAAATAAAATACGTCGCAGAAATAGGATGCGATGGGTTACTTGTAGGAGCATAACTGACACAACGTACAATCGCTTTTAGGCTCAGATCACCTACAAATCACACATAGTTGTTAACAAGTGGTCGATATGTAGCGTTCGAAGAAGAAGAAGAACAAAGTTCTGTCCAGTACAAGCTACTAGATATTGATGATGATGTTGTTGATGTTGATGATGGTGACGGTGATGATGAATTATCTTATTGGCGAGGGACATCAGTCTAATGGTAAGCCGGCCTCACGCAAAAATCAGTCAGAAGCGCAATACCAGGCGTCATGACTATCGTTTGAATTCACAGCGGGCGATCGCAAAAAAGAAGAAGAATTATCTTACTGAAGATACTTCTAAAGAACTCGTTACAGAAGATTAAGATAGTTTGTCGTTGTCCTGAGGTACACCACCAAGTAAAATGGTCATTAATTGTTTCATCTTTTTCTGGCCATGTACCAAATCACATGGAATAAGTTTATTATCGTCTAATAAAACTACTCCCCCTCTTGTTAGAGTTTTTGACTTCAAACTGGCACGTTCTTTCAATGCAAAACTAAAAAAGTTACAACAACGGAAATAAATGTAAGGCGTGTTGCTGATCTACAAAAGTCACCATGTTTCACGACCATTTGTTACTAAGTCTTGTAGTCAGATCAAATGTTTCATTTTCATATGACAGT
This sequence comes from Arion vulgaris, assembly GCA_020796225.1. Lineage (NCBI taxonomy): Eukaryota > Metazoa > Mollusca > Gastropoda > Stylommatophora > Arionidae > Arion > Arion vulgaris. Next base: position 37,058,714 of record CM036766.1, read on the forward strand.
ACCAATAATAATAATAATAATTCCTCTCGTACCGTTATACGTTACATAGGGCCTGCAAGCAATTTCTCCATACCGCTCTATCCTGGGCAACCCGCTCAATCTCCTCCATGGAACTGAGACCGATATTTCCTGCCTCTCTCAGCAAAGTTCGCTTCAGGTCTCCTTAGGCGACCTCTTTCTTGAACCCTTTGCATCCCACTTCAATGCCTGCTTTTATATTCTTTGATCATTTCTCCTCAAGGTGTGCCCAACATATCTCCATCTTCTCTTTCTTATAACAGTTGTCACTAGTGGTTGACCAGATATGTCTCTGATTTCATCACTTCTCCTGAATTCGTTCCATTTTATATTCATTATTTTTCGCAGACATCTATTTTCAAATGCATTCAACTTGCTTTCTATATCTTTAGTCATTTTCCAACAGTACCAATGCGACTGTTAAACCCACTGCTTCGTGGAGGGTAGTCCGGGAGAGCCAAAAGGCTAGGAGAGTAAACCCTAATATAAACTCCACACTGCCGTGTGGGTCAGCATGGTTATGCAGAAGACTAGAGGAGTAAACCTTGTTCACAAATCCGGAGGGAGAGACCCTAAGCTTTTCATGGTTATGTGTGTATTTCATTCCATCTTCTGGTATTCCCTGCATACCCTGCTTGATTCCAAACGTATGGACTTTGTCTTTCCTTTGGAGAAAACATTAGGAGTAGAGGAGGTTTGTACAAAATAGGCAAGGCACATTCCTCATATCAACTGCACAAGCTAAGCATGAATGGAGTGGAGAAAACTAAGTCTGTTTTTATTATCTTATCTTATCTTCTTATCTTATCTTATCTTAACCACATTTGCCGTGAAGCGTCGTGGGGAGAGTTAGTTTCCTATCTTGTGCCAGGTGTGTTGCGCTTGACGTTGTTAGTCCATGCCTTCGCAGGGACTCTGAGATGTTATCTATCCATCGTGTTCTTGGCCTGCCTCGTGCTCTCCGCCCTGAATGTAGATTATTATAGGCACGTGATGGTAGTAAATGTGGTTCCATTCTCATTAGATGGCCGAACCACTTGAGTTGTTTTTGATTAAGAATAACAAATTTGGAATGTACTAACTAAAACGCTCTATTTTTCCAACTTTACATTTAACCGAACTTGTTATAAAACGTTACAAATGATTCTCTTGCACTTCTGCTTCAGAAGCGCGTAAATCGTCATAGCAACAGACGAGACATAACATGACAAGTGGCGACCTACTGCACCTAACCTTTTTTTATCAACAATGTTTACGTCGAGTTTGTCGTACATAAATTTTTCCAGGTTGAATGTCATATGTCATTTTGAAGACTGATCACAATGTGGGATCTTTTAATAACATTTCTGAGATTGTATCTACTACAGCTTGTGAATAGTTGCACTAATTATATGTCCATGTTATGCATCTTGATGATTTTCTGTCTTATGTAACAATATAGTAATCTGAATTGCTACTGTGAAATAGCTAAAAAGGTAAAAACAAAGTACTGTAGTTTTATAAAATACAAAAACAACGATACACAGCAACGTTTCGACCAAAAGGTCTTCATCAAGAAAAGGATACAACAGAAGTGAAGAATTCACTTCTTATACGGCACACTACATATAGAATCAGACAATAAATTCCTAATGGCCCTAAAATGAAAATCTGTGACTAAAATCCAATAACGAAATAAATGCAAAAAAAGTAGAAGTGGAAAAAAGAAGATAAACAATAAATATCAAATTAACATATAACATATATACATTTAACATATACTCAAACAAAATATGGAGCATGAGAGGAGAAAGTACTACGGTTTTCTGATCAACTCTTTACAAAGCAGTTCTTCTTCTTTGAACGCTCCACATCAACCACTTGTTAAACTACTCTTTGTGATGTGTATGTAATTTGAGCTAAAGAGCGATTCTTTTCCGTTCTATTTCTAGTTTTTATGTGTGTTTTTGTGTTACATTTATTTCGTTATTCGTTTTTATTCCAGATTTTCCTTAGATACGTTTGTATTTGGTCGTCCATTTGTGTTTCATTTTAATTTGTCACTCCTGTTTGTTCGTTTGCTTGAGAAAGGCCTTGTTGGTCGAAACGTTGCTGTTTATCGTCACTGTTTCTGTATTTTGTAAAACTATAGTACTTGTTTGTACGTGTTTCGCTATTTACCAAGTTTACTGCAGTCTTCCCCCTATTTCGAGATTCTACGTTGTGCCAGTTATGCGCCTACAATTAGGCCAGCACATCCCATTTTTGTTCTGCTTTTTATTTACTAGAATAGCATCCCTAGGGTCTACATCAGTGGCCTCTTACGACATGCATTGTAGGTCGCAGTTGTACTATTCTTTGCTTCCTTGCGGGCCCCGGCCACACATGGGCGTCAAACGGTTAATATGTGGCGAGCTTCTCGTGCTTGATACGCCACTGATCAGATACTGGTTGATTAACAGAGAGAAAAAAAACGATTCAAAGACCACATGTTCGATAACTCACTTTACTTATCATCATGTGCCATGCCGCCTGTCGTATGCGAGCATGGATCTCCACAAACGTCTGTTCTTGAAGCTGACTATCATCCGAATGTTGACACTCTTCAGTGCCATCAAGCCAGAATGTCCAAATTTCATCTCTGCCTTCTCTCTTTCGTTTACTTACTTACTTAATCCCTGTCATGCCTAGTGACACATGGGGCTTCAGAAAGGACTTTCCATGCTCTCCTGTCCCGTGCAACCTTCAGCGCAGAGCCCCACGTCAGAGATGCGGTGTCCAGTTCCTCTTCCATCATGCGCCTCCATGTTTCCGTGGTCTGCCTTTCTTTCTCTTTCCTTCTGGTGTCCAAGTGAGGGCTACCCTTGCAGGCATTTCTTCTCTTTCGTTTACCATTGACTTTTACCGACTGTCACAATGTGACATATTGTAAACATGTTTACGTTCGTATGTCGCCAGGGCTCGCAAGGGGAGCAAATAATAGTACCTCCGACCTACAAGGCATGTCGTAAGAGGCGACTGAGGTAGGGGCCTAGGAACGCTACCCTAGTAAATAAAAAACGTCGCAGAAATCGGATGTGCTGACCTAATTGTAGGCGCATAACTGGCACATCGTATAATCGCTCTTAGGCTCGGATCACATGTCATGGATATGGAGCGTTGGAAAAGAAAAGTAAACAAGATTTACAACACGTAGATAGTTTTCACCTTACATAAATGGTTTCATCTACAAATAGTTTTATCTTACATAAATAGTCTTATCTTACATAAATAGTTTCATCTTACATAAATAGTTTCATCTTTCTAAATAGTCATCTACATAAATAGTTTCATCTTACATAAATAGTATTATCTTACATAAATAATCTTCTTCTTCTTCTTTCTTCTTTTGTCGTCACACTGCTACCGGGTTGTTGCCCAGTGTCGTGGTTTTCTGTTTTTGTCTTGCGCTGTTCTGGTGGCTTGTGTGATTGTTATCTTTGCTCTTTCATAAGATTCTGCTACGCCATCTAACCATCTTTTCCTTGGTCTTCCTCTTGCCTTCTTTCCCGATGTTCTGTTGTAGAAGACTCTGTATACTGTGGAGTTTGGATGCATTCTTATTAAGTGGCCAAACCACTTCATTCGTTATTTATCTATGTAATTCAAGCACGGTTTTGTGCCAACTTTCTTTCTTATGCTGATGTTGGTGATTCTGTCTTTTCTTGTGTTATTTGTAACTTTTCGCAGACAACGCATTTCACATGTAGTTATTTTTGTGACTGCGCTTTGCTCAATGTCCATGTTTGGCTCTGGTAACACAAAGTAGGTATAAAAATGCTGTTGATCATCTGTTGCTTAGCTGGCTGTGAAATTTTTGGGTGCCTTAACAATGGGGCTAGCTGGTAGGTTACAGCATTTGCTTTTTGTACTCTAGCCTCTATCTCTCTATCTAGTTTCCGTCTTCTGTGAATATGCTTCCTAAGTATTTGAATTCTTTCACTTGGTTTATTTTAGTGTCATTGACATGGATGTCTAGATTATTATGTTTTCTTCCCATATTCATTATTTCTGTTTTAGTGTTGTTGATTTTCATGTCATGTTTACACAATTTTTGTTCAAAGTGTCAATATGATGTTGTAGATCTTGTTCATTTTGATGTATCATGCACTGATCATCTGCAAAAGCAGTTCATTTATTTCATCATTATCTGAATTTGACTCTTGAGTTATTTTATCCATATATGCAATAAAGAGTAGTGGTGAAAGGACACAACCTTGTCTAATACCTGATGTAATGGAGAACCAGTCGGTCATTCCTTCTGTTGTTCTTACTGTACTCTGGCTATCTTGATATAAGGCCATGATATTACCTAATAGTTGTCCCTGGACGCCATATTCTTCAAGGATCTTCCATAGTTTGCACCTGTTTACTCTATCAAATGCCTTTTCTTGGTATATAAATATAAGCTGTTTACTTTGATTGTATTCAATTGTTTGTTCGCAGATCTGTTTTAGTGTAAATATTGCATCTGTGCAGCTCTTACCCTTCCTAAACCCAAACTGGCTATTATTTAACTGGGGCTCTAATATATGTCTTGCTCTTCGCTCCAATATTTTTGCAAACATTTTTCCTATATGGCTCAAAGAGAGATACCCTGTATGTTATGCGCCTATAAGTAGACCAGAACATCCTATTCAGGCTTTTTATTTACTATGGCAGATTCCTAGACCCTATCTCAGTCGTCTCGTTCTACACACTTTGTAGGTCGCAGTGTTACCTTTCTTTGCTTCCCTTGAGAACCCGACAACACACGGGCGAAACCTGATCTAAGGAAGTCCATTCTCCCTTGACGAGCCAGAGCTCTGTTAGCTTTTGATATCGTGGTAAAAGCTTCCCGGTCTACACCACTTGAAGGTGGGGTTGGCTTGTGTGTTCTATGGGTCTAAACAGAGCACTAATTTTTCTTTTTAACCATTCCTAAGAAAGGCTTGATAGACATACTAGTGAGAGAAAGTGAAAAGAAAGGATTAAGCATGAATATAAAGAAAACAGGAGTTATGGTTGTCTCCAAGAACAAGAACACCAACATGCAATATCAAAATAAATAACACAACACTGAAACAAGTCCATCGATTCAAGTATCTAGGAACATTCTTAACATCAGATGGAAGATGTACAACAGAGATTAGGAGTAGAATAGCTCAAACGAAAGCAGCTTTTATGAAAATGAAGAACACACTATGCGTGAACTCACTACCAATGACACTGCGAAAACGAGTACTCCAATGCTATATTGAACCAATTCTTATGTATGGCAGCGAATCATGGACGCTGAACAAACAATCAATACGATCATTGGAAGCCACAGAGATGTGGTTTTACAGAAGAATGTTGAGAATTCCATGGACAGCAAAGAAAACAAACGTGGAGGTTTTAAATCAGGTCTGCACACAAAGAAACCTTATCAAAAGAATAAGAATCCGACAATCAAGGTTCTTCGGGCATATAATGCGAAGAGAAGGTTTAGAACATTTGGTGACTACAGGTAAAATTCAGGAAGGAGAGATCGTGGAAGACAGAGGGAGAAGATGTTGGATGGCCTGACATCATGGTTCGACAAAATATCGACGTCAGAACTGATTACATGCACCAAGCAAAGAGAGTTGTGGAGAGACATGATCGCCTACGCCGGCAGGCATGGCACTTGATTGATTGAAGAAAGGCTAACCGATCCCAACTATGCTGGATGCAGAGACAGGCACAGAATACACTTTGCTGACCAATCTTCGTCATAACAAAACGGCATGTTTGTTAACCCATTACGAACCCCATTTGAAAAAATTAGTTTGTATTTTTTCCGCTCGTTTGCTCGCTATAAATGTTGCGTAGTCATGACGCCTAATATGACGCTTGAATTATTTTTGCTTGAAGTTGAAGTTTGTATTCCTTATTATCATAGTCTCTGTCTTCATTCTGGTGAACCTTTCTCCGACTTCCGATGTAGATTCAGCGTTAATATTAACCCTTTTACTCTGTGATGTGTATTACTCCCGGAAGCACCCATTTTGCAATGTATACTGAAGTAGCCAGTATATCGACTTTGGGACATCTTAAAAAATACATCGAGCCAGTACATCGGAACAGAAGGGTTAATGGGTTAAGACTAATATTTTAATATTGTGCTGGGCTTTCTATTCTTCCGTTGCTGTATTCAAAACTCCCAGACGTTTGTTTAATAAGTAAATATTATATTAGTGCACATCCATTTTGCAATTTTCACAGCTTATGTGACCCTGCAATGTTATTCTCAAACTCCGCTGACAAGCGATCGTTTTGTGGAATGTTATCTAAATTATAAACACACAAAAATACCTAGTACACAATAAGAACAAACTTGCATCGAGTATCTCATCCACTTTAAGCGATACTCCACTACACTATTTTACACGAAGACAGGACTACAGGTTTCAGAAATACTGATTTTGAAGATACAGGAGGTAAATAATAAGGTGCGTGAGAATGATATACAGAAAATGATATACTGTTTACTTAAAGAAAAACCAATTAACATACTAGGATGGTTTACATTTGCCTGACTCACAGAAAAGCTGGACGCGTCTGCAGGAGATATCTAAAGATAGGAAGACTTTATATGAGTTGGTTGATATCCTATGTCCTCAAATCGGGATTCTTCTTCGTCTTTTTCTGCTTCAAACGTTCTATATCGGCCACTTGTTAGCACTCTTGACGCAAGAAATATTTACGTTGTGTCTGTTATGAGCCTACAAGTTTGCCCGAGTGGTTACCGGGGTCCAAATTTGGGGTGTAAAGAATAGAACCACTGCTACCTGCCACGCATGTTGTAAGAGGCGGCTATGGAGGTTTGACTGAAATCGGATGCTCGTGTCCTAAACGTGTAGAAGTCTATGCGTTTAGGGGCCTACCAAACCAATGTGCAACGTATACACGTTCTTGGCAAAGATTAAACTTATCACAAAGAGTGATTAAAATTGGTCGTAAAGAACGAACGCAAAGAAGAAGAAGAAGCCTACAAGTAGGCCAGGGCAGCTTATACGATTTCTGCGATGCTTTTTATTTACTAGGGTAGCTTCCGTAGGCCCCTATCTCAAGTCGCATCTTACGACATGTCTTGTAGCTCGTAGAGGTACTATTCTTTAGCATAATACGCAGAGCTCCATCAACACACGGGCGTATGTCGAGGTTAAAAATGCATGAGAGACAGACAGAGAGAGAGAGAGAGAGAGAGAGAGAGAAAGACTCAGTTCTATCCCGAAGAACAGTGTTAACCAATGAGTCAACATAAAGACCACCATCAGAGCAGTGAAGATCCACAACCCAGAACCTCACACCCACCAGATCAGCACAACGTACTTCTCATGACTACACCCTACTTCTGAAGTCGGAGAAGGTGTCATAGTCCCCCAGGTGGCAGCGGAAGAATGGACAGTTAGAGTAGTATAATTAGATTATTTAAGTTGAGACTAACCTCACACGAAGTGCCCAAATCGAGGTCCTTAATCAGAAGGCATGCCTGTATGGCGGGGAAAAATTGATAACAAAGAAAGCAGGCTTTCAAGCAAAAATCAGTAATAACCGCCATATCAGGCACCCTACGCCTAAATTCATAGCGGTGACGGTGATGATGAACTATCTTATTGGCGAGGGACATCAGTCTAATGGTAAGCAGTCCTCACGCAAAAATCATGCAAGAAGAAAAAGAAGAAGAACTACATCCCAAGAAGTAGCATTTCTCTTGCAGAACATCGCTTTCATTACAGCCCACCTTGACAAACTCTCTATCTTGAAAGTTCTTCCGACACCTCCAGCGTCATGTTGAAGGTTTCTTTGATGTCCTGCTGCCACCTACCCCTTGGTCGTCCCCTGCTTCGTACTCCAGGAACCATACTTTCCATTATCGTTCTATCCAAACCACTGTAACGTTTAAAGTGGCCAAAATATTTTATCTTCCGGGAACATGATGATATTTATGAACCAATGCTTCTTGATATGCAGGTCTTGTAGGATGTCTTTGTTTTTTCTCTTCTCTGTCCATGATGTTATACGAACGTTTCTGTAACACCTTGTTTCAGAAGTTTCAATTATGTTCTTTAATGTAATGTCCACTATTTGCATCCATATGTTGCAACATGGAATATACATGTTCTCAGAAGTCTTACTTTTGTTTCTTTGCTTATGTCGTACCATAATTTCTTCATGCTAACCACCGTCTGAAACACCATGGCTAGTCTTCTTCAAACTTCTTTTGTACAATCTCCATTGTTGCTAATTATAGAGCCAAGATATTGACAATTTGTGATTTTCAATACCTTCATCCTTGATTTAGATTTTGCTTTGTCGATGGACATAATTTTAGTTTTCTTTGTATTCAGAAAAAGGTTCTGAAATTCTCTGTGCTTTTTGATAGCATGAGTTTGCTGTTCCAACCTTTGACACTATTTGAGAAGATCGCACCCATATCAACACAAATCTTCTTAGGAATGCACCCAGATCAACACAAAGTCCTTCTAAGACGCCACCCAGATCAGCACAAGTCCTTCCTAGACGACACCCAGATCACACAAAGTCCTCCTAGGACTGACACCAGATCAACAGAAAGTCCTTCTAAGGCTACACCAGATCAACAAAAGTCCTCTAGGACTACACCCAGATCAGACAAATCCTTCTGGAAGCACACCAGACAGAAACTAAAGTCCTTCTAAGACGACACCCAGATCAGCACAAAGTCCTTCTCAAGACGACACCCAGATCAACACAAAGTCCTTCTTAAGACGACACCCAGATCAACACAAAGTCCTTCTTAAGACGACACCCAGATCAGCACAAAGTCCTTCTCAAGACGACACCCAGATCAACACAAAGTCCTTCTTAAGACGACACCCAGATCAACACAAAGTCCTTCTTAAGACGACACCCAGATCAATACAAAGTCCTTCTTAAGACGACACCCAGATCAACACAAAGTCCTTCTTAAGACGACACCCAGATCAGCACAAAGTCCTTCTCAAGACGACACCCAGATCAACACAAAATCCTTCTTAAGACGACACCCAGATCAACACAAAATCCTTCTCAAGACGACACCCAGATCAACACAAAGTCCTTCTTAAGACGACACCCAGATCAACACAAAGTCCTTCTTAAGACGACACCCAGATCAACACAAAGTCCTTCTTAAGACGACACCCAGATCAACACAAAGTCCTTCTTAAGACGACACCCAGATCAACACAAAGTCCTTCTTAAGACGACACCCAGATCAACACAAAGTCCTTCTTAAGACGACACCCAGATCAACACAAAGTCCTTCTCAAGACGACACCCAGATCAACACAAAATCCTTCTCAAGACGACACCCAGATCAGCACAAAATCCTTCTCAAGACGACACCCAGATCAGCACAAAGTCCTTCTTAAGACGACACCCAGATCAGCACAAAGTCCTTCTTAAGACGACACCCAGATCAGCACAAAATCCTTCTCAAGACGACACCCAGATCAGCACAAAGTCCTTCTTAAGACGACACCCAGATCAGCACAAAATCCTTCTCAAGACGACACCCAGATCAGCACAAAATCCTTCTCAAGACGACACCCAGATCAGCACAAAGTCCTTCTTAAGACGACACCCAGATCAACACAAAGTCCTTCTTAAGACGACACCCAGATCAATACAAAGTCCTTCTTAAGACGACACCCAGATCAACACAAAATCCTTCTTAAGACGACACCCAGATCAACACAAAATCATTCTCAGAAATGCACCCAGATCAACACAAAGTCCTTCTTAAGACGACACCCAGATCAGCACAAAGTCCTTCTTAAGACGACACTCAGATCAGCACAAAGTCCTTCTTAAGACGACACCCAGATCAACACAAAATCCTTCTTAAGACGACACCCAGATCAACACAAAATCATTCTCAGAAATGCACCCAGATCAACACAAAGTCCTTCTTAAGACGACACCCAGATCAACACAAAGTCCTTCTTAAGACGACACCCAGATCAGCACAAAGTCCTTCTTAAGACGACACCCAGATCAACACAAAGTCCTTCTCAAGACGACACCCAGATCAACACAAAGTCCTTCTCAAGACGACACCCAGATCAACACAAAGTCCTTCTCAAGACGACACCCAGATCAATACAAAGTCCTTCTTAAGACGACACCCAGATCAATACAAATTCCTCCTCAGGGCTACACCCAGATCAACAGAAAGTCCTCCTCAGGACTACACCCAGATCGACACATTCCGTCTGGACTAAACCATAGACCAGAAAACACAATATTAAAAAACAGTCCTTTTCAGGACTAGTCCCAAAACCTCGTAAAGAAAGTAGGCTAATACGTCCTGATATAACTAAGAAAAGACACCTGTCGGACTTTCAGAGTAGAATAATCATCATCAAGGTGCGTATCCTTTATAGGACGTTACTCTCTTCTGAAGTTCACTAGTGCATCTGAAGTTTACTCTGTCTCTTGCCAGTTCACCCACTTCGTCGATGATCATTTCATGGTTCTTTAATATCTTGTAGCCATCATCTTCGTGGTCTGCCTCTGCGTCCTGGGACCCTGCCTCTAATATTGTTCTTTCCAGGCCATCGTGACGCTTGATGTGACTAAAGTATCTAATTTTTCTGTATAGTATGTTGTTTTATCAGCCAATTCTCTTTAACATTTAAAGGGTTTTTAAGCCGAAGGATTGACTTCATTGCACCGGGTTTTACCCCATATGGCTCGGTCCCTCTCCGCAGAAATGGCACGCCACCTGCCGAGAGTATTGCACAAAGCACGAACTCCGTAGCTCCGGCAACAATCCTAGGGTCTCTGGAAAAACTGCACTCGTGAACAGAAGGCCGCCTTCCGGATTCGAACCCATTTAGTTTCTTTAACATTTAGTTCTTTCAGGACATCGGTGGGTTTTTTTTTCTATCCACGGTATTCGTAGGATCTTTCTGTAGCATTTAGTTTCGAAGGACTGGATTTTCGTTCCTGTTTTTTGTGTAATGGTCCATGATCGCCGAGGCATGAGAGCAGCATGCCTCGCTCTAATAGCGGCTTAATCCACTACTTAATGAACGAACTAACAATCAAACAAACACCACTGACCCATGCATCCGCCGCCACCAGAGGCTGTTCGTCTATTAACCTTTGTGGTTATATTTTGTACTGTCCAGGTTTGATGTCTGTACTGAACATTTTACTGGATCATGAACTTCCTACGGTCAGTTTTATGTTTACTTTTCTGTTAACCCTCTCATGCATGATTTTTTTTAGAATGGATACCGTCCGTCTCGTCCACCATCTTGACCACCCAGTAAAAGTACAAGTTAATTTACTGTTCTGGCAATAACGTAGACAACACGCATGTCAGAAAGACAACACAGAGGTCAACACGCATGTTTAGCTGTGAAACGAACAAATAGTAGCCGTCTACTGTGGACACTATGCGTGAGAGGGTTTAACAACAGCCAACTCTAAATAATGTGTTATAGTCGGCTGTGGTTTAACACTGCTAATATTTGTTCACATTCTATTTATTGATCAGGATAAAAATTGGGTACAACATCAGTACTGAACTTTATCGAGAACCAGCAAATTAAATGGTTCGGCCACATATGCAGATTACCAACAGGCAGTGCACCACAGAGAGCAATGTTGCTCCGTTACAGTGGATATAAAGCAAAAGTTCGGCAACTCAAAAGGTGGACCTCAGAGATAGCAGAGGCGACGAAAGACGTTATTTATGAAGCACACACAAAAGCCCGAGCTGGAAATTTCTTCTTACCCTGAAGCTGTAAGACAAACCAGGATTGGAGAAGAGAAAGAAAGACAAAGTGCATAGAGAGGCTCGTTCCAGATTCATTGGCTTTCCTGGTATTCTAAGCTATTTTCTTATAAGATATTCATTGGCTTTCTGATTCTTACTATTATCTCTTATAAGGATATTCATTGGCTTCTTTCTCTTCTATAGGTATTCATTCATTCAAACTTATTATTCTCTTATAATGATATTCATTGCTTCCTATTCTAGTATTATTCTCTAAGATATTCATTGTTCGTATTCTTAAGCTTATTATTCTCTTATAAGATATTCATTGGCTTTCCTGGTATTCTTAAAGCTTATTATTCTCTTTAATGATATTCATTGGCTTTCCTGGTATTCTTAAAGTATTATTCTTATAAGATATTCATTGCTTCTAATTTAGTATATTCCTTAATGATATTATCTTCCTGGTATTCTTAAAGCTTATTCTCTTCAAATGATATTCATTGCTTTCCTGTATTCTTAAACTTATTATTTCTATAGATATTCATTAGCTTTCCTGGTATTCTTAAAGCTTATTATTCTCTTTAATGATATCCCTTGGCTTTCCCTGGAATTCTTAAAGCTTATTATTCTCTTCTAAGAATATCCTTTGGCTTTCCTTCTTTGATCTTGCCGCTGGATCCTGGGCGGGAGGACATAATGAGCAATGGTTTAGAAATAAAATTGACAAAGAAAGAGACTTATATTTAGGTTTACAAACGTAGTAAAAGAACGGGTGGACAAATGGTTGAACGCCGTATACGCCTTGATATAACCAAGAAAGACAACAGTCTTAGGTTGAAAGGGCATGTCTCGCCCAAATAGAGGCTGAATCCACAATCCAACAACAAACAAACATTAAACACCGGGGGATTTCCAAACGGATACATCACCTCTCGGTAAGGTCAATAGTTTTATTTTCTTTAAGGGTGAGAATTTCTCTTCTATTGCGATCAGTTTCTTGTTTTCAGAGGTGTAAACAGCAAGATGAGTTCCCTCCCCGAATCTAGTTGTCAGCAGGAGGTCCTCACGGGTGCACCACAATTTCTCAGATTAGTCTCACATGCTCATGTTTGAGACCTCAAATCATTGAGATGGGGCCGGTTTAAAGGTTGAGATGGGCTCTGCAGTGTCCCGTGAAAACGAAAATCGTGGCATATAACACGATGTCGCCAACAACCACAGCAAAAGAGTCCTTGATTTCCCAGAATACTGACTCTGCGTCATCTGTAAAAATTTCGTGAGCCAGTAAATGGGCTTAAAAAGGTGAAGGGGTTAATCTTCATAGATCAATGAACTTTTAGATTTAAGAAAAGCGTTTAAACTTCAAGGATTGACTTAATTGGACTGGGTTTCTTTATGTTACCTGCTGAAAGTATTGCACGAAGCATAAACTCTGCAGCTTCAACAAAACATTTAGGTATCTCTGGAAACAATGCACTCAATGCACCGATGACACCAGAAGTTTTGAATGATTAATGCAGGAGTATGTATATCCCTCAATCTCTCTATCAGGTACCCTATCGACGCCCCTGGCGCTAAAGGCAGCAAGAAATGCATGACTATATTTAACAATTAAAATATTTTTTTACATACATTCTTTAACTTCTGAGCATGCACTGAAAAACACTGAATCGTAGACCACGAGATTTTAATAGTCCCTTTTTCAATTACAATCAAACTATCAGGCCATTATCTTTTTCTTTACTTGACAATCTTTACAACTTATCCCCTGCAGGTTCTTGTATCTGTCAATCTTTCTCTCTCTGTTATTCCTGGTTACTCTTGCCTACTGCGCTACTTAAGATCAAGCTTATATTATGTTTCAGATTCCTTAAGACGGTTCGACGTCAGTATACGCTTCCTGCTGTTGTTAAAGGAATGTCAAGTATCGAATACCTGTTGCCTTGTTTGATAAGAGGACAATGTAGATACGACAGCTCTGCATGCGACGGGATATTAACAAGTTTCAACATCATCATCAACAAGAGTCTGTCGTAGATCACAAAGTAGCTCATTATTACCCATGAAGTCAGAGAAAACACGCCTGTATGACAGGCGGACACTGAAAAAGAAAAGCATGTCTGCATGAAAAAGTCAGCCAGAAGTGCCAAAAAGGAACCATAACTACGCCTGAATTCATAGCGGGAAAAAGCCAGAAGAAGAAGAAGAATTTCATCAACTGTTCGAGAAAAAAATTGAGAGAGAAGAGCAGTGACAGCGTAGTGCACTTGTTTTATATACAAGTGGTCCGAGGATAAATTTGAATCTATCCGTAGCGGCTCTCAAATCAACCCAGTCTTTATTGGATCCCGGCGAAGCACTAGGAGTAAGGATGGTCGTCATGTGCGATGGTCAAAGAAAAAATACAAACTTGAAATCATATTCTACAAAATACCTCATGGTATAAAAATGGACATCGATGCTGGACCTCATCTTGGGAAGAAATGATCAAAGAATACCAAAGCAGGCATTAAAGTTGAAGGCAACTGGTTCTAGAAAGAGAGGATGCCCTAGAAAACCCTGACACGAACTTCCTCCTGAGAGAGGCAAGAAATATCGGACTCAATTCCATGAAAGAGATTGAGCGAGTTTCCAGAACAGAGCGGTATGAAGAAATTACTTGCAGACCCTATGTACCGTATGTACGAGAGAAATATATATATATATGAAAACGGGTTTATTTAACATTTATATTTATAACTATATCGTCAATCTTGTTCTTCTCTTCCATCATTGACTTCTTTATAGAAGTGTTGGGGGTGAAACGTAGTGATCTTGTGTGTGCTTGTTTTAAGGCACTTTGTAAGCTGATATTCATGTTCGTAAAGCTGTTTTTGATGCCGTCGCTCCATCTTTTGCGTGGTCTTCCTCTTACCTTGTACTCATTATACTTTTTCTGTGCGGCTCTCTGTGGTAGGCGATACCAGGACATTCTTGTCAGGTGCCCAAACCATTTAATCTGTTGTTCTTTTATGTATTGCATGACTGGTTTCACATCCAGTCTCCTTCTGATTTCTTCATTTCTAATGGTGTCTCTATATCGTTAATACATTTGTGTAACTAGAAACACCAAAGACACACTACAGACACACTACAGACACACTACAGACACACTACAGACACACTACAGACACACTACAGACACACTACAGACACACTACAGACACACTACAGACACACTACAGACACACTACAGATATTGGTTAAATTATGTCTGTGCACTTAAGAGGTTAGGTACTCGGTTCGGTCCATCGTAGAGTCATCTGAATATTTTTCCAGAGATCCGAGATCTCAGTGTAGGTGAGATCGAGTTCCTAGCCCTATCGACGGAGAAACGGAGTCCCAAAAAACAACAGTAAAATTCATGATAAAAATTGGTTCATCAGTCTAGGCCGGGAACGTAAAGGAAGGAAGTCGAACGACAAAACATAGGGCCCATGTTCATGTTGAGTACATAAAAGAACCATTGGCAGTTCAAAAATTGAGAAGAACAAATGGAAAGCGCTGCACGTGCTTCATTTCTTTAAAAGATTTCAATATAAAATTTATAGAAATATTTTCTCCATTCTCTAAATTACATCGGGGAAACTCACCAGTGCTACGGAGTCCGTGCACTACCGCTGAGATCTTTCTGTGTAAGAAAGAGATCGGAGCACACATGGTTACACACCGAAGTACAATGATGGTGGCCTTATCAATCAATCAAATAATCAAGTAAACCAGTACTGGTCTCCTTAATCAGAGCCAACTATAAACGTATAGGCCTTTGGACTCAGGTAAGAATTATGGAAAATCAGACCCCAACTACACCACGTGACCTCGCATTTCAGTATTGGTGTATATAGACGAATTCATTTTAAAATCAACACAAAATGCTAAATCGAAGTTATATTAAACAACAAGTTAAGTTTAACAATAAGGAATATCAATATAATGAATAATGTTCACCAATAAATAACAACAGACTCACAGAATTGAATAAAATTGCAAAAAAGCTTGCAGTTCTTTATCAAATATCTATATTTTCCGGCCCCTTTTCTGATCTAGGTCAGGGAACCCCTTGTCAGTTGTCTGGCCTAGTTATCTAGAGTTGACTGTGCCTCAATAGTCTATTTAACATATCTTGTTTATCGCTATTGTTTACTGGCGTGTGCGACTGAGACGTGAGCTGCTGTTAAAAATATCAAACGCTACCTTCTCTTCCTGGTGCGGTGTATATTATTCTAACAGCGATCTGAACAAACTGTATTCTGTATTCTTATGATTTAAGAATATCTTCATCTTCAAATGAACATCCCTGACAAACATCTGCAGATGGCCAGTCGAAGCACATTTTCTCTCAATGTTTGTCAGAAATAAGGCTTGAAAAACATTGCACTCCTTGGCGTGAACCGGGGATAACGCATAGGCGCGGCACAAGGTACGGACACATCGCAAGGATTGACGCGGATTCTACTCTGTACCCAGCGAGCATTAGTGACCCTTCTGAGCTCGGAAACTTGTGTGTATTTTGGGATCTTAAAGGATCAGCTTTTAGAGTTGTTTACAAGGAAGAAACATCTTATCATGCACAGCTAAACTAAACACTTCTGGCCTTTCGGCCTTGTTCTCAACTGACGATACTGTGGTTGTAGCACGCATAGATGACATAGCACGCATCGACCATTTTCCCGCCATTTTGACTAAGAATTTTTGTGTAATTTATCACATTTTGTTCAGATCTCATACTAGATAAAAGAGGAAGAACTAGAAGACGTTTGTTGAAGACTTGTGCTCCGGTGGGAGTTGAAAGGTGAAGAAGAAGATTGCATTTGTTAAGTTAATAGAGATTTAACATTAGTTATAATAGAGATTTAACGTTAGTTATAATAGAGATTTAACATTAGTTATAATAGAGATTTAACATTAGTTATAATAGAGATTTAACGTTAGTTATAATAGAGATTTAACATTAGTTATAATAGAGATTTAACGTTAGTTATAATAGAGATTTAACGTTAGTTATAATTGAGATTTAACGTTAGTTATAATAGAGATTTAACATTAGTTATAATAGAGATTTAACATTAGTTATAATAGAGATTTAACATTAGTTATAATAGAGATTTAACGTTAGTTATAATAGAGATTTAACGTTAGTTATAATAGAGATTTAACGTTAGTTATAATAGAGATTTAACGTTAGTTATAATAGGGATTTAACGTTAGTTATAATAGAGATTTAACGTTAGTTATAATAGAGATTTAACGTTAGTTATAATAGAGATTTAACGTTAGTTATAATAGAGATTTAACATTAGTTATAATAGAGATTTAACGTTAGTTATAATAGAGATTTAACGTTAGTTATAATAGAGATTTAACATTAGTTATAATAGAGATTTAACATTAGTTATAATAGAGATTTAACATTAGTTATAATAGAGATTTAACATTAGTTATAATAGAGATTTAACGTTAGTTATAATAGAGATTTAACGTTAGTTATAATAGGGATTTAACGTTAATTATAATAGAGATTTAACGTTAGTTATAATAGAGATTTAACATTAGTTATAATAAAGATTTAACATTAGTTATAATAGAGATTTAACGTTAGTTATAATAGAGATTTAACATTAGTTATAATAGAGATTTAACGTTAGTTATAATTGAGATTTAACGTTAGTTATAATGATTAATTCTAGAAAAGACTGCAGTATGTACCAGCGGGGTAAAACGTAAAAACAGACTGTGGCATAGAGATTAGGTGCTTGCATCTCGTTACAAAGATACTTGGTTCGCTCCCTCGTGGAAATATTGGGCAATTATTATTGCCGCTAGGAATGATTGTCTGATTCTATATGTTCTGTGCTGTGTAAGAAGTGATATTCTACACTTTTGTTGTATTCTTTGCTTGATAAAGGCCTTTTGGACGAAACGTTGCTGTGTATTGTTATTGTTTTTATAAAACTACAGTACTTTGTGTTTACGTGTTTCACCATTGCTACATAGTTTTACAGCAGCCTTCCTTTATATCGATAATAAATATCGGGATTTTTTTTTTCCGATCCAGAAGCACTTGAGCTTTCAGCTCTTCGGCTCGGTGCCATGGACATCGTAACCTTCGGTTCGGTGCCACGAACACCGTAAATCTGGGAAATCGAACGTGTGTCTACTCATGATGAACATCACAAAAATAAATATATATGAAGTCTGAAAGACAGTGTTTGTCTATGGCAGTGTATATGTCTATGTCTATGTTTATTTGACAGTGGGGTGGGACCCTACTTCAATGGTGTCAGAAGTGGATCCGTGTACCAACTTCACAACGTCTACCCGAAGTATTTTGTCATGGATCATGAAGACCCCAATCATTAAATAGAGAAGACAAGGACTATTCCCTTGCTCGTAAACAAGACAGATGTGGTTTTTTCTGCCATCCCGCGGAATTGAACCCGCACACACAGAGGGGTAGTCACCCGTAGTCCAACGCGCTACGAACACGCTGGGCAGACGGGCAGGAGGGATATTTCAAAATGTAGTATATGTCTACAAAATGATCTAAATGTGAAGGTTTGACTTCATTACACCAGTCTTCTACAACAGAACATCAGGAAAGAAGGAGACAGGAAAATCACGAAAAATATAGATAGATGGCACAGCAGAATCCTGTCAAAATCAAAAATAACTTCACCTACGCCACTGGAGCAGCGCAATACAAAAATATGGCAACAAACTGGTAACGGTGTGACTACAAAAAAGAAAGACGAAACACCAAGTTTTCATTATACGTCAAACCACCTGCCGAGAGTGCTGCACAAAACACGAACTCCATAACTTCAACAACATTTCTAAGGATCTCGGAAACAAAATGCAAATGTAAACTGAATGACGCGATCCAGCTTGGAACCTACAACATTCAAAACGCAAAGCCGATGTCTTATCCACTTGACACCTCAGATAACCCCATTTCATTTATTGTATTTCGTCATCATCAGGTGCCGTCTCCACATCGAAGATTGGCTGCAATGAATCTCCAGCATCCTGTCTTTCGCCTTGGTGTTGCACACTGCCAGACTGTAACCTGTCCATTTCTTAAAGTTTTCCTCCTGCCCGTCTGCCCAGCGTGTTCGTAGCGTGTTGGACTACAGGTGACTATCCCTCTGTGTGTGCGGGTTCAATTCCGCGAGATGGCAGAAAAAGCCACAGATTCCCCAGATTTACGGTGTTCGTGGCACCGAACCGAAGGTTACGATGTCCATGGCACCGAGCCGAAGAGCTGAAAAGCTCAAGTCCTTCTGGATCGGGAAAAAAGTTTCCCCACTTATCTCTCGGTTTTCCTCTTGCTCTTCCCCATTATGGTATTTATTTCTTCATTATTTTAACATACACACTACACATGAAAGTCGTCTATCCCTTCTGTGTGTTTATCAACTTGAGTAACACTTGTCGGAGGTCATAAGAAATGAACATAAATAAAACTGAACCTCACGTCAACCAACAACTTAAAATAATGTTGAAATAAGGTGTTCCTTTGCTTATTTAAATAACACCTGTTGAAACACTGTAGGTAAATCTCATTCTCACGGGTTCTGCACTAATGTTAGCCTGATCATCGAGTGGTTCAAACCTTGAGGTTGACACCTTGGAATTACTTTCCCGACGGTAGAACATGTTGGCTGTAGACGGTTTTTTGTTATGTCAGGAAGAGATAATAAATTAGTGCGCTTGTGTTCACTGCTGTTCTAGCTATTGTTAATTGTTAGTGTACGTTTCACTGCTGCTCTAGCTATTGTTAATTGTTGGTGTACGTTTCACTGTGTCTACTATTGTTAATTGTTGGTGTACGTTTCACTGCTGCTCTAGCTATTGTTAATTGTTGGTGTACGTTTCACTGCTGCTCTAGCTATTGTTAATTGTTGGTGTACGTTTCACTGCTGCTCTAGCTATTGTTAATTGTTGGTGTACGTTTCACTGCTGCTCTAGCTATTGTTAATTGTTGGTGTACGTTTCACTGCTGCTCTAGCTATTGTTAATTGTTGGTGTACGTTTCACTGCTGTTCTAGCTATTGTTAATTGTTGGTGTACGTTTCACTGCTGTTCTAGCTATTGTTAATTGTTACATGTAGTTTCACTGCTGTTCTAGCTATTGTTGATGTACGTTTCACTGCTGTTCTAGCTATTGTTAATGTACGTTTCACTGCTGTTCTAGCTATTGTTAATTGTTGATGTACATTTCACTGCTGTTCTAGTTATTGTTAATTGTTGGTGTACGTTTCACTGCTGCTCTAGCTATTGTTAATTGTTGGTGTACGTTTCACTGCTACTCTAGCTATTGTTAATTGTTGGTGTACGTTTCACTGCTGTTCTAGCTATTGTTAATGTACGTTTCACTGCTGTTCTAGCTATTGTTGATGTACGTTTCACTGCTGTTCTAGCTATTGTTAATTGTTGATGTACGTTTCACTGCTGCTCTAGCTATTGTTAATTGTTGGTGTACGTTTCACTGTTGTTCTAGCTATTGCTAATTGTTGAAATACGTTTCACTGTTGTTCTAGCTATTGTTAATTGTTAATGTACGTTTCACTGCTGTTCTAGCTATTGTTAATGTACGTTTCACTGCTGTTCTAGCTATTGTTGATGTACGTTTCACTGCTGTTCTAGCTATTGTTAATGTACGTTTCACTGCTGTTCTAGTTATTGTTAATTGTTGAAGTACTTTTCACTGTTGTTCTAGCTATTGTTAATTGTTGTTTTACTGTACGATTTAACAAGGTTCACTTTCTTCTTCTTTTCTTCTCCAAACTCTTCATATTGACCACTTGTTAAACCACTCTGTGATTTGTATGTAATCTGAGCCTAAGAGCGATTGTAGTTGTGCCAGTTATAACCATACAAGTAGGACAGTAATTTAAAATATAATCGCCCCGAGTGGTTACCGGGGCCCAAATTTGGGGTGTAAAGAATAGAACCACTGTTACCTGCCACGCATGTCGTAAGAGGCGACTGAGGACGTTTGGCTGAAATCGGATGCTTGTGTCCTAAACGTGTAGAAGTCTAGGGGTCTACCAAACCAATGTGCAACGTTTACATGTTCTTGGCAAAGATCAAATATATCACAAAGAGTGATTAAAATTTTTCGTAAAGAAGGAAAAAAAAAATATATATATATATATATATATATATATATTTCCTTTAAAATTATATATATATAATGGGAGTTCCATATTTGATTTAGAACACCAAATTCTATGTTGCTTACCATTATATGTATGTATGATATTGATCATCAAATAGCTGGTCCTGAGAAGAACTTTGCCATCTTAACAGTCTTTCGAATTCTCTCTCTCATAGGCCAGATGGTCCGCTATGCATCGGTCATGCTCAAACGATCACATTCTGAATCCATCTTCTCTGTGGTCTTCCTATTCTCCTCTTTGTCGAGATGTTTCCTTCCAAGATGGTCTTCTCCAGATCTTCGTGTCTCTTTATATGTCCAAGATACTTCAATTTTCTCATTCATATTTGTAGCATCAGCCAGTTGTTTTTTATTTTGAGTTCTTTCTGGATATATCTATTTGTTTATGCATATTAAATGTTTATATTTTATTATTATAAATACGAGAGTCTATTTGACTAATGGTTAAGAAATTGCCTTGCGTTCTGAACGTCGTGGGTTCGAATCCGGACAATATCGTTTTGTTCTCGAGTGTACTTTTCCAGAGATCCAGAGAATTTTATTCTTTTTTTTTCTTTGGTTTCATTTCTGAGAGACAGGCTATTCAGAAACTCAGATCCGCTGTGTGCATTTCTCGGTGAAAGCTTGATTTGAAACGTGAATAAGTCTTCTTCTCATTTCATCTGAATCAACTTTGCATGGGACTACTCAGTAAGTAAAAGTAAGAACCTTTCATACCTTGGCAGCTATAGGCAATATGTTAACTCGTAATTACCGTCATTCGATGGTATTGTCACATCACACGGCGCTTTTCCCAGACATGTCTGAGGTACTCAGTTACGTCTGAGTCAGACCTGAGAGCGCGACTCGAGAAAATTCCGCAGTAGGAGTTCGAACCCGACCACAGCCTTGAGAGCGGTTCACTACACTACGCTACACGAGCTTCAACTACTCAGTATTGTCATACAGGCAGTCGCTTCGAGGTCTCATGTGTCATGTTTGTTTGAGGGTTGTTCTGCTTTGTCAGATTTTCATCTCTGCTGTCAGACTGGGTAGCTGCAGATTTTGGACTGCTTGGAGAGGACAGAGTCCTTGATAAACCATTCATGATTTTCTCTGAGACTGAATGTCCTGTTCTAAGTCGAAGACAGATGCTTTCGTATGATTTATACTCAGTGCTATGGTTTCTTCTTCTTTTCTCTGCATATCAATTTTTCTGTTCTTGGGATCTTTGCTTCGTAAAGCTAAGGGAGAAAGTAGTTCAGCTGAGATTGTCACCTTTCATACCTTCTGGTATGCCATAGGTGCTAGTATCATATAAGACTGTCTGATTTTGTTTGACGTAGGCTGATTTCTTGCGATGGAAGTGATGAATCATTCATTACTATTCTTAACTCTTTATTTAAGATATACTGTCCCAATATTGAAGAATGATCTTACAATATTTGTTAAAAAACCTCTGACGAAAAATATTTACCACTAAATAGATATATATTTTGACAAATATTTTAAAGCTTATAAGTTTTACTTTATATTTAGCATAAATAGCTGCTAACCAGAGCAGTTTGACATACTTTTCATAATTGTGTCTACACGAGAGCAATTATGCTTGAGCTTACAACAGTTGCGTAACATAGGAATATATGATATTATGAGGGTCCTGGTTCTGGTCAGACAACTTCGAGCAGACAATTTGTATTAAATCAGTTCAATGAAATCTTCAGGAAAGTTGTTCAGACAGAGATCTTTGGTGAGAGGTCAGTCGAGCACTAGACGACACGGAGATTGTTTTCGAGACTGGTTCACATTTTGAATTCTAAAAAGACTAAAGAATTAGAACGTTTTTATATTGATTCAAAATTTTATTTTAATATTCTTATTTTTTTAAATAATGGAAGATGTCTCAAGGTTATGGTTTTCTCAAAATCATTTTAAAGTTGTTTTTTTCCATCAAAAGTTAAATCTTTGCATTCTGTTAAAGACCTAGGGTATGTCGGGACTGTGGGAAAGAATAGTTACTCACTCAGACCTACATGCAGTTCGTCAGGCGCTGTTTCATTGAAGTCCTAGTATAGCGCAGAAATCGATGTGCTGGCTATCCACTATAAGCTAGTATCTGATTTGTTCTACAACGACAAGCTGATTTGCGTAGAAGTAATGAAATCAAGCTTTAAAGTTTAGTATTGCTTGTAAAGTTTATGAAGTTATAGATGATTTAGGAATATTGATAAAAGAATAGATGAATAAAGTATAGTTAAGAAAATGTAGAAAGAGAAAAGAATAAATAATATTATATAAGAAATTGAGTAATAAATAGAAAAGTAAAGAAGAAGTATGAGATAATTCGTAATTGAAGAATGATGTACAATTTAATGTTAGCTATGATAGAAAGAAATATAGAAGTAAAAAAAGAAGAGAACAGATATAGAATTAGAAGGGAGTCTGAGTAGAGAGAAGAGAGAAAACTGAAGGAGGCAGAAAGAATAATGAAGTAATAAATAGAAGTTAATGAAATAATTAGAAGAAAAGTTTAGAAAGACAGAGAAAAGCTAATCAGAAGAGAGAAGAGGAGAAGAAGAATAGACGAAAGAAGAGAAGTTATATCGAAGTAGCTTATACATATTGGAAGCATTCAGAAAAAAGAAAGAAGAAGAAAAGAATTAGAGAGAAAGATATATAAGTAATGAATATAAGAAGATTTAGAAATATTTAATATTAAGAAGAAGTAATATAGTATTTTAAAGAGAGTAGAAAAGAAGAAAGAATGAAGAAGGATAGAGAAGGAAGGAGAGAAGAAGAGAGAGGTTCAAAAATAAGATTTAAAGAAGTTTTAAGTTTACATAAGAAGAAGTTAAGAATTAGATGATTGTAGAAGTAGAAGAAGAATGCAATAGAGTTGTAGAGATGCCAGTAGTGTAAATGAGAGAGAAGCTGTAAGAGAAGAAAAGAAGAATAAGTAAGCAAGACTACAAGTAAGGAGTAAGTAAGAAGAGAGATAGTGAAGAAGAAGAAGTTGAGAAGAAAGCTACTAAAGAAAAGTAAAAGAAGAAGGAAGAAGATAAGAGAAGAATGAAGCAATAGTAGAGAGAAGAAGCAAGAAAAGTTAGTAAGAAGAAGGCTAGAAGAAGAAGAACGAAGAAGAAGAGTAGTAAAAGAGTGAAAGAAGAAGAAGAAGAAGAAGAAGAAGAAGAAGAAGAAGGTTCTAGAGATATAATACTATCTACCTATCTTTTCTATATTCCTGTTTTGCCTAGATTTTCTAGTTACTTGTAACATTTAGAATTCGTCGTACATAATATAATGAAACTTTCAAATCGTTATTTTCATGAAAAATTATCATTTTATTAGTCCTGTTACCCGCCATTCAACATCATGATCGCCCGAGTGGTTACCGGGGCCCAAATTTGGGTGCAAAGAATAGAACCACTGTTACCTGCCACGCATGTCATAAGAGGCGAACAAGGAGGTTTGGCTGAAATCAGATGCACGTGTCCTAAACATGTAGAAGTCTATGCGTTTAGAGGCCTACAAACCAATGTGCAACGTATACACGTTCTTGGCAAAGATCAAACCTATCACAAAGAGTGATTAAAATTGGTCGTAAAGAACGAACGCAAAGAAGAAGAAGAAGCATCATGATGTGTTATTACAGTTCATGTATGCAATTGTGTAATTCAACAGCTGAGCGCTTCGCGTTATGTTGAGCCTTTTCTGTTGTTGACTTTCTGTCTAGTCACGGGTTACTTATGATTCATAGTGTGTTTGCGTTCAAAGAGTGAGTACAAATTTGCAACCTTTTTCCCTGTCATTTCCATTTAATCATCTTAATTATAAAGATGATTGTTTTTGTGTTACAAGAAGAAGAAAAAAACCACATAAGAACGCTAAACTCTTAAATCATGAGATTCTAATAGCTTGTTTGGGAGAAATGTTAGAGGTAAACGAGACTATTTTCAACTCTATTTGCGCTTTCCTTACCGAGTTATGAGTTAATTAAATTAAATTAAATCTTCCTTAACCTTTTCAGACATTTGGGTATGAAATGCCTGTCACTCATATTTTTAGACACTACTTGCAGGATGTAGGAGGACCAATTCCTTTCCTCACATGGGGAAAGTCAATGTAAGGATTGCAGCATAACACTCTTGAGTCTGAGCCGATATGCGAACGCTTACGTATTATACTAATCCGCCCCATATGTATTACGTTAGTTAAAAAATGTATATATTTCATAGCTTATTCAGACAGCCATTATACTATGTTATTGCACAGGCGCAGATAAAAACGGTGAATAACGTAGTTGCACCATTTGTGAAAAGGAAATTTCAATTTAAAATCGGATCAAAATTTTTTTTTTTACTTATTAAACAAACGA
Source organism: Arion vulgaris (assembly GCA_020796225.1). Taxonomy (NCBI): domain Eukaryota; kingdom Metazoa; phylum Mollusca; class Gastropoda; order Stylommatophora; family Arionidae; genus Arion; species Arion vulgaris. The sequence goes on from CM036766.1 coordinate 37,084,082, forward strand.
GACAATTTTTGTTGTTCACGTTTATTTTATTATGCAGACATTAATTTTATGTATTTTTTTAATGTAAAATGTAATGGAATATACAGGTAATAAATACATTTTTAAAAGTTATGAACCCCGTTTTGATGTATGTTGATGAAAACGGCCAAAACTTACTGCGGGAAGAGATCTGCACAAACGGGGAAGCAGAAATCATAGGAATTATATCCTAGAGAACTGTCCACAGTATGGAGACCTGAGAAGAAAGAGGTGGCCCACTTACACCAGCGTCCAAGACAAACATGTATGACGTGGCTGATAATCTGAGGCAGACGGCTGCATTTATTAAAGAATCCGAAATCTTATCTAGTGAGAACGCAGAAGACAAACTTATGGGTGGCTGATAATCTGAGCAACAGACGCTGCTTTATTAGAGAATCCAAATCCCAATCTAGTGAGAACCAGAAGACAAACTGTATGGCGTGGCTGATAATCTGAGGCAGACGGCTGCCTTTATTAGAGAATCCGAAATCCAATCTAGTGAGAACGCAGAAGACAAACTGTATGGTGTGGCTGATAATCTGAGGAAGACGGCTGCCTTTATTAGAGAATCCGAAATCCCAATCTAAGAAGAAGAAGAAGAAGAAGAAAACGGTGTTGGTCCATAGTTTTGCTTGATAGCATATGTGAAATGGCAAACAGAGACGCTGCCAGTTTTCACTGGTGAAATTGAAACTAGTTGACATGAGACGTAACGTAAGAAATCACACTTAACTCCCATGTAGCTGTAGTAGAGCTGTTAATAAACTTGACCGATAGGCATGTCCTTGTGAAATCGAATGTTTCCTGAACGTATTGGAATCCAGAAAAAGTTGACTGTACGATAGTTGATGCCACAGTTGATAATTTTCTATTTCAAGCAGGAATGCGCTCCTGCCTGAAGAATTGTTTAAGTATGGTTTAAATTAAGAGTTCTCTTCTGATCGCAGAACGAGCAAGATTACACAAATTATATCATGTGGAAGTCTCATTCATGCAGCTTGATGGCAGTACGGCTGCGCTTTGAGATCTGATCCTATCTCAGTGATGTCGCAGTTAGACAAGCTTTATGGTGACTCGTCTGCCTTGTAATCCTTCAGCGACGGCTGCAGCAGCAGGTTTATTGATGGTTATCGAAATCCTTTCTCAGTCGAAAGCAGAGACAAACTGTATGGCCCATAGCTGGGTAGGAGGGCTGCCTTATGAAATCAGGAAATCACTTATCAGAGACGCAGTCAGACCAAACGTATTTTGTGTATCAAGGACATTTACAATTTTTTTTAATTATGACTAGGAGTCCATCTCAGGCAACTTACCTCTAGCTAGAACCAGAAGGCAAAGTTTCTGCTACATGCTGGAGGTGGGGTTGAATTGCTGTTCTGAGGTCATGAGCAGGCTCTTTTTCACTAGTCGACAATCCCTGATGGCTAGGCTAGAGACACATTGCAGACAGACATAATATATTTCTATTCAATCAGTCAAATTTGATCGAACGGCTTCCTTTATGCTAGAAATCCAAATCCTATCTATGAGCTCTGAAAATAAACATGGCGTGGCTGATAATCTAAGGCAGACTGCCTTTATTAGAGAATCCGGAAATCATTATCTAGTGAAAACGCAGAAGACAAACTGATGGCGTGGCTGATAATCTGAGTCAGACGCTGCCTTATTAGAGAATCCGAAATCCCAATCTAAGAAGAAGAAGAAGAAGAAGAAAACGGTGTTGGGTCCATATTTTTCTTTGAAATACGGCACATAGTGGGTGAAATGGTCAACATCACGTAGACCACCTCTGCTTCCCAGTTTTTCACTGGTACTTAATTGAAACTAGGTTGACATGAGGCGGTAACGGTAGAAAATATTCCACACTTAACTCCCATGTGAAGCTTTGTAGTAGAGCTAGTTGCAAATAAACTTGACCCTGATAAGGGCAAGTCCTGGTGACTAATTCGAATGTTTTGGTACTCCTGAACGTATTTGGACATCCCAGAAAAATGGTTGACTCGATGTGACGATAGTTGCAATGCCATCAGTTAGGAAATTTTCTATTTCAAAGCATGGGATAGTGTGCCTCCCTACCGCCCATGAAGAATGGCTGTTGCTAACTAGCTATGGTTTAAAAATTTATAAGGAGTTCTCTCTCTCGCGATCACCGCCCAGACCGATGTACAAGATTTACCCAAAAAATTATATTCATGTGGAAGTCTCATTCATGCAGCCTTTGCATTGTGTTTACGTCACATCTTTTGCGCCATTTGGAGCTCTGGTGCTTATCCTTCAGCGATGTGTCCAGTTTTAACCAGCGTTTACTGGGTTCGATCTCCGTCTGCCTTTGGCTGTCCCCAGCCGACCTGCAAGGCAGCAGGTTGATATTCTGTTTGGGTTTACTCCCAAAGCCTTTGCCTCTCCCGAAGCTCCCACAAGGCAGTGGGGCTATTTGCCCAGCTGTGGGGGGGGATCTTGGATATCAGGGTAAATCCACTCATATCACAAGTCTGGGGTCAGACCACAACGATATTTTTGTCCCCAAGGACATTTACAATTTTTTTTTAAATTATCATGACCTAGGAGTCCATCTCCCTAGGCGAGCCATTGCCTCTTAGCCTTTGACCGTATGGGCAAAGTTTCCCTGTCTACACTGCTGGGAGGTGGGGGTTGAATTGCGTGTTCTGAGGGTCATCAGCAGGCTACTTATTTTAACTAGTCGATCCCAATCCTGCTGAATGCAGGGCTAGGCTCAGGACACACATTGTAGACCAGAATAAGTTAATATTTCTATTCAAGGAGCCTGCAGTCGAAATTTGATCCGAACCGGGTCTTCTCTCTTTTTGCGTAGTAAACTACATGTACCAACTAATTTTTTTCAAATTCATTTTGCGTCTCTCTGGAAAATGATTGACCATGTTCAGAGAAAGAATAGTTTCTCCTCAGTCATGTAACACAAGATATTCTCAGGTAGAATGGATCATTATTTGAATATTCCGCAGAAGGACCAAGGATAACAACATGTGGAAACCAAACGACATGGAGAACAATAACAAAACAACATGAAGGAGAATATAGCAAAACAACATGGAGAGAATAATAGCAGAAACAACATGGAGAGAATAATGGCAAAACGACATGGAGGAGAATAATAGCAAAACAACATGGAGGAGAATAATAGCAAAACAACATGGAGGAGAATAATAGCAAAACAACATGGAGGAGAATAATAGCAAAACAACATGGAGGAGAATAATAGCAAAACAACATGGAGGAGAATAATAGCAAAACAACATGGAGGAGAATAATAGCAAAACAACATGGAGGAGAAAATACAAAACAACATGGAGGAGAATAATAGCAAAACAACATGGAGGAGAATAATAGCAAAACAACATGGAGAGAGAAAACTAAAAACAACATGGAGAAATATAGCAAACAACATGGAGGAGAATAATAGCAAAACAACATGGAGGAGAATAATAGCAAAACAACATGGAGGAGAACAATAACAAAACAACATGGAGGAGAATAATAGCAAAACAACATGGAGGAGAATAATAGCAAAACAACATGGAGGAGAATAATAGCAAAACAACATGGAGGAGAATAATAGAACAAGAACTGAAAGAAATTAATCGCAACTGGGACACAATACAGAGGCGGCCTCCTCCTTCTTTGAACGCATAATATCGTCCATTGTTAAACCACTCTGTGTGATCTGTATGTGATCTGAGCCTAAGAGGGATTGTATATTGTGCCAGTTATGTACCTACAAGTAAGCCAGCAGATCCGATTTTTGCAACGCTTTTTATTTACTAGGTAGCTTCCTAGTCCCCAACATTCAGGAACCTCTTATGGCATGCATTGTAGGTCACAGTGTTACTGCTCTTTGCTCCCCTTGCGAGCCCTGGCAACACGGGGTGAAGGACGATCAAGACCATAGCAGAATGACGTTGATTTGTTGTTACCTTAAATCACCAAGGGCATCATAGGCCAGAGTGAGAGAGAGAGAAAGGTGACACTTTTACTTTAACCTTTATCTATTTCATGAAGAGGGGAGGATACAAGATAAGAAACGTTAAATCTATCATTTCGTCCAGTAAAAGGTTAACATTGTTCTTGTAATGAAAGGTTAACTTTAGTATGTAAACATTAGAAGAACAGACTGAGATGGTCTTATTTGCTAAGTCAAAGTTCAGAATGTAACAAAAGTAAATACTAAAAACAAAACAAAAATCGCATATACTTGAAAGGTGAGCTGGGATGACACCTACATGCAGAATTGTTACTATCATGTTAATAAGGGTCAGTGAGGGAACCGATAGTGTAGTGGTTAATTAACTTGCTCGTAGACTTGTAGTCCAAATATCAAATCTAAAGGAGGATGAGGGGGCGCTATGACTAAGTGGTAAAGCCGTTGCCTTGCGCTCAAAAGGTCGTTGGTTAAAGACCGCGCCGTTTTGTTAACGGGTGGATTTTTTTCCAGATATCCTAGGATTCCTGCAGCAGCTACTTAATTCGTGCTTTGTTTAATACTCTCGGGAGATGGTGTACCTTCTTCTTCTTCTGCGAACAAATTTTACTATGCAACTACTCCGGTATGTGTCATAAACAGGGCGGTGCGCTTGAGGTTATCACCGGTTCCCCATAGTTTGTCTTGTAATGTTGTTTCTGTTGGCCAGATCTCCAATCTCTCACTACTCAGACTAGGGCAGTCTTGCAGGATGTGCTCTGGGGACTGCTTTGGTGCTCCACAGGTGCAGGCTGCCGAGTCCCTGAGACCCATTCTGTAGAGGTGATGGTGTGCCATTTCTACGGAGGAAGAGCGAGCCATATGGGGTAAAACCCAGTGCAATTAAGTCAATTCTTCGGCGTTAAGAATACAGACGACCTCTGGCGCATAGTGATATACACCAACAGAATCATAACTGATGTAGGTTGCAGAAAAAAAAATGAAGCTGGGAGAAAATACACTCAGAAAAGACAGAGCAATCAACATCTACATCTACAATCATATCAAATTATGCTAGGCACACCTGTTGTTAGTAATATTAATATATATATATATATATATACCCTAACACTGTATTGACCCATATACCACGAGGTATGAAAGGGTTCCTTTACTATATATATACTCCCGTACCGTTAAACGTTACATAGAGCCTGCACGTAATTTCTCCATACCGCTCTGTCATGGACACTTCTACGAAACTGAGACCGCTGTTTCTTGCGTTTCTCAGCAAAGTTGATTTCACGGTTTCCCTAGATCGTCTTCTCTGTCTTGAACCCTTTGCATCTCACTTCAATGCCTGCTTTGATATTCTTTGATCATTTCTTGTCAGGGTGTGTCCAACATATCTCCATCTTCTCCTTCGTATAACTTGTTACTAGTGGCTGACTAGTCATTTCTCTAATTTCGTCAATTCTCCTGATCTCGTCCTATTCTATGTTCATTATTTTTTGCAGACATCTATTTTCAAATGCATTCAACTTACTTTCTCTATCTTAGTCATTTCCCGAATCTCGCTGACATATCTTAGGATTGATACTATATTTGAATTGAAAATTCGCTCGCTGGTTGTGTTCCTAAGGACGCTCGTATTGCTAGGCTAGGCGATGGGAGTCGTAAGAAAAAGGGTAAGTGGTTCGAATCCTGTGTTTGTCTATTTGTTTTTCTGAAGCTCTTAATACTTGTACACTGTTTATTTGTTGATCATATTCGTTGTTTCCTCTGGGGTTCTTGCAAAAAACTCCTTGTTCTCATAATTTAGTTTTAATACTGTATAACTAGTAGTTCCATATTTTATTAATTCTTTTTAAGTCTGATATTACTGTAATAATTTGTAGCATAATTTGTTTCCCCATTATTTCAGTGGTTTGGAATACTGTTCCAAAATTGGACTCTAATTCAATGTCAAACTTAAACTCTATCTTCACTTCAGCACACACAAAAGGACGAAACAATACATATCTGTAGCTATTGTCGTAATTACTTCTAATTGACGACTAAAATTATTATTTTTATTTTTAGTAATTTTGTTGTCGTTTGTCTGCTATGGATTCAGGCCTGGTCATGGCGCCTAATAATTCGCCTCTAATTCCCTCACCGGCGTCTGTAGCTTAAGTGGTAGTAAGCTCGATCACAACTCAAGCGTATCTGGTTTAAACTCTGCGGCGGGCAAGCTTGGAAGCAAATTCGTTTCCATGAGATTCTTACGAAGGTAAACATAGACCTCAACGTTCAGAAAGCAATGGCAAAATACTGAACGTATAAGTGGTGCTTATTAAATCAACAGCTCGTCTACTGTGGTTGATGTTCTGTATTTCAATTCATCATCATCATCATCAGGTGCCGTCTCCACATCGAAGGTTGGCTGCAATGAATCCCCAGCATCCTCTGTCTATCGCCTTGGTGTTGCACACTGCCAGACTGTAATCTGTCCATTTCTTAAAGTTTCCCTCCCACTTATCTCTCGGTCTTCCTCTTGCTCTTCTCCCTCAACTTTCCCCTCTAGTAAATGTTTTATCATGGTGTCATGCCTTTTTATGTGCCCAAAATACTTTACTTGTCTGAATTTTATTTCTCTTAATAATTGTTTCTTCATGCCTAGTTTTCCTAAAACTTGTTTATTTGTCTGTTTTTCTGTCCATGAAACTCTGCTTATTCTTCTATATATCCACATCTCAAATGCATCAATTCTGTCTTCTAACTGCTTGTTCATTGTCCATGTTTCGAGCCATACATTAATATAGGATATATATAGCATTTGATCATTCTAATTTTTAGCCTGTTTGTGATTTGTTTGGATGTCAGTAACTTTCTCATACTATTGAAATTATCCTTGGCCATTCCTATTCTCTTTTTAATTTCTGTTATACATCTGCCATCATCTGTTATCATCTGACCGAGATAGGAGTAGCTTTTTACTTGGTGTAGTAATTCTCCATGTATTTTTATATTCATTTTAGGTTTTCCATTTCCTTGTTGATTACCATAGTTTTTGTTTTCTGTATGTTAATGTCTAATCCATATTCCTTGCTAGTTCTGTCCAATTGGTCCACTAATTCTTGTAGATCTTGTTCATTTTCTGCTACCAATACTGTGTCATCTGCATATCTTAAGTTATTTATTATTTTTCCATTGATCTTGAGTCCTGGCATTCCCTCTAGTTGTTTGAAGATTTTCTCTGTGTAGATGTTAAATAGGCTTGGTGACAGTATGCATCCTTGTCTCACTCCTCTCTTTATGTCTATGTATGAAGAGTAGCTATTTTCATATTTTATTATTGCTGTCTGTTCCCAGTATATGTTACTTATTAGTCTGATATCATCCCCATCTAGGCCTATTTCTTGTAGACATATGATTAGCTTTTCATGTTGGACTCTGTCAAAAGCTTTGCTATAATCGATGAAACACAAGTAGATACTTTTTGCACTTCTATATACTTGTCAGCGAGTAGTCTTATACAAAGTATTGCCTCTCTTGTTCCTCTGTTCTTTCTAAAGCCAAACTGTTCTTCTCCTACTTCTACTTCTATGTCTATCTTGTTGTATTTCAATTAACCCAAGTAAAAGATCATGGTTTCTTGAAGTTCAATAACGTATCGTGTACGCACTAAATATTTTTTACATAAGCTGGTATTGAATCCCGGGATTTCTCTATGTATTTTTTGGATTAGCTCTATTTCACTTTTCCTGTGGGTTCAAGGAAAAGGTCCCCTTCTTGTTTTATTTCCCTCAGATTTCCTCATGGTATGTCTTATCCATCGTCAGCGACTTTTCGTCCCTCATGGTTCACTGTGATATGTCTTGTTCACTACTAGTAATTTCTGTTATCGTGGGGCATCTTACAAAGCACACCGGTTATAGCACTTGGATGTCTTTGGTAATCACGCCCGTGTTGTGTTGGGGCCTGCAAGAGAAGCAAAGAATAGTACCACTGTGAGGCATCGTAGAGGCGACAGAGGTAAAGCCTAGAAAGCAAGAATAGTACCACTGTGAGGCATGTCGTAGAGGCGACAGAGGTAGAAGCCTAGGGAAGTAAAGAATAGTACCACTGCGAGGCATGCGTAAGCGACTGAGTGAAGCCTAGAAGCAAGAATAGTACCACTGCGGGCATGTCGTAAGAAGCGACAGAGGTAGAAGCCTAGGGAAGCTAACCTAGTAAATAAATGCGTCGCAGAAATCCGATTTGCTGACCTACTTGTAGGTGCATAACTGTCACAACGTACAATCACTCTTAGGCTCAGATCACATACAGATCACACAGAGTGGTTAACAAGTGGTCGATATGGAGCGTTCGAAGAAGAATTGGCAATGAGAGCGCAGACAGACAGGCTGGCTGGCTCTGCTACCATATCAGGGGATCAGCCAATGGATAGAGTTGACATTCTGCACGCCCTCATAGAGTGTAGCCGCAACGACGATTTTTATTTAAACAAATCCAAGTTAACTACTAGATTGCAAAGAGCTGGGATTGAAAATTGAAGCGGTCATAAAAGAACAGCACAACAGGTATATAAGCAGGCTCATTAATCAACATCAAGATGGTAATGTTAATCGCCGGACGCTGTTGAAGATATTGCGAAAGAGATCGGTTATTGGTTATTGGTTATTAGTTACTAAACTGACGTCATTGCACTCCCGGCAGACCCATAGGTGCTCAATCTCCCCAACAGATATCGAAGAGTATGCATACTGATGGTTCCCGTGGCTCGCTGATTAAACACACCTCTCACTCTGTCTTTCAGGCATCCAGTTCGACCTGCACAACGGGTAACTCCAAACTGCCTAAATCGCTTGATCAATTCAACATCGATTTCAGCGTCCTCATCCAACAGACAGTCGCGGGAGACCGAAGAATATCCCCCTTATACATCTTCAACTCCCTAACAATCGATGCTGTTGATGCAGACTATGATAGGAAAAGAAAGAGATCGAAGCACGTATGTACGTCCGTAGTGCAATAAAGATATTCCAAACTGTGACTGAAATAAAAACGCATGTTGTGACTACACCAACGAAACTAGACTCGATCTCTTTAACCGTTTCTCATCTAAAAACTGAACTAATTTCAATAATACACTTTCATTGAAGCTGCCATCATCAACGTCTAATTTAAAATCACTCTAATTTACTAAAACAATATTGTCTAATGAATATACTAGATGTCAGTCTGGGCTGACACAAGATGGCACTCTGTGACTCATATATTAGTCTTACATCGCTGCTTTTGATTTAAGTATATTCACCATCAAATGTTAAATGAATTGTGTCTCCACTGAAGAAGTGACGTACTTTGCAGTTAGTTTCATGTAACTATCAGTTACTTTTGCATCACGTAATCGTTACATTGTACCAGTTACTTAGTTCAAAAAAAGACCGGTTTAAAAAAGAAGACAGAAAAAATAGAGTACAACATCAGTACTGAACTTCATCAAGAAAAACACAATAAATGGTTTGGCCACATAAGCAGAATACCAACAGACAGTGCGTCTCAAAGAACAATGTTACTCCGATACAGTGGATACATAGCAAAAGACCGGCCATGTAAAAGATTAACCTTAGAGATAACAGAGGCGACGAAAGACACTGTTTATGAAGCGCACACAAAAATCCGTTCTAGAAATCTCTTCTTATCCTGACGCTGTGAGGCAAAACAGGATTGGAGAAAAAATGGAAATCTCTGGTTCCATGTAGTTTTGAATGTAGTGTTGTGTTGTAGAGCCAGCATCCCTTTCTGCAGAGGACATACAGGGGACAGTCTTCATGCATGACATGTTCTGTGATTTGCTCAGAGATGCCACAGCGGCATAGATGGGATGGAGACAAACATAGCCTGTTCTAGTGCTGATTCACTCTGTTATGCCATATCCTGAGACAGACTATGATGGGCCGTTCTTCTATGTCCAGTGAAGTAACACTTCAAGAAGATGTCTTCTACATATTTTAAGTTTCTTTTTAAGATTTAATCCGTCAGGTTTTGTTGAGCTTAAAGAACATATATGGTGAAAGTTAATATACTTTCTCATCATCATCATCAAGGTGCGTATCCTTTATAGGACGTTGCTCTCTTTTCAGCACATCTGAAGTTCACTCTGTCTCTTGCCAGTTCACCCACTTCGTCGATGGTCCTGTTCATGGTTTCTTTAATATCTTGTAGCCATCGTCTTCTTGGTCTGCCTCTGCCTCTACATTTAAAAAATGTTTCAATTGAAAGTTTTCTTCTTTGAAACCTCCATATCCACCACTTGTTAAACCAATCTTAGTGTTTTATGTATGTGAACTGAGCCTAAGAACGATTGTACGTTGTGACAGTTATGCACCTACAAGAAGGCTAGCACATCCGATTTCTGCGATGCTTGTTATTTCTGCGATGCTTGGTATCTTCCCTAGGCCCCTACATCAGTCACCTCTTACGACATGCCTTGTAGGTTGCAGTGTTACTATTCTTTGCTCCCTTGCGAGCCCTGGCAACACACGAACGATTCCACTGGAAAGTTTAGATACAGTCTCTTCTTCTTCTTTGTTTGTCGTCACACTGCTACCTGCTTGTTGCCCAGTGTCGTCACACTGCTACATGGTTGTTGCCCAGTGTCGTCACACTGCTACATGGTTGTTGTCCAGTGACGTCACACTGCTACCGGGTTGTTATCCAGTGTTGTCCCATTGCTACCGGGTTGTTGTCCAGTGTTGTCCCACTGCTACCGGGTTGTTGTCCAGTGTCGTGGTTTTCTGTTTTTCTTGCGCTGTTCTGGTGGCTTGGGTGATTGTTACTTTTGCTCTTTCACATGATTCTGCTATGCGATCTAACCATCTTTTTCGTGGTCTTCCTCTTGCCTTCTTTCATGATACATTGTCGTAGAAGACTCTGTATACCGTGGAGTTTGGATGCATTCTTTCCCGATGTTCTGTTGTAAAAGACTATGTATACTGTGGAGTTTGGATGCATTCTTTCCCGATGTTCTGTTGTAAAAGACTCTGTAAACTGTGGAGTTTGGATGCGTTCTTATTAAGTGACTAAACCACTTAATTCTCTATTTCTGAATATAATTCAAGCAAGTTTCTGTGCCAACTTTCCCTCTTATGCTGATGTTAGTGATTCTGTCTTTTCTTGTGTTGTTGGTAACTTTTCGTAGCCATCGCGTTTCACGTGTAATTATTTTTTGTGACTGCGCTTTGCTCATTGTCCATGTTTGGCTCTGGACACAGTAGGTATGAAAATGCTATTTATCATCTGTTGCTTAGCTGTCAGTTAACTTTTGGAGTGCCTTAACAACGGTGATAGCTGGTATGTCACAGCATTTGAATAAAATATCACCAATTTTTGCATTTAGCCTCTATCTCTCTATCTAGTCTTCCGTGAATATGCTGTCTATGTATTTGAATTCTTAGGTACAATCTCAACGTATAATGTACTAGCAGTTTTACCCGCTCTTCGCACGGGGATTTTAGTATAAATCTATTTGTAAAGTTGTTTTCGGAATCGGAATGAAATACGGTTAGAATGAAATATCAGGTTTTACTACCAATCGGAATGAGAAACATGCCCCTCACCTCAAAATCAAGTTCTTCCCCGTTAAAAATCAATACGTTTTGTCTCTATGAAAGTCTGAAAACTTTGTCGGTTGGCCACATCAGATTAAAATAAACTCATTACGCCTGACGTATAATTTATTTCCAGGAAAAGCATCTCGTTGTTTTTAAACATTACATAATTCTATCCAGAAACAAAATGGAAGGTTGCTGTGGCTTAGCTGTAGTGATCTCCATCACAACCCAAGAGTAACTAGTTCAAACTCCGCGCGGGAACTTTGGAAGCAAATTTGATCTCATAGATTTTTAGAGTTTTGAATATCTTGGTTCATGGCTAACAACAGATGGAAATGGGATGAAGGAAATTAAAAGAAAAACAAACATGGCTTTACCAAAAATTAAACAACTAAGAACAGTATTGAACTGATAAGAAACAAAAATCAGAATACTAAGAGCACGCATATTCCCAGTGGCAACGTATGGGTGTGAAGCATGGACATTTAATAAAGCAGTGGAAAACATATATATGCTTTCGAATATAAGTGTTAGAGTCCTTCGTATATCTTGGACAGAGAAGAGAACAAATAGATCTATCCAGAAAGAACTCAAAATCAAAGGAAACTGGCTGATGCTACAAATAAGAAAGAGAAAATTGAGATATTTTGGACATATAAAAAGATATGAAGGGCTGGAGAAGACCGTCATGGAAGGAGGCATACCTGCAAAGAGGAGAAGATGAAGACCATGGAGAGGATGGATGCAGGATGTAACTGATGGTTTGAATATGACAGCTGCAGAGGCAGGACGTCTGGCCTATGAGAGAAAGAAATTCCGGAGGACTGTTGGGGTGGCAAAGTTCTACTGAAGACAAGCTATTTGAAGATGAGATGTTTACGAACGGAAGAAGAGACCTCACCCTTTCAGAAAGCAATAGCAAACTACTGAACGTACTAGTGGTGCCTAGAAAATCAACGACGTTTACTGTGTTTGATGGTGAAGTCATGTAAAGGAAATGCCACGATTATGATTTATTTACGGAACTGCGCTTACGGAACGAATAGTGGCAATTTTTGTAACTATTATTTATCAAGTAGCTGATGTTTTTGTCCGCGGTTTCACTTGTTATTAGTGAATAGACAGTATGTGGTATTCGAATAACGGATAGTAACTATTCGCTCATAAGTAGTTGAAAATCGTTGCATATCCTTTACAGGACGTAGCCATCAACCATAGTAAATGAGTTGTTGATTTTCTAGGCACCACTTATACGTTCAGTAGTTTGCCATTGCTTTCTGAACGGTGAGGTCTACTTTTACTTTTTGTAAAAATCCCACGTAAACGAATTTGCTTTCAAACTTGCCCACTGTGGGGTTTGAACAAGGTACGCTTGCGTTTGTGATCGAGCTCACTACCGCTTGAGCTACAGACGTTCATAAGTAGTTACCATTTTATAATTGACTGACTAGACTTAAGAAGTCTTAATCTCATGAATATTCATAGTACTGTCCTGTCATATTACAACTGTAAAGTACATGAAATAGACCTGGCCTCACAGGTGACACTAATTCATCAAAAGATGGCACTTTCTCCAATGACTAGTTGATCAAATAAGCTTACATTGATTGTCATGTTGCAAGTAAAAGGTCCGAATGTCGTGGGTTCGAATCCGGTCCACGTAGTTCTATTCACGGGTACATTATTTTTCAGAGACCTTTAGGATTGTTGCCGGAGCCACAGCCGACTTTAAATAACTGTAACGTTTATAATTGGCTCTGCCGGAGCTAACAGAGTTTGTGAGTTGTTCAATACTCTCGGTAGGTGGCGTGCCATTTCTACGGAGAAGAAACGAGCCATATGGGGTAAAAGTCGGTACAATGAAGTCAATCCTTTGATTTAAAAAAGCAGATTTGAACTTTTTAAAACGCATAGTTCTCTTAAAGTTAAAGTTATTTGCATATCCTTTACAGAACTTTGCGAATCAACCCCAGCTTTTAACTCTGTTTGTGATTTTTCTAGGCGTTATTACGTTCAGTAATTTGCCAATGCTTTCTGAACGGGTGGTGGCATCGTCCTTTTGTAAAAATCAACGCAAAACAATTTGCAACCACACCATCAGCAGCGTGATTCGAACTCAGAACGTCGGGGTTAATATAGACCGAGTCACTATCCCCTAAGCCACAGTCGCCACGCAGTTCTCTTACTTCATGAATAAAATGTAGAGCGCAGCAGTACCAGTAAAACAGTAACTCATTAAGAGCACTGGGCTCACACAGGTGATCTCCGTCTACTATAAGACTAAAGATGATTGATATGTTCACATTAAATGTAATCTTTTCAATCTTCTCGTTATCTAATAGTACAGGGTGTTCAACATAAAAGTAGCCCAATTTACAGGCTTTTATTAGTCAATTGGGCTACTTTTATCTGAACACTTATTCTGAAATAACCGTAGGGAGAGCTGAGACATGTAGGATGGATAGTTAAGCTGGGACTGTTAAACTGGGACTGTTACACTGGGTTATAGTTGCTGGGACTCGTTACTTGTGATAGTTAGCTGGGACTGTTACACTGGGACTAGTTACGTTGTGATAGTTAAGCTGGGACTGTTACACTGAAATAGTTCTATTGACAGTTATTCTGTGACTCTTAGGCTGGGACAGTTACACTGGGACAGTTACACTGAACCAGTTATGCGGGCTCATTGGGCCTGCACAGTTACGATGAGACAGTTACACTGGGACAGTTACGCTGGGACAGTTACACTGGGACTGGTACACTGGACCAGTTATGCTGCACAGTTAACCAGGACAGTTACGATGAGACATTTAAGCCGGGACAATTACACTAGAACAGTTACGCTGAGTCATTCTGGGACTGTTACCGGACCAGCTATAGATGCGACATTTAGGCTGGACAGTTACACTAGGAACAGTTACACTAGACAGTTACTGCGTAGAACAGTTACACTCGACACAGCTAGACACAATAGGACGCTACACTAGGACAGTTACACTAGGACAGTTACACTAGAACAGTTACACTAGAACAGCTACACTAGGACAGCTACACTAGAACAGTTACACTAGGACAGTTACACTAGAACAGTTACACTAGAACAGCTACATTAGGACAGTTACGCTGTGACAGTTACACTAGAACAGTTACGCTGTGACAGTTACACACGGACAGTTACACTCGGACTGTTACACTGAAGCGACAACACTAGCAAACCTCAGAATACAAATCAGCTGGTTGAAACTGATGAACACACCACCGAAGACTTAAGCACCTGAGCTTCAATTGGTATCGAAGATTGTGTGCACGTATACCCGTTCTTGGTGTTATGTTGTTTATATATCACATTAGAATGATAAAAACGGCCTTAAGAACAATCACGAGAAGAAGAAGAACACAAATGTCCTCAACCATTCTATGTGTTGCTTCTTGTTAGATTATTAAATATCCATTGTTAGTTACCTGGCTTTATTATTCACCTTCTAGAACACCATTTCGCTCACAAAGAACCTACTGAGACTTCTCATATTAACCCTTGAACTTCGTTGCTTGTGATAACTAAAGTGGTTAACCCTTATTAGCAAAGGTACACAATCGAACACTTAACTGTGACGTTTACTCAATGATGGTTTAATCTCAGGTTGCCCATTAGAAGATATTACTGACAACGTTCACCGAGTCACGATAATCTCTTAATCTTTGGGTTGACTGTTACAAAATCATGTATTTCTCTACAAGACTTATAATGTTTTAATTTTCTCTTTGAGTTCAGAGCCATAAACTTGATAACGAATTCCAATATATGTTAAAATTGTGAAGAATGTGGAAAAGCGATTGATATGGACCAGAGATTTATCGTCGGCTTACAACACGTTTATCAAAACAACAGGTATGGTAAACTGTCGTTACCGTCTGTAATACTTTGATTGATGGGTCTCTGTTACGTACAGGTTAATTGCTCGTGTCAAAGGTACTAGGTTCTCTCCCTCGTGGAGTCATCTGGATATTTTTCCAGAGATTCCTTATCTCCGTGTAGGGGAGGTCGAGTTCCTAGTCCTATCGGAGAGGGACGATAAAACGTAGGTTCCCGTGTTCAATTTGAGAACGTAGAAGACCGCTTGGCAGTTCAAAAAGGAGAAGAGCAGGCTGGAAAGACACTGCCGAGGTAAAATTCATTAGAAAATGTAAAAAAATAATATTTCTACAAAACAGTTCACCATCTTCAAAATTACATAGGCAACCCTTGCCGGTGCTATGGAGTTCGTGCACTGTCGCCGAGATTTTCTTGTGTAAGGAAAAGATCGGAGCACACATGGTTAATCACTGAAGTGCAATAATCATGGTCCTATCAATCATTCAATACTTTGATTGTTCGTGTTTTGCACTTACTACAGTCTTCTATTTATATCTTCTTATTTCTTCTTATGCTTCATAATGAAGACTTGTTAACATCTCTTTGTGATTTGTTTGTGATCTGAGCCTACGAGCGATTGGACGTTGTGTCAGTTATGCGCCTTCAAAGTAGACCAGAACATTCGATTTCTGCAACGCTTTTTATTTACTATGGTAGCTTCCTAGACCCTACCTCAATCGTCTCTTACTCTCTCTCTCGATCGTTCTTTTCGGCCATGTTTATCACTCTTTTTTCGATCAGAGCTGGCTTTCAGTCTTCGGCTCGTGCTGGACATGCACTTCTGTTCGTGCCACGAACACCGTAATCTGGGAATCTTGGCTTTTCTGCCATCCCGGAATTGAACCCGCACACAGAGGATAGTCACCGTAGTCCAACGCGCTACGAACACGCTGGGCAGAATGGCTATTGTGATATATACACAGCCGTTGCCAGGAACGCAATTTTACGTCACAACGTGCAGTACCATTTGAAGCTCTATTGCTTGTCCTTCAGTGGAGTGTCCGATTTCAACCAGCGTTTACTGGGTTCGTTCTCCGACAGCCGTTGACTGTCCCCAGTCAACCTGCAAGGCAGCAGGTTGATGTCTCTTACGACATGTCTTGTAGGTCACAGTGTTACTATTCTTTGCTTCCCTTGAGAGCCCTGGTAACACAGTCAACGAAGTGTTTAAAACATGTTCCTCTCGTTCTGAAGGTTGAGGGTTCGAATCCGGGCCGACTCATATGTGCAATCCATTTTTTCATGAGATACTTAGAAATGTTTCTGGAGCTACGGTGTTTGTGCTTTGTGTAACATTCTCGGTACATGACATGCCATTTCCGCCGTCAGTGACGGGGCCGCAGGGAAAACCCGGTTTTAAAAATATCAATCCAAAAAAGGGCAATCCTTTTTGAACAATTAATATTACCTGATTGTTTAAAAAAAAAATCCAAAGGCGGAGGATTGACTTCTTGGACCAACTAATATTTCATTGGGGGCGTCTGTAGCTTAAGCAGTGATAAGCTCGATCACAACCCAAGCGTACCTGGTTCAAACATCGTTGTAGGCAGTTTGGAAGCAAATACATTTTTTCGGCGTGGATTTCTACAAAAGGTAAAAAATAGACCTCACCGATCACAAAGCAATAGGAAACTACTGAACGTATAAGTAGTGCCTAGAAAAATCGAGGACTAGTTTACTGTGATTGATGATGAAGTTCTATAAAGGATATTGCCAGTGTGTTGCAGGGTCAGAGAGGAAGCAAAGAATAGTACCACTGAACCTACAAGGCATGTCGTAAGAGGCGATTGATGACGGACCTACGGAAGCTACCCTAGTAAATAAAAATCATCGCAGAAATCGGATGTGCTGGCCTACTTGTAGGCGCATAACTGGCACAACGTACAATCGCTCTTAGGCTCAGATCACATACAAATCACTAAAAGTGGTTTAACAAGTGGTCGATATGGAGTGTTTGCAAGAAGAAGAAGAAGTACAGAAGATGTCATGATTTCCATTCATTTTAATGTTTCCTGAACAGAATGAGACAGACCAGCATCAAGAAATAACACAATTAGAATGCCATCTATTCAGTTTGCCGTAACGGTCAAAGTTAGTTTGTCTCCGTCTCAATGATGGAGAGCGTGTCACGGAGTGGTCAACAATTATCGACGGCCGATAACCCAACTTAGCGAAGGTGTCAGTATACCTGTCCATTCACTTAACAGGGATTCGGGTACCCACCTGCGAAAAGTGTCAAGGTCGCTGCTAAAAGGATCATCATTTCGACGTGGAATCTGTTTGGACATTGTTTGCCTACCACGTGAGCCTAATCTTCTTTTAGCATTTTATCCCATTCAATCGATCAAGTTCGATGCCTGTCGGCGTAGGCGATCATGTCTCTCCACAACTCTCTCTCTCTCTCTCTTTTTGGTGCAGTTAATCAGTTCTGACGTCGATCTTTTGTCGTACCCTGATGTCAGACCATTCAACATCTACTCTCTCTGTCTTCCACGATCTCTCCTTCCCTGAATTTTACATATTGTCCCCAGACTATCTAAACCTCCTTTTTGCATTATTTTCCCGAAGAACCTTGATTGTCTGATTCTTATTCTTTTGATAAGGTTTGTTTGTGTGTAGGCAGTGGCGGCTCGTGGTCATTTTTCTTGGTGGGACCAGGCACAAATTTTGGGGAAAAACATGTCTTTTTTAGTATTTACTATTACTTGTCTATTCTGGGAAGTTATTCCCCTTTCTCTATTTGGTGTGGGCCAGGCCCCACTGGCCCTTAATGACCAGCCGCCCCTGTGTATAGGTATGTTTTAAAACCTCATCATTTGTTTTTCTTCGCTGTAAACGGAAAGTTCAGCATTCTTCTGTAAAACAATATCTCTTTGGCTTTCTAATGATCTTATTGATTACTTTTTCATTGCTTATGCTACGCGACCATACATCAGTATTAACTCAATACAGTGAACTTTAGTGTATACTCTACACAGTTTATGGCATCACAGTGAATTTTTGTGTATTTCACCAGATCTTCTTCTTTTTCTTTTCTCAAATCCTGTTTGCCTCACAGCGTCAGGTCAAGAAAACGGGCACTTGTATGCGCTTCGTAGATAGTATCTTTCGTCGCCTCTGTTATCTCTGAGGTTCATCTTTTGCGTGGCCGACCTTTTGCTTTGTATCTATTGTATCGGAGCAGCATTGCTCTTTGAGGTGCACTGTCTGTTGATAATCTGCTTACGTGGTCGAACCACTTAATTTGTTGTTTCTTGATGAAGTGTACTACTGATGCTGAACCCACTTTTTTCCTGATGTCTTCATTTCTCAACCGGTCTCTTCTTGTTACACCCAGCATTCTGCGTAGACACTTCATTTCTGTTGTGACTAGTTTTCTTCTATCATTTGTTGTCAGTGACCAGGTTTGGCACTGGTAACATAATGTGGGGAGAAAGATTGTGTTGAACATTGCTCTTTTTGTGTTCATGGTGACGTGTTTGCATTTTAAAATCACCAGATCAACTCATCAAATATATATTCAAAAAATAATTAATGATACGGTAAAAGAAAATAAAGAAAATAAGAAAGATATAAGCATGAATAACATATATAGAGAACTTATCATCATTAAGTGCCACGCCATCATGCGTAGGTCATCTTGCTCTTCCACAACTATCTGTCTCGTATTCTAGCTGTTAAGTTCTGATACTGTTTTCGCTCCGAGACTTGATGTTAAGCATTTCCCTCTCCCTATCTGACCCTGTATCTTGCCCATTATGTCAACGTATTCAATCATTTCTCCACCCGTGTGGTGCTGGGGCCCACAAGGAAGCAATAATATTGCACTGCGACCTACAAGGCATGTCGTAGAGGCGATTGATATAGGACCTAAGGAAGCTACCATTGTAAATAAAAATCATCATAGAAATCGGTTGTGTTGGCCTACTTGTAGGTGCATAACTGACACAACGTACAATCGATCTTAGGCTCAGATCACATACAAATCACACTGATTAACAAGTGGTAGATATAGAGAGTTTGAAGAAGAAGAATAAGAGACATTTCTCTTCTCATAACATGTTCAAAGAATGTTGATTGTTGTTACTCTCTGACACGTTTGCTACGCGATCTATTCTTGCCTGGGTTTTTTTTTTTTTTTAGAAATGTGTCATATAATGACGGGTCTCAAACAGTCTTTATGGAAAAGACTCCCTCAAAGACCCAGGCAGAACAGACCAGGTCATTATATTTCGACTATGCACCGGTCACTGCAGACTCAACAAACACTTATATAGACTAGGAATAAGTCAAACAGTTCTCTGCCAGTGTCAGCAGGCGGAACAGACACCAGAGCATATCCTGCAAGACTGTCCTCTCCTGGGTGAGCTGAGAAGCAACATGTGGTCCCACAAAGTTGACCTGAAAACTAAGTCTCAGGGAAACCTGACAGACCTGAAGCTGACTGCCCAGTTTGTGGTCCAGTAAATTAAGCGCATGATCAGAGATCGCTGAAGAAGAAGATTTGTCATATTTTCTGTTCATGATATTCTCATTATTTTTCAGTAAAACCATATCTCCGTAGTCTCTAATAGTTTATTATTCTCCTATTTGTTGTCCATGATTGACAACAATATATGAAAACTGGATTTACGTGCCAAAATTCATCAAAAATGCATCATGAAATCGGACGTTGTTATGACAAGTCCAACAATATACAGACATTGCCCCTATGATATAATCAGAAGGTGGATGTGGGCAATGGACAACCAAGACGAGGGTGGCAGCAGGACATCAAAGAAACCTTGAACATGACACTGCAAGAGGCAAGGGAACTCGCTAGAGACAGAAAGTTTTTCAGTCGGGAATGAAAATGACGTTCCACAAGGGGCATGCTAATACTTGAGATATCATCATCATCAAGTAGCTTGTACTGAACAGAACTTTGCCACCCCAACAGTCCTCCGGAACTTCTCTCTCTCTTATAGGCCAGATGTCCTGTCTCTACATCCATCAGAGAGACGAGATATAGATAACAAGATAAAAAACAGAGCTGGTCTGGCACAAACAGCATTCCAAACAATGAAAAACATTGTGTTTAACCAGTCAATGTATGTTAAAATGCAACATAGAAAAGAGATGAAAACAATTTTTTTTTAATATATTGAAATACCTAGGTGCATCTTATTGATGGCTACACCCGAGTGGTTACCGGCCCAAATTTGGGGTGTAAAGAATAGAACCACTGTTACCTGCCATGCATGTCGTAAGAGGCGACTGAGGAGGTTTGGCTTAAATCGGATGCACATGTCCTAGACGTGTAGAAGTCTATGCGTTTAGGGGCCTACCAAACCAATGTGCAAGGTATACACGTTCTTGGCAAAGATCAAAGATATCACATAGAGTGACTAAAATTGGTCGTTAAGAACGAACGCAAAGAAGAAGAAGAAGATTGATGGCTATAGAGGCAATTGTGGCGTGTGACGATTGAAATGGTAATACTTCTTCTTCTTCTGCGTTCGCCTACTATGAATTCAAGCGTATCCATGGCGCCTGATGTGGCGCGTCCGACTAATTTTTACGTGAAAGCCGTCTTACCGTGTCATTGGTTTCCTCGCTATACATGCCGGTCTTCTCCGACTTCAGAGGTACAAGGGTAATACTAGCAACAGCAATAATAACAATGTAATATTAATAGTAGTAACAGCTGTTATAAGATCTTTTCTTCGAAGCCAGGAATGCTTGTAGTGATTGGGGACATCAAAGGCTACGGAGCAAACCGTACACAAACGACGGTAGGCAAACCAAGCAGTGCATTAACAAGACTGGTATAGCTGGGCAGATGACGCTCATCAATAGTGGATTGGGGACAATCAAAGGCTAGCGGAGCAAACCGTACACAAAACTGGACGGTAGGCAAACCAAGCAGTGCATTAACAAGACTGGTATAGCTGGGCAGATGACGCTCATCAATAGTGGATTGGGGACAATCAAAGGCTAGCGGAGCAAACCGTACACAAAACTGGACGGTAGGCAAACCAAGCAGTGCATTAACAAGACTGGTATAGCTGGGCAGATGACGCTCATCAATAGTGGATTGGGGACAATCAAAGGCTAGCGGAGCAAACCGTACACAAAACTGGACGGTAGGCAAACCAAGCAGTGCATTAACAAGACTGGTATAGCTGGGCAGATGACGCTCATCAGCCCGAGAGGGCAGGTCGTCTACGGGTCGCTGCCCTGAAAGACAATAGCAGCCTGCTGCCTTGTGGGTTTTGGCTGGGGACAGCAAAAGACTAGCGGAGAGCGAACAGTACACAAACGCAGGTTGAAACCGAACACACCACCAAAAGATAATCACTTGAGCTCCAATTGGTACTGAAGGCTTGTGCACGTACATCCCGTTATGATGTTTGACTGTTTATATATCACAATAGAATGATAAAAACGGTGTAAAAACGATCGCGAGAGAGAGAACCCCAGGAATTATGAGTTATCACTCTTTCTCCTATAGCACAACGGGGAGCACCCGGCTTTCTGTAAAACCCATGAATCTCCAACAGCTTCAGGCGTATAGTGCTATGCTTAGTGCTGCAGAGACTCCTACTCAGGTATGGTTCCTGTTATAAGATCTTGGACAGTGGCTCTCAGCCTGTGGGTCGCGATCCTTTGGGGTCGAGCGACCATTTCACAGGGTCGCTTAAGATCATCGGAAAACACATATTTATCATATTTAGAAATAAATATTTCACAATATATATAATTACATATTATTTTTGTGAGTAATCACTATACTTTAATTATGTTCAATTTGTAACCAGGAAAATACATCCTGCATATCAGATATTTACATTACGATTCATAACAGTAGCAAAATTACAGTTATGAAGTAGCAACATAACAGTAGCAAAATTACAGTTATGAAGTAGCAACATAACAGTAGCAAAATTACAGTTATGAAGTAGCAACATAACAGTAGCAAAATTACAGTTATGAAGTAGCAACATAACAGTAGCAAAATTACAGTTATGAAGTAGCAACATAACAGTAGCAAAATTACAGTTATGAAGTAGCAACATAACAGTAGCAAAATTACAGTTATGAAGTAGCAACATAACAGTAGCAAAATTACAGTTATGAAGTAGCAACATAACAGTAGCAAAATTACAGTTATGAAGTAGCAACATAACAGTAGCAAAATTACAGTTATGAGTAGCAACATACGTAGCAAGATTACAGTTATGAAGTAGCAACATAACAGTAGCAAAATTACAGTTATGAGAGCAACATAACGTAGCAAAATACAGTTATGGTAGCAACATAACAGTAGCAATTACAGTTATGAAGTAGCAACATAACGTAGCAAATTACGTTATGAGTAGCAACATAACAGTAGCAAAATTACAGTTATAAGTAGCAACATAACGTAGCAAAATACAGTTATGAAGTAGCAACATAACAGTAGCAAATTACAGTTATGAAGTAGCAACATAACAGTAGCAATTACAGTATGAGTAACATAACAGTAGAATTAGTTATGAGTAGCAACATAACGTGCAAATTACAGTTATGAAGTAGCAACATAACAGTAGCAAATACAGTTATGGTAGCAACATAACAGTAGCAAATTACAGTTATGAAGTGCAACATAACAGTAGCAAAATTACAATTATGAAGTAGCAACAAGAATAGTTTATGGCTAAGAGACACCACAACATGATGAACTGTATTAAAGGGTCGCGGCATTAGTAAAGTTGAGAACCACTGATCTAGAAGATTGAGATATGTTGGGCACACCTTGAGGAGAAATTATCAAAGAATACCTAAGCAAGCACTGACGTGAGAGACAAAGAATTCAGGTAATTCTGTTGAATTTTGGGGAACGAGTATATGGGAAAACCCGGTGCACTAAAGCAGAGCCAACTATAAACGTATGGGCCTTCGGACTAAGGTAAGAATTATGGGAAATCAGACCCCACTATACCATGTGACCTCGCATTCCAGTATTGGTGTATATAGACGAATTCATTTTAAAATGAACACAAAATGCTAAATCGAAGTTATATTATGCAACAAGTTAAGTTTAACAATAAGGAATATCAATATTATGAATATTTTCACCAATAAATAACCACAGACTCACAGAATTGAGTAAAATTGCAAAAAGCGCGCAGTGTTTATCAAATATCTATATTTTCCGGCCAGCTTTTCTGATCTAGGTCAGGGAAACCCTTGTCAGTTGTCTGCCTAGTTATCTAGAGTTGGCTGTGACTAAAGTCAATCCTTAGTCATATGATCCTGTATTTTAAACTATTTAGGATTTCTCTCTAACTTATCGAAATGTCTTACAAATAGCATTTCATTCTCTTTATAGCGGTATGCAAATAAATGTATGAAGCTTGTATCTATGGCTCCATATCTGACAACCGGAATAGCTCATAAATAACAATTGATAACATGAAAAATATAAATCATGTATGAAAGGTTCTGAAGTTTGAAAGAAAAGAATCAAATATGTGTTGCGCCCGAGTGGTTACCTGGGCCCAAATTTGGGGTGTAAAGAAAAGAACCACTGTTACCTGCCACGCATGTCGTAAGAGCGACTAAATAGATTTGGTTGAAATCGGATGCACGTGTCCGCTAGGGAATGCTAACCCGAAACAATTGCTTGTAGAAAACAGATGCACCAAGCTATAAGACGCATAACATGGTGTAACGAGCCCTCACAATGAGGAATGGGATAACGGATTCTACGATCGCCAATCTGCCTCGGAGATTTAGCCACGCAGTAAGAATGTCAGACTTACCATCACGAGGGTGGCCAAAACTTACTGTGGGAAGAGGTCGGCACAAACGGGAAGCAGAAATCATAGGAATTATATCCTATAGAACTGCCCCCAGTATGCAGACTTGAGAAGAAAGAGGTGGCCCACTTACACTAGCGTCCAAGACAAACTGTATGGCGTGATAATCTGAGACAGACGGCTGCCTTTATTACAGAATCCGAAAACCCAATCTAGTGAGAACGCAGAAGAAGAAGAAGAAGAAATATGTGTTGCGGAATCAGTAAATAATGGGTTTGACAAAATTCATGATTATCAAGCAAATTAAATATATTTATAACTAAACTTAAAAATCTCAGGATAAGACGGCAACTGAAACTTTATTCCATTTACGGTCAGATTTACGAGTATATAAAGGGGACTGCCTAGAGTAGTTGATAGTAGCTCGGCCTGCTAGCTGTGAGACGCCTCATAGCTCGGGTTCGAACCTACTGTCCGGCATTTGTTCGAGTCCCTGGTCTTACTCAGGACGATAACATGAGTACCTCTGAAGTCGGAGAAAATCTGCCTGTATGGCGAGGAATACTAATTACGAGTACATTGAGCACACGGCTGCCAGTGTAAAGTAATTTACAATGTGCACGCTGCTGCCATTGTGAGAAATTGGAAAAACAGATTTTCACGCAAAAATCAGTTTCAGAGATGAAACTTCGTCTGAGTTGAAAGCGGACGAAAGAGAGAAAAAAACAAAAAAACGAGTATATAAAGAAAGTGGGTGGAATCCCATTAGTATAAAGAAAGTGGGTGGAATCCAATGCAATTAGAAAATAAAAAATAAAATACTTAATGTAATTATTAGAAGTAATACAATTGTGATGAAAACCATAAACAATTATTTCGTTTCAGAACAGGACACTGCAGGCTTAACCATCACATGCATATAATAAAATCTGCCAAGACAGCACAGTGTGCATGTCAGACTGAAACACAGACTCCAAAGCACATCCTGCAGTCATGTCCATCAAACATACATCACCGAAACGAAAAATGGTCTCATGAACGAAGCTTACAGAGCAAGCTCTGGGGAACTCTCGAAGAACTGACAAGCAGTTTCATAGAGGTAACCCATCGCATGGTTTAGACGAGCATACGAAGCCGATCGTAGAGAAGCCGAAGAATAAAACCACACGCTTCTTTTCCCAGACGTAGATGGGTAAAGTCTGATGTTGTCAACATAAGAAAAAGCCATTGATTGATTGATTGATTGACAGGACCATCATCATTGAACTTCGGTGAGTAACCACATGTGCTCAGATCTATTTCTTACACAGGAAGATCTCAGCTGCAGTGTACGAACTCCGTAGCACCGGCGAGGGTCTCCGATGTAATATTGAAGATGATGTAGATATTTTTGTAGAATTTTTTCCCTATCTTTTCTAATGAATTTTGCCCAAGCAGTGACTTTCCAGGTCTGCTCTTCATGAAGAAAGAGACCATTTCTTGGAAAAGTCATGAGAAAAAAATATACCATAACATATGGGGACTCCAACTTTTCAAAAATTAGAATGTCTGTAGTTTTGACGGCATTAATCTTTTTTTTTTTAAAACCTCGACGCAGTTTAACCACAGCCAACTCAAGTTAAGTTTATAGTTTGGCTCTGGTTTAACTCAGTGTTCAATCTTTCTCATAATTGTGTTCAGCGTTTTTCACACGCAAAACCAAGATCCGTTTGGGTTTTCCGAAACCAAAGATCTGAAGTGAAACTCGGTTCAGGTTATATGGAAGCCTCAGTAATAGGATACTAATTTGCAGGTGACTTCAAAGGAGAGTCAATAGATAGAGCTTCCCACTTGTCGTGTCAGTCTTTCTGGTTGTTCCGGTCCAGACAGTGCCTTTGTTATGGATGTTGATCTCGCTGATGTTTGATTTTCGTTTGTAAACTGTCACTACAGACAAAGGATACCCCACGCTGCTTCCACCGTTATTTTCCGTCCTTAGTGTACTTTTGCGTTTGACAAGGGATAGGGTTTTCAGCACTCTACATTTTAACACTGATTGAGACCACTGTGTTAAACCACAGCCAACTATAAACTTATGGGCCTTCGGACTCAGGTAAGAATTACGGAAAATCAGACCACAACTACACCACGTGACCTTGCATTCCAGTATTGTTGTATACAGACGAAATCATTTTAAAATCAACACAAAATGCTAAATCCAAGTTATATTATCCAACAAGTTAAGTTTAACAATAAAGAATATCAGTATTATTAACATTTTTCATAAATAAGTATACAGTACGATAAGTTTATAGTTGGTTCTGTTCCAGCCCACCGCTCTGATCTAGGTCAGGTGTTTCCCCTTCAGTTGTCTGGCTTAGTTATCTAGAGTTGGCTGTGGTTAAACCGTGTCCTCATATAACATAAGGCCGGCAGGCTCAGGTAGAAATTCTAGGAAATAAGACTACAACCGTCTCATGATCTCGCATTCCAGTATTGTTAGATAAATACAAATTCATTTTAAAAACCACTCAACATGCTAAATAAGGATTATATTAAGTTACAAATTAAGTTTAACGCACAGGAATATCAGTATTATTAACATGTTTTCATTAATAAGTAACCACGGACTCGTAAAATTGTGTAAAATTGCAGAAAACTTTAGAGTTCTATCAAACACTTATTAAACGGGAACGCAAGAGAGAAACACTTATTAAAAACCATTCTTCATTAACCAGGAATTTTAGTTTTCCCGTCTGAGCTAGACGTCCTTATGTAGCCGGTGACCACGGTTAAACAAGTGAATCTGTCGTTGTTTTTCTTATCATTAAGTAACGTCTTGGACCACACTGTGAACTTGATGATTTTAAAAAGTAATTAGGTTGTTCAGCTCAAGAGGAAATTCTCGGAAATGCTACCACTCACCATTGGCGTCAACATAGGTTTTTCCAGAGAGGGACTAACTGAAAATTTAAAAAAAATGATACTTGGTAGTTTTCTATGCGGAAATGAAGAAGACCAGATATGCATAAAACTGTTTTCTCAAAAATCCATTTCCAGGTGTGACACTTCCCGCCTCCATTCCCTGACACTCCTTGCCCTCCTAACGTATAGACGACCATGCCCCACACGTTACGTAAACTTTGCATCCCAGTTAAGTTAGATTCAAACGAATTCAATTTTAAAACAGCACACCATACAGGAAGAAGATTATATTACTTCACAGACTAAATATAACAATAAGTAATATCTGTATTTTTCTTTTTTTTTACTGATCCACGGCGTTTCCCAAACTGGGATCCCCGCCGGAGTCCACGATGTACACACAGGGGTCCTCAAGCTCTTGAAGATATTTGACATTTCAAACAGAAAAATATTTTTTTTAAATATGTATTTTCCCCCCGATCCAGAAGCACTTGAGCTTTCAGCTCTTCGGCTCAGTACCATGGACATCGTAACCCTTCGGCTCAGTGCCACGAAAACCGTAAATTTGGAGAACCTGTGGCTTTTCTGCCAGCCCGCGGAATTGAACCCACACTCACAGTGAGCTTGTCACCCGTCGTTCAACGCGCTACGAACACGCTGGGCAGGCGGGCTAATATCTGTACAAGAACAAACGCTTCTGTTCTGCAACATCTTGATATTAAAGAGAGTTGGCTATTAAAAAGCATTAAATCAAGGAAAATTAAATATTTCTGACACATTAAACGACAATAGTGCATAGAGAAGATAATTTTGAAGGGAATGGTGCCTGGAAGAACAATAAGAGGAAGACCTAGAAGACGATGGGAGCGAGATCTCATTGGCGATCTGAGAATGACCGCTGCTGACGCCTGTCAACTTGCACAGAACAGAATCGTAAGAGGCGACTGAAGTAGGGGGACATAGGAAACGACCATTGTAAATAAAAAAGCGTTGCAGAAAACGATGTAGGTGAATAACTTGCACAATGTACAGTCGCTCTTAGGCTCAGATCACACACAAATCACAAAGAGTGGTTTAACAAGTGGTCGATATGGAGCGTTCAAAGAAGATAAAGGTGAAGGCCAGCAACCACTATCCTTTCCCAAGAATATTAACAGAAAATGTGGACGGAGTAAGAAATCTGAGAGATATTGTAAACATAACTTCAGAACCGCAAACACTGAAGTTTGAGACCCCCTGTTCACTCAAACGATTCTCTCTATCTCTCTCTCTACCACTCTAGTCACATTTCTAATATTTACTTGTCAACCTGACGTCACGACTAGTTTGTCGTCACTACTGTTTTGTATTTTCGGAGATAGTCGGTAAGACGTTTGTCCGTGTCGTCTCAACAAATAGTCTGCGTTGTAGTTCGGAGAGCAGATACTGTCGAACTCGACCTACTTACTTCTGTTTTGAGAGTTTTTGGTTACTATGTGTGTAAGTACTTGTCTTGTATACAGCCATGCCGGTAAGTTACAAATACTTTGTGACAAAGTATGTACCGAGTTTCACAAAGACCGGCGCTATGACAAATGTCCACAATTGATAGTGTGTTCGCGTCGAACGCGCAAATAGAAAGAGAAAGATAAGCTCCAAATGTCCTTGGTTCGTTTCCCGCGTCTATCTATCGAACTTTTTTCCTTCTTTTTAGAGATCTATGATTTCAGTGCAGGTGACGCCCATGTAATCATGGGCCAATACACAAACAACAAGAACGATAATCCAGTTCTTCGAAACTAAATTCTACAGAAAGATCCTACGAATACCATGGACAGAAAAAAGAACACTGATGTCCGGAAAGAACTAAATGTTAAAGAGAATTGGTTGATATACAACATACTATACAGAAAAATTAGATACTTTGGTCACATCAAGCGTCACGATGGCCTGGAGAGAACAATATTAGAAGGCAGGGTCCCAGGACGCAGAGGCAGACCAAGAAGAAGATGGCTACAAGATATTAAAGAAACCATGAACATGACCATCGACGAAGTGGGTGAACTGGCTAGAGACAGAGTGAATTTCAGATGTGCTGCAAAGAGAGCAACATCCTATAAAGGATACGCACCTTGATGATGATGACGCCACATGTGTTAAGTGGCTCTCAGGGGCAGCACAGAATAATATCACTGTTACCAACAAAGCATGTCGTAAGAGAAGAGATGACTGAAGTAGGGATCTAGGAATCTACCCTAGTAAATAAAAAGCATCTCAGAAATCGGATGTGCTGACTTTGTTATAGGCGCATAACTGACACAACGCGCAATCGCTCTTAGGCTCGGATCACATACAAATCACATAGAGTGGTTTAACAAGTTGTCGATATGAAGCGTTCGAAGAAGAAGCGCAGATGAGATCAAGCTTCTAGTGCTATCGGAGACGGACGATAAAACGAAGATCCAGTGTTCAGGTTAAGCACATAACAAAATCGGAAATACGATAAAAGTAGGATGCAAAGTCGATGTCCGGGCCAAATTCATTAAAAAGAATGAAATAAAATTCCTAGTAACATTTTCAGTCTTCAAAGTTACTTCAGAGAATACCTCGTTGGTATTACAGAGTTCATACATTATTGATGAGATCTTACTGTGTAAGAAATAGATCGAATCACACATGGTTATTCACCAAAGTGCAGCGATGGTTGCCTTGTTATTCAATGTTTCTTTTATAGAGCAAACACTAACCAACCAACAAACACTAACAACCAACACAACACAACCAACCAAACATACTAACCAACCACAAACACTAACCAACCAACAAACACTAATCAACCAACAAACACTAACCAACCAACAAACACTAACCAACCAACAAACACTAACAAACCAACAAACACAAACACTAACCAACCAACAAACACTAATCAACCAACAAACACAAACACTAACCAACCAACAAACACTAATCAACCAACAAACACAAACACTAACCAACCAACAAACACTAATCAACCAACAAACACAAACACTAACCAACCAACAAACACTAACTAACCACCAAACACAAACACTAACCAACCAACAAACACTAACCAACAAACAAACACTAACCAACCAACAAACACAACAACCAACAACAAACACTAACCAACCAACAAACACTAAACCAACCAACAAACACTAACCAAACCAACAAACACTAACCAACCAACAAACACTAACCAACCAACAAACACAACTAACTCAACAAACACAAACACTAACCAACCAACAAACACTAATCAACCAACAAACACAAACACTAACCAACCAACAAACACTAACTAACCAACAAACACAAACACTAACCAACCAAGAAACACTAATCAACCAACAAACAGAACACTAACCAACCAACAAACACAAACACTAACCAACCAACAAACACTAACCAACCAACAAACACTAACCAACCAACAAACACAAAAACTAACCAACCAACAAACACTAACTAACCAACAAACACAAACACTAACCAACCAACAAACACTAACCAACCAACAAACACTAACCAACCAACAAACACTAACCAACCAAGAAACACTAATCAACCAACAAACACTAACCAACCAACAAACACTAACCAACCAACAAACACAAACACTAACCAACCAACAAACACAAACACTAACCAACCAACAAACACAAACACTAACCAACCAACAAACACAAACACTAACCAACCAACAAACACAAACACTAACCAACCAACAAACACAAACACTAACCAACCAACAAACACAAACACTAACCAACCAACAAACACAAACACTAACCAACCAACAAACACAAACACTAACCAACCAACAAACACAAACACTAACCAACCAACAAACACAAACACTAACCAACCAACAAACACAAACACTGGGCGTGGAATAAAAGGGTAACATTATAGAAAAAAACCAAGTGATGCGAACAATATTATTAGGAACCTTGCTGCTGGCGTAGGCAATCAAGAATCTCTACAAATTTACGTCTCCGTATTTGTTATCTTCTTAGACGTTGACGCTTGTGGTGCCATGAAGTCAGCATATCTAATATTTTCACTCTCTGTCTTCCTCTGTCTCGTCTTCCTTCGATTTGTACCGGTTAAAGGTTTCGATCCATGAACCTTGTAGGGAAAATAATGTGGTAGTTTCCTCTTGCCTCCCATAGCTATTCTCTGTCTTGGGCAACCATTTGCAGTTGTCAGGACAAGTGAGTACCCCTCTCTGACCGACAGCAGAGGTGTCCACTTATACCAGGGGATACTCGATCAGAGAAACGATGCCTATAATAAATAAAATACCCGCCTGTGTGGTGACGGGGCCCGCAAGGAAAGCAAAGAATAGTACCACTGTGACCTACAAGGATTGTCGTAAGAGGCGACTGAAGTAGGACCTAGTAAATAAAAAAGCGTCGCAGAAATTGGATATGCTTTCCTATTTGTAGGCGCATAGCTGGCACAACATAAATCGCTCTTAGGCTCAGATCACATACAAGTCACACAGAGTGGTTAACAAGGGGTTGAGCGTTTGAAGAAGGAGAAGACTAAAGTACATAGAAAGGAATCGAACCACTCCAGTACAGGAAAGAATCATGATTGCCTACGCCAGTCAGTCTTGGGCACGAGGAAAGAATAAAAGTATAAGGAAACTCAGAAAATTGTCCAACGTTAAGATAGTGTGAGATTGTATCCGTTATATGGCTATAAATAACAGCTATAACATATGGAAACATTAACATTGTTTTTAAATCTATCCGGATGTTCTTAATCTTAATCATAGCTTAATCGATGTTCTTTGCACGTTGTACCCACATGCTTTACGGTGGGGATTTACACAAGACTTTGGGCGTAAATCTGTCAACATAAAAATAAAAAATGTATGAAAATTTGGGGAAAATTGACTATTAAAATAGAATTATTGAACCACCTGTATGTTTCGGAGCTCGCAAGGGGAGCAAAGAATAGTAACACTGCCACGTAAGAGGAGACTGCGGTAGGGGCCTAGGGAAGCTACCCTAGTAAATAAAATGCGTAGCAGACATTGTATGTACTGGTCTACTTGTATGAATAACTGGCGCATTGTAAAATCGCTCTTAGGCTAAGATCGCACAGAGTGGTTTGACAAGTGGTCGAAATGGTGTGGTCGAAAAAGAAGAAGAAGAAGAATTATTGAACGTGAGCAGGAACGGTTGGGAGAGGGGGTTCTTTATAACTTTTTTTTTTAATTTAGCAACCAGAAAATATTGAGAAGTAAAGTTTGCGGACGTAATGTTGTTGTATGTTGTTGTATGTTGTTGGCTGTCCAAAGAAAATACGGACATAACGTGGTATCCACGATTACACCACATGGTATGAAAACATATTTTTTTACCTTATTTGTTTTTCTAGCTGTTATCAGTGTACCTTGCGCATGCCCTGTGTTGTATCTATATATACATCAACATATAATCACAACACTGGGCAACATCACGGTAACAGGTCGACAATATAAG
This sequence comes from Arion vulgaris, assembly GCA_020796225.1. NCBI lineage: Eukaryota > Metazoa > Mollusca > Gastropoda > Stylommatophora > Arionidae > Arion > Arion vulgaris. Next base: position 37,116,745 of record CM036766.1, read on the forward strand.
ACGAAAGGAGATACATGTTTCTGATTTCATCAGCATCGATCCTTGTCGCGCCCAAAGGCACATATAATTTCAATACAATTCGAACTTGTATCTTTCTTTCTGCCTCATGTCTAGTCATATGATGTTTTTGCGCTCTGCTTCCCCGTCAAGCCTCGTGCTATGCATGTATAGAAGAGCTGTTTCCCCATCTAGCCTTAATATGCATGTCTTTCAGCTCTGCTTCCCAATCAAGTCGTGATATGTTTGTTTTTGAGCTCTGCTTCTTCATCAAGCCTAGTCCTGTACATGAGTTTGCTGCTTCCATCAAGCCTAGTCATGCATGAGTTTCCTCTTCCCCATCAAGCCTAGTCATGTACATGAGTTTATGCGCTGCTTCCCCATCAAGCCTAGTCCTGTACATGAGTTTATGCTCTGCTTCCCCATCAAGCCTAGTCATGTACATGAGTTTATGCTCTGCTTCCCCATCAAGCCTAGTCATGTACATGAGTTTATGCCTGCTTCCCATCAAGCCTAGTCTGTACATGAGTTTATGCCTGCTTCCCCATCAAGCCTAGTCATGTACATGAGTTTATGCTCTGCTTCCCCATCAAGCCTAGTCTTACATGAGTTTATGCTGCTTCCCATCAAGCCTAGTCTTACATGAGTTTATGCTCTGCTTCCCCATCAAGCCTAGTCTATGCATGAGCTTTGACTCTGCTTCCCATCAAGCCTAGTCTGTACATGTTTATGCTCTGCTTCCCATCAAGCCTAGTCTTATGCATGTCTTTGACCTGCTTCCTCATCAAGCCTAGTCCTATGCATGTCTTTGACTCTGCTTCCCCATAGCCTAGTCTTATGCATGTCTTCAGGCGCTGCTTCCTCATCAAGCCTAGTGCTATGCATGTCTTTGACTTCTGCTTCCCCATCAAGCCTAGTCTATGCATGTCTGGCCTGCTTCCATCAAACCTAGTGCTATGATGTCTTTGACTTTTGCTTCCCATCAAGCCTAGTCCTGTACATGAGTTTATGCTCTGCTTCCCATCAAGCCTGTCTGTACATTTATGCTTTTTTCATCAAGCTTAGTCTTGTACATGAGTTTATGCTCTGCTTCCCCATCAAGCCTAGTGCTGTGCATGTCTTTGGCCGCTGCTTCCCCATCAAGCCTAGTCCTATGCATGTCTTTGACTTCTACTTTCCCGTCAAGCTTAGTGCTGAGCATGTCTTTGGCCGCTGCTTCCCCATCAAGCCTTGATATGCATGTCTTTGAGCGTTGCTTCTCCATCAAGCCTAGTCTTATGCTTGTCTTCGCGCTACTTCCCGTGAAGCCTAGTCCTATGCATGTATATGATCGCTCTTTCCCCCTCACACCTAGTGTTATACATGTCTTTGATCGCTGCTTCCTCGTATGTTTTCACCCTGTCCTTCAGCATTGACAACTGTTTCGTCACCTACCACTATGGTACCAGGATCTTCGTGAGCAGTTTATATTTGTCTCGCTTCTGTAGCTGTTTTCTTTCTGCTCTTTCTAATGTGTAGATTCGTGGTACCACGATGCTTTTATTCAGCGTGGGATCGTTGGTTTCAAGCTGGTCTCAAGCCCTCTTGAACAGTTTTTACAACAATCGTTAGGATAAGACAGTATTTCTATTGTTTGTTTCTCAGGAAACGACATAGGAAGTGTCTGGTTTAACCCGCAAATTAGGTCATCGATAGGGACATTGATAACGCATTGCAAGCTAGTGGCTACGTGCGATGGAAACTCACGTGTACCGTACGTGGTGTGACTAAAGAAGCCCTAATCCTTTATTTGTGCATCTAAATTACAAGTACGACTGAAGTTGCAGTATGGCTCGACTAAATGATGAGGAACACTTGTGATAATGAAAGCATGCCTTTCAGCAAAAAGTATTCAGAGGCGTCGCCCGTGCGGTGTCGGGGCTTGCAAGGTAAACAAATAATACTAACACTGCTACCTACAAGGTTTGTCGTAAGAGATGACTGATGCAGGACCTAGGGAAGCTAAACTAGTAATTAAAAAGCATCACAGAAATCAGATATTTGAGGAAAGCAGTCAATAAAACAAGAAGAGACCATATAAGAAATGAGATGCTTGAGGAAAGCAGTCAATAAAACAAGAAGAGACCATATAAGAAATGAGGAAATTAGAAGAACAGTCGGAACAACACCTGCTATTAGATTTATTGAAAAACAGAGACTCAAATGGTTTGGCCACTTGGTCAGAATGAACCCGAATACACCAGTTGCAAGAGCGTACAACCTGAAAATGGAATCATCAAGAGGAAAGGGCAGACCAAGAAAAAGATGGGTTGATGGAGTTACATACATCTTAAAACTCCACAATACCACACCATATCAAGCGACCGAGCGTACATTATCTCGGAAACCGATCATCAATTAAACCTGCTACGCCTAGCGGCAAAAAGCAGAGAAGGACAAAAGAAAAGAAGACAGAAATCAGATGGGCTGTCCTACTTCTAGGCGCATAACTGGTACAATGTACAATCGCTTTTAGGATCAGACCACATAAAAATCACCACAAAGAGTGGTTAACAAGTGATCGATATGAAGCTTTCGAAGAAGAAGAAGAAGAAAGAGACATAATATTCGTTGTCATAGCTACGCCTAAATTCACAACTGGCGGGGGAAAACACACAAAAAGACCCAGTAAAAATACTTTTATTAATGTTTAGAATGTGACCGGATCAAGCGATAGTTTTTTGTTGTATGTACCTATCTTACTGTTTACATGTAGATAACAAATAGTCTACTACTACCATTGGTTTATCACATAAGAAGCTTGCTGTTTGATTGTAGATTGTCTTTGTAATGTCTCTGGTAGTTTGACGGCAACTAATCCACCATAGATGTAGCGACAACATTCTCTGGTGACCACCCACAGAAACCAGTGTTTGGGATATATTAACCGTTAGTTTACCTGTTAGTATGGGAAGAAAATGGTCTTTGAGGATCAAACGATTTACTAAAGATAAAGTAGAAAGTAGAAGTAGTTGCTGTCAAACAAGATCGAGGTCTGATGATAACTTGCTATCTTCGTATACCGTTGCTAGTTAACAACGTTGAGATATAGCTTAGGTTTTAATCTCGTAGACTTATCTTCTTTTAGAACACGATTCTATGATTATCTAAATTCCAGAACTGCATGCCAGACCACCCTTTCTATCCACGTTTGAGAGTGTTGTTTAACCAGAGTAAGTGGTCTGTTTTTCTTATAGTATTTAGGTATGCTTTTTTCTTTCTTTACGCTAATCCTGTTTTACCTCACATCGTCATGATAAGATGATATTTCTTTTGGTCGTCCAGGCCTTCAAGAGGAAAAAATTCACTTGACCACAGCTTTCGTAAGAGGCCTAGTAGAGGCATGGGCTCCTAGTGAATAAAACTATTTGCAGAAAAGGATGTGCAGGCACTTGTAGGGCATAACTGGCACAACGTACAATTGCTCTTGTCAGTCCACAAACTACAGAGTGTTAACATGCGGTCTATTGAGTCTCAATAGAAGAAGAAATTGGCTTTCGTATGCACTTCATTAACAGTTTTCCTCTGTTTATCTCCACCTTTAGGGAGACATTTCTCTTTGTATCCACACTATCGGAGTAACATTTCTCTTTGTATCCACACTATCGGAGTAACATTTCTCTTTGTATCCACAGTATCGGAGTAACATTTCTCTTTGTATCCACAGTATCGGAGTAACATTTCTCTTTGTATCCACAGTATCGGGTAACATGTCTCTTTGTATCCACACTATCGGAGTAACATTTGTCTTTGTATCCACACTATCGGAGTAACATTTCTCTTTGTATCCACATATCGGAATAACATTTCTCTTTGTATCCACATATCGGAGTAACATTTCTCTTTGTATCCACAGTATCGAGGTAACATTTCTCTTTGTATCCACACTATCGGAGTAACATTTCTCTTTGTATCCACAGTATCGGAGTAACATGTCTCTTTGTATCCACAATATCAGAGTAACATTTCTCTTTGTATCCACACTATCGGGGTAACATGTCTCTTTGTATCCACAGTATCGGAGTAACATTTCTCTTTGTATCCACACTATCGGAGTAACATTTCTCTTTGTATCCACACTATCGGGGTAACATTTCTCTTTGTATCCACACTATCGGAGTAACATTTCTCTTTGTATCCACACTATCGGAGTAACATTTCTCTTTGTATCCACACTATCGGAGTAACATTTCTCTTTGTATCCACACTATCGGAGTAACATTTCTCTTTGTATCCACAGTATCGGGTTAACATTTCTCTTTGTATCCACACTATCGGAGTAACATTTCTCTTGTATCCACACTATCGGGTAACATTTCTCTTTGTATCCACAGTATCGAGTAACATTTCTCTTTGTATCCACAGTATCGGAGTAACATTTCTCTTTGTATCCACAGTATCGGGGTAACATTTCTCTTTGTATCCACACTATCGGAGTAACATTTCTCTTTGTATCCACAGTATCGGAGTAACATTTCTCTTTGTATCCACACTATCGGAGTAACATTTCTCTTTGTATCCACAGTATCGGAGTAACATTTCTCTTTGTATCCACACTATCGGAGTAACATTTCTCTTTGTATCCACACTATCGGGGTAACATTTCTCTTTGTATCCACACTATCGGAGTAACATTTGTCTTTGTATCCACACTATCGGAGTAACATTTCTCTTTGTATCCACACTATCGGAGTAACATGTCTCTTTGTATCCACACTATCGGGGTAACATGTCTCTTTGTATCCACACTATCGGAGTAACATTTGTCTTTGTATCCACACTATCGGAGTAACATTTCTCTTTGTATCCACACTATCGGAGTAACATTTCTCTTTGTATCCACAGTATCGGAGTAACATTTCTCTTTGTATCCACACTATCGGAGTAACATTTCTCTTTGTATCCACAGTATCGGAGTAACATTTCTCTTTGTATCCACACTATCGGAGTAACATTTCTCTTTGTATCCACAGTATCGGAGTAACATTTCTCTTTGTATCCACAGTATCGGAGTAACATTTCTCTTTGTATCCACACTATCGGAGTAACATTTCTCTTTGTATCCACAGTATCGGAGTAACATTTCTCTTTGTATCCACACTATCGGAGTAACATTTCTCTTTGTATCCACAGTATCGGAGTAACATTTCTCTTTGTATCCACAGTATCGGGTTAACATTTCTCTTTGTATCCACACTATCGGAGTAACATTTGTCTTTGTATCCACACTATCGGAGTAACATTTCTCTTTGTATCCACACTATCGGAGTAACATTTCTCTTTGTATCCACAGTATCGGAGTAACATTTGTCTTTGTATCCACACTATCGGGGTAACATTTGTCTTTGTATCCACACTATCGGAGTAACATTTCTCTTTGTATCCACACTATCGGAGTAACATTTCTCTTTGTATCCACACTATCGGAGTAACATTTGTCTTTGTATCCACACTATCGGAGTAACATTTCTCTTTGTATCCACACTATCGGAGTAACATTTCTCTTTGTATCCACAGTATCGGAGTAACATTTGTCTTTGTATCCACACTATCGGGGTAACATTTGTCTTTGTATCCACACTATCGGAGTAACATTTCTCTTTGTATCCACACTATCGGAGTAACATGTCTCTTTGTATCCACACTATCGGGGTAACATTTCTCTTTGTATCCACACTATCGGAGTAACATTTCTCTTTGTATCCACACTATCGGAGTAACATTTGTCTTTGTATCCACACTATCGGAGTAACATTTCTCTTTGTATCCACACTATCAGATAACATTTCTCTTTGTATCCACACTATCGGAGTAACATTTCTCTTTGTATCCACACTATCGGGGTAACATTTCTCTTTGTATCCACAGTATCGGGGTAACATTTCTCTTTGTATCCACAGTATCGAGTAACATTTCTCTTTGTATCCACACTATCGGAGTAACATTTCTCTTTGTATCCACACTATCGGAGTAACATTTCTCTTTGTATCCACACTATCGGAGTAACATTTCTCTTTGTATCCACAGTATCGGAGTAACATTTCTCTTTGTATCCACAGTATCGGAGGTAACATTTCTTTTGTATCCACAGTATCGGGTAACATTTCTCTTTGTATCCACAGTATCGGGTAACATTTCTCTTTGTATCCACAGTATCAGGGTAACATTTCTCTTTGTATCCACAGTATCGAGTAACATTTCTCTTGTATCCACACTATCAGGGTAACATTTCTCTTTGTATCCACAGTATCGGAGTAACATTTCTCTTTGTATCCACAGTATCGGAGTAACATTTCTCTTTGTATCCACACTATCGGAGTAACATTTCTCTTTGTATCCACAGTATCGGAGTAACATTTGTCTTTGTATCCACACTATCGGAGTAACATTTCTCTTTGTATCCACACTATCGGAGTAACATTTCTCTTTGTATCCACACTATCGGGGTAACATTTCTCTTTGTATCCACAGTATCGGAGTAACATTTCTCTTTGTATCCACAGTATCGGAGTAACATTTCTCTTTGTATCCACAGTATCGGAGTAACATTTCTCTTTGTATCCACAGTATCGGGTTAACATTTCTCTTTGTATCCACAGTATCGGGGTAACATTTCTTTTTGTATCCACAGTATCGGAGTAACATTTCTCTTTGTATCCACAGTATCGGGGTAACATTTCTCTTTGTATCCACAGTATCGGAGTAACATTTCTCTTTGTATCCACACTATCGGAGTAACATTTCTCTTTGTATCCACACTATCGGAGTAACATTTCTCTTTGTATCCACACTATCGGGGTAACATTTCTCTTTGTATCCACAGTATCGGAGTAACATTTCTCTTTGTATCCACACTATCGGAGTAACATTTCTCTTTGTATCCACAGTATCGGAGTAACATTTCTCTTTGTATCCACAGTATCGGGTTAACATTTCTCTTTGTATCCACAGTATCGGGGTAACATTTCTCTTTGTATCCACAGTATCGGAGTAACATTTCTCTTTGTATCCACACTATCGGAGTAACATTTCTCTTTGTATCCACAGTATCGGAGTAACATTTCTCTTTGTATCCACACTATCGGAGTAACATTTCTCTTGTATCCACAGTATCGGAGTAACATTCTCTTTGTATCCACAGTATCGGAGTAACATTTCTCTTTGTATCCACAGTATCGGGTTAACATTTCTCTTTGTATCCACAGTATCGGAGTAACATTTCTCTTTGAGACGCAATGTTTGTTGGTAATCTGCTTATGTGGCCGAATCATTTAATTTATTTAATACATGGTATCTTAGAAACCGTTTTCACACCATCAGTTTTCCACCCCAAACTCAGACTGCTTTTACAGTTATTACATTCATTAAGAAAATCTGTGAACAAAATAATACTCTACTAGTTAACGTGGAGGTTGATGCTCTCTTAAATGACAATATCAGCGAAACAGATGCAGTTATTTACACTGATGGTTCAGTCTTTCGCCAACAACTCTATGCCTGGGCTTTTTTTTCAGCACGCTCAGGAGGAAAAATAAAATAAGAGAATCTTCGTTCCTATGCATATTGGTGTGGATGGCAATGAAGGAGCGGACAAGCTGGTTGGTTCTGTCGCCATATCTGGAGGTCAGTCAATGGATGACCTCTAACATTCTGAACTCCGTCATGGAGCGTAGCCGTAAAGAGGACTTTCATGTAAACCAATCCACATCAACAGCAAGCTTGCATGAACTTAAACTGAAAACTGAAGAGACCAGAGAGTAGAAGAACAGCAGACGTATGAATAGGCTAATCAATCAACATCGAACTGGTACGATTAGTCTCTGGATGCTGTTGGAGATATTGCGAAGGAGATCAGAGCAACTATGGACGTACCTGGACTGCACTAAAGATATTCCAAACTGATACTGTACAGGTGACTTTGCTACATGACATAATCGAGACAAGACCACATACATTATACGATACTCTGATAACCATATGAGATATCGAGCCATAACCTTATACGCCTATCAGCATGAGTCATACTGATAATTTAATCCAACCAAAAAATATTTTTTCAATTTATAAAAGCTCCATCTGACTTCATTTCATTTATTATCCAAACAACATTTCGAGCTATAGCAACTAACTCGGTTAGATTATATCTTGATAAAAACCAACAAAGTCGACACAACATTCTTATTTCTGTGGCAGATACAAAAAATTACATAAAATCTATTTCTGAAACGCTAATGGACATGCATTTTATTTTCTCAAGATACCAAGAAGCTGTCATCGTGTTAGCTTCATACATCACTAACTATGTATATCCTCCTTACACAAAACAAACAACAAATCACACATCATATCTTATCTAAAAGCTATTCAAGCAACCATGTCCCATATCTCTCTTAACAGCTTCGAAACTTCTGACGTCCGTGTTTAGCATGCATACAACAAATCCTTTTGTATGAAAGATACAATATTACCCCGCATATTAAAGTAAGCTACATTCTAAGAATGTAACCATAAAGGGAACATCTTTTGACAAGGAACTTGATAATGCACATGTTACTGTAGCTATGTAACACATACATACCTGGACAGGTTAACCAACCGCGAAAGACGAGCTAGTTTCATCTGTAAAATTTGAAATGTAAAACCAGCAAACAGAACTTAGCGAGTTGCGCCACAACATATGTTCTTTTGTTTTCTTATGGTATAGAAATGATTCTTCATTTTATTTTATTGCTGTGCGTCATTTACTTGGAAGGATGAATCATAAAGTGGCAATATCATCATTATCATCAAGTAGCTTGTCCCTTCCGGAACTTGGCTCCCATGACAGCAGTCCTGAAAAACTCTCTGTTCTGTGCAAGTTGGCGGGCATCAGCAGCAGTCATTTTCAGATCGTCAACTACATCTTGCACCCATCGTCTTCTAGGTCTTCCTATTGTGCTTCTTCCAGGCACCATTCCTTCCCAAATTATTTTTTCTAGGCACTCATGTCGTTTAATGTGTCCGAAATATTTAATTTTCCTTGTTTTTTGCTTTGTAATAGCCAACTCTCTTTAATGTCAAGCTGTTGCAGAACAGGAGCGTTTGTTATTTTCTCTGTCCATGATACTCTAAGTATTCTTTTGTAGCATTTGCATTCAGATGCGTTAATGATTTTCTCTGCCGCTTTGTCAATGTTCCTTGTCTCACAACCATATGTTGTCAAAGAAAAAACGCAGGCTCTTAAGTGGCAATATATTATCTCCAAAAGTCTGTTTTGTAAACAATACAGACTTGATTAAGAGAATGGTATTTGATATCTTATTTTGTCAAGGTTTAATTCCGTGAGGAATATCCATCTCGGTCTAGATTTGTACAAGGCGAGAAAATTAATTATTGCAAATATGTCTTGAGTTGGTTTTTATATACTCGTTGAAGTTTACCAACCCATAGCACTATATGCCACCATATCAGAGGGTCAGACAATGGGTATAGTACACATTCTGAACCTCCTCATAGAGTGTGGCCTCAAAGAAGATTTTCATGTAAATAAATCCACGTCAACTACTAGATTGCAAGAACTGGGATTAAAGATTGTAGTGGCCAGCAAAGAACAGCACAACAGACGTATCAATAGGCTCGTCAATCAACATCGAACTGGTACGGTTAATCGATGGACGCTGTTGGAGATATTGCGAAGGAAATCGGATCACATATGGACATGTCCGGAGTGCAATGAAGATATTCCAAACTGAAACTGGTTTCTGCTTTGTTCGCCTTCATAATTCTATTTTTGTTGGAAGTGTCTCTGAAATGCTTCGATATAGACACCACGTGCTGGGAATCCGGGTACAAGATTGCCAAATGTTGCGCTGTAACAACACAAGAGGAACTCACATATCTAAGAAACGCCGTGCCATTGAGGCACAGAGAAAATGAGCTGCGCGAAAAGACAGAACACACAATACCCACATGTGTAGTCTTGATCATGTATACCACACATGTCGTAGGGGATTGTGTACTAGGATTGGACTCTACAATCACCACCGCATACACCAGAGGGGTGCAGCAGCACACGTCTGAGGATGTTGTCGTCATGGCTTGCGATGGACCGATATTATATTTATTACAACGTCTAGCCATCTGATATGAGCATTTATGATGTCTTAAATATCTAAATATAGAATCCAATCAAATGTAGTTAGTGGAAACAAGCACAATGAAAGTATACTGTTTCCGTTTATGCCCTTGAATTTATACACCTTCTTCTTCTTCTGCTGAGAACGTTTTTAGACATCGATTTGTATACTTCTGAAGTAGTTAGTGGTCAACTGGAGTCCATGTACATCTCAATATGGCGTTTCTTGGACTGACATGGGGATTGGCCATGTGTTTTTTCTCTGTTCAGTGTATGTTGGACATTCTTGCAGTATGTGTGCCTCTGTCATCTTGCTGGCGCCACATGTACATATGTCAGAAGGGCATATTTTGCACTTGTTAAATAGATGGTACCTCAGCCTATTGTGCCCTGTTCGTAGGCGAAAAATGACAACCTGTTCTTCTCTATTGCGTTGGTAGTATGCAGTGGGGGCTCGATCATTTTGTTGGTGGTGCCAGACAGAAATTTTCGGAAAAATCATGGTTTCGGTTAGGCTATATTTTAATGTATAAATAATAAATACGCGTTACATCTAACATTTTTTATTGGGGGAGTGGGGGAGGGCGGCCCCATTGGCCCTTAATGACGAGCCGCCACTGCTTGTCCTACATGCAACAACTCTAGATTTACTTAACATTTCTGTCATTTTCTAATATGTAACGTAGGTGTAAGAGACATGTTTGAAAAATTATCATAAATGTTTGAAGCACTGAACTGTGAAGGTGAAGAATTTAAACTTGGCGGGATGATGTTTTGTGTGAAATATTGTATGCAGTCTTGTAATATTAGTCAAATGGAGATGGATATAGGATAAATATAGGATGTGCTTACACACAGCCAGACGTATAGAAAGACATATCGACATATAGGCAGTCAGGTAGGCAGATAGATAGACAGACAGTCAGACAGACAGACAGCCATAGAGATAGATAGATAAACAGACAGACGGACGGGCAGAAAGACAGATATGCAGACAGACAGGTAGGTAGGTTGGTAGGTAGGTAGGTAGGTAGATAGGAAGGCTGGTAGGCAGATAGAAAGGTTGGTAGGCAGATAGCCAGATAGACAGAGAGGCAGATAGGACGGGCGGACAGAAGGACGGACAGACGAACAGGACAGACAGGCAGGCAGACAGGCAGAGAGACGGATAGACGGATAGACGGATGGACGGATGGACGGATGGAGGGATGGAGGATGGATGGATGGATGGATGGATGGATGGATGGATGGATGGATGGATGGAGGATGGATGGATGGATGGATGGATGGATGGATGGATGGATGGATGGATGGATGGAGGAGGATAGGATGGAGATGGATGGATGGATAGATGGATAGATGGATAGATGGATAGATGGATAGATGGATAGATGGATAGATGGATAGATGGATAGATGGATAGATGGATAGATGGATAGATGGAAGAAGATAGATAGATAGATAGATAGATAGATAGATAGATAGATAGATAGATAGATAGATAGATAGATAGATAGATAGATAGATAGATAGATAGATAGATAGATAGATAGATAGATAGATAGATAGATAGATAGATAGATAGATAGATAGATAGATAGATAGATAGATAGATAGATAGATAGATAGATAGATAGATAGATAGATAGATAGATAGATAGATAGATAGATAGATAGATAGATAGATAGATAGATAGATAGATAGATAGATAGATAGATAGATAGATAGATAGATAGATAGATAGATAGATAGATAGATAGATAGATAGCAAGATAGATGATAGATGGATAGATAGATAGATAGATAATAGATAGATAGATAGTATAGATAGATATAGATATGATAGATAGATAGATAATAGATATGATAAATAGATAGATACGATAAGATAGATAGATAGTAGATAGATAGATAGATAGATAGATTTGTAGATAGATTTGTGATGCTGATAGATAGAGTAGATGTAGATGAGATAGAGATTGATTAGATGAGATGAGTAGTTAGATGAGATGATAGATAGATAGATGAGATAGATAGTAGTTAAATAGATAGATAGTGAATGGTGATGAATAGATAGATAGATTAAATAAATCTAATAATAGATATATAAATAATGATAGATAGATAGATAGATAGATTTGTGCATGGATAGATGATAGATTTGTGAATCTTGCAATGCTTACAGCAGCTGGCATGCCATCTCTGCCGACAGAGAGGGAGGCAAATGGGAAACCTGGTACAATGAACTCAATCCTTCGCCTTTGGACCCTATGAACTCTCGGTAGTTGGCGTACCATTTCTGCGGAGAGGGATCGAGCCATATGTGCAAACCCACTGCAATGAAATCAATCTTTAGTTTCTATATCCCTGTTAAACCTTTAGTTTCTATATCCCTTTTAAACCTATAGACTTGTGGGATCTCGGTGGCGTAGAGGTTAGGTACTCGTCTCTCGTGCCAAAATTACCAGGTTCGCTCCCTCGTGGAGCCATCTGGATATTTTTCCAGAGATCCCTGACCCTAGTGGGAGATCGAGTTCCTAGTCCTATCGGAGATGGACGATAAAACGTAGGTCGCGTGTTCAATCTGAGCACGTAAAAGAACCCTTAGTAGTTCAAAATCGAGAATAGCTGGCTGGAAAGCGGCTGCCCATGAAAAGTCTTTAGAGACGATTACAATTAAAATTCCTACAAAAATATCTTCACTTTCTTCAAAATAACATTTGAGAACCTCGCCGGTCCTACGGATTTCGTGCACTGCAGCTCGTCCATGTGATGCTGGGGATGCAAGGAAGCAATGAATAGTACCACTGCGACCTACAATGCATGTCATAAGAGTCGACTGGGGAGATGACGCTCATCGGCCTGGGATGGCAGGTCGTCTACGGGTCACTGCCCTGAAAGACAATAGTAATCTGCTGCCTTGTGGGTTTTGGCTGGGGACAGCAAAGGCTAACGGAGAGCGAACCCAGTAAACGCTGGTTGAAACCGAACACACCACCGAAAGATAAGCACTTGAGCTCCAATTGGTACTGAAGGCTGTGCACGTACATCTCGTTCTGATGTTTGGTTGTTTATATATCACAATAGAATGATAAAAACGGCTTAAGAACGATCACGAGAGAGAGATAAGAGGCGACTGATTTAGGCCCTTGGAAATGCTACCCTAGTAAATAAAAAGCAGCGTAGAAATCGGATGTGCTGGCCTACTTGTAGGCGCATAACTGGCACAACATAAATCGCTCTTAGGCTCAGATCACATACAAATCACACAGAGTGTTTGACAAGTGATCGATATGGAGCGATCGAAGAAGAAGAAGGGCACTGCAGCTGAGATCTTCCTGTGTAAGAAAGAGATCGGAACACACATGGTTACTCACCGAAGTGCAATGATGATTGCCCTATCAATCAATCTATAGACAGACAGGTTTAGCGAAAGATTTGTGTGTACCACCTGACCTTATAATCGTAATCATTGTCAGAACCAGCAGACTTTATTTAACTGCTGCCTGGTGTTCGCTCTTAATTTCACTCATAAACTACTTATCACGTAAAACAAACTCCCCTGCTGTAGATTTCAATACCAGGATTGGTGGTCGCACTCTGACACTGTGTACCCGCGCGCAAAACAAAGTAGATTCATGCTTCGTTTCGAATCTATCGACTAAGTATAAATTGCAATTAACTGTCTTTATCTATTTGGAGAAGCTATCTTGATTTCAAATAATTTTCATTCATTTTTTTTTACCCCATCCTAGTTTTGAGTTCAATTTTGTTGAAAGTCACGAACCGCTGTGTCGTTGGTTTGTGTGTCGTTGGTTTGTGTGTCGTTGGTTTGTGTGTCGTTGGTTTGTGTGTCGTTGGTTTGTGTGTCGTTGGTTTGTGTGTCGTTGGTTTGTGTGATTGTCAGTTTGTGTGTCGTTGTGTTGGTTTGTGTGTCGTTGGTTTGTGTGTTGGTTTGTGTGTCGTTGGTTTGTGTGTCGTTGGTTTGTGTGATTGCCAGTTTGTGTGTCGTTGGTTTGTATGATTGCCAGTTTGTGTTGTGTCGTTGGTTTGTAGATTGTCGTTTGTGTTGTGTCGTTGGTTTGTGTGATTGCCAGTTTGTGTGTCGTTGGTTTGTGTGATTGCCAGTTTGTGTGTCGTTGGTTTGTGTGGTTGACGTTTGTGTCCCTTTCTTTGGTTTCGGCATAATGTCCATTTGGTGTGCGTTTGGGTCTCTCATATCTTCCAGTTCGTGCGTTCGTTGGTTCTTTTGTGATTGCCAGTTTGTGTGTCGTTGGTTTGTATGATTGCCAGTTTGTGTTGTGTCGTTGGTTTGTGTGATTGCCAGTTTGTGTCCCTTTTCTTTGTGTTAAACAGGCAATCAATCAAGTACCATGCCTCCGGTGTAGGCGATCATGTCTCTCCACAACTATCTTCCCTTCGTGCAGGTAATCAGTTCTGACGTCGATCTTTTGTCGAACCAAGATGTCAGACCATCCAAAATCTTTTTCCTCGGTCTTCCACGATATCTCCTTTCCTGAATTTTACCTGTTGTTCCCAAATGTTCTAAACCTTCTCTTCGCATTATATACCCGAAGAACCTTGATTGTCTGATTCTTATTCTTTTGATAAGGTTTCTTTGTGTGCAGGCCTGATTTTAAACACTATCATTTCTTTTTTTCGCTGTCAATGGAATTTTCAGCATTCTTCTGTAAAACCACATCTCTGTGGCTTCCAGTGATCTTATTGATTGTTTGTTCATTGTCCATGATTCGCCGTCATACATAAGTATTGATTCAATATAGCACTGGAGTACTCGTTTTCGCAGTGCCATTGGTAGTGAATTCACGCATAGTATGTTAAACAGTAGTGATGTTATTTTCAGCTACTCTCAAGTATTGGTAACTTCATGCTGCTTTTGCAACAACTGTTCGTTACTCAAATGTTCTTCTTCTTCTCTTCCACCATTTACTTCTTTATAGAAGTGTTGGAAGGGAGGGACGTAGTGATCTTGTGTGTGCTTGTTTTAAAGCACTTTGTAAGCTGATATTCATTTTTGTAAGGCTGTTCTTGATGCTCGCTCTCATCTTTGTGTGATCTTCCTCTTGTTTTGTACTCATACGTTTTCTGTGTGGCTCTCTGTAGGCGATACCAGGTCATTCTTGTCAGGTGTCCAAACCATTTAATCTGTTGTTCTTTAATGAATTGCATGACTGGTTTCACATCCAGTCTTCTGATTTCTTCATTTCTAATTTTGTCTCTTATTGTCAACCTGCAGCTCTTCTAAGATACATCATCTCTGTCGTTATGATTTTCCGCCCATTAGCTGCTGTTATTGGCCATGTTTAAAACTGGTAACATAGTGTTACATATCCAAATATTACTTAGCCATTATTGACAATTATAATGTAATAATCATTTTCAAATTGGAATATTTAAAAAACAATTACTGAAATATTATAATAACCTTTGCTCCGGCAACAATCTTATGGGTAAATGTAAAATAAAATGCTTTCGGGAACTGAACGACGAGGTCCCAATTCGAACCCACGACCTTCGAGGCGCAGGGCATTAGCATAACCACATAAACCCCCGTACCCTTTACCAGATTGAGTCTCGAAGTTTTCACTGTTAGACTACCAAAATGAAAATGAAAATTGTGCCATATCCTTTACAGATTTTGGCCATCAACCACACTAAACGAGTTGTTGATTTTATCTGCACCAATTATACGTTCAGTAGTTTGCTATTGTTTTCTGAACGGAGTGGTCTATTTTACTATTCGTTTTTTTTTTTTTTTTGATCCAGAAGCACTTGAGCTAATAGCTCTTCGGCTCGGTGTCATGGACATCGTAACCCTTCGGTTCGGTGCCACGAACATCGTAAATCTGGGGAACCTGTAGCTTTTCTGCCAGTCCGCGGAGTTGAACCCGCACATACAGAGGACTTGTCACCCGTAGTCCAACGCGCTACGAACACGCTGGGCACGCGGGCATTTTTACTATTCGTTAAAATCCACGAGGATAAATTTGTTTCCAAATTGATCGACGCGTAGTTTGATCTAGATACTCTTGGTTTAACATCGAGCCCACTACTGCTAAGTCACAGTTAGACCATAACCTTGACATTTGATAACTAAATCAAGACGGACAGCATATTTGAACTCGGGTTTTGTAGCTGTATCGCTGGTCTGTTTGCAAAGCACCTGGTTGCTAAGAAACACCTCATTGATGAATACATGACAAACATTTTGGCGCCAGTTTCCTTGACCTTGCAGTCTTATTAAGTGTGCTAACAACCATGAGCGGAAACTGAACATGCGCGTTCCCTTAATATTAAACCGCCCACACTATAGAAATTGCAGACTGCTGATTTGATTTAAAACCACACAAAAGAAGGAGCATTTGTCCTTGATTTCGACTTAAATATTACTCAATGAAATTATACATTTCCTGTCTAAAATGACCTTTGAGTTCACCTTGTGTTCTTTATCTCCTTCTCGTTCACTTTTCATTCAGTAACTTCCTGTCATCTACACCTAGGTTTTTTAAATCTTGAATTTATTATTATTATTATTTATATGCAACAACAAAAATGTATTAAATTTGCAGATGTGTAGAAATGGTGTAGTTTTAGCGGAAGTTATTAGCTGTCTAAGGACAGATAATTCTTTTCTAAACGTTTGGTGTCTGTTGATTTGTTGAAATGTGACATTAGAACAGTGTTAAGTTTGTCAAACCTGGATTTAAAGGGTTTTAAAGCCGACGGATTGACTTCATTGCACCAGGTTTTGCCCCATACGGCTCGGTCCCTCTCAGCAGAAATGGCACGCCACCTGCCGAGAGTATTGCACAAAGCACGAACTCCGTAGCTCCAGCAACAATCCTAGGGGTCTCTGGAAAAACTGCACTCGTGAACAGAATGGCGCGGTCCGGACTCGAACCCACGACCTTCGACTCACAAGGCAAAGGGTTTAACCACTTAGCCACAGAGACCCCGTGAACCTGGATATGTGGTTGCAGCATGCGAAATAGATCATTAGAACAGAACTGGTTATCTGGTTATTGGTTACTGAACCGAAGTCATATCATTCCGAGCAGACCCACCCGAGTGGTTACCCGGGCCCAAATTTAGGGTGTAAAGAATAGAACCACTGTTACCTGCGACGCATGTCGTAAGAGGCGTCTAAGGAGGTTCGGCTGAAATCGGATGCATGTGTCCTAAACGTGTAGAAGTCTATGCGTTTAGGAGTCTACCAAACCAATGTACAAGGTATACACGTTCTTGGCAAAGATCAAACATATCACAAAGAGTGATTAAAATTGGTCGTAAAGAACGAACGCAAAGAAGAAGAAAAGATTCCGAGCAGACATATCCATATGCTAAGTCCCCCCCCCTTCCCTTCCCCAACAGATGTCAAAGGGTATGTATATTGAGAAATCACCTACATTTTTGTCCCTGGGTATGCATGAGTTAAACGGAGCTGATAAATTGGTTGACAGGGCTACGGTATCGGAAGAGGTTGCAATGGACCGAAATGATATTCTTAAAGCGCTGAGAGAATCTTTCCAAACAGAGGAGTTTCAGGACTGTGAATTCAAGTCCCTGACAAGATTTAGAGAAATGGGTGTTTTACAGAAGCAAAGACTCTCCTGAAACAATCCAAGAAAATGATCTGGAGAAAAACAAATGGAGGATACAACCCAGAGCACGACAGTATAAATACACTAAACAGAAAAGCACAGACCACAGTCTTCAGACTTAGAACAGGACACTGCAGTCTCAGAGCACACCTCCACAGAATGGGTCTCAGGGACTCGGCAGCCTGCACCTGTGGAGCAACAAAGCAGTCCCCAGAGCACATCCTGCAAGACTGCCCTAGTCTGAGTAGTGAGAGATTGGAGATCTGGACAACAGAAACAACCCTACAAGACAAACTATGGGGACCGGTGAAGACCTCAAGTGCACCGCCCTGTTTATGACACATACCGGAGTAGTCGCATAGCAGAAGTTGAAGAAGAAGAGAAATGGGTGTCAATATTAGTGCAGCCCAATAAGAACGACATACCAAATATGCAAAAAAAATTGATTAATCAACATCAACTGCATCAAATTAGGCAGTTGGACGCTGCTCAATTTGTTAAGACAAGGATCGGAGCATCTAAGGACATGTCTGGGGTTCTATGACGATAGTCTTCATATAACTGATAACTAGACTATGAGAAAATCATTCTTGGTACAGACACGTTTAACCAACACAGAACAATGAATGACATCTTGTTATTATGCCTTAACTCATGATAACCATATGGTTAAGTGTACTTCTTCTTTCTTTGGCAATCTCTGGTCATGCGCTTCTTCTTCTTCTTCTTCAAACGCTCCCTATCGACCACTTGTTAACTACTCTGTGCCATCTGTATGTAATCTGAGCATAAGAGCGATTGTACGTTGTACCAGTTATGCGCCTACAAGTAGGCCAGAACATCCAATTTCTGCGACGCTTTTTATTTACTAGGGTAGCTTACCTAGGCTTCTACCTCAGTCGCCTCTTACGATATGCTTTGTATGTCGCATTGGTACTATTCTTTTCTCCCCTTGAGATCCCAGCCAACACACGGGCGATACGTAAACAAAATAAAACAATTATACTTGCAAGGGGATCTATCCTGACCGATTTACCTGAACAAATATAAAAAAAGAGAGAAACGTAGATGAGAATCTGTTGAGACCTTACAGCCCGTGACTGAGTTTATAGATGTCTCAGTTACATATCATATTGTTAATGTCTGACACAATCTAACGTCAGCTACAATTTTGTGTCGAGTGTTTGTTGTCTTTCAGTAGATTAAGAAGGTTAATGGGGTGATGGATCATGTTGCATTAATGACACACCACTGACAGTAACCGCCCGCGTGTTGCTGAGGTTGAAAGGGGAGCAAAGAATAGTAACACTGTGACCAGTGGCGTATCCTGATAATGCGAGATAGGCGTGCTGCTAATTTAAAATGGATGTGTTCTCATCTTATATAACCTCTTTCACTTTTTATTAAAAAGCCAACTATATTCCAGTGCGCACCGATAGTTATTGAATTATAGTTTTTTTTCAGCAAATGGAAGAATAACTAATGAAATTCAACACAGATGCAACAAAGCAAATCAAATGATAGAGCAAATGGCGCCAATTTTAAGATGCAAACACGTCACCATGAACACAAAAGAGCAATGTTCAACACAATCTTTCTCCCCACATTATGTTACCAGTGCCAAACCTGGACGCTGACAACAAACGATAGAAGAAAACTAGTCACAACAGAGATGAAGTGTCTACGCAGAATTCTGGGTGTAACAAGAAGAGACCGGTTGAAAAATGAAGACATCAGGAAAAAGTGGGTACAACATCAGTACTAGACTTCATCAAGAAACAACAAATTAAATGGTTCGGCCACGTAAGCAGATTACCATCAGACAGTGCATCCCAAAGAGCAATGCTGCTCCGATACAATGGGTACAAAGCAAAAGGTCGGCCACGCAAAGATGGACTTCAGAGATAACAGAGGCGACGAAAGAGACTATCTACGAAGCGCATACTAGGGCCCGTTTTAGAAATCTCTTCCTGACCTGAGGCTGTGAGGCATACAGGATTCGAGAAAGAAGAAGAAGTTATTGAACTGGGAACAATGTTATTTTTAAATAGTACATATTTTCACATCCATGTTTCACTTGAAGATCGGATCCATTCTTCTTCCTTCAACTTTTGCTAAAGGAAACTTCTCTGTGACGGCATCGTAAAATGTGAAAATTTCTTCATTCTAACCTTGGACAGAAAGATTCTTACTCTGATGACGGCATCGTAAAATGTGTTCTTCATTCTAACCTTGCGGAAACTTCTCTGTGACGGCATCGTAAAATGTATTCTTCATTCTAAACTTGACGGAAAACTTCATTTTGTGACGGCATCGAATGTATTAAATAATTTGTATTCTTCATTCTAAAACTTGCCTCTAACATTTCTTCATTAAAAGTAACAAAAATGAAAAATCTTGCCAGTGTGTTGTCGGGGCTCGCAAGGAGCAAAGAATAGCAACACTGAGACCAACAAAGCATGTCATAAGAGGCGACTGAGGTAGGGGTCTAGTGAAGCTAACCTAGTAAATAAAAAGCATCGCAGAAATCGGATGTGCTGGCCTACTTGTTTGCGTCTAACTGGCATAACGTACAATCGCTCTTAGGCTCAAATCACATACAAATCACACAGAGTGGTTTAACAGGTGGTCGATATGGAGTGTTCCATGAAGAAGAAGAAGATAAGCAAAGAACTTTTGATCTACTTTCAAAAATGGTACAACTATTCCACCGCTTACAACTTCGCATGCTCAGTTACCTATTATAAAGGATGGCAGAACAGACTGTGAAATGTAAACCTTTTTAAAACCAACTTAACTTACTTATAACTCGATAAAGAAAGAACACATGATGAGTTAGAAACAGTCGATTTGACATATACATTTCTGCAGGAATAAGCTATCCAAATTTCATTATTCCAAAATGTTATGTTCTAAAGTGTATTTCTTTTTGACACACTAACAGACAATCAGTTTTATAATTAAGATGCAGTCTTATACCATTATTTGTTGCTTTTTTACTAACGACACACGAATGGTGAAAAAGCAGCATTAACTTTCCAGTATTTCGCTGGCGTCCAATTGAGATTGAATCGACCTGAGAGCAGGTACGATCTGACAAAATCACACTTCAACTTCGAAATTTAATCCTGTGATCACGCGCCTACCAAGCAAGTGCACAAACAACTACACTATAGCGGTTCTCAACTTGTTAAGGGTAAACGAAGCAGCCGACAAACTAGCCAAAGAAGGTGGGTGACCACCTCAGACAGATCTCGAGATCAGTTATGAGGAAGCCAAAACAACCATCGGCTCGCACTATAGAAACAAATGGACAAAGGACCATTCTCAGTATACCAACAGCGACGGATACTATGGTCTCTCTCGTAGTGATCAAGTTGCCATACTTCGCCTCCGTACCGAACACAACAAGCTCCGAGCCCACATGTTTCACAAATTTAAGATTGGCACAACTAGCCTGTGCCCCTGCAAAAGGCGGACATGACGACAGAACACGTTCTGCAAGACTGTCAACGGTTAGCAGGTATAAGAAAAAACATGGCCCCAAAACACAGAGCTTCGCAGAAGCTGTACGGAGGAACAGAGTCCCTTAAAACCACGGTAAAATTCATGATAAAAGTTGGTCCATCAGTCTAGGCCTGGAACGCAAGAGAGAGAGAGAGAACTTGTTAACAAATCACACTGTGAATAGTCGTAGAGACGTGAAATCTGACCAATATTTGAATTCTAAACTGATTATTTCAACCAAGTAAAATGTTGTACGACTTATTCCAACATTAAACAACAACTATTGTTTTAAAATCGTCTTTAAAAAATAAATAAAAACCTGTTTTAAAATAAAGTTTCGCAACCTGAATTCTAAAATAGTATTTTTTATACACTTCTGACAGCCATTAGCGTCAATACACCATTCGCGCGCGTGCAATGTCTTGACAGCTTGTGCACCCAAAGCACTCGAAGTGCACTTCTACCACGTTCTTGTAAGTGTCTGCAAACTTATGTTCAAGAAGTGGCAAATGATAATAGGTTTACGGTCCCAGTGTTTAAGAAAATAATAAATCTTATCTAAAGGTCTTCTATATCTTTTGTTACGTTACGCTAATCTTGTACCTCTAAACTAAACAGAAGTTTTTATTTAATCAAAGATAGAAGTATTTGCTCTAATGTGTAACAGGCATTTTCTCGTGTGTTGTCCGGGTTCGCATAGGGAGCAATAAATAGTAATATTGTGACCTACCTTCAAGGTATGTCTCACGAGAATAAGGAGTTTTACGAGGCACATGGGAAGCACCGGAACCAGTGGCGGCTCGTGATCTTTTTATTGGTGGGGCCAAGCAATATTTTTTGGAAAAATCATGGTTTGTGTTAGGTTACATTTTAATTTCTAAAATAATAAATACAGGTTACACATTATTTTTGGTGGGGCCCGGCCCCACAGACCCTTAATAACAAGCCGCCACTGCCCGGAACCAATGAATATTATCAATATATTTCAAATACACAGGGAGTAAGTATTAGAGGTTTCAGGGACAAAAAACAAATTACTAAATGCATGAATTGAACCAAAAACCTTTCCTATAGCACCCATTTCTTAACTGATTAGCTACCGAATTTTTTTTTTAAAAGTTGTAGCTGAATAAAATTTTGGTTCTATTTTCCCTTTGTAGGTGTATGTACAAATTCAGCTGCAGTTGTCTTAATTATTAACATATGATTTTTATGAGTAATATACCATTTTGTAGGTAAATGAATATTCTTGAAGATTGTTCTAAACAAATAAATAGCGACGCTCTCAGTAGCTTATGGGAACCAATTAGTTAACGATACAGACGAACGTTTTTAAGAACACACCCTGCTAGCTTTCTATCTGAATAAATTTAATTTGCCAATTGTTATTTTTCAACTTTCACGGGAATTCAATTGTATCAGGTTTTATTGGCAATCGAAATGATGGACACTTTAAATTATTATTTGTCAACTTTCACGGGAACGGGAATTCTGTTTATCGGGTTTTACTGGCCAATGCATGGAGAGAAAACGTATGGTTTTTAATGGAAGAAGTCGATTTTGAAGCAATGTGACATGTTTCTTTAAGGGACTTTACAAGTAGATTTAAACTAAATTCCCTGTGCAAAGAACGGGTAAACTACTAGTTCTTCTATATATTACAGGGAATGTCGTAAGAGGAGACACATGTAGAGTTCGGTTTGGAGCAGGCTACCCCATGCGGTAGCGAATTTTAGCTGCAAAATCCAACCAACTACGAATTCGCTGGAAGAGATAGCTAAAGAAGAAGATTTGATATGAATTAGGTGAGGGCTTATGCTCCTCTGGGACTTAGAAAAGCTCAAGAAAAAAAGAAGAGAGTAACAGGCATTACATGCTGCGTGTTCGGGTCTTATTTTCTTATTTTTCTTGCATGCACCCACTATGAATTCACGCGTAGTTACGGTGTCTAGTATGGCATTTCTGACTGATTTTTGCGTGAAGATCTGCTAGTCTTATTATCAGTGTCCGCCGCCATACAGGCGTGCCTTCCCCGGTTTCAGGGTAATTTTTACAATAATAGGAATGTTTGTGATATCATTAGTTGAATTTTGAGAATGAAATGAAAATCGTAGCATATCCTTTACAGTACATCACCATTATCCACAGTAAACGAGTCGTCGATTTTCTAGGCACCACTTATACATTCAATAGTTTGTCATTGCTTTCTGAACGGTGAGGTCTATTTTTAAATTCGTAAAAATCCAATTGAACACATACTTCCAAACTGCCCACAGCGGAGTTTGAACCAAGTACTCTTGGGTTTGGTGGAGCTCACTACCGCTTAAGCTACATAGCCGTCCATAGCAAGCAATGATGACAACAGTCTCAGACTTATGTTGTTGCACCTCTAAGGTGTATGTGTGGAGGTAATTGCAAATTCTAGTCCTAGAACTCAATTCCTCTACCACAGTTGGGCTATACTTGATAAGAATTGAACATGGTGGTGTTGTTTGTTTTGACTTTTCGTTTAGTTCGTTCTCTTAGTGATACAACAGTACAACGATTCTCAGTTATGCAAGTTCTTCTTGTGGAGACAGTGTCACATTTGACGATCTTACGCAAGGTCTTCTTGTTGTGTTGCAGTACAACATTTGACGATCTTACGCAAGGTCTTCTTATGGTGTTACAGTACAACATTTGACGATCTTACGCAAGGTCTTCTTATGGTGTTACAGTACAACATTTGACGAACTTATGCAAGGTCTTCTTGTGGTGTTACAGTACAACATTTGACGAACTTATGCAAGGTATTCTTATGGTGTTACAGTCCAACATTTGACGATCTTACGCAAGGTCTTCTTTGGTGTTACAGTCAACATTTGACGATCTTACGCAAGGTCTTCTTATGGTGTTACAGTACAACATTTGACGAACTTATGCAAGGTCTTCTTGTGGTGTTACAGTACAACATTTGACGAACTTATGCAAGGATCTTCTATGGTGTTGCAGTACAACATTTGACGATCTTACGCAAGGTCTTCTTATGGTGTTACAGTACAACATTTGAGATCTTACGCAAGGTATTCTTGTGGTGTTGCAGTACAACATTTGACGAACTTATGCAAGGTCTTCTTATGGTGTTACAGTCCAACATTTGACGATCTTACGCAAGGTATTCTTATCGCGTTACAGTCCAACATTTGACGATCTTACGCAAGGTATTCTTGTGGTGTTGCAGTACAACATTTGACGAACTTATGCAAGGTCTTCTTATGGTGTTACAGTCCAACATTTGACGAACTTATGCAAGGTCTTCTTGTGGTGTTGCAGTACAACATTTGACGAACTTATGCAAGGTATTCTTATGGTGTTACAGTCCAACATTTGACGAACTTATGCAAGGTATTCTTATGGTGTTACAGTCCAACATTTGACGATCTTACTTGTGGTGTTGCAGTGTCACATTTGACGATCTTACTTGTGGTGTTGCAGTGTCACATTTGACGATCTTACGCAAGGATTCCTAACACACGGTGTCTGTATTGAAGTATTTTAGAGACACTTCAAGAGCGTCTTTGAAGTGGGTTTTTCCTTTTCAACAAATGGTCATCTACTGCCATCTAACTCGTCATTTGCAAGATCAGAGCAACGAGACCAACCCATCTCTCCTGAATCTTCTGCAGCAGACGACTTTCATAATAATCATTTCTACTGCTTTTGTATTCTGAGAAATCTGCAGATAAAACTTGGAGTAAATGCTATTATAAAATTCAATTTTACTATGTCATTGATGGCAGAAGGGACAACAGACTAGAAGACCACATGGGTCTATAGATGGTACATAGGGAGTTGATCTGTTTTAATATATAAAGTGTCAGTTGCGATCAAAGTCAGTTTCATACTGGACGAATAAGCCGTAGAGGTTAAGCGCTCGTCTCTCGCGTCCAAGGCACCATGTTCACTCCCTCGTGGATCCATTTGCGTATTATTCCAGAGATCTCTGATATCAGTGTAAATGAGATCGAGTTCCTAGTCCTATCGCTGATAATAAAGGTAGGTCCCGTGATCAATTTGAGAACGTAAAAGAACCCTTGATAGTTCAAAATCGAGAAGAGCAGGCTGGAAAGTCGCTGCCCGGGCAAAATTCATTAGAAAAGATTAAAAATAAACATTTCACATAAATATCGTCACCATCTTCAAAATGACATCGCAGACCCTCGCCGGTACTACGAAATTCGTAGACTGCAGTTGAGATCTTCCTGTGTAAGAAAGAGATCGATGCACATATGGTTACTCACAGAAGTGCACTGACGATGGTCCGATCAATCAATCAATTAATCTTAGCAGAATGGGTTATGAAAATATATGACACTAACCTTTCCAACCAAATATCATATACATCCAATGACGGGAACAACAAGAGAGAAAGACTAAATATAAGCTCAAAAAGTGGATGGGAACTTCGGTAAGCAATCCAAACTGCTGCCTTACATGCACCCACCACCACTTGGATTTGGGGGACAATCCAGAAAGAAATCAATCGGATCTGTCAAAAACAAAGTTTGGATGCTGTGGCGCAGAAATTGTTACAGACTGAGGAACACGCACACACATATATATACATGGATGTATGACACTGTGATCTATAGTTATGACGAGAATCTTATCAGTTACAACCGGGTAGGAAAGAAGCTCGTAGCATGGACCTTGGAGGTTGTATGGTTGGGGTGAGGAGGGGGGTGAGACTGTGGACACCCCTCTACCCCCTCCCCTCCCCCTGTCGATAAACTTGGGGTATAAAATGGAAGACAAATTGATGAGTTTTAGTTTTATGTTGCTTCAGTACATTTCTTTGTTCATTTTTTTAGGGAAAAATGGGGGTTAGGGAAAGTCTTTCTAGCAAGGATTTACGGTTTAAAAATGAAAAATGAAAATCGTGGCATATCCCAAGGACGTAGCCATCAACCACAGTAAACAAGTCGTTGATTTTCTAGGCACCACTTATACGTTCAGTAGTTTGCCATTGCTTTCTGAACGGGTGGCGCCATCGTCCTTTGTTAAAATCAACGAAACAATTTGCAAGCAAACTGTCCGCAGCGTGATTCGAACTCAGAACGTCGGGGTTAATAGACAGAGTCACTAACCCCTAGGCCACAGACGCCACACAAAAATCGGTTTAAAAATACCGATTCGTTTCTCGCGTGCAGCAATCGTGCCAGTGTCTTGATAATTCATGACCTCAGTGTAGGCGAGATCAAGTTCCTAGTCTTATCGGAGACAGTGAAGTGAAGAAGAGAAGGAGTGGGATTAAAACCCGGATCCTGTGTTCGAGGTGAACATTTAAAAGAACCCTTCAAAGTAGCATCTGAAGTCGACGAAGGTCCACCTGCATGGTAAGGGACACTAGTCAAATGGTCAATCAGGCTTTCACGCAAAAATCAATCAGAAGTCAGGCGTTATGGCTAACGTCCGAATTCACAGCGGGTGAACACAGAAGAAGAAGAAGAACCCTTCACAGTTAAACAGTGATAACAA
Source organism: Arion vulgaris (assembly GCA_020796225.1). Lineage (NCBI taxonomy): Eukaryota > Metazoa > Mollusca > Gastropoda > Stylommatophora > Arionidae > Arion > Arion vulgaris. The sequence goes on from CM036766.1 coordinate 37,143,542, forward strand.
CAAACTGGAAAGTCGCTGTTAGGTCAAAAATCATTAACACTTAAAATAAAATTCTGACAAAATTTCCCCGTTTTCTAAATTACATCATGTACGCAGACTGGTGTTAAATTGTTCACGCGCTATTGCTTGTACATATTTTCATATGTAAGAAAGTAATCTAAGCACACAATGTTATTCACCAAAGTGCAATAATAAGCACCACAAGGGCGCTACTGAATTCACTCAGTGGTGACTAAAATAAGTGTTGTATCTCAAGGACAAACCTACTGGGAAGTTGTCTATCAACAAACTAAAAACGTCAATACTATAGTTTAAGATTCTTAGTAGATCTATAAAGAAGGAACTAAGCCATTGTTTATTAACAAGGAACTGAAAATTATAAGTGATAAATTTAAGCAAAGTGGTTTAGACCAAATGGTTGCACGCGTTGTGCATGCTAAACAGTTTATGTCCCAGGTCTAAACACGATTTCGTGAAGATTAAGAGCTTGATTTACTGCCTCTGATATCGCAGTTTCATGATAATTACTTCTTAAGTCTATGTACAAGGACATAAAATATGTAAATGACACCAGAATAAAACGTTCGTGTAGATATCATGTAAATTTATCATGATTGTCCAGTGTTATGGACGTGTTTACAGTATCCAGTATGTAGGTCTAGGGACTTGATTGGTTTGGTTAAAGCATGTCCGTTTTTGCATACGATACGATTAGCCCGTGTGTTGTTGGGGCTTGAAAGGGGAGCAAAGAATAGAAACACTGCAACATACAGGGCATGTTGTAAGATGCGACTGAGGTAGGTGCCTAGGGAAGTTATCCTAGTAAATAAAAAGCGTCGCAGAAATCGGATGTGATGGTCTACTTGTAGGCCAATAACTGGCACAACGTACAACACTCTTAATAATTCCTCTCGTACCGTTATACGTTAGATAGGGCCTGCAAGTAATTTCTCCATATCGCTCTATCCTGGGCAACTCGCTCAATCTCCTCCATGGAACTGAGACCGATATTTCCTGCCTCTCTCAGCAAAGTTCGTTTCAGGGTCTCCTTAGGTGGACCTCTCTTTCTTGAACCCTTTGCATCCCACTTCCATGCCTGCTTTGACGGTATGGCGTCCTTTCTTACAAGTTTCTGTAGTTATTTCAATTTCTTGTGATGAGGTAGCTGGCCTCGCGCACAAGTCCTCCTCCTTATTCATCCGGGCTTGGAACCGGCATTGGCAGAGTTACAACACTCTTAGGCTCAGATAATATACAAATCACAGAGAGTGGTTAAACATGTGGTCGATATTGATCTTTTGTAGAAAAAGAAGAAGTAAACGATAGATGTAAAGACAGAGAAGGAAGGAACCTCTTTGACATAAAGTCTGTGCAAAAATGAAAGGTTATGGGTAGCCTATGCATCATGATCCCTGTCACGGCTTGCCTTGTTGTCTCGAATGTGAATGCAATGCTAAAACATTCGGTCTCTCCACGAGGTAATGGTGGTGAGCTTGAGCTTACGTTCATGATCTGGAAGATATGCTGACAAAAGATTTGCTCCTGGTAGGGACACCCATGTCAGACAGGTTGAAGGATAGAAGTCTAACAAAATGTGACCCCATGGTCCTCCAGGTTGGAGGTTGGAAAAGGGACTAATAACCCAGTCCTGTAAAAGAAATATTGTGTTTCGGAATTGGAAGCAAGATTTCGAGACTGGTTCGGTGCGGGAATCGGAAGCAAGATATTGAGACTGGTTCGGTGCTGGAATCGGAAGCAAGAGATGGAGACCGGTCGGTGCTGGAATCGGAAGCAAGAGATGGAGACTGGTTCGGTGCGGGAATCGGAAGCAAGAGATGGAGACTGGTTCGGTGCGTGAATCGGAAGCAAGAGATGGAGACTGGTTCGGTGCGGGGAAACGAAGCAAGAGATGGAGACTGGTTCGTGAGGAATCGAAGCAAGAGATGGGACTGGTTCGGTGCGGAATCGGAAGCAAGAGATGGAGACTGGTTCGGTGCGGATTCGGAAGCAAGAGATGGAGACTGGTTCGGTGCGGGAATCGGAAGCAAGAGATGGAGACTGGTTCGGTGCTGGAATCGGAAGCAAGAGATGGAGACTGGTTCGGTGCGGGAATCGGAAGCAAGAGATGGAGACTGGTTCGGTGCGTGAATCGGAAGCAAGAGATGGAGACTGGTTCGGTGCGGGAATCGGAAGCAAGAGATGGAGACTGGTTCGGTGCTGGAGTCGGAAGCAAGAGATGGAGACTGGTTCGGTGCTGGAATCGGAAGCAAGAGATGGAGACTGGTCGGTGCGGGAATCGGAAGCAAGAGATGGAGACTGGTTCGGTGCTGGAATCGGAAGCAAGAGATGGAGACTGGTTCGGTGCGGGAATCGGAAGCAAGAGATGGAGACTGGTTCGGTGAGGGAATCGGAAGCAAGAATTGAGACTGGTTCGATGCGGAATCGGAAGCAAAATATTGAGACTAGTTCGGTGCGGAATCGAAGCAAGATATTGAGATTGGTTCGGTGCTGGAATCGAAGCAAGCGATGGAGACTGGTTCGGTGCGGGAATCGGAAGCAAGAGATGGAGAATGGTTCGGTGCTGGAATCGGAAGCAAGAGATGGAAATTAGTTCGGTTCGCAGGCAATGGTCTGCATCACTACAAACGTCAACAATTTGCAGAACTACACATATCTTCGTTCCGGGACACATGGGTGTCGGCAATGAGAAAGCAGACAGGCTGGCTGGCTTTGCTACCAAATCAGGGGGGTCAACCAATGGATAAAACCTACATTCTGAACGTCCTTATAGAGTGTGACCGCAAAGAAGATTTACATTTAAACCAATCCACGTCAACTGATGGATTGCAAGAGTTGTGATTGAAGATTGGAGTGGCCAGAAGAAAAAACAGTACAACAGGAATGAAGGCTCATCAAGCAAAATGGAACTATTACTGTTAGTTGCTGGACGATGGCTGAGATATTGCGAAGGAGATAGAGCACCTACGGACGTGACGGGAGTACAATGAAAATATTCCAAACTGAAACTGAAGCAAGTGATACCTTTGTTGGATCGGTAGAGTCAATCATACGATGTTTTGATTAGAAAAACAGTTACTGTTCTAACTATAGTTCATCCTGCGACAATTTGACTTGGATATAACAGCAACATAGACAGGGCTATTCATGACTAATAAGGAAGTTAGCCTTAGGGACAAAACAAGCTGTTGATTGATTGATTGATAGATATGACCATCATCATTGCAGTTCGTTGAGTAACCATGTGTGCTCCAATCTCTTTCTTACACAGGAAGATCTCAGCTGCAGTACACAAGCCCGCAGCATCGGCGAGGGTCTCCGATGTAATTTTGAAGATAGAGAAAATATTTTTAGGAATTTAATTTTCAATAATTCTAATGAATTTTGACAGGGCAGCGGCGTTCCAGCCTGCTCTTCTCGAAGATTTTGAACTGCCATGGTTCTTTTACGTCTTAACTCGAGCATGGGACCTATGTTTTATCGTCCATCTCCGATAGGACTAGAAACTCGTTCTCACCTACACTGAGATCAGGGATATCTGGAAAAATATCATGATGACTCCACCAGAGAGCGAACCAAGTACCCTTATCACGGTAGACGAGCACATAAACTCTAAACCACAGACACCCTGAACAAAAAAGATAATTATAATCTACTCAAACCCATATGGTTCACGAAATAAGAAAAATAGAGAACGAAAGAGATGAGGAACCAGAGCCATGCCGTGCTATGATACAGAGAGGCGGTCGCATCAGGCGAGCCGTAAGGGGGGCAGTATAAGCAGTGAAATAAAAATCACAATTGAATGTTATTTTAACGAAAAAACATATAAGGGGCGGCATTTCGAAGACTTGCATCATACTGAGAAAATATACCGCACGGTTCTGTGAGGAACATATGTTTTAGTTCTATAAAATGAATGTGATATACGTGAGAATATGCATGTAACATTCATAAAAATAATTATAAATCCCCTGACCGACATTTAGTACTACAAGTACTGGAGAACTGTTTGCCTATATGTATATATATATTCTCTAGCAACACAAATTTGTCAGACAGCACTCTCAACGTAAAGATAAGTCTATCAAAGTGATATATTACTAAATGTACATGAACTTCGGATCAAGGAGTTATAAGACAGAGGTTATACAAGACAGTATAGTTTATCTTCAAGAGATAATAGTTAGTTTATCTTCAAGAGATAATAGTAGTAGATATAACAAGACTTTATAACACGATTTTCTGAATATTTTTTTTTTTACAAAAACGGCAAAAAATACGTCAGTCAATGACATAGAAAGACAAGTAGCTTCTTATTCTTCCTCGTAAAACGTTTTCAGTCAACGATTTGTATAGTTTCGATTGGAACACACAACCTTCGACTCACAAGGCAAAGGGCGCTTTTTTTAAACCGATTCAAAAGCACTTGAGCTTTCAGCTCTTCGGCTCGGTGCCATGAACACCGTAACCCTTCGGTTCGGTGCCACGAACACCGAGAATCTGGTGAACCTGTGGCTTTTCTGCCAGCCCGCGGAATTGAATCCGCACTCACAGGAAGCTTGTCACCCGTCGTCCAACACGCTACGAACACGCTGGGCAGGCGAGTCGACTTGTTTGTTGAAATTCTAAGATTGAAATGAATAAATCAGTGTTTAATTAACCTAACACTGCATTATTTCTTTACAGACTTCCTTTGTCAGTGACTAACTAACTGTTCACGAGCAGACTAAGTCATATTAAGAAATGCTGTCGAAAAGACGAATAATTGACTTTATTGCACCGAGTTACCTCATTTGGATCGATGCCTTTCTTCAGAAATGGCACGAGCTTCGTAGCTCCATCAACAATTCTGAGAGATCCATGGAAAAAAAATCAATTCGCGAGCTGACCGACGAGGTTCGGATCCGAAATAGAACCAACGACTTTCAGAATGCAAGGAACCAGCTGTCTTGCAGGTCGGCTGGGGCTTGTAGAAGGCTAACGGAGAGGGAACCCAGTAAACGCTAGTTGAAATCGGACACATCGTCTAAGGACAAGCACTAGAGCTCCAAATGGTACTGAAGATGTGACGTAAAAAAACGGCTAAAGGTTGTTTATTGTTATCACAATAAGAATAATAAAAATGGCCACAAAGAACGAACGCGAGAGAGAGAGAATGCAAGGCTAACCTCTTTGGCCCGAACAGGCCTCAAACCACAGTACTTTCACAGCACTTTGTCACTAGTGTAGTGGTTACCCGACTTCGCTATCTGCGACCCTAAGCACTGGTTTATTCTATATCATTTGCAGGAATGATCCAAGATGGCGGAGTAACTAACAGCATTTTCTAGAATTATTTCTTTTTTGTGTGTCTACATCAGTTTTTTTTTCTTTTCTTCTTCTTCTTCAAACGCTCCATATCGACCACTTATTAAACCACTATTTGCGATTTGTATGTGATCTGAGCCTAAGAGCGATTGTACGTTGTGCCAGTTATGCGCCTACAAGTAGGCCAGCATATTCCATTTATGCGACGCTTTTTATTTACTAGGGTAGCTTCCTTAGACCTCTACCTCAGTCGCCTCTTACGACATGCCTTGTAGGTCGCAGTGTTACTATTATTTGTTCCCTTGAGAGCTCCGGCAACACATGGGGCGAGCAGTTTCTAGAATTATCTCTTTTGTGTGTCAACAACGTTTTTTTTTTTAAATAATCAACGTATCCTATTTTTTACATTTTCTGCCACATCACTACCGTAATAGTTCAATCCCAACAAGTTCTTCATCCTGTTAACCTCACCTTAATTGAAATTGAAAAGAGAAGATTCAGACTTTGGTACTGTAAATATGTTTGACTTTGCGCAACTTAAATACAATTTGCGCATTAATCTATTTCCTATTGACCCTATGTGTCTCTCTGCTCGCAGTTTACGTTCTAATGCTAATGATAAATATAGATGTCACAAAGGAACGTAGAGAAGCATGTTTGGGTTAGGACATTCAGCTTGTTTTAACAAAATCACAATCTCTTTATATTTCTTGACACTCCTTACCACTTGTTCGCATCTCTTTGTTTTGTGAGTGTCTAAACTCTTCATGGTGCGTATTATTTGTATCAATCCTTTTTGTGTGTTTATTGATCACTAAGCCGACGTCACAGGTAGCGTAGACCCATAGCTGCACAGTCTACCCCAATGGATGTCGAAGGATATTATACTGATGGTTCCTGTAGCTCGTTGTTTAAAACACATTCCTTTCTCTGCCTCTCAAGCATCCAGTTCTACTTGTATAACTTACAATTTCAAATTGTCTAAGTCGCTGTATTGATTCAACGTCAATTTAAGTGTCCCCATTCAATAGTAAAAATCCAAGAAAGAAAAGAAGTTAAACTAAGAATGCTATCGACTCAAAACGAACCAACAGTTCTTGAATATAGACAACTGGACAAAGATATTAAAGCAAATGCTCCAAAGATAAACGTGATTACATCCAGAAGTTATCTCTAGAGGCAGAAACAGCATCTAAAACTGGGAACAACAAAACACTCTTTCATATTATGAAACAGCTAACGAATCATCCGCCGACGGCATGCTGTCCCGTGAAACGGAAAAACAACGAATCCATACCATCACAACAAGCACAATCGAAAAGATGTGCTGAACATTTTAAAGAGGTATTAAATAGACCCAACCCAGTGATAACACCACAAATTGCAACAACTGGCGCGGAATAACTCTGCTATCAACACATGGCAAGCTATTCTGCAGTATTTTGATGGAGAGGCTGAAAAAGCCGTCGACGCAAGGCTAAGAGAAGAACAAGCTGGCTTTCGTCCACATCGTTCTTGTACCGATCATATCTTCACGCTGAGATCCATTATAGAAGAATCAATTGAATTCCAGTCACCACTAGTGATAAATTTTATAGACTTTCAGAAAGCATTTGATAGTCTTCATCGTTCTACTCTCTGGGAGATTCTTAAGACCTACGGCTTCCAGGAAAAGTACATCAATATTATAAAAGCCTTCTATTCTGAAGCATCCTGCTGTGTAAGAACAGATGCAGGAAACTCAGACTAGTTCACAGTCAATTCGGGTGTGAAGCAGGGATGCGTGATGTCACCTATGCTTTTTGGGATAGCTATAGACTGGATCATGTGCAAATGCACCCAAGATGATCAACTAGGCATCAAATGGCTTAATAACAGCAGACTATCTGATCTTGACTTTGCCGATGACGTGGCCATATTGAATTCAACCACACAAGCAACCCACAAACTAACGAGCAATCTTTGCACACTTGCAGAACAGGTTGGTCTCCAGATTAATTCTGCCAAGACCAAAATTATGGACCTCACGAACTCGACAGACAACATCGTAATAAATGGCCAAACACTGGAGAAAGTTGAACATTTTACATATTTGGGTAGTAAAGTGTCAAACAACGGAGACACGATGAAAGAAATAAACTCTCGTATTGCTATAGCAGCTAGTGCCTTCACTAAATTAACGAATATCTGGCAATCTCAAGACCTTAGTATATGCACAAAAGTTAAATTATTTAGGTCATGTGTGATTCCTGTACTGACCTACGGTTGTGAAAGTTGGAAATCAACAAAGAAAATTGATAAGAAACTGGACAGCTTTGAGAATAAATGTCTACGAAAATTATTAAAAGTAAAATGGAGTGATTTCGTTTCTAACAACACAGTGAGAGATAGAACACACCAACAACCCGTATCAAATATTATAGGAAACGAAGGTGGAAATATTTAGGTCATGTTCTTAGATCAGACGAAAAGAGATTAAATCGACAAGTCCTTATGTGGTCACCAGTTGGGAAAAGAAAACGTGGAAGACCAAAGACCACTCTTCGAAGAACCATCCAACAAGAAAGTAAACTATTGGGATGTAAAACCATACAAGATCTGCAACTGCTAGCAAAGAACCGTATCACATGGAGATCTAAAACCTCTGCCCTATGTGCCGCCTTTGGCTCGAAAGGAACAAACTAACTAACTAAGACTGCTAAGACCACTCTTCGAAGAACCATCCAACAAGAAAGTAAACTATTGGGATGTAAAACCATACAAGATCTCCAACTGCTAGCAACGAACCGCATCACATAGAGATCTAAAACCTCTGCCCTATGTGCCGCCTTTGGCTCGAAAGGAACAAACTAACTATTCAATAGTAGATCGCCAAAAGACCAAAGAGCATCCCTCTATCCACCCTAAACGTCCCAACAATCGATGCTTTCGATGCAAGCCTGTCGTTGCCGTGAACACCCACATGTCCAGGACAGTAGATCCATATGTGTCGTTGGAGGTTGTAAACCTCTATAGACGGTATCAATCCATACATCAACCTGCCGTTCTGGATCTTCCGAAGCATCGACCGAGAGTCAGAAACAACAACAGTCGCAGTAACCGGAGTTCCAGACAGTCATTGGTAAGCATCAGTAACGACCACACCCTCCATCCTCATACTGGAAATAGTTGTCCTGTATGTTTCATTTTGCTCTGCAATAATTCAAATTAATCTGAATAAATAGTGTACTTTTTTCTTTCAGTTTCTGTTTGAGATTTTCTTCTTTGCGTTCGTTCTTTAAGACCAATTCACTCTTTGTGATATGTTTGATCTTTGCCAAGAACGTGTATACGTTCCACATTGGTTTGGTAGGCCCCTACACGCATAGACTTGTACACGTTTAGGACATGTGCATCCGATTTCAGCCAAACCTCCTAAGTCGCCTCTTAGGACATGCGTGGCAGGTAACAGTGCTTCTATTCTTTACACCCCAAATTTAGGCCCCGGTAACCACTCGGGCGTCTGTTTGAGATATCCTCATTCACTGGGAGATTTTCACAAGTGCTCTCTCGATCTACTTTGCAATATCTCCAACAGTGTCTAGCAGCTAAAACGTACCAGTTCGATGTTTATTGATGAACCTACTTATACACCTGTTGTACTGCTTATTTCTGATCACTTCAATCTTCAATCAGAGTTCTTACAATCTAGCCATTGACGTGGATTGGTGCCCCACTTTATGAGGGCGTTCAGAATATCATCTCTTTTCATTGCCTGACCTCCTCCCTCCTCCCCCGCCCCCTCCCCACAACCCCACCACCCCCATATTTTTCGATTAGTAAGCTTCTATGTTTTTGTTTAAACAGTGAACGATTGGTATTTCTCAACTTTTGACCGCTGATGATTCAAATTGTTGGCTAATGGTATTTCTGATCTACTTATTGTTGTTTTAAATTATTGATTAGTGGTGTTTCTGATCTGTAAATCTGATGTTTCTGCACTGTTTGCTATTGGTGTTTCTGAAAACTTGACTATTGTTGTTCTGTCCTGATGGCATCTTATGCTTGAACTGTCAATCATTGATGCTCTGAACATTCGAATATTGCCAGTTATGAACAGTCGACTATTGGTGTTATAAACTGCCCGTGACTTTTAGGGTTCTCAAGAGGAGCAAAGAATAGTACCACTGTGACCTACAAGGCATGTCGTAAGAGGTAACTGTGATATGGGCCTATGAAAGCCACCTTAGTAAAAAAAAACTTCGCAAAAATCGGATGTGCTGGCCTACTTGTAGGCGCATAACTGGCACAACGTACAATCGCTCTTAGACTCGGATCACATACAAATCACAAAGAGTGGTTAACAAGTGGTCGATATGGAGCGTTGGAAGAAGAGGAAGAGCTGTTTATAAACTATCAACTATTGCTGTACTTTTAAGTTTAGTTAAGTTAAGACCTGTCACGCCCGAGTGGTTACCGGGGTCCAAATTTGGGGTGTAAAAATAGAACCACTGTTGCCTGCCACGCGTGTCGTAAGAGGCGAATAATGAGGTTTGGATGAAATCGGATGCACGTGTCCTAAACGTATAGAAGTCTATGTGTTTAGGGGCCTACCAAACCAATGTGCAACGTATACACGTTCTTGGCAAAGATCAAACATATCACAAAGAGTGATTAAAATTGGCCGTAAAGAACGAACGCAAAGAAGAAGAAGACCTGGCAATATTTAAGTTAAGGATCTTGACAATTATTCTCTCCCGAGTGGTTACCGGGGCCCAAATTTGGGGTGTAAAGAATAGAACCACTGTTACCTACCACGCATGTCGTAAGAGGCGACTAAGGAGGTTTGGCTGAAATCGGATGCACATGTCCTAAACATGTATAAGTCTATGCGTTTAGGGGCCTACCAAACCAATGTGGAACGTATACAAGTTCTTAGCAAAGATCAAACATATCACAAAGAGTGATTAAAATTGGTCGTAAAGAACGAACGCAAAGAAGAAGAAGAAGACAATTATTCTAAATGTAATTCCCATTCAGTGCAACTGTTATTGCCAGATAGTTAGATAACTATTCAAACAAATAAAAAACAAACTGTACTGTTCTCTAACTTTGAAACCACTTGTCACTCATTATCCGACCAGTTTGTTCTATGACTCATATCGATGTCATATAGTCCTTAGTTCTAAGCCATACACATGAACACACTGTAAGATAATACGTGTAAGCGTAGGCTTTTCAAAGACTACCTTAATGTTTATCTCTTACCAGGTCTTTAGCAGGAAGTGTACAGAACCTGTATAGATTATTAGTAATATCAAGATATATGTCTTGTTAGCACCTGTTTCAATGAGCCGAGACAAGCTCTTTAGAGGTTTCTGTCGCCCGAGTGGTTACCGGGGCCAAAATTTAGGTGTAAAGAATAGAACCACTGTTACCTGCCACGTATGTCGTAAGAGGCGACTAATGAGGTGTGGCTGAAATTGAATGCACATGTCCTAAAAGTGTAGAAGTCTATGCGCTTATGGGCCTACCAAACCAATGTGCAACGTATACACGTTCTTGGCAAAGATCAAACATATCACAAAGAGTGATTAAAGTTGGTTGTAAAGAACGAACGCAAAGAAGAAGGAGAAGAGGTCTCTGTGGTGTAGTAGTAAGGTGTTCGTTAACCTCTCGCTCCAAAGGTATTCGGTTCGTTCACCGACAAGAGCAATAAGGATATTTTTCCAGAGATCCTGATTTAAATGTTGGGTGATCACGTTTTTTTTGTTTTTTGTTTTTTTTCGTTCCTTTCAACTAGACGAATTCCATCCTAAACTGATTTTTCGTGAAAATCTGTTTTTCCAATTCTTTACAATGGCGGGCATCGTTCTCTTGTAAAATTACTTTACACTGCAGCCGTGTTGCTCATGTACTCGTAATTAGTACCTCCTCGCCAACAGGCAGATTTTCTCCGACTTCAGAGTATCGTTATCGTCCTGAGTAAGACCAGGGACTCGAACAAATGCCGGACAGTAGGTTCGAACCCGAGCTATGAGGCGTCTCACAGCTAGCAGGCCGAGCTACTATCAACTACTCTAGGCAGTCCCCAGATCACGTTCCTAAATCGAATGATGACGGACTCTAAAACAAAGATCCCAAGCTTATTGTGAATTAAGTTAATTGTATATCCTTTACAGGACTTTGCGAATCAACACCAACCTTTTAACGCTGTTTGTGATTTTTCTAGGCATTATTACGTTCAGTAGTTTGCCATTGCTTTCTGAATGGGTGGTGCCATCGTTCTTTTGTAAAATTCCACGCGAAACAATTTGCAACCAAGCTGTCCGCAGCGTGATTTGAACTCAGAACGTCGGGGTTAATAGACCGAGTCACTATCCCTAAGCCACAAACACCACCTTATTGTGAGTACGCCAAAGAAATCAAGGAAGTTGAAAATCTTTAAGTGTAAACCACGAAGCCACTGTCCAGAACAAATTTCCTTTTTTTAAAAGATTATAATAAATTTCCTACACAAATTTTAATCATCTGAAAAATTAAGTCGTGGGTCATTTCCAGTGTTACGGAATTCTTATGAAGTCAGGTTGGTATCTTCTTGTGTCAGAAAGATATCGGAGCACACATGCTTATTCACCGAAGTGAAATGTTGATGGTCCAATCAATCAATTGTTGCTTCTTTCAGGGTTCTGCTAGTAAAATGACCCCCATTATGACGATATGCATGATTCTCGTATGAACATGAATGTACGAGTATATGTGATTTCTGATTTATCCTACTTTCTATGTCATGCAAGAATGTCCTCTCCTGTGTGACCTGAGAAGAATCAGCATGTGGCCACCCCACCCAGTCGAACTGAAAACTAAACTTTGGGAAAACATGACAGACCTGAAGCTGACTGTCCAGTTTGTGGTCCATAGTGGATTAAACACATAATGTAGTATACACAGTCTTCTTCATCGGAACATCAGGAAAGAAGGCGAGAGGAAGACCACGAAAAAGTGGTTAGATAACATAGCAGAATCCTGTTAAAACCAAAAATAACTATCACCCAATCCACTATCTACAAGTTAAAAAAAGACGCTGGCGCTGGATAAGACACACTTTGCGAAAACCGGAGGGAAATATAACAAGAAGGGTCCTTGCCGGGAACCCGCAGGGACAGCGAAAGAAGGGGAGGCAGAGAAATACATGGAGACGAGATTTGTAGGCGGAGATCAACAATTTAAAGAAGAGTTGGAGGGACCTACAGGAGATAGCTAGAGATAGGAAGACTTGGCATGAGTTGGTTGAGGGCCTATGCCCCAACCCGGGTAAAAAGGCAAAGAGAGAGAGAGAGAATCCACTATCTAGAGCAACGCAAGACAAAAATAGAAAACCACGACATTGGGCAGCAACCCGGTAACAGTGTAACGACAAAAGAAGAAGTGGATTAAACGCATGACCAGAGATTCACTGAAGTAAAAATAACATACATTCTATGTCCTATCTGAAACACTTTGTGACTGACTTCCACTAACAACTCCTTTATTAGAATATATTCAAGTTGGCGTCTCAAATTGTACGCAGACAAAAATTGACAAGAAAATGATTTGAAACTTGATAATGTTGCTGTCACACGTGAATGCATTTTTGGAGCAAAGAAGTAATTCAACTTTGTTTATGTTACTGTTTGTTGAACTGTGTATGGAACTTCTATTTTCAGACTTCTGATATATTACGCATATTTAACATTTTAACATGGCAGTGGAAAAACATATGTGCGCTTTTGAATATAAGTGTTACAGAAGAGTACTTCGTATATCATGGACAGAGAAGAGAACAAATAGATATATAGAGAAAGAACTCAAAATCAAAGAAAACTGGCTGATGTTACAAATAGGAAAGAGAAAATTGAGATATTTTGGACAAATAAAAAGACATGAAGGCTGGAGAAGATCATCATGGAAGGAGGCATACCGACAAAGAGAAAAAGAGGAAGACCACGGAGAAGTTGGATTCAGGATGTAATTGATGGTTTGAAAATGACGGCTGCAGAGGCAGGACATCTGGCTATGAGAGAGAGAAATTCCGGAGGACTGTTGGGGTGGCAAAGTTCTGCTCAGGACAAGCTATTTGATGATGATGATGATGAACGTGGCAGTTAATAGTTTGTTAGAAGCAAGATCAATGTACATTCTATTTTCTTACATAATATGTCTGTAGATGTTACACGTTTTCATGTGGTTAGTAACATCTGAAGACGGAGTGAATCTCATCTGACTAGCGAGGGGCACTGTGGATAAGGATAGCAAGCTTTCAGCAAAAATCAGTCAGTAGTATCATATTTCTTCTTTTTCTTCTTCGAACGCTCTATATCGACAACTTGTTAAACCACTCTTTGTGATTTGTATGTGATCCGAGCCTAAGAGCAATTGCACGTTTTGTCAGTTATGCGTCTACAAATACATCCGAGGCATTTTTAAACTAGGTAGGTTTCCTAAGCCCTACCTCATTTGCTTCTTACTACATGCCTGGTAGGTCACAGTGTTACTATTCTTTGCTCCCCTTGCGAGCCACGACAACACACGGGTGCCTTGTTTATTCGATTGCTAACGCGCGAGAGATTATGCTCTCTTATCAGTTCTTTCAGATGACAAAAGTCACCACTAAAATACTGTGAACATCGATGATGCTCGTCCATCACGGGTGATGATGACCACACAAATTTTTCATCCAAGGGCAATGTAAATATCGATAGTTGGGCACTGAATTCAGTGACATCAGTACTAGTGACCTTTAACCTATTTTCGATAGTGTTTATCTGTATTGTACTACCTTAGTATTAGGAAACTTTTAGTCTATATACAATATATGGGTACGGTCGGAAATAAGGTACAAGGTCGATCTCCGTATGTTGACTGTACCACCACGTGCTATGACGATGAACACACACAAGTTCATAGTAACAGTAATATACAGTAGAAGCCTGGTGTAGAAGTTATGTGCTTGCCTCCTGTTCCAAAAGTACTTGGTTGCTCCTCGTGAAGCTATCGGGATAATTTTGTATCGATCCCTGGTCTAAGTGTAGGTGAGCTCGAGTTCCTAGTCCTAAAGGAGACGAACGATAAAACGTAGGTCCCGTGTTCATGTTGAGCTCGTAAAAGAACCCTTGAGAGTTCAAAATGGAGAAGATCAGGCTGGAAAGCCGCTGCCCGCGCAAAGTTCATTAGAAAGATTAAAAATAAAATTCCACACAATATTTCAACCATCTTCTAAATTACATCGGGGACCGCCGCCGGTGCTACGGAGTTCGTGCACTGCAGCTGAGATCTTCTTGTGTAAGAAAGAGATCGGGGCACACATTATTCATCACCCAAGTGCGATGATGATGGTATTATCAATGAAACAGTAATATGCAGTATTTTGACAAACTCAATCATATCTCTCATTTCTTTCACTGGTCTATGTGGTCATCGATCAAGTCATGGTCCATGTGGTCATCGATCAAGTCGTGTTCTATGTGGTCATCGATCAAGTCATGGTCTATGTGGTCATCGATCAAGTCGTGTTCTATGTGGTCATCGATCAAGTCATGTTCTATGTGGTCATCGATCAAGTCATGGTCTATGTGGTCATCGATCAAGTCGTGTTCTACGTGGTCATCGATCAAGTCATGTTCTATGTGGTCATCGATCAAGTCATGTTCTATGTGGTCATCGATCAAGTCATGGTCTATGTGGTCATCGATCAAGTCGTGTTCTATGTGGTCATCGATCAAGTCATGGTCTATGTGGTCATCGATCAAGTCATGTTCTATGTGGTCATCGATCAAGTCATGGTCTATGTGGTCATCGATCAAGTCATGTTCTATGTGGTCATCGATCAAGTCATGTTCTATGTGGTCATCGATCAAGTCATGTTCTATGTGGTCATCGATCAAGTCATGTTCTATGTGGTCATCGATCAAGTCATGTTCTATGTGGTCATCGATCAAGTCGTGTTCTATGTGGTCATCGATCAAGTCATGTTCTATGTGGTCATCGATCAAGCTCGGATCGTTCTCATGTGGTCATCGATCAAGTCATGGTCTATGTGGTCATCGATCAAGTCATGTTCTATGTGGTCATCGATCAAGTCGCATGGTCTATGTGGTCATCGATCAAGTCGTCATGTGGTCATCGATCAGTCATGGTCTATGGGTCATCGATCAAGTCATGTTCTATGTGGTCATCGATCAAGTCATGTTCTATGTGGTCATCGATCAAGTCATGTTCTATGTGGTCATCGATCAAGTCATGTTCTATGTGGTCACGATCAAGTCGTTCTATGTGGTCATCGATCAAGTCATGTCTATGTGGTCATCGATCAAGTCATGTTCTATGTGGTCATCGATCAAGTCATGTTCTATGTGGTCATCGATCAAGTCATGGTCTATGTGGTCATCGATCAAGTCATGTTCTATGTGGTCATCGATCAAGTCATGTTCTATGTGGTCATCGATCAAGTCATGTTCTATGTGGTCATCGATCAAGTCATGTTCTATGTGGTCATCGATCAAGTCGTGTTCTATGTGGTCATCGATCAAGTCATCGATCAGGGTCATCGATCAAGTCATGTTCAGTCATCGATCAAGTCTATCGATCAAGTCATCGATCAAGTCATCGATCAAGTCATCGATCAAGTCATCGATCAAGTCATCGATCAAGTCATCGATCAAGTCATCGATCAAGTCATGTTCTTTGCGTTTTGAAAGTAGTGGGTTCGTCTTTGGGCTCCTGAGTTCATTTTTCAGGACATCTCAAGATTTGAAGCTACGGTGTTCGTGATTTGTTCAATAGCCTAAGCAGGTGGCGTGCCAATTCTGTGTATAGATATCAAGCTATATGGTGGCGGGGGTAACCGGGTGCCTTCTTCTTCTTCTTTGCGTTCGTTCTTGACGACCAATTTTAATCACTCTTTGTGATATGTTTGATCTTTGCCAAGAACGTGTATACGTTGCACATTGGTTTGGTAGTCCCCTAAACGCATAGACTTCTACATGTTGAGGATACGCGCTTTCGATTTCAGTCAAATCTCCTTAGTCGTCTCTTATGACATTCAATTGGCCGGTAACATGGTAATATTCATTCTTCCCAAATTGGGCCCCGGTAACCACTCGGGCGACCGGGTGCACTGAAGTCTATTCTTTACACCCCAAATGTGGGCCCGGTAACCACTCGGGCGACCGGGTGCACTGAAGTCTATTCTTTACACCCCAAATGTAGGCCCGGTAACCACTCGGGCGACCGGGTGCACTGAAGTCTATTCTTTACACCCCAAATGTGGGCCCGGTAACCACTCGGGCGACCGGGTGCACTGAAGTCTATTCTTTACACCCCAAATGTGGGCCCGGTAACCACTCGGGCGACCGGGTGCACTGAAGTCTATTCTTTACACCCCAAATGTGGGCCCCGGTAACCACTCGGCGACCGGGTGCACTGAAGTCTATTCTTTACACCCCAAATGTGGGCCCGGTAACCACTGGCGACGGGTGCACTGAAGTCTATTCTTTACACCCCAAATGTGGGCCCGGTAACCACTCAGGCGACGGGTGCACTGAAGTCTATTCTTTACACCCCAAATGTGGGCCCGGTAACCACTCGGGCGACCGGGTGCACTGAAGTTTATTCTTTACACCCCAAATGTGGGCCCGGTAACCACTCGGGCGACTGGGTGCACTGAAGTCTATTCTTTACACCCCAAATGTGGGCCCGGTAACCACTCGGGCGACCGGGTGCACTGAAGTCTATTCTTTACACCCCAAATGTGGGCCCCGGTAACCACTCGGCGACCGGTGCACTGAAGTCTATTCTTTACACCCCAAATTGGGCCCGGTAACCACTCGGC
The DNA here is from genome assembly GCA_020796225.1 of Arion vulgaris. NCBI lineage: Eukaryota > Metazoa > Mollusca > Gastropoda > Stylommatophora > Arionidae > Arion > Arion vulgaris. The sequence continues at coordinate 37,160,718 of CM036766.1, forward strand.
GACCGGGTGCACTGAAAGTCTATTATTTGCATCTAAACCTTCATTTCTTTCCGTTCCAATGGAACATACAAAATACTGATATCAGTTTTTCAATTAGCTATCCTCAATCCCACACTCGACATTTCACAAGTGAGGATGTTGGTCCTATCAATCACTCAATCAAACCTCCTCGACACTAGGGCCTATAAATAGGAAGTAACAGGCACTTAATTCTCTTGCTGTCTTAGGTTGAAAGTGGCGTGCCTCGACCATGAAAAATGAAAATCGTGGCATATCCTATACATAACGTAGCCACCAACCACAGTAAACGAGTGGTCGATTTTCTAGGCACCACTTATACGCTCAGAAGTTTGTCATTGCTTTCTGAATGGTGAGGTCTAATTTTTACCTTTTTGTAAAAATCCCACGGAAACGAATTTGCTTCCAAACTTGCCCACCGTGGGGTTTGAACCAGGTACGCTTGGTTTGCGATCGGCCTCACTACTGCTTGAGCTACAGACGCTCACGCCTCGGCCATGTAGAGGCTTAACCTCTACTGAATAAACAAGAATTATTCCCTTGGTCCCCCGAGTGGTTGACAGATGTCGATATGGTTAGTTGGAAGAAGAAGAAGATTTAATCAATCAATCAATCAATCGATCAGTTAAATTATAACACAAGATATTTATGTAAATCGACTCAACAATATTTGCATTCACAGAAGTTTAAGGAGCGCTACCGGCACGCATGTGGTTAACGTTAGCGCGTTAACCTGTAGATCAAGAATGCCATATGATCGTCATAAGTCTGCCCACACAATGTTTGTTTCATTTGACGTTACCTGGTTGTCAAGAATACTCAAGGATGGTCTCCGGAATGTGGCCTCAACTAAAATTCTTACTTTAAATACAGACTTACCTATCCACATGTTTTTTTTATTGACTTAAATTCTTTTGAAATGTAAATAGTATATGTATCAAAAACTGGTTCAAGTTTCTTGTCTTTACATTTAGAATCGTTTAATGCATCACTTCTGCTTTCTTCTTCTTCTTCTTCTTCCAACGCTCCATATCGACCACTTGTTAACCACTCTGTGTGATTTGTATGTGATCTGAGCCTAAGAGCGGTTGTACGTTGTGCCAGTTATGTGCCTACAAGTAGGCCAGCACATCCGAATTCTGCGCTGCTTTTTATTTACTAGGTAGCATCCTAGAGCCTACATCTTTCGACTTTTACGACATGCATTGTAGGTTGCAGTGGTACTATTCTTTGCTTCCCATGTGGGCCCCGGCACCACACGGACGTAATGCGTCACTGATAGATTGATTGACGCAATCGTAATCATCCATGACATTCATTCAATCATGCATATAATCAATCATCATCAAATAGCTTGTCCGGATCAGAACTTTGATACTCCAACAGTCTTTCGGAATTTCTTTATCTCGTATACCGGTTGTCACATTGATGCTCTGCGTTACAATTTACTCTTTCTCACTTTAAACCAAATTATCGCACAAGTCACCCTTTCATCCATCAAACCATACATCATAAACCAAGTCCTGTGGCGATGGGCGAGCGGGGAGGTGGCAGGCGTGGGTACGCTGTCAGTCGTAGTCGCAATCCTGCACACAGGCGACTGAGGCCGTATGGTCGTCTCCTACTGATCATAGCAGAAGTGGGATTCGGCAGCTCCCTTCCCTGAACGACTGAGCAGCCATCTATTGGAAAGCACTGCTTGCTCGCCTCCATGGCACGAGGAAGTGGCTTGAAAAGGATCCTTTAATATTGTCTGCTCCAACAATATTAATGTTATGTTAATTGCATATCCTTTACAGGACTTTGCGAATCAACCCCAGCTTTTAACGCTGTTTGTGATTTTTCTAGGCATCATTACGTTCAGTAGTTTGTCATTGCTTTCTGAACGGGTGGTGCCATCGTCCTTTGTTAAAATCCACGCGAAACAATTTGCAACCAAACTGTCCGCAGCGTGATTCGAACTCAGAACGTCGAGTTTAATAGACCGAGTCACTAACCCCTAGGCCACAGACGCCACTATATTAATAGTGTTTATGTAACTGTCATCTCTCTTGTTTACTGAATGTCTATGATTTTCTTCTATGTGTTTGAGCATTATCATCGTCATCAATTAGTTCGTTCCTGTCGGGAAATTTGCTCACACGACGACAGTTGACTATGATATGATGATAAAGACGGATGATAAAAAGTGTTTTTCTACCACAACTTTGTTACCAGTGCCAAACTTGGTCTCTGACAGCAACACAACACAGAAAGCTCACCAACACTTTGTTACCAGTGCCAAACTTAGTCTCTGACAGCAACACATCACAGAAAGCTCACCAACACTTTGTTACCAGTGACAAACTTAGTCTCTGACAGCAACACACAACAGAAAGCTCACCAACACTTTGTTACCAGTGCCAAACTTAGTCTCTGACAGCAACACACAACAGAAAGCTCACCAACACTTTGTTACCAGTGCCAAACTTAGTCTCTGACAGCAACACACAACAGAAAGCTCACCAACACTTTGTTACCAGTGCCAAACTTGGTCTCTGACAGCAACACACAACAGAAAGCTCACCACATGTGAAATGAAATGCTTGAAGAAGGCAGTGTGGGTCGCCAGGAAAGATAGATTACGAAATGAGGACATCAGAAGCAAAGTGGGCATAACTTCATGCACTGAATACATTGAAAGACAACAAATGCAGTGTTTTGGATATTTAATGAGAATGGAATACTACCAATAGCAGCATACAATAAAAGAGATCGGGTACTAGAGCTAAGGGAAGACCAAGAAAAAGATGGATAGACAATATCAAGACCATACTAAATAAATACGGATATAACACACAGATGACTCATTTATCCCTGGAACGCTAATTAAGCTCCCACCCCTACGCTTAACGGCAAGAGTGGACAACCAATTCCATCTTCCACCTAGGGAAAGATAATAAAAACTAGACAACAGTTACAAATGTCTCTATATCCTATGTAAAGTGCCTTGTCGCAGTCATACTCAACTCGCTTATGACACCCTGCACTTATCTTCTCCTTGGTCTTCCTCTCTTTCTTCTGTTCTCCATATTGATCTTCTCTACAGAATCATATCGTTTCGTATGTCCAAAATATTACTTTTTTGGTATGAGGTGGGAAGTAGCGGGGGTGTCTTCTTTACCTCTCTTCAGCTTTAAGCTATTGCAAAATGGACATATTTTGTGGGGGGTTTCTGTCCGTGGTATTCTGAGTACTCTTCTGCAGCATTTGTATTCAAAGAAATTAATCAATTTTCTTTCTGTTGAGTCTGCTTTATACAAATAATAAAATTGTAAATATTCAAACATCTTTTTAAGTCAGGCATATTAGGACTTTCCATATAGAAGATTGAGAGAGTTGCCCTGGATAGAGCGGTATGGAGAAGTTGCTTACAGTTCCTATGTAACGTTTAACAGTACGAGAGGATATAATATTAACAATATGATTTGTCAACATTTTATGTTGTTCTCAGATCAGATGTTTTATCTGCTATCGTATAACACTAGACGGTAGTATCTGCAACTGTTATACCCACTTCTTTGTTGTTCTCAGATCAGATGTTTTATCTGCTATCGTATAACACTAGACGGTAGTATCTGCAACTGTTATATCCATTCTTGTTGTTCTCAGATCAGATGTTTTATCTGCTATCGTACAACACTAGACGGTAGTATCTGCAACTGTTATATCCACTTCTTTGTTGTTCTCAGATCAGATGTTTTATCTGCTATCGTATAAGACTAGACGGTAGTATCTGCAACTGTTATACCCACTTCTTTGTTGTTCTCAGATCAGATGTTTTATCTGCTATCGTATAACACTAGACGGTAGCATCTGCAACTGTTATACCCACTTCTTTGTTGTTCTCAGATCAGATGTTTTATCTGCTATCGTATAACACTAGACGGTAGTATCTGCAACTGTTATATCCACTTCTTTGTTGTTCTCAGATCAGATGTTTTATCTGCTATCGTATAACACTAGACGGTAGTATCTGCAACTGTTATACCCACTTCTTTGGGGAGGAACCTCGGGAGAGCTAAAGCTAGGGGAGTAAACCCTGATAGAACTCTCCACTGCCTTGTGGGTTACCACACTTTCGCAGAAGGCTAGAGAAATAAACTTTGACCACAAATCTGGAGGAGGCACCTAAGACGGTTGATAGTTATGTGTGTTTTCCATTCCCTCTTCTGGCATCCTATACAAACCCTGATTGATTCAGACACTTATGGTTTTGTATTTCCTGTGGATGAAACAGTAGGGTACAGAGGAGTTTGGCACAATAGGCAAGACACATTCCCCATATCAGTTGCTCATACTAGGCATAAATGGAGAGGACACTTCCTCCTTGCTTTAGGCTCAGACAGTATACAGAAAGCAGCAGTCACTTGTTATAAGTCCTCTCAACTTAGCTTAGTGATAAGTTGAAAGACAAAAGGAAAAAAAGGCAAACTTAGAAGTTGTCACAGTAAAACACTTGTCATATGAAATGAAAATCGTGGCATATCCCAAAGGACGTAGCCATCAACCACAGTAAACAAGTCGTTGATTTTCTAGGCACCACTTATACGTTCAGTAGTTTGCCATTGCTTTCTGAACGGTGCGCCATCGTCCTTTGTTAAAATCAACGGAAACAATTTGCAAGCAAACTGTCCGCAGCGTGATTCGAACTCAGAACGTCGGGTTAATAGACAGAGTCACTATATGATCGTCTGTAAATACGAAAAAGAACACATACATCATTCATTAGATATGAAAAGGATATATATATATATATAGACATATGTATGTTAATAGTAGGGAGGTATGTGTGGGCAGACTTATTAAAAAAAATAAAATAGCACCTTTAGCTGGGGCGTATGGATTTCTTTTTTCACTGTCCGACGTGGGCAATCGCATGGGGCAAATTCTGTTGTCTGACAAATCTTCAATTTCTACGTACAATTTTACCATTTCAAAAATATAAATGGTGCAACCTTAGTTGGTATGTCCCCCGTATGGTGCCGGGACCCGCAAGGGAAGCAAAGAATAGTACCACTGCAACCTACAAGGTATGTCGTAAGAGGCGGCTGATGACCTAGGGAGGCTATCCTAGTAAAAAAAAAGCATAGAAATCGGATGTGCTGGCCTACTTGTAGCACATAACCAGCAGAACGTACAATCGCTCTTAGGCTCAGATCACATACAAATCACACAGTGCTTAACAAGTGGTCAATGTGGAGCGTTCGAAGAAGAAGAAGCTGGTGTCCCTCTGAAATCAGAGAAAGCACGCCTGTATGACGATGGACACTGATAATAAAGAAAAACAAGCCTCCACGCAAATATCAATCAGAAGCGTCTTACCATGCACCTGACTATCCCTGAACTCATAACGAGCGAATGCAAGAAGAATAAGAAATGTTTAGAATTCTTTACACCCTCAGTGCCAGTTACGTGCATCCCGAAATAGTTATTGGTGTTCTAATTTTCTCTTTTAATATAATTTAATATTGTTTATTTCTCTCAAACCTGTCTTTCATAAGTCAATTGTTTACAGTTTTTGCAAAAAGTATGGAAGAACACAGAAATCATTTCTCATCTTATAGTTCCATCTCTATGGTCATGCTAGAAAGTTACGCTTGTCATAAAGAAGTGGAAAAGACACCGGAGCATGTCCTGCAATACTGTCTCCTCTCCTTGGTGAGCTGAGAAGCAACATGTGACTACACCCAGTCGACCTAAAAACTAAGGTTTCGGGAAACCTGACAAACCTGAAGCTGACTGCCCAGTTTGTGGTCTACAGTCAAATTAAGCTACATGACCAGACACGATGAAGAAGAAAACCTGACAGACCTGAAGCTGACTGCCCAATTTGTGGTCCACTATAAACTAAGCGCATGACCAGGGATCTCTGAAGAAGAAGAAGATAAAGTAAAAGTACACATTCCCCTTCAAGTACAGTGGGCGACGACCTTCGTTTCTCCCTGTAGTAATTGATATGAATGACCCGATGACGAAAGATTTGATTATCGCCCGTTCATATTACCTCTTCTATTTGCGTATATGATTTATTTTATCTACATGCGCAGTACCGTACAAACAAGAGTTCCAACCGAAAGAACTGTATTGTTTGGTCTGCAATATTTCCTATAGTATTTCCGTCTCTCAATGATAACTCTAAGGATCGCAAATGAGGAGCTACGGAGGGATACTAATTACTAGTTAATGATCTTCCGTTGGTTGCTGAAGCTCGCAGTGTGAGCAAAGAATAGTAACACTGCTACCTGCAAGGCATGTCGTAAGAAACGACTGAGGTAGGGGCCAAGGGAAGCTACTCTAGTAGCAGAAATCGAATGTGCTAGGGCCTAATTGTAGGCGCATAACTCGCACAACATGCAATCGCTCTTAGGCTCAGATCATATACAAATCACAAAGAGTGGTTAGTCAGTAGTCGATATGGCGCGTTCGAAGAAGAAGAAGAAGCTTTGTACTCGTTATACTTTTTTCAGTGCAGCTTTCTGTGATAGTCGATGCCAGGACATTCTTGTTCAAGAGAAAAGAACAAATACTTCTATTCTGCAACAGCTTGATATTAAAGAGAACTGGCTATTAAAGAGCATACAATCAAGGAAAATGAGTGCATAGAGAAGATAATGTTGAAGGGAATGGCGCCTGGAAAAATAATGAGAGGAAGACATAGAAGACGATGGCTGCAGGATGTCATTGACGATCTGAGAATGACTGCTGCTGACGCCGGTCAACTTGCACAGAACAGAGAGTTTTTCAGGACTGCTGTCATGGGAGCCAAGTTTTGGTAGGGACAAGCTACTTGATGATAATGACTAAACTTCTATAGAATGTTAACGACCAAAATAATAAACGCTTTCAAAAGCTTGCGTGGTCGTTCACAGTATGCAGTCCGCACTGAAAATTGTTAAGAGACTGGTTTATGGTTGAAACCGGAGTACATCAATGTTATATTTTAGCTCCGCTATATATGGCTTGACAGATATGACAGCCTCCATATAACAAATCAGTTGTGATATCATGTTACAGTATAGTTTCAGATGTGGTAGTTTGAAGTGGGGTTTTTCGTTCTGTAAAGTCTTAGTTACCCCGTCTGTACAAATGTGTACATGATTAAATAATATGCATACACTTTGGTGAAAGTTCGGATGGGCCTGTCCTACATGCCGTAGAGGTATAACGCTCATGAAACGTACTCACGTTCTCGGTACAAACAATACAGATAACAAAGAGAAGTTAACTTGGTTTATGAGAACGAATGCAAACATCTCCGCCATGTTCGACTTGGTCATTGACTGGGGCGTGAGAAAATGTTGCAGGGGGAAAACTGGCATCGATTAGATGGAAAACAAATGAATTTTGCCGATGACATTGACTTGTTAAGTTAAAAACTACTAAGATATGCTTATAGCAATAGATAATTTATCATCCTTAGTGTCAAAAGTTGGACTACAGATAAGCTATGAACAGACAGATAAAATGAAGACGCCTCTGACAAGTAATGCAGATATCCAGAATGATAAAAGTAACAGAGCAGTTCACTTATTTTGGTAGCAATTTTGACTGTGCTGGAAATATCCCCAAAAGAAAATTACAGAGCAAAAGACTGTCGACGCAAAAGGTGGACCTCATAGATAATGCGATGTACGAAAATCAACACATCTGAGGTGGTCAGACTGGATCAGATCAGATCTGGAGAAAATCGTTAGGGTGGCTGCGGTAATACTGAGCAAATAGGCGATTGAGCAAAAACAGGTATATTCAGTATTACATAAGAAGGGAAAAATTAATTATAAGATATAAAAAAACAAAATTTTTCCCTTCTTATGTAATACTGTATATACCTGTCTTTGCTCTATCTACCTCATAGATAACAGAGGCGATAACAAACAGTATTTATGAATCGCACACAAAAGCCCGTTCTCGAAAGCTCTTCTTATCCTGACGCTGTGAGATAAAGCAGGATTAGAGAAAAAAAGAAGAAGTAGCAGAATCTTGTGAAAAGAGATTTAGGGATGCGTTTAAATACAAGAGAAACAAGCGCAAACTCGTAAGGTGTCACAGTACCACACACACTTGCCTATTGACCGTCTGTATCGCGTAAGGTGTCACAGTACCACACACACTTGCCTATTGACCGTCTGTATCGCGTAAGGTGTCACAGTAACACACACACACTTGCCTATTGACCGTCTGTATCGCGTAAGGTGTCACAGTAACACACACACACTTGCCTATTGACCGTCTGTATCGCTTAAGGTGTCACAGTAACACACACACACTTGCCTATTGACCGTCTGTATCGCGTAAGGTGTCACAGTACCACACACACACTTGCCTATTGACCGTCTGTATCGCGTAAGGTGTCACAGTACCACACACACTTGCCTATTGACCGTCTGTATCGCGTAAGGTGTCACAGTACCACACACACTTGCCTATTGACCGTCTGTATCGCGTAAGGTGTCACAGTACCACACACACTTGCCTATTGACCGTCTGTATCGCGTAAGGTGTCACAGTACCACACACACTTGCCTATTGACCGTCTGTATCGCGTAAGGTGTCACAGTACCACACACACACTTGCCTATTGACCGTCTGTATCGCGTAAGGTGTCACAGTAACACACACACTTGCCTATTGACCGTCTGTATCGCGTAAGGTGTCACAGTAACACACACACACTTGCCTATTGACCGTCTGTATCGCGTAAGGTGTCACAGTACCACACACACACTTGCCTATTGACCGTCTGTATCGCGTAAGGTGTCACAGTACCACACACACTTGCCTATTGACCGTCTGTATCGCGTAAGGTGTCACAGTACCACACACACACTTGCCTATTGACCGTCTGTATCGCGTAAGGTGTCACAGTACCACACACACACTTGCCTATTGACCGTCTGTATCGCGTAAGGTGTCACAGTACCACACACACTTGCCTATTGACCGTCTGTATCGCGTAAGGTGTCACAGTAACACACACACACTTGCCTATTGACCTTTATCTGTATCGCGTAAGGTGCAAGAATACTACACACTTGCCTCATTGACCGTCTGTATCGCCAGTATGTTCCAGTCCGTAAGGACAAAGAATAGTAACACTTGACCTACAGGCATGTCAAAGAGGCATCTGGGTCGGGAATATGCTACTAAATAAAAGCGTCGTTGAAATCGGATATGCTACTTGTGGTACAAACTGGTCATAAGCTCAATCACTCTTATGCTTGATCCCTACAAATCACAGAGGGTTAACAACTGGTGGATAGGAGCGTTCGAAGGTGGAGCTCTTATGATCAGATCGCCTACAGATCTCAAAAAGAGTTAACAAGTGTCGATAGGAGCGTGTGAATAAGACGAAACAATGCCGTGTGGTGCTATGATAAAGAGAGGTGGCCGCAATCAGGCGAGGCTGTAAGGGGGCAGCATGAGCAACGAAATCAAAATATAATTTGAAACAATTAAAGGGCGACATTTCGAAGACTTGCATCATACTTAGAAAATATACCGCACGGCCCTGAGAAGAAAAATGTCTTAGGGGATCAGATCACATACAAATCACAGAGAGTATTTAACAAGTGGTCGATATTGAGCGTAAGAAGAAGAAGAAGAAGAAGAAGAAGAAGAAGACGACTGTGGAAAATAAAAAGGCCATATATCATATGATGAGATCCGCGGTAGCGTAGTTGTTAGTGAACTCGCTTCTCAAGGCTGGTGGTCTGGGTTCAACTCCGAAGTGCGCGTGGAATTTTCCCCGAACGCGACGGCTCTCAGGTCGACCCGGCCTCAACTGGGTACCAGACCTGCTCTGGGAAAGTAAAGGCGGCCGGCGTGATGCTGACCACATCACCCATCGTGTGCCGACGGTCAATGAAAATACAGGCCTAACACTGTATTGCCCTATATACCCCAAGGTATGAAAGGGTTCCTTTCTTTTATTTTTAATATCATATGATATAGCAAATAATGTTCTTAATACTCTTATTTTAATTTAATCAGATCGTCTTTGGATACTCTGAATAGCAAACAAAAGCATGCAAACACTGGAAAGTTTTCACGTTTTGCTGATGTAAAGCTGTATACACATTTGCTAAGCTTCTTGTATCGTTATATATTAAATGATCTCCCAGTATAAACATTATTTGTATGACAAAATGTTAGTGTTCTGCCTGACAGTTTGTCCTGGGGCTAAAAGGGAACGTGATGTGAATTGAAATGAGGTGGTAGTGCCAGGAACGCGACACGAATTGAGCATGACCGGACATAATTAGACCAGTAATTACGTTGAAGATTATTGGATGTTAAGGCTTTCACATTAACTAGACATCATTCACTATTGCTATGTTGATACTGTTTAGGCGCCATTGTATTTATCAGACCCGCCCTTTTTGGCATATACATTTAGTTATGTTAAAAAAAAGTACTTTTATGCTACGGACAAGACGTTTTTAACTCTTACAATAGACCCTACCAAAGCATAGAACTACACGCCTAGGGGTGTTGGAGGTTTCTGGGTCTGCAAGAAAGCCGGGTACATCTGGGAAACGGGTGAAAACTCAAAATTCCTGGGGCTCGACAAGAACAACCCTTAAATACGGTAAGTCCCTGACAAATCGTTCGAAGAGTACCAATTCTCAGAAAAGCTACTTCATGAGCCACCTTTTTTAAAGCCTTTCATAATATCAATTTGATACCATTTGTGTATAATTCTTTGCAGAATTCAGCAGAAAAATTGATAAAATACAGCTTTCTTCTTCTTCTGTCAACGCTCCATATCGACCACTTGTCAAACCACTCTTTGTGATTTGTATGTGATCTGAGCCTAAGAGCGATTGTACGTTGTACCAGTTATGCGCCTACAAGTAATCCAGCACACGCGATTTATGCGACGATTTTGATTTATTCGGGCTGCCCGCCTGCCCAGCGTGTTCGTAGCGCGTTGACTACGGGTGACTAGCCCTCTGTGAGTGCGGGTTCAATTCCGCGGGCTGGAAGAAAAGTCACAGGTTCCCCAGATTTACGGTGTTTGTGGCACCGAACCGAAGGGTTACGATGTCCATGGCACCGAGCCGAAGAGCTGAAAACTCAAGTGCTTCTGGATCGAATTTTAAAAATAAATGTATTCGGATACTTCACTAGGTCCCTACCTCAGTCGCCTCTTACGACATGTCTTGTAGGTCGCAGTGTTACTATTCTTTGCTCCTCTTGCGGATTCCGGCAACACACGGGTGGCTTAACTCCACCAATACAATAATCCCCGTCACAAACCGTTCGAAGAGTACAAATTCCGCGAAATGCCACTTCATGAGTCAACATTTTGTATTCTAAAAATCTTTTTATAATATTAATTTGATACTTTTTGTGTATAATTCTTTGCAGAATTTAGTAGACTTCTTCTTTTGTCGTCACACTGCTACCGGGTTGTTGCCCAGTGTCGTGGTTTTCTGTGTTTGTCTTGCGCTGTTCTGGTGGCTTGTGTGATTGTTATTTTTGCTCTTTCCCAAGGTTCTGCTACGCCATCTAACCATCTTTTTCGTGGTCTCCTCTTGCCTTCTTTCCTGATGTTCTGTTGTAGAAGACTTTGTATACCGTGGAGTTTGGATGCATTCTTATTAAGTGGCCAACCACTTCATTCTTTGTTCTCAATGTAATTCAAGCAAGGTTCTGTGCCAACTTTCTTTCTTATGCTGATGTTGGTGACTGTCTTTTCTGGGTTGATAAAATACAGCTTTCAATTATACACATTCTTGTATATCTATTGCTTTACATAAGGAAGTGATAAAAGATTTCGTTAAGAAAAAACAGTGAATTCTGCCAGATACCGCATTAAAACGTGTATTGAGAATTTGTGTAACTTTCTTCTTTTGCGTTCGCCCACTGTAAATTCAAGCGTTAGCCATGACGTCTGCTATGGCGCTTCTGACTGATTTTTGCGTGAAGTCCTGCTTCTACCATTTGACTGGTTCATATGTTCAAATGTACGGTTCCAACTTCACTGCAACGAGTCACCCCATAATTGCTCTGTTCCTGTGCCAACGAAAATCACACAAAATGCTAACAACTGTCTTCTGTGTCGTGAACTAATTCCAAAATGAAACAGCCGTACCGCCACAAAAAGCAACCAGCACCGCATAAATGCATATGGCCGTCGCTAAAGTGTCCATTTCACTGGTGTCCCCGGCTATGAAGGCGTACCATCGCCAACTTCAGAGGTAAATGTATATATTAAGAGTTAAGGCTCAGTACTAGTGACAGACAGGTCCATGCCCTTTCTTAAAAGTAATGGTCCACCAACGTTTGATTATGTTATTCTATAATATCTGCTTTTGCTTTTTCAAATTGATTGATTCTTGAGGGAAATCTGCTTTTCTGTTATCAGTTATGTGAGGACTACCATCATATCACTGTGGACATGCCCATAGGTGCTCCGATCCCCGTCTCAACATATCCAGCAGCGTCCAGCAGCCCAGCTAGCCAGTTCGATGTTGATTAATCATTTATTTTCTATAATTTTTGGTATGTCGTTAGTTTCGCGATGCACCAATATCGACACGCATTTCTAGCGAAACACATAATAACCAACAAAGTACTGTAGTTTTACAAAATATAAAAGCAAATGACAATACACAGAAACGTTTCGACCAAAAGGTCTTTATCAAGCAAACGAAACATCAGGAGTGCGAATTTCACACACACCACATTTAGACTACTACAGACGCCGAGTGGTTACCGGGGCCCAAATTTGGGGTATAAAGAATAGAACCATGTTACCTGCACACATGCCGTAAGAGGCGTCTAAGGAGGTTTAGCTGAAATCGGATACACATGTCCTAAACGTGCAGAAATCTATGCGTTTAGGGGCCTACCAAACCAATGTGCAACGTAAACACGTTCTTGGCAATGATCAAACATATCACAAAGAGTGATTAAAATTGGTCGTAAAGAACGAACGCAAAGAAGAAGAAGAAAAGACTACTAGAGAGATTCCAACAGGAATAAAATGAAAATATGTGACTAAAAAGGAATAACGAAATAAATACAGAAATACTAGAAGTGGAAAAAGAAGAGAAATAATAAAAAATCAAGTAAATATATAACTTATATACATTTAACATATACATATATAGAATATGGAGCATGATAAGAGAAACGCATTTCTCTCAATCTAGTCAGCGCTCTGAACTCACAACGCTAAAATTCGTCTGTTCGGAAAGACTTCCATTACGTTATATCATTTCGTTAATTGCCTTGCTCTCGTAGCAGTGACAGTCAATCTATCAGCTCGTTCATTGCCTCTGATACTGACGTGCCCAGGGAGGCAAATTAGGTATTTCTTTGATACCAGCTGTGACAGTACTTCTACCCATCTATATGGGTATATGTTGCATGTATTCAAGTTATATATTTACTAGATTTTTCATTGTTTCTCTTCCGTTCTTTCTAGTTTTTATGTGTGTTTTTGTGTTACATTTATTTCGTTATTCGTTTTATTCCTGATTTTCATTAGAAACGTTTGTATTTGGTCGTCCATTTGTTTTAAATGTGTCACTCCTGTTGTTCGTTTGCTTGAGAAAGGCCTTGTTGGTCGAAACGCTGCTATATTTTGTCATTGTTTTTGTAATTTGTAAAACTACAGTACTTTGTCATGACGTGTTTTGTCAATCAAATAGTTTTACTGCAGTATCCCCTATTTTGTGAATAGTTCTATCCAGCGTCATCTCACAATTCCTGGCTGGACTTCACGTCTTTCGACTTTGCAAAACGAGTCACGACAGAGATGACAGGGTTTGCAGGGATTGCTGGGGGTAACAAGAAGAGACCGGTTGAGAAATGAAGACATCAGGAAAAAAGTGGGTACAACATCAGTTCTGAACTTCATCAAGAAACAACAAATGAAATGGTTAGGCCACATAAGCAGATTACCAACAGACAGTTCGCTTCAAAGAGGAAATGTTTCTCCGATACAATGGATACAAAGCACAAAGCCAGCTATGCAAAAGGTGGACCTCAGAGATAACAGAGGCGACGAAAGACACTATTTACAAAGCGCACGCTAATGCTCGTTCTAGAAATCTCTTCTTAATCTGACGCTGTGAGGCAAAACAGGATTGGAGAAAAAGAAAAAAGAATGCAATTCTTTTGTGTTCTTCTTCTTCTTCTTTGCGTTCGTTCTTTACAACTAATTTTAATCACTCTTTGTGATATGTTTGATCTTTGCAAGAACGTGTATACGTTGCACATTGGTTATGTAGGCCCCTAAACGCATAGACTTCTACACGTTTAGGACACATGCATCCGATTTCAGCCAAACCTCCTTAGACGCCTCTTACGACATGCATGGCAGGTAACAGTGGTTCTATTCTTTACACCCTAAATTTGGGCCCCGGTTACCACTCAGGTGTCTTTTCTGTTGTTTTTATTTTGTTGACTTATTCTATAGCTTTTCGCTCCAGGGGTAATCGGTTCGATTCCATCTGTGATGTATCGGGATATATTTTCCAGGATCCGTGATCTACAGTAGATGGATTGGTTCTGTAGAAAAGACGATAAAACTTATGTCCGGAGTGCAATGAAGATATTCCAAACTGAAAATGAAACTGATAAAACTTATGTCCCTTGTTCCCGTTGAGCAAGGTAAAGAACTTTTAGAATTTAAATATCGACAAAAGTAGACTGCAAAGCTGCTGGTAGGATACAATTCATTCTTCTACTTCAAGCGCTCCATATCGACCACTTGTTAAACTACTCTTTGTGATTTGTATATGATCTGAGCCTAGGAGTAATTGATCATTCTGCCAGTAATGCCCCTGCAAGTAGACCAGCACATCCGATTTCTGCGACGCTTTTTAGTTACTAGGTAGCTTCCATTACCCCTACCTTAGTCGTCTCTTACGACATGCCGTGTAGGTCACAGTGTTACTATTCTTTGCCCCCTTGTGAGTCCTGGTAATACAGAAATGTTTCACAATCTTCAAAATTACAACGGAGACCCTCGCATGTGCTACTGAGTTAATGCATTGTCGCTGATATCTCCCTGCGTAATAAAGAGATCAGATCACACATGGTTTACTCCCCGAAGTGCAATAATGATGGTCCTATCAATCAATCAAACTATGATGTCGCTAGTCCTCCACTTCCTTACGCCATTATGTGTCATGGAACATCATTTATCATTTCAAAACTATTGTTATTCTGTCCCTCAATGATATTTTCTTCTGAATGTAAAACCCATCTTCAGTTGCCCTTAACGACATTCTACTGCCGCAGTTGGGGATCAGACGGTCAAGGTGACTCAACACAAGACACAATACACCACAATACAATACCTGACACTACCCGTCCCTCCTGCTACGGTTTTAAATCTCAGGACGGGGTGCCAGGTTTACTAGCTGAAGTGTCCGGATCTGGGTGCCCCTGTGATGTATGACCTGTCTTAAATGTCGTCTACTGTCGACCTCTGCCATATAGTGCACGTGGGTAGCTTAACACTGTGTGTGTTCTGAATATTCACAATATATATATGAGACTGCAGTAAAACTATTTGATTGACAAAACACGTAATCACAAAGTACTGTAGTTTTACAAATTACAAAAACAATGGCAAAATACAGCAACGTTTCGACCAACAAGGCCTTTATCAAGCAAACGAACAACAGGAGTGACAAATTTAAAAATAAAACAAATGGACGACCACATACAAACGTTGCTCATTACTAAATTTCATCAAGAAACAACAAATTAAATGGTTCGGCTACATAAGCAGATTACCAACAGACAGTGCACCTCAAAGAGCGATGTTGCTCCGATACAATGGATACAAAGCAAAAGGCTGGCCAATAAAAAACATTAGAAACGTTTGTATGTAGTCGTCCATTTGTTTTGTTTTTTTAATTTGTCACTCATGTTGTTCATTTGCTTGATAAAGGCCTTGTTGGTCGAAACGATGCTGTATTTTGTCATTGTTTTTGTAATTTGTAAAACTACAGTACTTTGTGATTACGTGTTTTTTGTTCTGATCGCTGTTGAGGGAGCGTAATCGCTTGAAATTTAAACAGTCGCAGACATTGACTTTATATATATGGTGTTTATAAAGTCGCTGTACATTCTTCTTCTTCTTCTAACGCTCTATATCGACCACTTCTTAACCACTCTGTGTGATTTGTATGTGATCTGAACCTAAGAGGGATTGTACGTTGTGCCAGTTATGCGCCTACAAGTAGGCCTCACATCCGATTTCTCGTTCTTTTTACTGGTACAAGCCAAAATGCCCTTTTAGTCATGACTTTTGTTTCCCCAGCAACACTTAGGCGTGATATAGCGCCAATACGCGTCGATCCATCTCTAAACAAGCTCACTTTCATGGAAACTTGCCATATACGCAAGCTCAGATGAAATCTTCAGGTCATCGGTAGCCATCCGATCATGTTCCTCTGATGATCGTAGCCGATTTGCGCTGGAGTATCGCTTTATTTCGTTATATGGTACATTGCGACCTCATGGACTCAACGCTCTACATTCCTATGCTTCTTAGTATTTTCTCTTCCCATGCTCCATATTCTATATGTGTATATGTTAAATGTATAAAAGTTATATATTGACTTGATTTTTGTATTGTTTCTCTTCTTTTTCCACATCTAGCTTTTCTGCATTTATTTCGTTATTTGTTTTTAGTCACAGATTTTCATTTTATGCCTATTGGAATATCTGTCGTAGTCTATGTAGTGTGCTGTGAAATTCATCACTCCTGTTGTATCGTTTGCTCGATAAAGGCCTTTTGGTCGAAACGTTGCTGTGTATTGTCCTTGCTTTCGTATTTTGTAAAACTACAGTACTTTGTTATTACGTGTTTCGCCAATTTACTAGGTAGTTTCCTAGGTCCTACACCAGTCGCCTCTTACGTCGCAGTCATTGCAGTGGTACTATTATTTGCTTCTCTTGCGGGCCCCTGGCCCCACAAGGCGGGTGTGCAGTGAATTTTGAAAATTTTTAATAATTACTCAGAAATGGTGGAAATTTATGACATAATATTCTGAGTTCCACAATCCTGTATGCAGCAGTACACAAAAAGCCGTTGTTATATTCACGATTTCATTGCTGAAATCAAATGGTGTTAACTATTGAAAACTGGACATTTTTGATAGAACGTGCCAGAGGCGAGTGAAAACATTGTCTTGAGGCCCATGGTGGACATTTTCAACACATGCTTAGACACAACTTGTCGTGTTCATAGCTACTTTACCGAATACAAACCAGCCAAGCGCAGTATTATCTAGATCAGAGTTTCCCAAAGTGGGGGTACCGCTCCCAGTGGGCACTGAAGCGTTCTGGGGAGGGATAGTGGGTTCAGAAGAATGTGGGAGGTGTTCAGGCGATTAGGGGTCGGTGGCTCCTTCAAGAAGAGATTAATAATAAATATTTTAAAATAAATTATTTTCGTGATTTTGCGATTGAATACTCATTTAAAATTTGAATTCTGCATTTTAATTCATCTTATGTCCGTCTTGCGCGATCCATTTTTATCATCAATTTTCTATTTCATGCATAAAATCATTTCAAAATTGACCATGTATGACAGGAATATATATCAATTTTCTGTCAAAGAGAAAATAGAGCATGTATATATATATATATAGGGGGTCGGCAAACTGTTATAATGAGGAGGGGGCGTTGCAAAATCTACGATCTTCTTTTTCTTCTTTGCGTTCGTTATTTACGACCAATTTTAATCACTCTTTGTGATATGTTTGATCTTTGCCAAGAACGTGTATACGTTGCACATTGGTTTGTAGGGCCCTAAACGCATAGACTTCTACACGTTTAGGACACATGCATCCAGTCTCAGCCAAACCTCCTAAATCGCCTCTTACGACATGTGTGGCAGGTAACAGTGGTTCTATTCTTTACACCCCAAATTTGGGTCCTGGTAACCACTCGGGCGAATCTACGATCAAAGACCATGGGCATTCAGATAAACATTTTACAGTGGAGGCGATGGGAGGGGGAGGGGGGGAGAATAAAATGAATTTTTTTAATGGATACTGTGCAATAATGGATAGGACCAGATTCGCATAAAATTGTTTTATTAAAAGGCTATTTTTCATGGGAAGGAGTGGCCCTTACCGAAACCTATGTACGCCCATGTCATAGAAATTTGATCCATTTAATAATTTTATTCAAAAATGATGTTCACCTGATCAAAGTAAAAGGCTTGCCGGATATGGTCCGAGGGTCAGGAGGCTGGACATGACTGCTTTACTAGACTATATTCCCACGCTTCGGTACCCCATGATAAAATATGCAGTCTTCGTTTCTATTATGATGTGACGTCTTTGCTAAGCTTTCAGGAGCGTCTACCTTAGCATATTTGTGTTTGCTTTCTAAAGCCCCAACGTCAAAATAACCAATCCTTAACATTTTAGTTTTAAAAAACCCATACCGACCCAATAGTTGATGTAGCAAAATACTTTTGAATCCAGCATTGAGTCGAACGAAAATAGCCACAACACAGTTGGTCAATTGAAGAGGAATTAATTTTACGTTATACAGGAACGCCTGCCCAGAGTGTTCGTAGCGCGTTGGACGACGGGTGACAAGCCCTCTGTGAGTACGGTTCAATTCCGCGTGCTGGCAGAAAAGTCCCAGGTTCTCCAGATTTACGGTGTTCGTGGCACTGAACCGACGGGTTACGTATGATGTCCATGCCACCGAGCCGAAGAGCTGAAAGCTCAAGTGTTTCTGGATTGAAAAAAAAAGAGGGAAAAAAATACCTATACAGCTCTAGAGGCAAGAAATATCGGAATCAATTCCATGGAAAAGATTGAGCCCAGGACAGAGCGATATGGAGAAATTACTCGCAAACCCTATGTAAATTTAAACGGTACAAGAGGAATATAATTTTTTTTTTTTCCAATCCAGAAGCACTTGAGCTTTTCAGCTCTTCGGCTCGGTGCCATGGACATCGTAACCTTCGGTTCGGTGCCACGAACACCGTAAATCTGGGGAACCTGTGGCTTTTTCTGCCATCCCGCGGAATTGAACCGCACACACAGAGGGATAGTCACCCGTAGTTCAACGCGCTACGAACACGCTGGGCAGACGCGCAAGAGGAATATATATATATATATGAAAATTTAACTCGTTGTCTATCCTTTACAAGACCTTGCCATCAACAACAGTAAACTAGTCCATTTTTTCTAGGCACCACTTATACGTCCAGTAGTTTGCCATTTCTTTCTGAACGGTGAGGTCTATTGTTACCGTTCGTAAAAATCCACGCCGAACACGTTTGCTTCCAAAATGCCTTCCGCGGAGTTTGAACCAGGTGCGCCTGGTTTGTAATTGAGCTCACTGTCGCTTAAGCTGCAGACGTACACACACACACACACACATATATATATACATATTATATAAATATATACATATATATACAGCTCTAATGTTGTTAAAAGCTCTACTGTCGCTTGTCATATGTCGCTCCTGGGTAAGCTGAGAAGCAACATGTGGCCACACCCAGTCGACCTGAAAACTAAGCTTTGAGGAAATCTGACAGACCTGAAGCTGACTGCCCAGTTTGTGGTCCACTGTAAATTAAGCGCATGACCAGATATCGCTGAAGAAAATGAAGATATGTCGCTTTATATGTTCAAATCCATCCTTGTTCCACAGTTTTGACATATCTGTCTTCATTTATTTGTTTATGTGTGCATGATATACGGGAAGTTCTTCTGTAACTCACCATCTCAAAGACTATACCATTGTTATCCAGTTTCGGTATTCTCTGTGACGCCCGGGCACTGTACTCGCATCTCGCTTCAAATGTTCTCGGTTCACTTCCCAAATGGTTAGATCTTACTATGTTTCCAATGAACCGTAATCCCAATGTCGGTGAGAAATTGGTTTACAGACAAATAGATGACTTCATTGCATCGGCTTTCCGGTATGGCGTCTTTTTCTTTTCTTTCAATCCTTATGCTCAGCGTCAGTGAAGAGATTTCTAAACGGCCTAGTATGCGCTTCGTGATAGTCCTTTCGTCGCCTCTATCTCTGAGTCCATTTGCGCCTTGTTTGTACCATGACGCAGCATTGCTATTCATGCGAGGTAACGCTATGACTAACCATTTAATTTTTGTTGATGAAGTCTATACTGATTTGCACTTTCTGATACGTCCTTTCTGCAAATTACCGACAGTGTTGAAAACACATTCCGTTTATCTATCTATCTACATTTGGTAAGCATCGTGGGGCGATTTAGTTTTATAACTTGTGCCAGATGTGTTGCGCTTGATGTTGTCAGTCCATGCTTTCGCAGGGACTCTGAGATGTTATCTATCCATCGTATTCTTGGCCTGCCTACACATTCCGTATCTCCAACAAATATCTTCTTCTTCTTGTCGATCGTTCTTTTCGGCCATTTTGATCATTCCTATTGTGATATATAAACAGTCTACATAGAGAACGGTTGTGATTCGTCACATCGTCAGTGCCATTTGGAGCTCTGGTGTTTATCCTTCGGCGATGTGTCCGGTTTCAACCAGCATTTACTGGGTTCGCTCTTCGTCAGCCTTTGGCTGTCCCCAGCCGACCTACAAGGCTGCAGGTTCCAGCAAATATCATTGGGATCTCATGAATAAGCTACAAATGTGAATCAGTCCGGATTCAAACTCACAACCTTCAGAACATCATGCAAACTTCTTAATCACTTCGGCACAGAGACCCCCGATTTGCAATGTCGGCCAAGATCGAGTTAGTAATCCCGTCGGAGACTGACATTAAACGGTAAATCCCCTCTATAAATAAAATACACAAACCAAACTTTGATAGCGTAAAATTGATAACAGTTTTCGAATATAAGTTATATAGAAGAGTTCTCCGTATATCTTGGACAGAGAAGAGAACAAATAGATCTATCTAGAAAGAACTCGAAATCAAAGAAAACTGGCTGATGCTACAAATACGAAAGAGAAAATTGAGATATTTTGGACAAATAAAAAGACATGAAGGGCTGTAGAAGACCATCATGGAAGGAGGCATACCGACAAAGAGAAGAAGAGGAAGACCACGGAGAAGATGGATTCAGGGTGTAATTGAGGGTCTGAACATGACGGCTGCAGAGGCAGGACATCTGGCCTATGAGAGAGAGAAGTTCTGGAGGACTGTTGGGGTGGCAAAGTTCTGCTCAGGACAAGCTATTTGATGCTGATGATGATGAGGCTGGAAAGCAGCTGCCTGATAAACTAAATAGTAACACTTAATAAAAACTTCTTATACGTTTTCACTTCCATCAAAATTATAAAGTTAACTTCGATGCTGCTACGGAGTTTGAGAACTATTGTTGAGATTTTCATGTGTAGAAAAGATCGGAGTATTCGGGGATATTTACATACGTCCTACATATGAATCAATATCTACATGTGTATGTGGACAGACAGATGATACATCCTGCAAGATTGTCACCTGATGAATCAACTGCGGAAAGAATACTGGCCAACACAGAGCATACAGACAGACATCAACACAGACAGACATCAACACAGACAGACATCCAAGCAAATCCAAACTGTTTGGAAGCCTTGATGAACTAACAAACACAACAACATACATACATAGAACAGGACTCATTGTGTAAACATTCGCCTGTGTGTTGCCGGAGGCTTGCAAGGGGAGTAGAGATTAGTAACACTGCGACCTACAAGGCATGTTGTAAGAGGCGACTTCGGTAGGGGTATAGGGAAGCTACCCTAGTAAATAAAACGCGTTGCGGAAATCGGATGTGTTGGCCTACTTGTAGGTACATAACTGGCACAACGTATAATCGCTCTTAGGCTCAGACCAGAGCCAACTATAAACTTATGGCCTTCGGACTCAGGTAAGAATTATGGGAAATCAGACCCAACTACACCACGTGACCTCGCATTCCAGTATTGGTGTATATAGCCAAATTCATTTTAAATCAACACAAAATGCTAGATCAAGTTAAATTATGCAACAAGTTAAGTTTAACAATAAGGAATATCATATTATGAATATTTTTCACCAATAAATAACCAAAGACTCACAGAATTGAGTAAAATTGCAAAAAAAGCTTGCAGTGTTCTTTCAAACATCTATATTTTCCGGCCCCCTTTTCTGATCTAGGTCAGGAGTCCCAGTCAGTTATCTGGCCTAGTTATCTAGAGTTGCCTGTGCTCAGACACAACCAGCTCTAAAATTGGGCCGTATAACTGACCTGAAAACAGTGACCTAGTTAGAGTGGGGGCTGATGTTATTTATGTTTGATAGAACACTGAAAACATTTTTGCAATTTAACTCAATTCTGTGAGTCTATGGTTATTTATTGGTGAAAATGTTCATAATTCTGATATTCCTTATTGTTAAACTTAACTTGTTACATCATATAACATTGATTTAGCATTTTGTGTTGATTTTAAACTGAATTCGTCTATATACAACAAAACTGGAATGCGATGTCACGCAACGGTTGTGATCATATTTTCTAGAACTTTTACCCGAGTTCGCCAGCCGTATGAGTTTATAGTTGGTTGTGGCTCAGATCACATACAATTCACTAAGAGTTGTTTAACAATTGGTCGATATGGAGCGTTCTACAAAAAAGAAGAAGCGTAGACATTGAACAAGAGTAAACGAAAAGAAGAAGAAGATCAACCAATTAATCAGTCTCGTCCAACTGCTTATTCAGCGTTCATGCTTATCCAGAATGTGAAATGAAAAACAAATGTTGAAATTACTTAAATTGTTCATTAAATGAGAGAATGATGGTGCATTTTATGATGTGCTTGCTAATGTCGCTGTTCATAGTTACTAAATCAAGATTACGTGAGTACAAGTATTCATACAATGTAGGAACCGTACGCAATGTCATTCGAACTTTACTTTCATGCATTTCAAAGTGATTGTTATTATTTTAAAACAATATTTCTTTAGTGTATATTTGAATTTATATCTAAATATTTGAATACGTAATTTGATTTCACGTATTTGACAAAAATTTTTACCATCTTCAAAATTTCATAGGACCTTTGCCGGTCTACTGATGCAGAACTTGTGCACTACCACTGAGGTCGTCTTCTGTGAGATAAATATTGGATCGTTGTTACATGTGTGACTCTTCAAAGGTTAAAGATTATAACAGATAACGCTTATTGATTGATTGATTGATTGATTGATAAGACCATCATTATTGAACTTCGGTGAGTAACCATATGTGCTCTGATCTCTTTCTTACACAGGAAGATCTCAGCTGCAGTGCACGAACTCTGTAGCACCGGCCAGGGTCCCGGATGTAATTTTAGAGATGGTGAGGATATTTTTGTATAAATTTTATTTTTAATTCCGTCCTGCTCTTCTAGATTTTGAACTGCTAAGGGTTCTTCTACGTACTCAAATTGAACACGGGACCTACGTTTTATCGTGCTTCTCCGATAGGACTAGGAACTCGATCTCATTTACACTGAGATCAGGGATATCTGGAAGCATATCCAGATGACTTCACGAGGGAGCGAACCTGGTACATTTGACCCGAGAGACGGGACCTACGTTTTATCGTGCTTCTCCGATAGGACTAGGAACTCGATCTCATCTACACTGAGATCAGGGATATCTGGAAGCATATCCAGATGACTTCACGAGCAAGCGAACCTGGTACATTTGACCCTAGAGACGAGCACCTAACCGATACGCCACATAGACCCATAAGCAGATAACGCAAGGGACGACTGCGTATTACATATATCGATGGGTCTGTGCATCGTGGAGAAAAGTCATGCTGGAACTACATAGCTGGTGAGTATAATAGGAACATTGCAGAGCAGAAAGTAGCATACAGGACAACTCCTTCTAGTGTGAGGGTGGAGGTTGAAGTCATTACTGCTTTCCTACAGTGGCTCTCAGAAGCTCCGTTTACTGGAGCCTTTGCTGTGTCCTTAGCAGTTTCTTCGGAAAGTTTAAAATTATAGTTTGTGATATTAGTATGTCGTTTAGTTAAGCTTTCAAACTTCACTAGTAAACGTGTATCTACTGTCCTGTATATGCGGGTGTTCACGGTAATTAGACAATTGGCAGACTTGCTGCATCAACAGTATCAATCGTCAGATTTGAAGATAAAAAAACAAAACTGGGACACATTTCGGTTTATCGACGACTGCCTCAAAAGACTCAAGTGATTCGGCCATCTAATGAGAATGGAACCACATTTACTACCATCACGTGCCTATAATAATCGACATTCAGGCGCAGAGCACGAGGCAGGCCAAGAACACGATGGATAGATAATATCTCAGAGTCCCTGCGAAGCATGGACTAACAACGTCAAGCGCAACACACTTGGCACAAGATAGGAAACTCTCCCCACGACGCTTCACGGCAAAATGTGGTTAAGATAAGATAAGATAATACGCCTGCCTGTCGGATGAAGACATTAAAATTAATATCGAATCTATCAGCAAAATGTGGAGTTTGGAATTACACGTTGTGCTGGTAAAAATTATATCATTATAATATAAAATGACATTTCACACAATTTACACTAGTATACTAGAAGCTCTCTACAAAAGTAAATAAACTAGCAGGCACAATTCTTTAAATTTAAAACAAATCTCACACGATGAATAATCAACCTAACTAGGAACTTCTAATGCATACATGTCCATATTTATTACTAGGAGCTGATTCGTCTGAAGACATCACTTTTTCTGTCTCGCATAGCATGAAATAGAATATAAAGGTGTGCTGAATAATCACCGCACGCATACCCGGCGATTTGCTGTTTCTAAGCCATGTGCTAAATTTATAGCTTTCATCGAGGATAAAAGAGTTATTTAAGCAAAAATTACCAAAACTGACTGAAATTATTCTTCTTCAAAAAACTGCGAAATAGTTAATCTTTTAAATAATAAATGTATCATCTTCTTTCTGTTTTCGTCACACTATTATCGCGTTCTTGTCCAGTGTGGTGGTTTTGTTTTTGTCTTGCGCTGCTCTAGTGACGCGGGTGATAGTTAATTTTGCTTTTTGACAGGATGCTGCCATGATATCTTACCATATTTTTTCGTGGTCTATCTCTCGCCTTCTTACCTGAAGTACTATCTCTCGCCTTCTTACCTGAAGTACTACTGTAGAAGACTCTGTATGACGACGACAGGGGGGTATGATTGCATTCTTATTAACTCAATGTAATTCAAGCAAGTTTCTGTCCCAACTTTCTTACTTATGTTGATAACTGTGCTTTGCTCATTGTCCGTGTTTGGTTCTGGTAACACAGAGTTGGCATTATTTTTCATAACATACTATTTAACAATTACTGTTGGTAGTTTCACTTAGGTGTGCGGTTTACACCTGGCCCACAGAGAATATGCACCACTGATAACAACCAGAGCGTAGTTGGACATTTCTAAGCAGGGAATGACAATAGCTAACTACCTGTTTCAAGTCTTGATTTGTAGTATACAAGAGGTGGCCCACTGATCGCTTCGTCGCAATCGCTAATTAAAAAATACCAAATACTTTTTTCTTAAAGAGCCCACCTTGCTAGTCTGCTCGTGAACCTGGTCGACACACCTGGATTCTACCTAAGTGTTATTACAGCCCTGAATCCGGTATAGTTTGTTGTCACAAGAGAACTAGTCAAGGAGGGAAAGATGGAGGAAAGGAAAGACACAATCTACGTTACTAGATAGAGTGACGAGTGGAGAGAGGTGACGTGGAATGAGTCACCAAAGTTTAACTAAAGTTGAAGATTTTTAAAAAGTCAGCGTGGAACAGGTCCACCACAGGGACCGTTTGTACTACAACTTCCACTCCGACTCGTGTGGGGCAGGGACCTAGAGATTGCGAGGGCTGTCTGTATTTCTAACTATGACCTGGATTAAGCTGTACAGCAGGTACGCGTTCGGCTCTCAATGCTGGTTTGTGTTCAGGCAGTGCCTAATGTGCTAGATATGACTTGCTGCTGTTTTGTTGACATGTTCATTGGAATATCTTTATGTGTCAAACAGCTGTGTCTTTTACCTTGATAAATTCACGTTGATTACACCAGGTGGGACCTTATATATAGAATTAACATAAGCCGTGTCAAAAACTGCCACACACTAAGAAAAACATAGACAATGTGTGCGATTTATTACCGTGTATATAACAATAATAATTTAATATATTCATTGTTCAGTGCACCCTAGCTATTGTGAATGGATATAATTAAATAACTTGTATACACGTTTCTGAACTGTTTAAACTGATGACGAAGAAGAAGTAGAAGAAAGTGAGGAGAATAAAGAACAGAAGTAGATAATTAAGTGATTTCTACCCGTAATCAGATTTTGTTTTATTTTCGTCCGCTTTGAAATCACACAGTCATGGTACTTATATGGATAACTCTAACTGATATTTGCGTGAAGACTTGATTTCTTTATGACAAGTGTACCTCATGCAAGTATACGACTTCAGATAACTTAGTTCTAATCTGTGAGTAGATATAGAAAGGAGATTCGTTATTAAGAAGGTATACTATAAGTGAAAACTTAGAAGATATAAGTAAAGATTTCAATACTAGAATCCAACAAATTAAGAATGATTAGAATGCCAAGTCATAAACTCATTTATTGTGTGAATAACAAAAAAATATTTTGAATTTCTTTTTGATAGAATCGATATTTCTTGAGTGAATGTATAGACAAAGTAGGTTACTGATTCTTTTGTTTGAGTTTTGAATTTTATAAAACGTTGGTAATTCTTCTTAATTTTATATTTTTCTGGGTTTTTTTTTGTAGTTAGGCATCTCATGTTAAACTGACGATCGGTTTCCGAGATAGTGCATGCTTGATATGCTGGGCTATTGAGGAGTTTAAAGATGTATGTAACTCCATCAATCCTCTTTTTCTACCTCTTCCTCTTGATGATTTCATTTTCAAGTTGTACGCGCTTACAACTGATGTTGTAGTTAGATTCATTCTCACCAAGTGGCCAAGCCATTTGAGTCTCTGTTTTTCAATGAATCTAGCAACCCTCGTTGTTCTGACTGTTTTTTCTAATTTCTTCAATTCTTATATGGTCTCTTTTTGTTTTATTTACCAGCTTTCCTCAAGCATCTCATTTCCCCGGTGATAATTTTCCTTTCTTGTTCTTTTGTCAGTGCCCAATTGTAATTCTTAGTGTCTTCTTAATAAGTTTTTTTGAAGTTAGTGATGCAGTATTTATATTTGGATATTATTCTTCTTCTTTGCGTTCGTTCTTTACGACCAATTTTAATCACTCTTTGTGACATGTTTGATCTTTGTCAAGAACGTGTATACGTTGCACATTGGTTTGGTAGGCCCTAAACGCATAGACTTCTACACATTTAGGACACATGCATCCGATTTCAGCCAAACCTCCTTAGACGCCTCTTACGACATGCGTGGCAGGTAACAGTGGTTCTATTCTTTACAACCCAAATTTGGGCCCGGTAACCACTCGGGCGATTTGGATATTAAATAATGCTGTTAACTTTTAATTTAAATGAAGATTTTGCAATTTATTAACGATGATGCTGGTCGATGTATGCGTGTGTGGTTTGTCTCAAAGTTATTCCTTCCCATGTCTATGCTTTCTTTAATTTAAAACTTTTTCATTACCCTGCATTAAAAAAAAAGGGTTTAAAAGTCGAAGGATTGACTTTTTTTCTTTCTTTTTTTTTTCTTTCGTCTGCTTTCAACTCAGACGAAGTTTCATCTCAGAAACTGATTTTTGCGTGAAAATCCGTTTTTCCAATTTCTTACAATGGCTGCAACGTGCACATTGTAAATTACTTTACACTGGCAGCCGTGTGCTCAATGTACTCGTAATTAGTGTTACAGGCAGATTTTCTCCGATTTCAGAGGTACTCACGTTATCGTCCTGAGTAAGACCAGGGACTCGAACAAATGCCGGACAGTAGGTTCGAACCCGAGCTATGAGGCGTCTCACAGCTAGCAGGCCGAGCTACTATCAACTAGTCTAGGCAGTCCCCCGAAGGATTGACTTAATTGCACTGGGTTTTACCCCATACGGCTCGGTCCCTCTCCGCAGAAATGGCACGCCAGCTGCCGAGAGTATTGCACAAAGCACGAACTTCGTAGCTCCAGTGCTCCAGAAACAATCCTAGGGGTCTCTGGAAAAAACTGCACTCGTGAACAGAAGCAAGTTATTTATCTGGGTATGTTCTTCTTCTTCTTCAAACGCTCCATATTGACCACTTATTAACCACTCTTTGTGATTTGTATGTGATCTTAGCCTGAGAACGATTCTACGTTTTGCCAGTTATGCACCTATAAGTAAGCCAGCATATCCGATTTATGCTACGCTTTTCATTTACTAGGTAACTTCCCAGGCACCTACCTCAGTCGTCTCTTAGACATGCCTTGTAGGTCAAAGTGTGACTATTTGTTGCTCCCCATGTTAGTCCCAGCAACACACGGGTGCCATCTTGAAATAAACAATGCCTATGTTGATTGATAGGACCATCATCATTGCACTTTGGTGAGTAACCATGTGTGCTCGATCTCTTTCTTACACAGGAATATCTCAGCTGCAATGCACGAGCTCTGTAGTACCAGCGAGAGTCCCCGATGTAATTTTGATGTTTTGTAGGAATTAAATGTAACATTTTTTTCGAAAGAATTTTGCCATGACGGTGGTTTTCTACTGTTCTTCTCTATTTTGAACTGTCAACGGTTCTTTTACGTATTCAAATTTAACACGGGAGCTACGTTTTATCGTCCGTCTCCGATATTAAATCTCTGTCTCTCGCGATCCCTGCCTAGACTGATGAACCAAATTTTATCATGAATTTTACTGTTGCTTTTAGGGACTCCGTCTCTCCATACAGCTTCTAGCGAAGCTCTGTGTTATCGGGCGAAGTTTCTTTTCTCAGGCCTGCTAACAGCTGGCAGTCTTGCAGTATGTGCTCTGCCGTCATGTCCGTCTTTTCACAGTGGCACAGGCTATAGGAATTCGATCTTACCTACACTGAGATCAGGGATCTCTGGAAAAATATCCAGATGCCTCCTCAAGGAAATGAACCGAGTACCTTTGGCACGAGAGACGAGCACGTAGCAATGTTACTAATTGTAGTTTAAGTCTCAGATTGTTCAGATTGATCTCAATTGTTCTTCCATTTCTTCCCTCATAAGCTAGCTACTACTGATCTGTAACTGGTACTCTTCATTGATGCCGCCACTGTAACAAATACAGATGTAATGAACCTACCAGACTGCCTCCTTATTTGGATTACTACTCTGATTTCTTAACACGAGAGACGAGCACCTAGCAATGTTACTAATTGTAGTTTAAGTCTCAGATTGTTCAGATTGATCTCAATTGTTCTTCCATTTCTTCCCTCATAAGCTAGCTACTACTGATCTGTAACTGGTACTCTTCATTGATGCCGCCACTGTAACAAATACAGATGTAATGAACCTACCAGACTGCCTCCTTATTTGGATTACTACTCTGATTTCTTAACACGAGAGACGAGCACCTAGCAATGTTACTAATTGTAGTTTAAGTCTCAGATTGTTCAGATTGATCTCAATTGTTCTTCCATTTCTTCCCTCATAAGCTAGCTACTACTGATCTGTAACTGGTACTCTTCATTGATGCCGCCACTGTAACAAATACAGATGTAATGAACCTACCAGACTGCCTCCTTATTTGGATTACTACTCTGATTTCTTAACATTGGATTTATTTGCTAAAGGAGTACCCACAAACTTACAGACTGCAACAATGGAGTACGTAAACACAAGCAAAGGTAAGATAAATTAATAGTTAAAGAAAAAAAAAGTACTCGAATGATTGATGAACATAGATTAACTGAAAGGAGTAGCACGCTTATATATACACACACAAAAAGATAAAGAGCATGTGTCAGTATGGTTTGACTTTATTTTGTTCAATCTCTTAGTCAAATGACATTTGGTTTCAATTCTAGTTAGTTTGTCTTGACATAACTTGTGTCTCCAATGACAGTGAGTCATACTATATAAGTCTTTGAAATGAATAGGATGTTTAAATGTGTGTTTTTAAAAATAAAGGTTATTCCCTTTTCAACTATTACTATTCCCATGACATTGTGATTTCAACATAAATTAACTACCCGTTGCGTAGATATTGTGCCGTGTCTTATATTTATTTTGTGAAATCACCATGAGATACAAGATATTAAATATGAATAGTTCTTTCAGCTTTTTTGTAGGCCTAGGTCTTCAATAAACGTCTCTCTTTCAATTATGTTTTTTGCTATCATTTATATATATTTCCATTGATCTTTATTTTTAGTCTTTCTTCTTCTTCTTCTTTGCGTTCGTTCTTTACGACTAATTTTAATCACTCTTTATGATATGTTTGATCTTTGACAAGAACGTGTATACGTTGCACATTGGTTTGGTAGGCCCCTAAACGCATAGATTTCTACACATTTAGGACACGTGCATCCGATTTCATCCAAACCTCCTCAGTCGCCTCTTACGACATGCGTGGCAGGTAACAGTGGTTCTATTCTTTACACCCCAAATTTAGGTCCCGGTAACCACTCGGGCGGTTGTCTTTCTATTTATCACTATCACGGTGAATTCCAGATTAAGTCTCGCCTTGCTATGCTATTAGGGGTCAGACGCAAGGGCGTGCCGTGGTGCTATGATACAAAGAGACGGCCGCATCAGGCAGCGCCTAAGGAAAGGGAGGGGGCGGCATAAGCAAGGAAATTAAAATCACAATTGAAGGTTATTTTAAAGAAGCAACATTTAAGGGATCGAATTTCGAAGACTTGCATCATACTGAGAAAACATACCGCATGGTCCTGGCCAGACGCTCCGTCCCCATTGAGGGGCACACAAGCTGCACGGCTTTGTAGCAGTCAACGTAATAACAGAATAAAGAACAGAGCTGACCACGATTTCACTCGGCCTCCCCGTGGTGCGCCAGGAAACAGACGACTACAAAGAAGTCTGGCTACGATTGTGGAGATTGTAGAAGGAGAAGCTACCCCTGTACAACAAAAAAGGATATGCTGAAGTTGGATGTATCGGACCGAAAGGGGCAGATACCACAGCTCATGCCGAAAACTGCGACACAACGCATTCCGTTTTCAAGACTGCATCCTGATATAACTAACCGGAATATGAGGACGAACGAGGAATAAGAATTGTTTGGGGGCCGTAACAGTGAAGCGTCTGTTGGCCTGTCGTAATGAAGTTGGTTGTGGGTTTGAATCCAGACCTAGACACATGTGCAATTTTTTCATGAGATCTCTGTGATTGTTGCGTGAGCAACTGAGTTCGTGCTTTATGCAATGCTCTCAACAGATGGCATGCCATATGTGGAAACCCTGTGCAAGGAAGTCAAACCAGCTCTTTAGGAAGAAAAATAAGCTATCCTATAAGTTTTTTTTCGTCACCACCTATAACTTCATTCGTAGTCAAATCCAAGTATGACGGAGATAGGCGGACACATTCATTTTCTCACGTGAGAAAGGTCGGTTACAAAAACTGAACCAACAACATTTTATTTGTATGATTCGCGAAAGTTCTACACCTTACGCTATTCCTTCCTAACCCCGCCTGGATGGATCATAATAAAATCAACATAATTTATTCATGTCATCTTGATGACATATTTTAAGCTGTAATTCGCCTGGGTCTCACAAAGGGAGCAAAGATATAGTAACACTGTGATCTACAAGGCTTGTTGTAAGAGGCGACTGGGTAGGAGCATAGGGAAGCTACCATAGTAAATAGAAAGCGTCGTAGAAATAGGATGTGCTGGCCTACTTCTAGGCGCAAAACAGGCACAACGGACAATTATTCTTAGGCTCAGATAACATACAAATCACAAAGAGTGGTTTAACAAGTGGTCAACATGGAGCGTTCCAAGAAGAAGAAGGTCAGCAAATAACCAAAGAACATAACAAGTTATGCATTTGACTGTATCACACAGGCAAACAAAAAAGAGGAAAAGGAAGACCAAACGTATACTTGATGAACTATGGAAAACGAAATTAGAGCGATAGTGGTCACGTGTACGTAATATAGAAGAAGGTCAATTAATATTTTTTGGTACAGAATTACAGTTGCAACCACTTGTTCAAATGGGAGCAAGAAGATCTTCTTCTTCTTCTTCTTTGCGTTCGTTCTTTACGACCAATTTAATCACTCTTTGTGATATGTTTGATCTTTTCCAAGAACGTGTATACGTTGCACATTGGTTTGGTAGGCCCTAAACGTATAGACTTCTACACGTTTAGGATACGTGCATCCGATTTCAGCAAACACCTGCCCTATAGTCGTCTCCTACGACATGCGTGACAAGTTTGAAGTGACGGTACAGTGGTTCTATTATTTACACCCCAAATTTGGGCCCGGTAACCACTCGGGCGGAGCAAGAAGATGTTGTAATAGTATTAGTAACGGGGACCGCATTAGTATCAGCAGCAGTATCAGCAGCAGTATCAGCAGCAGTAGGAGACGGTCCGCTAGTGAACACAGGCCGTGAAAATTCCGTGGTTCGATGTTAGATTAATCAACAAATTTTGATGTGCACACAGAACGCAGTTCGATTACAGAAAACCCTGTTTATTTACTTGATGAGCTAAATTACAAGTACATCTGAATTCGGACTAACGATCGCCTGAATGTCGAGTGACACTGGTGATAAGAAAAGCAAGCCGTCACGCAAAAGTCAGACAGATGGGAGATATTAGACGCCATGACTACGTCTGAATTCATAGCGGCTGAATGATAAGGAAAAAAAAAAGTAACGAAGAAAAATTCGGCAATCAATTTTCTTCAAACTGGACACAAAATATTGTTCGGAACACTTATATAGAAGCTTCAAAACAAAGAATGAAA
This sequence comes from Arion vulgaris, assembly GCA_020796225.1. Taxonomy (NCBI): domain Eukaryota; kingdom Metazoa; phylum Mollusca; class Gastropoda; order Stylommatophora; family Arionidae; genus Arion; species Arion vulgaris. The sequence continues at coordinate 37,193,642 of CM036766.1, forward strand.
CTTAAGGGAACTTTAACAAAAAGAGAGTCAAAACAGGCACTGTTCGTTATCATGAGGCTTTGATGGACAGCGCTCAGTAATCATCATCAAGGTGCGTGTCTTTTATAGGACGTTGCTCTCTTTACAGCGCATCTGAAATTCACGCTGTCTCTAGCTAGTTCACCCACTTCGCCGATATGGTCATATTCATGGTTTCTTTAATATCATGTAGCCATCTTCTTCTTGGTCTGCGCTGCCTCTTCGTCCTGGGACCCTGTTCTCCAGTATTGTTCTCTCCAGGTCATCGTGACGCTTGATGTGGCCAAAGTATCTAGTTTTTCTGCTCAATAATCTAAGATAATAATCTCTCTTTTTCTCTGCCTTTTTACCCCGGATTGGGGGATAGGCTCTCAACAAACTCATGCCAAGTCTTCCTATCTCTAGTTATCTCTTGCATCTCCCTCCAACTCTTCTTTTAAGATAATAATAGCAAGATAAATTATGTTAACCAGGTTGTACCAAGATAAAAAGTAGTCAGGGGTTACAGGTCACTGAGCTGATATCATTACACTCCGGGAAGACCTGTAGATGCTCAGTCTCACAAAGAAGATATCGAAGGGTATGCATACTGATGGTTCCCGTGCCTTGCTGGTTAAACACACTCCTCATTCTGCCCCTCAGTCATCCAGCTTTGTTTTCACAACGTGTGATTCAAACCACCTTAAATTGTTGGATATATTCAACATCTATTGTATGTCTTCGCACAATATTCGGTCACCTAGAAACAGAAGGACGACTAGCATATCCATCTTCAACTTCCGACAATCGTTGCTGTTGAAGCAAGCGTGTCCGCTAGGTCATTATCGTTAATACATGCACGTCCGCTCTCTCATTACCGTGAATGCAAATCTATACGCTCTCTCATTACCGTAAAAACAAACCTGTCCGCTATCTCATTACCGCGAATACAAGCTTGGTCGCTCTATCATTACCGTGAATACAAACATGTCCAAGACAGTCGGTCCAAGTAATCCTCTGTAGTTTGGAAACCTCGATAGACACCGTCTAATACCTCAACCTGCCATGCTAGACCTTTCGAAGCATCGACTTAGAAATTCAAATGCAATACTGGTCTCTTTAAACGAAGTCAAAGGTGATATCTTATAAGACATGGTTCTCAACATCATATTGATAGTCAGATAGACGCTTCTCGAAGATCCGGTGGCAAAATCATCCAAAATGAACTTAAGTGACAATGCCTTAAGAAATATGGGGCAGCAGAGTTGGCTTAACATAACAAAGAATTATAGCTTTGCAAATCTCAATATATTTTACAACAGTTTCCAGATCATAAGGTCAGTTTTTATGGAGTCTCTGTGGCTAAGGGGTTAAGCCCTTTGCCTTGTGAGTCGAAGGTCGTGGGTTCGAGCCCGGACAGTGCCGTTCCGTTCACGAGTGCAATTTCTTCCAAATACCCCTAGGATTGTTGCTGGAGCTATGGAGTTCGTGCTTTGTGCAATACTCTCGGCAGGTGGTGCGCCATTTCTGCTGAGAGGGACCGAGCCATATGGGGTAAACCCGGTGCAATGCAGTCAATCCTTCGGCTTTAAAACCGTTTAAAGTAAGTTTTATATTTTCGTTGCTGCTTGGTACGGAAGGCATGGTTCCTGTTAGTAGAGACAGGGGAAGAACAAGACTAAGGTGGCAGCACGACATCAAAGAAACATCGAACATGACGTTAGAACAGGCGGAAGAACTTGCTAGAGACAGTTTATTTCGACAGGCTTTGATGGAATCGACGTTCTGCAAGGAACATGCTACTTGATAATGATGATGATGCTGGATATACCAATAGTCAGAACGACCAGTTGGCGTCAGATAAAGATACGTTATATCTTCTTCTTCTTTGCGTTCGTTCTTTACGACCAATTGTAATCACTCTTTGTGATACGTTTGATCTTTGCCAAGAACGTGTATACGTTGCATATTGGTTTGGTAGGCCCCTAAACACATAGACTTCTACACGTTTAGGGCACATGCATCTGATTTCAGCCAAACCTCCGTAATCGCCTCTTACGACATGCGTGGCAGGTAACAGTGGTTCTATTCTTTACACCCAAATTTGGGCCCCGGTAACCACTCGGGCAATACGTTATATGATAATCATTTGCTGCTTGCGAAATCTGCATTCATACAAACAGATAACAGTTTTGGTGGTGTTTGTTGTTTGCTGTCGAAACTCTGCTGTACCGAAATGCACAACTATCACAGCTGTTTGGATAACAGTGTAAACTAGTAGCTCTAACATACCTCCATTCTTCGACCATAACCGTATCATCATCAAATAGCTTGTACTGAGCTGATTTTGCTACCCTAAATCATCATTAATCCTCTCCGCTCCTCGTGGAGCATAGGGCCTCAACAGTTGTTCGCCACTCTTCTCGGTCTCTGGCTGTTATTTTTATGGTCTCCCAGGTCAATTGAGCACTCTTCAGCTCCTCAGTAAGACCTCGTCTCCAAGTCTGCTTAGGGCGTCCTCTTTTCGTTTTCCCTGCGGGTTCCACTCGAGCACCTGTCTAGTGACACTCGACTGTGTCTTCCGCAAGGTATGGCCTATCCATCGCCATCTTCTCCTCTTGACCTGTGTCATCATAGGTTCCTGCCCTGTTCCTATCCACAGATCCGTGTTTGTAACTCTATCATACCATTTCAATCTGAGAATCCGCCGCAAACATCCGTTGACAAAGGTCTGGATACCCTAAATAGTCCTTCGGAATCTCGTTTTCTCATAAGACAGACGTCCCACCTCTACAGCCGTCATGCTCAAACCACCAGTTTCATCCTGAATCCATCTTCGCCGTGGTCTAATTCTTGACAAACCAGTGCTATAATGTTAATTCTCGGACATAATTACTTTATCTAGTGCTATAATGTTCCTTATGAGATAGAACAAATTTACTATGTACTATAATGTTCCTTATTATATACGACTTTACTCTGTGCTATAATGTTCCTTATTAGATAGAACGACTTTAACCAGTGCTATAATGTTCTTTATTAGATAGAACGACTTTACTCTGTGCTATAATGTTCTTTATTGTATAGAATGATTTTAACATGTGCTATATAGAAAGACTTTAATCTGTGCTATAATGTTCCTTATTAGATAGAACGACTTTACCCTGTGCTATAATGTTCTTTATTAGATAGAGCGACTTTATCCAGTGCTGTAATGTTCCTTATTAGACAAAACGACTTTACTATGTGCTATAATGTTCCTTATTAGATAGAACGACTCTAACTAGTGCTATAATGTTCCTTATTAGATAGAACGGCTTTACTCTGTGCTATAATGTTCTTTATTATATAGAATGACTTTAACATGTGCTATATAGAAAGACTTTAACATGTGCTATATCTTACAGAAAATACGAAGACCACCGTGCTAGAACACAACTGTACATACTCGATTACAACAGTAAGACAGATTTGGAGATATCACCAGGCACTACTGAAGACGACTTTGCTAAACTACTAACACACATTTCAAGATATTCTTGTAAAGGTAGGCGATCATTTCTTGAGCTGTTTCCTGAAATTGGTATCACAAAAAGCTGCTGAGTATTAGGTACACCTGCTGCTTAATCAGTGATCTTGTTAAACTCATTTCTGGTTCCCTCAGAGATTTCAGGGTGGTCCGAAGGAAAACTGCTGTCGTGGCTCAGAGGAATTGAAAAAAAAAATAATATTTTTAAAGAGATCTAGAACCAAATGTCTGGCATCGAAAACCGAATTATTATTTTATAGTCATATTGTTTTTGTTTGGAAGTCGGCATTGCTCCGTGGCAGCGTGCTGGCATTTGGAACAGGTCGACAGTGTACGTCTCTTCTAGAATTGTATTTAGTCTTTTATACATCTTTGCTGGTGCTATTATAAGAAGAATCTCTCTCTCTCTCCCTCTCTCTCTCTCTCCCTCTCTCTCTCTCTTTCTCGCGATCGTTCTTAAAGGCCGTTTTTATCATTCAAATGTGGTATATAAACAGCTTTAATACTAAGAACGGGTATACGTTCACAGCCTTCAGTATCAATTAGAGCTCTGGTGCTTATCCTTTGGTGCTGTGTTCGGTTTCAACCAGCGTTTACTGGGTTCGCTCTCCGTTAGCCCGTTGCTGTCCCCAGCCAAACCTGCAAGGCAGCAGATTGCTATTTTCTTTTAGGGCAGCGACCCTTTGATGGCCTGCCCTCCCGGGTTTATGAGCGCCATCCGCCCAGCGAACAGGTATTTTTGTGGACTACTTAGTTTGCCGCCCGTCCAGTTTTGTGTACGGTTTGCTCCGCTAGTCTTTGATTGTCCCCAATCAAACTACAAGGCATCAGTATTATCAGAATCTAAGACACTGTCACGTGGTTCGGATTATTTTTCCTGTTATAGTTTATTTCAATGTCGATGATTTCAAGTTTTTAGTAATTTCGGAGACGGGCCATAAAAGGTAGATCTATCTTTCAAACTTTCTATTTTTAGTGATGTGACTGACAATAATGCGAAGGAAATTAGTAGTATTAAATGGTATGATATCCGTTATATACTTTGTACACGCCAGCTGAGCTCATACACCCACTCCGTTGTACACGTCACGCCAGCTATACCTCAGCCAGCATCCCCCATCGTTTCAAGCTGACTCTAACACTGCTCATCTATACAGCAAATTCTGATTGTCACACACTCCATTTAACACTCTAACTGTGCTCAGTCATACACTCCGTTAAACATACCAGTTGTACCCACTCCTACATTCCATTTATGCCCACTCATATACTCTGTTACAAACTCCAGATGTATCCACTCATCAATCAATCAAGTGCCATGCCTGCCGGCGTAGGCGATCATGTCTCTCCACAACTCTCTTTGCTTGGTGCATGTAATCAGTTCTGACGTCGATATTTTGTCGAACCATGATGTCAGGCCATCCAACATCTTCTCCTCTGTCTTCCACGATCTCTCCTTCCCTGAATTTTACCTGTAGTCACCAAATGTTCTAAACCTTCTCTTCGCATTATATGCCCGAAGAACCTTGATTGTCGGATTCTTATTCTTTTGATAAGGTTTCTTTGTGTGCAGGCCTGATTTAAAACCTCCACGTTTGTTTTCTTTGCTGTCCATGGAATTCTCAACATTCTTCTGTAAACCACATCTCTGTGGCTTCCAATGATCGTATTGATTGTTTGTTCAGTGTCCATGATTCGCTGCCATACATAAGAATTGGTTCAATATAGCATTGGAGTACTCGTTTTCGCAGTGTCATTGGTAGTGAGTTCACGCATAGTGTGTTCTTCATTTTCATAAAAGCTGCTTTCGTTTGAGCTATTCTACTCCTAATCTCTGTTGTACATCTTCCATCTGGTGTTAAGAATGTTCCTAGATACTTGAATCGATGGACTTGTTTCAGTGTTGTGTTATTTATTTTGATATTGCATGTTGGTGTTTCTTGTTTCTTGGAGACAACCATAACCTCTGTTTTCTTTATATTCATGCTTAATCCTTTCTTTTCACTTTCTCTCACTAGTATGTCTATCAAGTCTTGCAGATCGTGTTCATTTGTAGCCATGAGAATTGTGTCATCAGCGTACCTTAGGTTGTTTATATTTTGTCCACCGACTGCTATTCCTGTCTTTTCTACTATAGATCTCATGATGTTTTCACTATATAAGTTGAATAGGTCTGGTGAGAGTACGCACCCTTGTCGTACTCCTAACTGTATCGCCTGATAGATTCCAATCTTACTCTCTAGTCTAATGGCTGCGGTTTGTTGCCAGTACAAATTCTTGATCAGTCTAAGATCTTTACCATCAATATTTATATTTTCTAACATGCTGATTATTTCTCCATGTTTTACTTTATCGAAAGCTTTCGCGTAGTCTATGAAACATAGGTATAAGTCCAACTTCATTTCTATTGATCTTTCCATTATTGTTCTTATTGTATATATTGCGTTGTTTGTTCCTCTGCGTTCAACAAAGCCACATTGTTCTTCCTTAACTTCTGGTCTTATTTTGTTTCGTACCCTTCTCATAATAATGCTGAAAAGTAGTTTTGTTACGTGACTCATGAGGCTGATTGTGCGGTGTTCTTCGCATTCTATCGTTCCTGCTTTCTTTGGTAGTGCTATAAAAATGGATTGTCGTAAATCTTTGGGTACATATCCAGTGTTGTAGATGTCATTGAATAATTTTGTTAAAACGCCTATGCCCAATTCGCCTGTTGCTTCTATTTCTTCTGTTGTTATGTTGTCTGGTCCTGGGGTTTTCCTTTTTTCGTGTGTCTTATGGCATTGATAACTTCTGATGGAAGTATTTGTGGTCCTTCATGGTTGTAATTAATGTGTATTTCTTGTCTGTTATCACTGTATAAGTCCTTAATGTACTCTGTCCATCTTTCTATTTTCTTGTCTGTTTCCATCAGGATATCTCCATGCTTTGATTTTAAACATCCAGTAGTTGTACGTTTACGTCTGCCAAGTAAGTTGTCTACGTTTTCGTATATTGATTTGGGGTTTTCTTTGTGTTCTGTTTCGATCTGTTTGCATTTTTCATTTAGCCACTCTTCTTTTGCTGTTTTACATTTTTGTCTTATCTCTTTATTGATTCGATCGTATTCTGCTTTATTATGTTTGTTTTTCCTTCTATTTTCCATTAATTCCAAAATGTCTTCCGTCATCCACTCATACACTCCGTTATACACTCCGGCTATATCCACCTATACACTTCGTTACAGACTACAGTTGTACCCACACATACACGCCGTTGTACACTCCAGTTGTACAACTCCTTTTTTTCTTTCTTTTTTTTCGATCCAGAAGCACTTGAGCTGAAAGCTCTTCGGCTCAGTGTCATGGACATCGTAACCCTTCCGCTCGGTGCCACAAACACCGTAAATCTGGGGAACCTGTAGCTTTTCTGCCAGTCCGCGGAGTTGAACCCGCACATACAGAGGACTTGTCACCCGTAGTCCAACGCGCTACGAACACGCTGGGCACACGGGCATATACACTCCGTTATACACTCTAGCTATATACACTCAAAAACTCCGTTGCATACTTCAGCTATACTCAACCTTACACTCCAACTATATCCACTCATACACACTATTGTACTCTCCAGTTTTACCCTCTCATACACTCCATCGTGCACTCCAATTGTACCCACTCATAACTCTAGTTGTACACTTTCCTATACCCCATTGTCGTCTGCCCAGCGTGTTCGTAGCGCGTTGGACTACGGGTAACTATCCCTCTGTGTGTGTGGGTTCAATTCCACGGGATGGCAGAAAAAACCACAGATTCCCAGATTCACGGTGTTCGTGGCACCGAACCGAAGGGTTACGATGTCCATGGCACCGAGCCGGAAGAGCTGAAAAGCTCAAGTGCTTCTGGATCGGAAAAAAAAAATACCCATTGTTTACTACATATATTCAACATTAGCATCTTCCCCCATTATCTGGTCTATCGACTCACAAATTCACTGTTAGTTAATAAACAACCAAACAAACAAACAAAACAAGTTCGCAGTTGCATACAACAACAGGTAACTGTCAGAATGATTAAGTATTCACACTCACCTTTGAACCGTAACTAAACCATTACCGAGGCAAGTGTAACACTCGACCTACGACACAATATTATCAGGTACTTTCTCATAATAGTTATGAGGCGCAGAATGACAACTTTTCTAATCTGTTCCCATTTTTATATACTCGTTCGATGTTGGTTTTGGTGGCTTTCTGATTGATTTCAATCGTTTTCGTCCGAGTGGTTACCGAGGCCCAAATTTGGGGTGTAAAGAATAGAACCACTGTTACCTGCCACGCATGTCGTAAGAGGCGTCTAAGGAGGTTTGGTTGAAATTGGATACATGTGTCCTAAACTTGTAGAAATCTATGCTTTTAGGGGCCTACCAAACCAATGTGCAACGTATACACGTTCTTGGCAAAGATCAAACATATCACAAAGAGTGATTAAAATTGGTCGTAAAGAACGAACGCAAAGAAGAAAAAGTGACCACCCGTTTTTTAAAAATACTTATTTTACTGATCAATCGTTTTACTTTTAATGATTTCTTGTGTGACAACTTTATTCATATGCTTTCTTAAAACATATTATACACGGAAAGAGAAGAAAACAAATAAGCAATTACTTCAACAGTTGCGTGGAATTTTTCCGACAATAACAACTCTCATGAGCCTCAAGTGGGCTCACCGAGCCTCAAGTGGGTACCAGAAAAAACACTGGGAAGTAAAGGCGGCCGACGTGATGTTGATCACCATTACCCATCGTGTGCCGACGGTCAATGAAAAAGGTAAATATATACACCACGTGGTACAAAAAGGGTTCCGTTACTTCAACAGCTAGGACTAGGAGTCAAACGAGAACTGCCCAAGGAGATCGATATTAGACACATAAGATGTTTCGGTCATATTAAGAGGCATGACACTCTGTTAAAAACCATTTTGGACGGAAAGTATATGGCAGAAGTGCAAGAGGAAACAAGAGACCCAATGGATAGGAAAATAATCTGGAGGCCGACACAAAAAACTGCCAGAGTTTCGTAAGGGCAAAGGACAGAACTTGTTGGATAGCCATTACAACAAATCGTTGATGCTGGGAAGATTGATGCTTTTCTGTTTGGATGATAATTTATCTATTCATTGTCAGCGTGTCTTCGTCGATGTAAGATAAGTCACGGGAACTCTATAGTTAAGTATAGGGTTAAATGGGATCTCACTGGTTAACTATGTCGTTAAATGGGATCTCAGTATAGGATTAAATGAGATCTCACTGGTTAACTATGTCGTTAAATGGGATCTCAGTATAGGATTAAATGAGATCTCATTGGTTAACTATGTCGTTAAATGGGATCTCAGTATAGGATTAAATGAGATCTCATTGGTTAACTATGTCGTTAAATGGGATCTCAGTATAGGATTAAATGAGATCTCATTGGTTAACTATGTCGTTAAATGGGATCTCAGTATAGGATTAAATGGGATCTCATTGGTTAACTATGTCGTTAAATGGGATCTCAGTATAGGATTAAATGAGATCTCATTGGTTAACTATGTCGTTAAATGGGATCTCAGTATAGGATTAAATGGGATCTCATTGGTTAACTATGTCGTTAAATGGGATCTCAGTATAGGATTAAATGAGATCTCACTGGTTAACTATGTCGTTAAATGGGATCTCAGTATAGGATTAAATGAGATCTCATTGGTTAACTATGTCGTTAAATGGGATCTCAGTATAGGATTAAATGAGATCTCATTGGTTAACTATGTCGTTAAATGGGATCTCAGTATAGGATTAAATGGGATCTCATTGGTTAACTATGTCGTTAAATGGGATCTCAGTATAGGATTAAATGAGATCTCATTGGTTAACTATGTCGTTAAATGGGATCTCAGTATAGGATTAAATGGGATCTCATTGGTTAACTATGTCGTTAAATGGGATCTCAGTATAGGATTAAATGGGATCTCATTGGTTAACTATGTCGTTAAATGGGATCTCAGTATAGGATTAAATGGGATCTACATGGCGCTTAGATATGGTACTCGCTTTACGCTCCAAACTTATTCCGTTTGTGGTGCGATCTGAATATTCTCTCACCTGTAGGTGAGATCGAGTTTCTAGTCCTATAAAAAAAGGACGATAACACTTATGTCACATATTCAAGTTGGACTCGTTCGAGTAACATTTGGCCATTTTAGATAGATAAATGTAGTATGAAAAGTGGTTGCACTGGCAACAATCATTAATGCGAATTTTCTTCTTCTAAAGCTCCATATCGACAATTTGTTAAACCACTCTTTGTGATGTGTATGTGATCTGAGCCTAAGAGCGATTGTATGCTGTGCCTGTCATGCACCAATAAGTAGGCCAGCACGTCCGTTTTCTGCGACGCTTTTTATTTACTAGGGTAATTTTCCCAAGCACCTAGTTTGGTCGCCTTTTACGACATGCCTTGTAGGTCGCAATTTTAATATTATTTGCCCCCCTTGCACGCCCCGAGCAACACACAGATGATATGAATTAAAATAACATTTCATTTCTCGTTGATGCTACGTAGTTGGTGCACTGCCTTTGATGCTACGTAGCTGGTGCACTGCCTTTGATGCTACGTAGTTGGTGCACTGCCTTTGATGCTACGTAGCTGGTGCACTGCCTTTGATGCTACGTAGCTGGTGCACTGCCTTTGAGATCTTCTTGCTGTGTAAGAAATAGATTAAAGCACACAAGGCTATTTACCGAAGTAACATGATGGTAGTATTATCAATAATGTAATTACAAGAGACACGGCATAGAGTGCGTTCGTATTTGGACCACACCCTTCTGTTTCCGTGTGCATTTTTTCATGAGATACCTAAAATTGTTGCAGGAGTTACGGAATTTGTACTGTGTGCCAATATCTCAGCAGGTGGCGTGTAATTTCTGTAGAAAAGGACCAAACTAAATAGGGAAACTGTGCAATAAAGTCGATCGTTCGTTTTTATACCTTTTATACAGCCCAGCCACCTACGGAGCAGAAGACTGCCATGCTCGTGGCATCACATCTACCTTCTATCTTCACATCCACTCATGCGTCAATCTGGGAATTGATAAAATCGCCCTTGATAAACCACCCCACCAGAAGAGTCGCCAGAAGAAACGGTCCATAACCCGTTCTCCTTCAGGGATAATCAACAACAGCCCATTTTCACTTATACATGCGTGAATTTCTTGTAATCCAGAACCCTGTCGATTTATTTTAACCACCTTCATACCATCATCCGTATAGTCTGTAAAAACGTTATGAAAAGTTAAGGATTTATTAATAACACCTTGTTTTTTTTTCCTTCATTCTTTCAAATTACTAGAGGAGGTATTCGTTTTGGGAGGTTCCCTCTATCACAGACCTTTGTTAAATCTTGCAGCGATATTGTGAGAAATAGTGTTGTTATTTTCGCTTCCTTGAACAAGTATTAGTCAAGGATTATTACCGCGAGATTAGCTTGTTATCAAGAGGGTAAGATAAGATACCGTGCGTGGCATAGTGTCACAGCATTTAGGAGTTAATGGTAGTGTCTCGTGACTCATCGTTTATGACAGGTTCAGTGATAATGCTCGCGATAACAAGACCAGTAAAAATAGTGTATAATTAGAAAAGTCAATATTACATGTAGCGAGATTATTGTTTTAAAAAAGAAGTAATTTTTTCCTCATTCCAATGGTTATGGAAAAGACTTCCTCAAATATCTCAGCCACTCCTGTGTAACCGGAGTCAGAGGGAGGAGCAAAGAATAGTAACACTGCTTCTTCTTCGAACGCTCCAAATCGACTTGTTAACCACTCTTTGTGATTTGTATGTGATCCGAGCCTAAAAGCGATTGTGCGTTGTGCCAGTTATGCGCCTACAAGTAGACCAGCACATCCGATTTCTCCTACTTTTTTTATTTACTAGGCACGGCGTACCAACACCGCTCTTTTAGTAATTTGCACTACTTTTTCAGCGCAATCCGCGTTTCACACAAATCAGCCATTGTGTTTTTCGATCGAATCGATGAAACAGCGTGTAAACAATTGCTTCATATGAAATATGTGTCATTCATATAGTAAAACCGATTGTTCTACTTGTAACTGTAACATATTCTACAGCTCTGGAAAATTCTATGATTATATGTTAAGTAGAAGCTATTTTGAACGAAATTTTTTCGATGGTCACTACCATTATTTTGGAACCTTGAAAATTTCGCTTGGTTACTACCCATAAACATCGTATTTACGTGAAACGACATTATTAACTTCTCTTTACTCGTAAATTGTCATTACTAGAAACATTTTTCTCTCTTCTAAGGGCAACTTTACGTCTGCACGGCGTCAATAATCTACCAGACTTACCATTTCTCTGTGCTACAAAGCCGGTTTGCTTTTGACGTCCATAACAACCGCTGCAGTTTGCGATCTTCTCGTGAATTCTTTTCGTCATTTTACTTGTGTCAACGATATCCAGCAATGCTAAATACAAATTTTTAATTTTATTTTTATATTTCAAACATTATTTATGCCTTTCAGTTGACTTTTGTATCAAGTATCAACCGTAATATTAAATATCCCACACTAGATCTAGCTGTCCAAAGTGAACCATTCGTCAACGATAGACGGCAATAATGACTGGACCGATCTTTATCGTACACTATTCAGATTTACTTGAGAAGTCTCATATTATTGTATTGTGATTTCAGAATTAAAATAACTAGTGAATCATTTCAGTATTCTGTTAATTGTCTTTCTTAATTATAGGCATTTCATGTTTAAAAGTTGTGCCATTTAAATTGCACTCATTGCTTAGCTGCAATCAGCTGCAATGAAGCTCTGTGACAAAATATAGTTTAGTAGCAATTTCAAATTATTGCAAGATCATCTACATTTTCTTTTTATGTAAACTTCTTCTGTGACTTTTAATTTGTTAGTGATTGAACTAAATGTGATCATTTATATTTACTTAACATATATAAATGATTTACCAAATAAGTATCCAGCATGTTTGTATGTGAGATGTGCATACATAAGTAAATATATAAAACTCACACTATTCAAAGAGTCACTCAGAACAGCACAACATATTGCAGATAAATCAAGAAATATATGAATACAAAAATTAACCTCTGACGCTAGAGTGAATAATTTACCAATATGCTTTTATTATTTTCTAAATTGTTTTGGTTGTGTGGAACATATAATGAGCACTAGATCAACAGTTTCAATAAATAATATTCATTATGATCTCCCCATGCAACTGACTTCAACCTTGCAATAACATTAAATATATTTATTACTTTATTTTAAAATATCTGGAGATAAAGGTTGTGTGAATAATTTACTCAGAAAGTGTTAAAGCTTGACCATCATTGCAAAACTAAGGTCAAATGCATGGGGAAATTAGAAAGGATATTATTCAATGAAATTGTTGATCTAGTAGTCAATACATTTTTATAACAATCAAGACAGTTTTTGACAATAATGAAAACACATTGGTGATAAATCATTTACCTTTACTTCAAATATATAGAAATTAGGATTTATACAAAGATCTGCTTTGCTGTATCATTGTGTTTACTGTACCTTTGATTAATCAATTTTACTCAAAGCGCAGGTCCTACACAAAACTTTCAATGGCATAAAATGTGTTTGTTCAATGTATGTTCATGTAGAAGACATGATGCAGTATTTCATCATTAATTATCACATTTAGTTCAACCACTAACAAATTAAAAGTCACAGAAGAAGTTTACATAAAAAGAAAACGTAGATGATCTTGCAATAGTTACATTTGAAATTGCTACTAGACTATATTTTGGCACAAAGCTTCATTGCAGCTGATTGCAGCTAAGCAATGAGTGCAATTTAAATGGCACAACTTTTAAACATTAAATGCCTATAATTAAGAAAGACAATTAACAGAATACTGATATGATTCACTAGTTATTTTAATTCTGAAATCACAATACAATAATATGAGACTTCTCAAGTAAATCTGAATAGTGTACGATAAAGATCGGTCCAGTCATTATTGCCGTCTATCGTTGACGAATGGTTCACTTTGGACAGCTAGATCTAGTGTGGGATATTTAATATTACGGTTGATACTCGATACAAAAGTCAACTGAAAGGCATAAATAATGTTTGAAGTATAAAAAGAAAATTAAAAATTTGTATTTAGCATTGCTGGATATCGCTGACACAAGTAAAATGACGAAAAGAATTCACGAGAAGATCACAAACTGCAGCGGTTGTTATGGACGTCAAAAGCAAACCGGCTTCGTAGCACAGAGAAATGGTAAGGTTATTGACGCCGTGCAAACATAAATTTGCCCTTAGAAGAGAGAAAATGTTTCTAGTAATGACAATTTACTAGTAAAGAAGTTAATAATGTCGTTTCACGTAAATACGATGTTTATGGGTAGTACCCAAGCGAAATTTTCAAGGTTCCAAAATAATGGTAGTGACCATCGAAAAAATTTTCGTTCAAAATAGCTTCTACTTAACATATAATCATAGAATTTTCCAGATCTGTAGAATATGTTACAGTTACACGTAGAACAATCGGTTTTACTATATGAATGACACATATTTCATATGAAGCAATTGTTTACACGCTGTTTCATCGATTCGATCGAAAAACACAATGGCTGACTTGTGTTAAATTTATTTACCGTCACGGACTGCGCTGAAAAAGTAGTGCAAATTACTAAAAGAGCGGTATCTCAATGCAAATATGACGCCGTGTAGGGTAACTTCAGTAGACTCCTACCTCAGTCGCCTCCTACCTCAGTCGCCTCCTACCTCAGTCGCCTCCTACCTCAGTCGCCTCCTACCTCAGTCGCCTCCTACCTCAGTCGCCTCCTACCTCAGTCGCCTCCTACCTTAGTCGCCTCCTACCTCAGTCGCCTCCTACCTCAGTCGCCTCCTACCTCAGTCGCCTCCTACCTCAGTCGCCTCCTACCTCAGTCGCCTCCTACCTCAGTCGCCTCCTACCTTAGTCGCCTCCTACCTCAGTCGCCTCCTACCTCAGTCGCCTCCTACCTCAGTCGCCTCCTACCTCAGTCGCCTCCTACCTCAGTCGTCTCCTACCTCAGTCGCCTCCTACCTCAGTTGCCTCCTACCTCAGTCGCCTCCTACCTCAGTCGCCTCCTACCTCAGTCGCCTCCTACCTCAGTCGCCTCCTACCTCAGTCGCCTCTTAAGACATACCTTGTAGGTCGCAGTGTTACTTTCTCTGCTTCCCTTGAGGGCCCCGGCAAGACACGGACGCATGGGGTAAGCGTGCCGCAGGTTGCGAACCGGTGAGCTAGATAGACATTTCAACAAGGAATAAAAAATGATATACAGTAAGTTATAATGAATAACCTCCAACCTCCTTGACGTAGTTTGATATTTGTATGCACTTGAGCCTTCAACCTCTTTACCATATGCCCTTGCTACTTGTAGTGAATAGAGACATTCATGTTTTACAACTGGTACCGTAAATTTTCTAGTGCTTATAAACCTCGAAATATTTTAGTCGCTTCTAGTGGTCGATGTGTTCAGTGCATATCGCGCAGAAGTTAAATATTTATGAGGTTTTTTTTTATTCTTAACTCGTGTTCCAATCTGACTTTTTGTGTTTGAGTTAATTTGATATCGGATTTTACATTGTATATAAATTTGGAATTACGTATTATATTATACATAAATTTGACGTTACTTGCACATAAATTTAGCAATACTTTACTGTATTGTACTTTTATAAAATACAAAAACAGTAACAATATAAAGTAACATTTCGGCGAAAAGGCCTTTATCAAGCAAACGATACAATAGGAGAGACAAATTTCACATCACACTACATATAGTTCCTGGAAAACGAGGCAGAGGACGACCACGACGAAGGTGGCAGTAGGACATCAAATAAACCTTGAGCATGACGTTGGAAGAGGTAGGAGAACATGCAAGAGACAGAGAGCTTTTCAGGCAGGCTATGATGAATGCGACGTTCTACAAGAGACAGAGAGCTTTTCAGGCAGGCTATGATGAATGCGACGTTCTACAAGAGACAGAGAGCTTTTCAGGCGGGCTATGATGAATGCGACGTTCTACAAGAGACAGAGAGCTTTTCAGGCAGGCTATGATGAATGCGACGTTCTACAAGAGACAGAGAGCTTTTCAGGCAGGCTATGATGAATGCGACGTTCTACAAGAGACAGAGAGCTTTTCAGGCAGGCTATGATGAATGCGACGTTCTACAAGAGACAGAGAGCTTTTCAGGCGGGCTATGATGAATGCGACGTTCTACAAGAGACAGAGAGCTTTTCAGGCGGGCTATGATGAATGCGACGTTCTACAAGAGACAGAGAGCTTTTCAGGCAGGCTATGATGAATGCGACGTTCTACAAGAGACAGAGAGCTTTTCAGGCGGGCTATGATGAATGCGACGTTCTACAAGAGACAGAGAGCTTTTCAGGCAGGCTATGATGAATGCGACGTTCTACAAGAGACAGAGAGCTTTTCAGGCAGGCTATGATGAATGCGACGTTCTACAAGAGACAGAGAGCTTTTCAGGCGGGCTGTGATGAATGCGACGTTCTACAAGAGACAGAGAGCTTTTCAGGCGGGCTGTGATGAATGCGACGTTCTACAAGAGACAGAGAGCTTTTCAGGCGGGCTGTGATGAATGCGACGTTCACAAGAGACAGAGAGCTTTTCAGGCGGGCTGGGATGAATGCGACGTTCTACAAGAGACAGAGAGCTTTTCAGGCGGGCTGTGATGAATGCGACGTTCTACAAGAGACAGAGAGCTTTTCAGGCGGGCTGCTGATGATGCGACGTTCTACAAGAGACAGAGAGCTTTTCAGGCGGGCTGTGATGAATGCGACGTTCTACAAGAGACAGAGAGCTTTTCAGGCGGGCTGTGATGAATGCGACGTTCTACAAGAGACAGAGAGCTTTTCAGGTGGGCTGTGATGAATGCGACGTTCTACAAGGGGCATACTACTACTTGAAGACTACAGAAACTATACCAACAATACTTTCTTAGTACTAATAGACCTTACTTTCTTAGTACTAATAGACCTTACTTTCTTAGTACTAATAGACCTTACTTTCTTAGTACTAATAAACCTTGCTTTCTTAGTACTAATAGACCTTACTTTCTTAGTACTAATAGACCTTACTTTCTTAGTACTAATAGACCTTACTTTCTTAGTACTAATAGACCTTACTTTCTTAAAACTAATAGACCTTACTTTTTTAGTACTAATAGACCTTGCTTTCTTAGTACTAATAGACCTTACTTTCTTAGTACTAATAGACCTTGCTTTCTTAGTACTAATAGACCTTGATATCTTAGTACTAATAGACCTTACTTTCTTAGTACTAATAGACCTTACTTTCTTAGTACTAATAGACCTTGCTTTCTTAGTACTAATAGACCTTACTTTCTTAGTACTAATAGACCTTGCTTTCTTAGTACTAATAGACCTTACTTTCTTAGTACTAATAGACCTTACTTTCTTAGTACTAATAGGCCTTACTTTCTTAGTACTAATAGACCTTACTTTCTTAGTACTAATAGACCTTACTTTCTTAGTACTAATAGACCTTGCTTTCTTAGTACATTCTGATTTTGTTGCTGAAAAACTCTCCCATGACTCATAAGTTCTTCTCAAGCAGATGTTGAAAGTTTAAAAGGTATGCATAGTGATGATTCCCCTGGCTCTCTAGTTAAACACACTCTTCATTATTTTTTCAGAGATCCTCAATCTCAGTGTAGGTGAGATCGAGTTCCTAGTCCTATCGGAAACGGACGATAAAACGAATGTCCCATGTTCAAATTGAGCACGTAAAGGACCCTTGGCAATTCAAAATCGAGAAGAACAGACTGGAAAGCCCTTGCCCGGGCCAAATTCATTAGAAAAGATTCAAAATAAAATGTCCTTCAAATATATCTTCTCCATCTTCAAAATTACATCGGGGACCATGAAATCTTCCTGTAAGAAAGAATCAAGCACACATGGTTACTCACCGAAGTGCAATGATGATGGTCCTATCCACTCAATCAATCAATGATTCAATCACAGAGTAAGACATATTTTACATTTGTTTTGAACAGTCTAAACTTAGATTTAATATTACTTATTGCAGAATACATAAATTTAACATCAGGTATTGCACAATACATAAATTTAACATCAGGTATTGCACAATATATAAATTTAGCATGACTAGTACCAGATTTTGATGTTGTGAGATACTAAACTATTAAAAACTTGACAGTCTATTATTAATAACATTGAGCAATTTTCCGCAGAGAAGTTTATTTGTTCCTGTTTGTATAGCTGTTACGCCTTGATATAGCTTAAAGAAGACTCGTATCTCGGCTTATTACTCTGAAGTAAAGGATCTGAAGTAAATGATACCAAACAAAAGACGAGATTAAGACCCTTTGCTTGATAAAGACGTTTTGGTCGAAACGTCACTTTATCTTGTTTTTGTTTGATTGATTGATATGATCATCATCATTGCACTTCAGTGAGTAACCATGTGTGCTCCGATCTCTTGCTTACGCATGAAGATCTCAGCTGCAGTGCGCGAACTCAGTAGCACCGGCGAGGGTCCTAGGTGTAATTTTTTAAGATGATGAAGATATTTTTGTAGGAATCGTTTCTAATGAATTTTGCACAGGCAGTAACTTTCCAGCCTGCTCTTCTCGATTTTGAACGGCGAGTGTTCTTTTACGTGCTCAAATTGAACATGGGACCTCCGATTTATCGTCCGTCTCCGATAGGACTAGGAACTCGATCTCACCAACAATGAGATCGGAAATCTCTGGGAAAGTATCCAGATGGCTCCACAGGGCGAACCTGGTACCTTTGCTACGACAGACGAGCAACTAATCTTTACTTCAAAGAGCCCCCACACATAGCGTAGCATTTCCTTTACAGTGCGTAGCCATCAACCACAGTAAAGGAGTCGTTGATTTTCTAGTCACCACTTATACGTTCAGTAGTTTGCTATTGCTTTCTGAACGGCGAAGTCTATTTTCAGCTTTCGTAAAAATCCAACGGAAACGAATTTGCTTCCAAACTTGTCCACCGCGAAGTTTGAACCAGGTACGCTTGGGTTGTGATCGAGCTCACAACCGCTTAACCCTTTCGCTGCTACATACTTTCTGAAGGCTGAGCTAAAAATGGCTACTCTTTGTTTCTAGGTCACAAACGTGAATGTACGCCTATAGCAGTGACAGTAGCAATGTATACCATGTTAACACGTCTTTAGCCCAAAGAGGAGAGATAATAACTGACGTGTTAATGCGTCTTTAGAAGTGATTGGGGAAAACGTGTATATACGTCCTTAGCAGCTAAAGGGTTAAGCTACAGACGCCCAACAGCATAGAAATACATAACATATTAACCCTAAAACGTCTTACTTCTTGTGTCTTTGTAAATAAATATGATATTGGAGGTCTCTGTGGTTAAGGGGTTAAGCACTTGCTTTGTGAGTCGAAGGTCGTAGGTTCGAATCCGGCAGCGCCGTTCTGTTCGTGAGTGCATTTTTTCCAGAGACCCCTAGGATTGTTGTCGGAGCTACGGAATTCGTGCTTTGTGCAATACTCTCGTCAGGTGGCGTGACATTTCTACTGAGAGGGACCGAGAAATATGGGCAATGAAGTCAATCCTTCGGCTTTAAAACCCCATTTTTAGAAAATAAATATAATGAAACCAAATCGTCTTGAGAGCAAGACGTAACAAAGTGATAGTCACTCCATATTGTTTCATTTACCGTCATCTCCACAAATCGTCTTGAGAGCAAGACTTAACAAAGTGATAGTCACTCCATATTGTTTCATTTACCGTCATCTCCACAAATCATCAGATTGACAGAAATAACACCAAGCTCGTAAGGCAAATAAGAATCCTAAGATACGTAGGCGGAGCACAGTGTGGATATAAGTAAAGACGAGGGCAAACACAACCAGTACAGGTGTCAGACGATTTCACAGATAAACTAGGTCAAAGGGCCCTATTTAGATGCAACACATGTTTTCCTTTTTTAATAAATGGCACGTCTAAAGTTAGAGAATGCACGGATGTATGGCGGGGAAGCACTGATTAAAAGGAAAAGAGGCAATCAAGCAAAAATAAGTCAGAAACGCCATACCAGGCGCAAAGGCTACGCCTGAATTCATAACGGATGAAGGAAGAAGAAGAAATATAATAACATTTCTCATTTCTTAGGGTATGAAGTCACTTCACTTCCCGTTTCTAAGACCTAGTATGCAGGAGGTAGGAGAGTCAGCTCCACTTCTCGCGTGTGAAACGTCTGGTGATGGACTGAACACACAACCCTCTTGTGTCCGAGTGGACATGCGAACGATTAAGCATCACGCTTATGACATGACTTGTAGGTGGTAGTGTTCAGTGTTCTCATTGAGGACCTCGGCAAAACACGGGCGTCTCTTGCGCTACTCTGGTGGCTTGGGGTTGGACTGAACACACAACCCTCTTGTGTCCGAGTGGACATGCGAACGATTAAGCATCACGCTTATGACATGACTTGTAGGTGGTAGTGTTGCTATTCATTGTTCTCATTGAGGACCTCGGCAAAACACGGGCGTCTCTTGCGCTACTCTGGTGGCTTGGGGTTGGACTGAACACACAACCCTCTTGTGCCCGAGTAGACTAGCGAACGATTAAGCATCACGCTTATGACATGACTTGTAGGTCGTAGTGTTCAGTGTTCTCATTGAGGACCCCAGCAAAAGACGGGCGTGTCTTGCGCTACTCTGGTGGCTTGGGTGATAGTTATTTTTGCTTTTCTGACAGGATTCTGCTATTATATCTAACCATCTTTTTTCGGGGTCTTCTTTTACTTTTTTTACTTGCAGATGAATGTACCTGCCCGAAAAGTGCAACTTTCGCAGCCTTTCTACCAAAAAGGGTCAAAGGCGTAGAATCAACTACTTTCCACCGGGTTTTACCATAGGCTTCGTCCATCTCCTCAGAAATAGCACGCAACTAGCCGAGAGTATTATTTAAAGTCCGAACTCCGCGGTGCCGACAAAAATCCTAAGGGATCTCCGGAAAAAGAAATACACGTCTGAACAGATGGGCGCGGTTCAGATTCTAACCCAGGACTTCTGGAACGCAAAACAAACGACTTAGCCACAGAGACCACTTCTGTCTAACAGAGAAGGGAGGTTGTCATATTGGCGGACTAAGTTCGAATCCCCAGTCCATATTACGTCTCAATCTTTTTTAAAATATCTTATTTGACGTGTGTTTACTTAAGTGCTTATAAAAATACATACTCGAACATTGGTCTGTAACTTGTTTGTGAAATGAATCATAGACGTGTTGTAAGGCAAGACACATCACAGGTACATCATTCTAAGGCAAGACTGCTTAGATAAATATATGATCAAATTGTAAGTTCAGGAGAACAAACATGCACACCAGATTTAGCACCATTAGTCATCGTGATGTAATCTAAGAAATGGAGTGTCTAATAGAGAATAGAGACAACGATTAACTAACGGACAATGAACCATCATCATCAAGGTGCGTATCCTTTATAGGACGTTGCTCTCTTTGCAGCGCATCTGAAATTCAATCTGTCTCTAGCCAGTTCACCCACTTCGTCGATGGTCATATTCATGGTTTCTTTAATATCTTGTAGCCATCTTCTTCTTGGCCTGCCTCTGCTTCCTGGGACCCTGCCCTCTAATATTGTTCTTTCCAGGTCATCATGACGCTTGATGTGACCAAAGTATCTAATTTGACAATGAACCATGTTTCCGAAATGTTCAAAATTACCTGTATGCTGCAAAGAGAATGAGTAAAATATGTCAGATAAAAACAGAATTCCGGAAAATGAAAAGCATTAATTATATGCAACTTCTTTTATCAACGTTCTCAGACATCGACTTGTTATCAGTCAAATGAGGACTATCTTAATAGCTCTCCGGACATGTCAATATGTTCTCTAATCTCCGCCTCAACGAGTCCAGCGGCCCGTCAGGCCAATTCGATGTTGATTAACCATTATTTTTGCAAATTTGGAATGTCGTTTTTTTTCGGGCTGTACCAATATCGATATCCATCTCTCTTAATCTGGTCAGCAGCTGGGATTCATAACCCTCAAACTCCTCTGTTCGGAAAGACTCTCACCTCGACTTGTATACTTCTAAAGTAGTTAAGAGTTCCTGTTGACATCGCTGATCAAACATAAAACGTTCCCGCAAGACTGTTTCCTTGTGTGTCCTCCATAGATGGGGATGCTGGTCCTACAACACTACATTCAAAACTACACGGCACCAGAGATGAGCTCCAGACAACAGTCGACTGCATCATAAGAACACGTCTGACGGTATAATCATCAAAACTACACGGCACCAGAGATGAGCTCCAGACAACAGTCGACTGCATCATAAGAACACGTCTGACGGTATAATCATCAAAACTACACGGCACCAGAGATGAGCTCCAGACAACAGTCGACTGCATCATAAGAACGTCTGACGGTATAATCATCCAAATAGCGATTGCAAGGAAGAATAAAAGTCTGTTGAAGCGGTATAAACATCCAAATAGCGATTGCAAGGTAGAATAAAAGTCTGTTGAAGCAAACAGTACTGAATACCAATACTAAAGCCAGCTAATTGTTATTCCTTATTGAACCGAGATCATAACATTCACTGTAGTTCTCTATATATATAAGTGGTTTATGATTTGCATGGTTGACTGGTTAAACAAATGTCTTATTCTGCCACACAGGTGCACTCAATGGCAGTAAAGATGAGTCATACCTTAATGTGTCCTTATTGAGGTGGCTAAGTAACTGCAATTGTGAAGATTTTCTGTATTCTTGATTTATCTAATCATGTTTTGTCTCATATCGTCAAGATAATAAGAGATTTCTAGAACGGGCTTTTGTGTGCGCTTCATAAAGTGTTTTTCGCCGTTTCTGTTATCTTTGAGGTTCACCTTTTGCGTGAACTGCCTTTTACTTTGTATCCACTGTATCGGAGTAACGTTGCTCTTTGAGGCGCACTGTCTGTAGGTATTCTGCTTATGAGGCCGAACCATTTAATTTGTTGTTTCTTGATGAAGTTCAGTATTGATTTTGTACCCATTTTCCCCCTGATTTCTTCATATCTAAACCGGTCTCTTCTTGATGCCACCGGCATTCTGTGTAGACACTTCATCTTTGGTAAGACTTGTTTTTTTAATCGTTTGAGGTTTTGGCACTGAATGTATAATGTTGTGAAGATATCAACGGAATCTTATAAGGACTAACACCAAACCGCTATCGTCGAACTTTAACAGAAGAAGAAACTTAACTTACAAAAACTTAAAAACTTAAAACTGTATGGAACTAAAATGATAGAAAAGCAACGATCACAATTTGAATTTTCCTATTGGCGACGTATGAATGTGAAACATGGACGGACTAACAAGATAATGGGAAAATATATACTGTTTGTGCTTTTGATTAAAAGTGTTACAGAAAAACTCTCCGTGTAACAAGGACAGACAAAAGAAGACATATATATATATATTAATAAAAATCAAAGAAAACTGGCTAATACTACAAATAAGAATGAGAACATTGAGGTATTTGGACATATAAAAAACACGAAAGGTTGGGGAAGACTATAAGAGAAGAAATAATCCCGGCAAAGGAGAAAATAGGAAGACCACGGAGTAAATGAATGCAGGATGCGACCGTTGATTTGAGCATGATGGTTGCAGATACGACGGGACATCTGGTCTATGAGAAAGAGGAAAAAAAAGAGAAATTCTGAAAGACTGTTAAAGTGCCAAAGCTGTGCTCAAGACAATCTATTTGATGAGTTCTCTTAGTATGCTTGTATTAGCTTCATTTGTTTCAGATCGTCACTAATAGAAGATTCTGTCGTCGTGGTATCAAACTCACTATGAAGATTCTGTCGCAGTATCAAATCTTCACTAATAGAAGATTCTGTCGTGCTGTGGTATCAGATCTTCACTAATAGAAGATTCTGTCGTGACGTGGTATCAGAATCTTCACTAATAGAAGATTCTGTCGTGCGAGTGGTATCAAATCTTCACTAATAGAAGATTCTGTCGTGCGAGTGGTATCAAATCTTCACTAATAGAAGATTCTGTCGTGAGTGGTATCAAATCTTCACTAATAGAAGATTCTGTCGTGCAGTGGTATCAGTCTTCACTAATAGAAGATTCTGTCGTGCAGTGGTATCAATCTTCACTAATAGAAGATTCTGTCGTGCGAGTGGTATCAAATCTTCACTAATAGAAGATTCTGTCGTGACTGTGGTATCAGATCTTCACTAATAGAAGATTCTGTCGTGACTGTGGTATCAGATCTTCACTAATAGAAGATTCTGTCGTGCGAGTGGTATCAGATCTTCACTAATAGAAGATTCTGTCGTGACTGTGGTATCAGATCTTCACTAATAGAAGATTCTGTCGTGCGAGTGGTATCAGATCTTCACTAATAGAAGATTCTGTCGTGACTGTGGTATCAGATCTTCACTAATAGAAGATTCTGTCGTGCGAGTGGTATCAGATCTTCACTAATAGAAGATTCTGTCGTGACTGTGGTATCAGATCTTCACTAATAGAAGATTCTGTCGTGACTGTGGTATCAGATCTTCACTAATAGAAGATTCTGTCGTGACTGTGGTATCAGATCTTCACTAATAGAAGATTCTGTCGTGACTGTGGTATCAGATCTTCACTAATAGAAGATTCTGTCGTGACTGTGGTATCAGATCTTCACTAATAGAAGATTCTGTCGTGACCATGGTATCAAATCTTCACTAATATAAGATTATGTCATGACCGTGGTATCAGATTTTCACTAATATAAGATTCTGTCGTGACTGTGGTATCAGATCTTCACTAATAGAAGATTCTGTCGTGACCGTGGTATCAGATCTTCACTAATAGAAAATTCCATCGTGCCCGTGGTATCAGATCATTAACCTCTTGAACAGAACTGTTCTATCAAAAGGCTATTTCCCAGGAGGATCACCTGCCTCCCCTCCCTTGACTTAACGTGGGAACGCCCATGACTATAGTACAGATAACTTTGATGGTGGGTGTGGTAACTTGTGGAGTTCTATTTCCACCCAGAAAGAGGAAGCTTATCTATTTGTGTTCATATTTGGTATTTCTAGACTATTATGAAATCAACGATACACTTGAATTACAAATGAGTTGGAATTTCAACGAAAGTAACGTCACGCTGGTACTCTGGGTATGTCCTGCTGTTATCAGAAGAACGGGTAGATCAGTGTTATAACGTTGTTCAGTAGGATCAGGTTGAACAAGTGTTTATGTTTAGTAGTGCTACATGTATATCCAACATATGTTTAGTATGTCTATGTGTGTATAGCAATACTATTTTTAAAAGTTTATTAGAACAAGGGGGGTTCTGTGGTTAAGTGGTTAAGCTTTTGCTGCAACGCGGTCGTAGGTTCGAATCCGAACCGCGCCGTTCTCTGTACGAGTGCTTTTTTTCTAGAGACTTCTAGGATTGTTGCTACAGAGTTCGTGATTTGTGCAATACTCTCAGTAGGTAGCGTGCAATTTCTGCGGAGATGGACCGAGCCATATGAGGTAAACACGATGCAATCCTTCCTTTCTTTCGTTCGCTTGAAATATTGTGTACATATTCAATGTTGTCTCTTTTATGAACTTCATTACTGCTGCATGGTAGTTTGATTGGGGACAATCAAAGACTAGCGGAGCAAACCGTACACAAAACTGGACGGGTGGCAAACCAAGGTGTCCACAAAACGACCGATTTCGCTGGGTAGATGGCGCTCATAAGCTCGGGAGGGCAGGCCGTCTAAGGGTCGCTGCCCTAAAAGAAAATAGCAGCCTGCTGCCTTGTGGGTTTGGCCGGGGACAGCAAAAGGCTAACGGAGAGCGAACCCAGTAAACGCTGGTTGAAATTGAACACACCACCGAAGGATAAGCACCTGAGCTCCATAGGTACTGAAGGCTGTGCACGTACATCCGTTCTTGATGTTTGGCTGTTTATATATCACAATAGAATGATAAAAGCGGCCTAAGAACGATCGCGAGAGAGAGAGAGAGAGAGAGAGAGAGTATGAACTTCACTGTCTTTTGTAGCTCACACAGAGGTCCGTTTAGTTTTCTGTCAGTGTTGTTTCATTAGGCACTCGTTGCAATGAAGTCAATCCTACGGCTGTAGACCCTCTTAAGCCTCTTTTAATGTTTAGTAGATCTGTATGTAACAGGTGTTTAGTATGTGAGTGTGTTATAGAACAATATTTTATTAATGTTTATTAGAACAAGGATACACTTGTGTGTAGCACAGCGTTTCTCAAAGTTGACGGTACCCCCGCCCTCAGTGGGCGATGATGCGTTCTGGAGGTAGGGAGATAGTGGGTTCAGAAGAATTTGAGGGTGTTCATGCGAGTAAGGGTCTGTGGTCCGTTAAAGAAGAAATTAATAATAAATATTTTAAAATAAATTATTTTCGTGACTTTGCGATTTAATTATCATGTAAAATTTGAATTTTACATTTAATTCATCTTATGCCCGTTTAGACAATCCATTTTTTTCATCAATTTTCTATTTTATGCATATAATCATTTAAAAATTGACCATGTATGACAGAAATATATATGAATTTTCTATGTCAAAGAGATACTAGAGCATGTATATAAGTGGGGGCGTTGGCAAATTGTTATAATGTGGATACGGTGCGTTACAAAGCTTATGTTATGCAAAGTGGGCGTTGGACCAAAAAAGTTTGGGACTCTATGATGTAGCAGAACCGTTAGTTAGGTCGATACTCAGTTGCAAACATTTATCTTTACACACCAAAATGATCGTTATACAATATGATCTTCATCCTAACTTTGTGCTATAAGTGTCAAAAGGTGTTGGGCCCGTATTTGACCGTTGGCACACGATGGGTGATGTGGTCAACACAACATACCTTTTACTACCAGTGCTTTTCCTGGTACCAACTTAAGACTGGGTCGACCTGAGAGCCGTAACGGTCGGAAAAATATTCCATGCCCTCTGTGAAATTGAACACAGACCACTAGCCTAAAAGGCAAGTTCACTAACAACTACGTTACTGCAGCTCTCTCTCTCTCACACACATATATACAGTATATCCTACACGAACTTAAAGGTGAATGTATAAACATTTCACCTTTTGCTTCATGTATATCTATCTATATTCTCTTTGTGTCCCGATTGACACATAAGGCTTTCACAAGAGACTTCCACTTTTGCCGTTCTGCTGCCTTTCTACCAACCGTCTCCCACGTCAAGTCACACGCCGTCAACTCTCTCTCTCCCCACAATTCTTCTCCATGTTTCCTTTGGACGTTCAGGCCTTCTCTTCCCATCCGCTATCCATCTGAGAGCTGTCATAGCCAATGCCCACTGTATATATATATCACCTTGTAGTTCTTCTTCTTCTGCGTTCTCACTATATTGGGATTTCGGATTCTCTAATAAAGGCAGCCGTCTGCCTCAGATTATCACCACGCCATACAGTTTGTCTTGGACGCTAGTGTAAGTGGACCACCTCTTTCTTCTCAAGTCTGCATACTGGGGGCAGTTCTGTAGGATATAATTCCTATGATTTCTGCTTCCCCGTTTGTGCCGACCTCTTTCTGCAGTAAGTTATGGTCACCCTCGTGATGGAAGGTCTGACATTCTTACTGCGTGGCTAAATCTCCGAGGCAGATTGGCGACCGTAGAATCCGTTATCCCATTCCTCATTGTGAGGGTCGTTGCACCTGTTATGCGCCTTACGGCCTGGTGCATCCGTTTTCCTGCAATCATTTGTTTCGGGTTAGCATTCCCTAGCGGACACATGCATCCGATTTCACCAATCCACCCCCACCCCCTAGTCGCCTCTTACGACATGTGGGGCAGGTAACAGTGGTTCTATTCTTTACACCCCAAATTTGGGCCCCGGTAGCCACTCAGGCGACCTTGTAGTTCGTGTAGGATATACTGCTCATGAGCTTACCGGGCAAGGTAACCACTCGGGCGACCGTGTAGTTCGTGAGCTAACCGTAACCCCGGCAACATATGTTATCTGAGGCCACCACGCGCTAACTAACTTTGTCGTAACGAAAGAAGTGACAAACTTGCATAAAAAAAACGTTGTCGTGGCAACATGGGATGTGGATGAGGGTGGGATATATATTACAACTTGTATCTGGTGTTACCTCAAGCATGCAGCCTGCATGAGATTGAAATAAAATGTGTTGGGAATAGACAATAACGTACAGCTGTGCGTATAACCAATAAACTATAGTAACTACCAGCATGCAAACATATCGACACCTGCTGAAAGAGAAAGTGAATCTATGGATCTACACTGCATTCAATGTAGTAGGGCAGCAGTTCCCAAAGCTTTGCATTACTGCCGACCTCCCTTTAAATACATTTTGCTGCCATTGACCCCCAACAGTTTCTCTATATGGAAATAGACAGGAATGAATTCTCTTTGTGTTACAATAGTAAACAATGTTCTCAGACTGTGGTAAACTTCAAATAATCTCTCATTTTGTCCTGTCAGACATTTAGACACCGGTCTGGTCCGGGTCCTTTGATTTCACAGCGGAACTAGTTTACCACTGTTTTTAAACTACATATTTAAAGCCCACCTGCCCAGCGTGTTCGTAGCGCTTTGAACGATGGGTGACAAGCTCCCTGTGAGTGCGGTTCAATTCCGCCGCTAGCAGAAAAGCCACAGGTTCTTAAGATTTACGGTGTTCGAGGCACCGAACCGAAGGGTTTACGATGTCCATGGCCTCGAGCTGAAATCTCAAGTGCTTCTGGGTAGGGGGAAAAAATACATATTTAAAAAAAATTATTTTTCTGTTTGAAATGTTAAATATCTTCAAGAGCTTGAGGACCCCCTGTGTGTACCACGTGGACCCCCGGTGGTCCGTGGACCCCAGTTTGAGAAACGTTGTAGTAGGATATGTTAACTAATGAAATCCTAGGAAAATGTATGTCAAGCTAGAGAAATGGAACATAAATGTGTGATCATAAAACAAATAGAAAGAGATAACGAAGAAGTAACAGCTGCATTGTTATTATATATCAATACAGTATGCAAATTACATTAACTCATTTGCCCTTCTGTGTCCATATACTGGCACACATCACGAACTCCACCAACAATCCTAGGGATCTCATTAAAAAAAATTGAATGTGTTATTGGGTCGGGATTCGAAGCCACAACCTTCAGAACGACAGGCAAACGTGGCCACAGAGACCAGTCTGTATGTTGTTGGGGCTCGCAAGGGGAGCAAAGAATAATAACACTGCGGCCTACAAGGCATGTCGTAATAAGCGACTGAGGTAGGGGTCTAGTGAAGCTACCATAGAAATCGGATGTGCTGGCCTACTTGTAAGCGCATAACTGGCACGGCGTACAATCACTCTTAGGCTTAGATCACATACAAAGAACAAAGGGTGGTTTAACAATTGGTTTATATGGAGCGTTCGATAAGAAGTCGCAGAGACCCCGTAGAGATCCTCGAAGTTGCCTACCCCACAGATACCTCTCACAGTGGCGGCTCGTAGTCGTAGTCCTGTGTCTTGGTAGGGCCAGACAAAAATTCCAGAAACATCATGGTTTTTGGAGTATTTACTATTAATTGTCTATACCGGGAAGTTATCCCCCTTCCTTTCGAGAAAAGAACACGTTTCTGTTCTTCACCAGCTTGATGTTAACGAGATGTGGCTATTAAAGAACATACAAACAAGGACAATTAAATATTTCGGACACATCAAGCGACATTAGTGCATAGAGAAGATAAAAAAAATCTTGGCCTCCTAGAGCGGAAATTCTTGGTCTAAAATAATAAGTACATGTTTCTCAATATTTTTGGTAGTCTCCACTGGCCCTTAATGACGAACCGCCCCTGACCTCTTAACAAACATCTACATAGTGTGACCGCGGGCAGTACACCAAACTATAAGCACTGCAACAGACAAGATGAGGAGACAGTAAAATATCATCTTATTGACTGCCTGCCTGACATTAGAAGACCAACACAAACATTGTTACCACCAGATCCTCATTTAATTGCGAAAACATCTTCTTCAAACACTCCAAATCGATCACGTGTTAACCACACTTTGTGATTTGTATGTGATCTGAGCCTAAGAGATATTGTCCCTTGTGCCAGTCATGCGCCTACAAGCAGGCTAGCACATCCAATTTTTGCGACTCTTTTTGTTTACTATGGTAGCTTCCCTAGACCCTACCTCAATCGCCACTTACGATATGCCTTATAGGTCGTAGTGTCACTATTCTTTGCTCCCCTTGCGATCCCCGACAACAAACGGGCGCATACAGTTCTAACATATCATATGAATGATGCATACATTGATTGCAATATATTCTATTTTTATAAATTTGATCGCGGACTGCACGATTTTTTTTAGCTATACGATATTTTTATCTGATTCTTTTGTTGTTGATCTGAACTGAAATTAATATTTGCAGTTGACTTTCTATGATTAATACTTCTATCTTAACAACCACCTTCACTACGATCAATATTTCACGAACTTGTTATATCCTGTACTCTACAGCATATATATATATATATATATATATATATATATATATATATATATATATGTATATACATCGCCCGAGTGGTTACCGGGACCCAAGTTTGAGGTGTAAAGAATAGAACCACTGTTACCTGCTACACATGTCGTAAGAGGCGGCTAAGGAGGTTTGGCTGAAATCGGATGCACATGTTTTGCATTTATAAACAATTTTGGTTAATTTCCTGTTTTATAAAAGAAATTATTATGAACATTTTTTTCATACATCCGTTTGAAATTATGGAGAAATTGAGGAATGGGGTGGTGGTAATTTTTTAGTATTTTAATAACTTGTAACTGTTTTGAACGCTTTTATGGGAGTCTGTGGCTAAGTGATTAAACAGTGCTTTGAGTTCTGAATGTCGTGGGTTTGAATCCGAACAGTGCCGTTCTGTTTACAAGTGCATTTAACTTGAAATTCTTGCAGTCTGGTTAGTGTTGTAAACAATGCAACTATTAATCTACCTGGTACCTTCTATATCTTCTATGAAAGACGATGCAACCATTGATTTGCCTGGAATGCTATGACGTCAATTTAACAACCAATAACAAACTGACTTGCCAGATATGAAAAAACAGATACACAATAACAGACAAAAATATTAAATATAATTAAAGTCTTTGCTCTTGAAGAAGTTGAACTGTTTATTGTTATTATGCAGCTATGCGATCCATAACTCACACATGAAGAGATACACTGTGAGAATAATACCCCGATGGGTGGTATCAAAACATTGTCTTGCAATAGATACGTACGTAGGACATATATAATCGTTGTGTGGTATGTTAAATGCAGTTCTGGCATGTAAAGATGTTTAGTGATGCGAAACAGTAGAACTGCAAGCATTCAAGATTAAAAATTTCCCGTCAAATTCTCGCAAGGTAATTTATAATTTCATAAACTTTAAAAAAGTAAATGCCAGTTACCTACCACCAAACGAAAAGAATGATTAAATCAATCAGAAAGCCACCAATGCCAGCACAAGACGATTACTATATTATGAGCAGATTAGAACAAGTTGTCATTCTGCGCGTCAGAATAGGGCACAATCGACTCCGCAGCAAAATCTTTACAAAATTCAAGAGTGACAATTCAGCCATGTGTACATGTAGACAGGCACATCAGACGACAGAGCACAACTACTGCTGCCTTGTAGTTTATTGGGGACAATCAAAGTCTAGCGGAGCAAACCGTACACAACACCGGACGGTAGGCAAACCAAGCAGTCCATAACAAGACGAGTATAGCTGGGCAGATGTCGCTCATCAGCCCGGGAGGGCAGGTCGTCTACGGGTCGTTGCCCTGAAAGAAAAAAGCAGTCTGCTGCTTTGTGGGTTTTGACTGGGGACAGAAAAAGGCTATCGGAGATCGAACCCAGTAATCGCTGGCTGAAACCGAACACACTACCGAAGGATAAGCACTTGAGCTCCAATAGGTACTGAAGGCTGTGCACGTACATTCCGTTCTTGATGTTTGGCTGTTTATATATCACAATAGAGTGATAAAAACGGCTTAAGAACGATCGTGAGAGAGAGAGAGACCGCAGAGCACATACTTCAAGACTGGTCCGAATATGATACACTGAGGCAAACTCACTGGCCTAATGAAATAACACTGGACAGAAAACTACATGGACATCTGTGTGAGCTACAAAAGACAGTGAAGTTTATAGAAGAGACAACGTTGAATATATAGACAATATTTCAAGCGAACGAAAAATAAAAGTTTTTTCAAGAACAAAGATTGGCTGAAATCGGATGCACGTGTCCTAAACGTGTAGAAGTCTATACGTTTAGGTGCCTACCAAACCAATGTGCAACGTAT
Source organism: Arion vulgaris (assembly GCA_020796225.1). Classification (NCBI taxonomy): domain Eukaryota; kingdom Metazoa; phylum Mollusca; class Gastropoda; order Stylommatophora; family Arionidae; genus Arion; species Arion vulgaris. Next base: position 37,225,654 of record CM036766.1, read on the forward strand.
ACACGTTCTTGGCAAAGATCAAACATATCACAAAGAGTGATTGAAATTGGTCGCAAAGAATGAACGCAAAGAAGAAGGAGGAGAAGAAGAACAAAGGGGTGTAGGTTGATAAATCTAATTTTCCATGTATGTTGGACGGAATAGAGAAACACATAGAACGTTGATTTTTTGAATTCAACAAAACGGAGTTGAAATTTCCATTTAGACAACCAACGTTCTTTGCTTTGCTTTATCCTGCCCGCTCTTTGTCGAGCAGGATTCCCTGATGGTTCCACTCAAGTGGATGTCTAGTGACATTGGACTGAGTCTTCCGCAAGGTATGATCGACCCACCGCCATTTTTTCCTCCTGACTTTTTCATCATAGGTTCCTCTTCTGTTCTTATCTGCAGATCTTGCGTTTTGAACGGACCACTTCGTTCGGAGTATGAGTCTTATTTTTTCCGGAGAGCACGGCTCAGATTCGAACCCATGACTTTTGGAACTCAAGGCAATGGCTTAACCACTTTTAATATACCGGCGCCCTTCACAACAAGCAGTCATGTAAATTACACCGAGTCTTGAAACAGATCCGCGCCGACGATTGCTCAGTGACTCATCAACCTGTTAAAATTGTATCCGGATTACTACAATAACTTTACTGGTATTATATTTTTGATCAGACTGCGGCGGAAAAATCCGCTCGTGATCGTCTTTATTTGGAAAGCGATATTCTTAGTTCCATACTATTCCGTAGGAGCGATAGAGCAGAAGGGATTTGGCGCTATTACGTGGTCTGGCATCTTATGTTTGTTTTTGTTTACTGTTGAGTTTTATCTCATTTCTTTCTTGTCTTCAACTCTTCAAAATCACAATTATTTTTGTGTGTGCTTTTGGACCCCACTTGTATTCTGAATTAGCAAGTATACTGGCCTTAACCTCATCTTAAAATATACTGCCAGCCAATATTTCGGCTCATAAAGTAGTTGTTATCGTGCCTGTGTGCGCAATCAACAGGTAGAGACACTGCCCCCAACCAACAGGTAGAGACACTGCCCCCAGTCAACAGGTAGAGACACTGCCCCCAACCAACAGGTAGAGACACCGCTCCCAACCAACAGGTAGAGACACCGCTCCCAACCAACAGGTAGAGACACTTCCCGCAACCAACAGGTAGAGACACTGCCCTCAACAAACAGGTAGAGACACTGCCCCCAACCAACAATTAGAGACAACGTTCGCGACTAGACAACACTAAATGTCTGAAAACTTATCATTCACAATCGAGAACGGAACATTTAAAATTATTTCTCGCCCGTGTGTTTCTGTGGCTCGCAAGGGGAGCAAAGATTACTAACACTGTGACCTACAAGGCATGTCGTAAGAGTCGATTGAGGTATGGGCTTAGGAAACTACCTAGTAAATAAAAACGTCGCAGAAATTGTATGTACTTGTAGGTGCATAACTTGCACAACGTTCAATCGCTCTTAGGCTCAGATCACATACAAATCATAACGAGTGGTTTAACAATGGTCGATATGGAGCGCTCGAAGAAGAGGAAGAAGAAAAGCTATTTATAAGATAGAAAAGGACCGATTAAAATGGCAATCGTGTGTGGCCAATAGTTAGGGGTTTAGATCACCTCAAGAAACTAGTGTGTAATGACAGAGCATCAAATAAGCTAATTGGGAAAGACTATTATGTTGGCAGAATTCTGCTCAGGACAAACTAATTGGGAGATTCTGTTAGGGTGGCAATATTCTGCTTTATACAAGCTAATTGTGAAGTGTTAGGGTGATAACATTCTGCCCAGGACAAGCTAATTGTGAAGTGTTAGGGTGATAACATTCTGCCCAGGACAAGCTAATTGTGAAGTGTTAGGGTGATAACATTCTGCCCAGGACAAGCTAATTGCGAAGGTCTGTTAGGATAACAATATTTTGTGCAGAACAAGCTAATTGAGAAGAACTGTCGGGGTGGTAACATTCTGCTGAAGACAAACTAATTAAGAAGGAAAGTTTTAGGGTGGCAGAACTCTGCTCAAGACAAGCTAATTGGAAAGTTTTAGGGTGGCAAAACTCTGCTCAAGACAAGCTAATTGGAAAGTTTTAGGGTGGCAAAACTCTGCTCAAGACAAACTAATTAGAAAGTTTTAGGATGGCAAAACTCTGCTCAAGACCTTCATAAAACCTCGTTTTGTTTCGTTAGTAAAGGTATTATGGGCAGGATTGCAAGATGTTCTCTTGAGCCTGTGTTTCGGGCCTTAATTTAACACATTGACTGCAAGAAAGTCTCAACGTATAAAACATAACTCGACCTTATTGCTAAAAAATCGCTGATATGCAACGGTGACTTCTTTATGCACACTGTATCACCACACGCATTTATCGTTACTGAACTGTAACGATAATTTCAAAGTAACATGTACCGTCGTAGTAGAAAAGATTCGCATTGCTGACGAGAATTTAATATTATCTACACATATATTTTGTAAATATCTATATAATATATCTATATATATATATAAACTAAGTGTCATAAAATTTGTAATACGCCCTTACATATTACATGCTTTGGTAGCTATGTTTACTAAAGTGGCATGTCGGAAATGTTCATTTTGACATATTTTGATATTCGTATGAACAAGGGCTCTCAAACTGGTAGCATGTGCAGATTATACAATTGGAATGCTTTTTTTTTTTTTTTCCGATCCAGAAGCACTTGAGTTGAAAGCTCTTCGGCTCGGTGCCACGAACACCGTAAATCTGGGGAACCTGTAGCTTTTCTGCCAGTCCGCGGAGTTCAACTCCGCACTTACAGAGGACTAGTCACTCGTAGTCCAAGGCGCTACGAACACGCTGGGCACGCGGGCGTACTGGAATGCTTTAAAAACGTAATGATTGACTCTATTATATAACCTTGATTTCGATTCCATTTTTTAAAACTATATCGGCTATTCAGATATATAAATTTCTCTTTAATAACATACATAACGAAATAAATGTTGTTAGTAAACTGCACATGTCCCTAAAACTAGCAGCCTATCCGTATCGCTTTTCAATAGCCAAGGGTTCTCTTACGTTCTTAACTTAGAGAACCTACGTTTTATCGTTCGTTTCCAATAGGACATGGAACTCGATCTCTCCTACGCTGAGAACAATTATCTCTGAAAATAATATCCTGATTTCTTCACACGAGGAATAAACTGACTAAAATTAGACCCGATCTTTTGGTTTGAAATCTGGCTAGTTAGAGATTACGTCACATATTTACTACTTAACAGAAAAATGAGTCCAGTCGTCATAGATAACAGCAAGCGAGGACAAATACTGTTTATGAAGCGCACACAAAAGCCCGTTCTATAAATCACTTCTTACCCTGACGCTGTGGGGCAAAACAGGTTTAGAGAGAAGTAGAAGTTAATCTACTTATGAGACCAGTAGCCTACTTTGCTGTTGCTACCCCCTGGTGTCACAACAACTGAGATAAAAAAAATCTTCCTTTCTGTCGTCATATTTCAGTATTTTGATTTAAAGAAAGAGAGAAAAAAAGACTAGATCATACGCTGTTATCAGTGAACACAAAAGTAGATTAATTTAGTTATGTCTTATTTCGATACTTTATAAGTATGTCTTGTCAATAAATAAGAATTGATCTTTCATTCTATATCAGAGTTTGATAAGATGTTCTGAATCATCATTTTGTTTCTTGTCGTGTTACCAGTGCTAACAAGATTGTTTATTCTATTCATTATTTACTATAGGTGGGCAACACACAGAAGAGTGCTACGAGGCAACACACAGAAGTTCTGATAAGGGAATTGTGTTCTGTTTAAACAGATAATGAAACTCTTATAGAAACAAGTAGCAGTTTGACACGCCTTCTTGTTGTTCGTGTCCAAGACAATGATTATTGTGTCATTAGAGGATGCTCTAAATCTGTTATTTGACTGGGATACAAACTAGAGCATATATATCTATATTCAAGTATCAGCTGGTGATCAGGGAGCTGCCAAACAGAACGTCTACTACTACAAACGTCTTAACATTACTTTACACCTGGACAACCTCAAACGATGATGTCTGGAATACCACCTCCACCTCATTTTCTATCAGGTATTGGAGGTGGACCTCCACCACCTCCTCCACCACCACCAGGAAGCGCCTTGCACAGTGCTCCTGTATCGACGTTACCACTAATCAACATCCCTAAACCTAGAACAAAAATGAAAACTCTACAGTGGCAGAAAATTCCTGTCAACAACGTTATTGGAAAGTCTAACATTTGGACCATTATTGGCCGTTTAGAAAACAATTTTGAGATGGACTACGAGAAAATGGACGAGTTATTCAGTTTGAACCACGACTCGGGACCTAAGCGATCCAGTCATGACGTTGATGGGGTTCCAGATCACAAACGAAAGAAAGAAAACACAGAGGTAGGAATTTGACACACATTCTTAACTATGCTTGATCTCTCTCTCTCTCTCTCTCTTATGTCTTGTTTGATGTTGATAATATTTGCATACTTTTTCTCTTTAAATTCCCTTTATTTTCTTATCTCCATCATTCCTTTCTTTCCTTTCTTACAATATTTCCTTTATTTTCGTTTCTTGCACTTACTTCATATCCCTTCCAATTCCCATCTTCTATTATTCTATACCGTTGCATATTTTTTATTCATACTTATTTCTTTCCTTTGTTACCTTCTTGACTAACGTACGCCTCTTCTGCGTGATTTCTCAATGTCTTTATTTCCTATCTATCCTAACGGAAACTACACCTTCCATTCTAGGCTTCAGAAAGACAACACACCGGTGAAGTAAGTACAATAGCAATAATACTTGAGCCTTCGATGTCTAACAACACCAACCGCAATATATATCTATATCAGTCTCATAACAAATACCTCACTCTAAATATCAAATATGTTTGACATTAACTTCTAAATTATATATATATATATATTTAACTTGCACTAATATTCCAAAAGTAATTTTCCAGCTTTGACTAATTCTTGCTTAAACTTTCAATAGTCTTCTTCTTCATCGTTTTTTTAAAATGTCAATAACTGGTTACATAAGTAGACCTGATGCCTCTCTTTCGCTGCCACATACTTTCCGAAGGCTGAGCTAAAAATAGCTACTCTTTGTTTCTAGGTCGCAAACGTGAATGTACGCCTATAGCAGTAACAGTAGCAATGTATAACGTGTTAATACGTCTTAAGCCCACAGAGGAGAGATAATAACAAACGTGTTAATGCGTCTTTAGAAGTGAATGGGAAAAGCGTATATATACGTCCTTAGCAGCTAAAGCGTTAACTGTGTGGCGTAGAGGTTAGATGCTCGACTCTCGTTCTAAAAGTACTCAGTTCACTCCCTAGTGAAGTAATCGGGATACTTTCCCAGAGAAATCTGATCTCAGTGTAGGTGAGAACAAGTTCCTAGTCTTATCGGAGACGGATGATAAAACGTAGGTCCCGTGTTCATGTTTAGCACGTAAAAGAACATATGGCAGTTGGAATGTAGGATTGAACCCCCAGCCACCTTGTGTCCGAGTTGTATAATGGAACTGGTGACGATGTTAAGATCTTCAGACTTGCGAGGCGTGTATAGCAGCAGTATACTGGACAATTCATTAAACAAATCGTGGCATATACTTTACATGATGTCACCATCAACCACAGAAAACGAGTCGTTGATTTTCTAGGCACCACTTATACATTCAGTAGTATATAATTGCTTTCTGAATGGTACGGTCTACTTTCACCGTTCGTAAAAATCCACGGGAAAAATCTTGCTTCCAAATTGCCCGCCTTGGAGTTGGAACCAGGTACTCGTGTGTTGGGATTGAGCTCAGTACCGCTAAGCTACGAATTCATTCGGAATGAAATAAACAGATTAAACACCTCAGAACTTTCCTCTTTCTGTTACACCTTCAGTGATGTGTCCTGTTTTGTTGTTGTTTTTTAGTTTTTAAAAGAATAAATGAGTAGAATCTCACCTCTGCGACGGAACATGCTCGACTTATTTGTCTTTGTTAAGTTTTGAGCGTAAACTGTCAGAGGTCAACCTGGGATATCAATAAAGAAAACATTAGTCAACTTAAGGTTCTCGATGTTTCCATGGAGTTGTGCCCTAGACTTGTAATGGTTAGCTATCTCTTAGTCCTGTTCACAATTTGGTGTTCTTCTGTACACAAAAGGTTGTTTCTTTTCATCTTGTATTTCAAAGAGTTTTTTTTTTTGTGCTCTGACAATCGGAGAAAATACCCTCCCCAACCCCTTCCGGCATTTTAAAATTCTTTTTCCCCATTCAGTGCACGAGATCAGGGGCAAGGTTAAGGACATTGTCCCAGTTACTATTATTGGTTAGCGAAGACCGCAGTAACACTATGTACTTGTTTGTGTATGTATGTGTGTGTGTATGTATGTGTGTTTGTGTGCGTGTGTGTATGTATGCGCGTGCGCGCTCGCGTAAAACCAAATATCTTATTTCGTGTTACAGTATCTCGCATTTAATGGTAATACAGAAATAATAATTTTAAAAAAAAAAGGATGAGTACAAAGCAAGAGGAAGACCACGCAAAAGATGAAGCAACGGCATCAAGAACAGCCTTACGAAAATGAATATCATCTTACAAAGTGCCTTAAAACAAGCACACACAAGATCAATACGTTCCCTTCCCCTCCCCAACACTTCTATAAAGAAGTAAATGATGGAAGAGAAGAAAGAAATAATTCAATAAAATAAGAAAACCCCATTTATAATCTGGATTATCTGTGCTGAAATAGTCCTCAATGAAAACTGAGAAAGCATCCTGGATTGGGAGACGATGTAGCGACCAAGATTTTTGAAAACAAAAAGATAGAATGGAAGGGATAACAATATAGAGATGTACATCATCATCAAGAGTTTGTGCCTGTCGAAACTTGGCTCACATGACACCAGCCTTTTCTTCTTCTTCTTCTTTGCGTTCGTTCTTTACAACCAATTTGAATCACTCTTTGTGATATGTTTGATCTTTGCCGAGAACGTGTATACCTTGCACATTGGTTTGGTAGGCCCTAAACGCATAGACTTCTACACGTTTAGGCACATCATCATTTCAAAACCTCCTTAGATCGTTCTACGACATGCGTGGCAGTAACAGTGGTTCTATTGTTTACACCCCAAATTTGGGCCCCTGTAACCACTCGGGCGTCACTAGCTCTAAATGCCCCCCTGTCCTGTGGGAGGTGACCATCATCTGCCGCCCTCTCAACTCGTCTTTGACATCTTGCCGCCATCATCTCTTTCATCTTCCTATCCATAAACTGCACTGTATTATATACTTCAGAACGATCTTCTCCAGACTATTTAGTCATTTAGATATCAAAAATATATCATCTTACTCACTTTTATGAAACAAAAGACCGTGCACTCAAAATATAGACCAAGGAGATAACAGTTGCAACAAAAAAATACCCGTTTATGAAGCGCACGCAAATATCCGTTCTATAAATATCTTCTTATCCTGACGCTGTGAGACAAAACAGAATTAGAGAAAGAAGACTAACTTGTATCTTATTTGACAACCTCTTCTGTTTAGATTTAAGCTGTTGCAATATGAACATATCTCTTCATTTTTCTGTCCATAATATTTTGAGTACTCTTCTGTAGTGATTATATATATATATATACAGTGGCGGCGCGTAATTCTTTTTGTTGGTGGAGCCAGATACACATTTTCAGAAAAATCATGGTTTTGGTTTAGGGTATATTTTAATTTATTAAATAATAAATACATGTTACACATTTTTGATGGGGCCCAGTCCCACTGGCCCTGAATGACGAGCCGTCACTGTATAAATATATATACTTTCCAGTTCTTGTACAATCTACGCTCATAGAGATAAAGAAAAGAATTAGACAAAATTGCATAGAAAACATTATATTAGTAACATTAGATGAAGATTCATAAAGTAATTATGGAACATCGGGATGAGAAACTGCAAACTAGACAGAAATATAAAATCTATGACAAAGGGGTAGATAGATGGATATATAGATGAGTGGGTGGCAGCCAGAAAGACGGACGAGCAGGAAGACGGACGAGTGATCAGACAGACTGACGAACAGAATGACGGTCGAGCAGACAGACATACGTACGAGCAGATAGACGGACGAGCAGACGGACGAGCAGAAAGACGGACAGCCACACGAACGAGCAGACAGATGAACGAACAGAAAGACAGATAGAAGGACGGACGAGCAGACAGACATACGTACGAGCAGACAGACTGACGAACGAGCAGACAGACACACGGAAGAGCAGACATACGGACAGACAGACGGACGAGCAGACATACGGACAGATAGACAGACAAAGCAAGTGCAATTAAAACGATATACTTGAATCTGTGCCAAACTAGTAGGTCATAAAAGTGTAAATACAATGGGTACAAAAGTTTACCGTGCACCGTACGGTGTTGTTCAATTTTTCATGAGAAACCTTCTTAAGTGTCTGCTTGACATTCAAGAAACTATTAACTTCTATTTCTATTATGAAGTTAACACACGGAGTTTTTCTTGTTCTAAACCCTTATTTCCAATTTACTGTTATTAATTTTGATATATTTCACGAATTTATTAACAAACAATAATTTAACATATAAAGTAGAAAGTGTTTAGTAGACAATGATCTTGCAATTTAGTTAAGTTTGGTCACAGATGGTCATAATCTGTTCAGTGGCACAGGAGAAAGGACGCGATCTAAAACACGTTCGTCTTAACACAGGCATGTATTCTAGTCAGATATTGTGTGCCCTTTTTGTATCGGGATACGTGCTGTGCTGACCTCCAAATAGTATATTAGTACCGGTTGGAGGAGAAGCCAAGCGAAATACAATAACTTGTTTTTGACTGTTAATGCAAATGAAGGGAATGACAAGAATAGCAACGGACAAAGATTCAGAATATGTAAGTAGAATAGTTTTCAAATTTAACAAAAGGTTATTTCTTTAATAGCTTTCATCGTATTTCAACTTGCAAGTTTAGCAGAAATAATGAATAATTTTGTGTTATGGTAGTTCTTCGAGTAACAGTGTTTGTTTTGAAAACAAAATTTCATTCGTTACCTCTTGGGTTTCTGTTATCTTCATTAACCTCTTCACACCTGTGAGCCGATATACTGGCCCGAGGTCAGTTTTAAAATGTCTCAAAGCTGATATACTTGCCCGAGGTAAGTTTTAAAATGTCTCAAAGCTGATATACTTGCCGGAGGTAAGTTTTAAAATGTCTCAAAGCTGATATACTTGCCCGAGGTCAGTTTTAAAATGTCTCAAAGCTGATATACTTGCCCGAGGTCAGTTTTAAAATGTCTCAAAGCTGATATACTTGCCCGAGGTCAGTTTGAAAATGTCTCAAAGCCGAAATACTGACTAATTTATTATTTTCTCTTGTCCTTCTCTGCTTTTTTGCCTTTAGGCGTAGCAGGCTTAACTGATGATCAGTTTCCGAGATAGTGCACGCTCGGTCGCTTGATATAATGTGCTACTGTGGAGTTTTAAGATGTCTGTATCTCCATCAACCCATCTTTTTTTTGGTCTGCCCCTTCCTCTTGATGATTCCATTGTCAGGTTGTATTCGGATTTATTCTCACCGAGTGGCCAAACCATTTGAGTCTCTATTTTTCAATGACTAATTTATTATACACTGCAATACGCGTGTGTCTGGGAGTAACACAAATTTCGGAGTTAAAGGGTTAAGGTATCAGTATCAGCAGAGAATGGGTGCCATTAGTAAATAAATCATAAAAATTCAATTTTAAAGATATAGATCCCACATTTTCACACGTACTAAACAAATGATAAAGCAATCTAAAACAGTGATTGGCAATGTAGTTCAGTATAGACAGGTAGGTAAGTGAGATTTTTAACAAGAAAAATTAATTTAGTCATGTGCAAAATATAGGTGTTACTTATTACACAATTTTACGACTGTAATTGTGCATGCATGTTAACATTAGGACTGCCTATAGCGTATACTAGGATAATTCCAATATCTTGAGTATAACTTTTTTAATGATTTTTCAAAGACGACAATTTTTAACCAAAAAAAAAGATAATTTTCAGGTGGCAACAAAATAAAATCTATTCAGTGTATACTATTTATCCTAGTACTTGCCGAAATCACACAATCTGTGTATATTATGTTTAATTTTGAATGAATGTGACTGTACCATTTCATTAAAATTGTGTAATAAGTAACACCTATATTTTGCACATGACTAAAATAATTTTTCTTGTCAAAAATCTCACTTACCTACCTGTCTATACTGAACTACATTGCCAATCACTGTTTTATATTGCTTTATCATTTGTTTAGTACGTGTGAAAATGTGGGATCTATATCTTTAAAATTGAATTTTTTAATGATTTATTTACTAATGGCACCCATTCTCTGCTGATACTGATACCTTAATGTTATTGATACTGTAATCATGGGCGCCCACATGTTAAGGCAAGGGCGTAAGTTCTTCTTGAAGATCTAGACCTCTAACGCTTCACTAATATAAACTGCTGCCATGTATTCTCTTATCAAACACGACGTCTGCACATGTGCTACTTTAGAAAGTCTCAAGATAATCATTTGTTGACTTTCACTAACAATTTTACCATTAACCCTTTCGATCTTCTTAACCGATGTACTGGCACGCTTTAATTGTTATGATAACGTAATTTACTATACATTGCAAAATAGATGCATTCGGGAGTTAAAGACAATTGCGGAGTGAAAGGGTATGTATCTATAAAATATAAACTTATCATTCACGACATATATAAACATCTAAAGTCGATGAAGACCCGCCTTCAATGACAAGGGACACCTGTCAAATGGTAAACCAGGCTTTCACGCAAAATTCAGTTAGAAGCGCATTGCAGCGTCATGGCTAACGTCCCGATTCACGGCGAACAAGAATAAAGAATTCCACTATACATATATGCTGAAGCTAAATTTCGCATCTATAAACACTTCCCTTACAGTCTATATCCTATTTATCCTCCTCACCCTCATTAATACTTCTATCAGTGGCGCACTGATCATTTTTTACTGGCTATAACATTTCAGATAATCTATGGTTGTTGTTTGCTATATTTTAATTTATAAAATAATAAATACATGTTATACTTATTTTTGGTAGCTCCTACCTCACTATCCACTTAATGACCAGTGCCACTGCCTCTATATATTATGTAAGTAAACTAGAATAGTGTGTTTTGTTCATATACTCCTTTACATACTTTACATGTACTCCTATGTATACTTCAATATAGACCCTATGTATACCTCTTAATGTGCACTCCATATACATCCCTCTATTAAGCACTTCCTATGTCTCACTGTATGTGCCTCCCATGCAAGCTCTAATGTGCACTTCCTATGTCTAACTGTAATGTGGCACTCTCACATAACTTCTAATGTGCATTTCATGCCTAACTGTAATGTGCATCCCATGCAAGTTTCTAATTGCACTCTCTCTATGTCAAACTTAATTGCCCCCATGCAAGCTTCTAATTGCACTTCCTATGCTACTATTATGCATCTCCTTATGCATACTTCCTAATAGACACTATCAATACATACATCTAGTTGCACTTCCTATCATACTCCTCTTGTGCACCCCACTATACATACTTCTATCTCTATAGCACTCTCTACTATACATACTTCTACCTCTATAGCACACTCTCACTATACATACTTCTATCTCTATAGCACTCTCACTATACATACTTCTATCTTATAGCATACCTCACTATACATACTTCTATCTCTATAGCACTCTCACTATACATACTTCTATCTCTATAGCACTCTCACTATACATACTTCTATCTATATAGCATACTCTCACTATACATACTTCTATCTATATAGCACACTCTCACTATACATACTTCTACTCTATAGACCTCTCACTATACATACTTCTACTCTTATAGCACACGCTCACTATACATACTTCTATCTATAGCACCTCACTATACATACTTCTACCTCTATAGCACACTCTCACTATACATACTTCTATCTCTATAGCACACTCTCACTATACATACTTCTATCTCTATAGCACACTATCACTATACATACTTCTATCTCTATAGCACACTCTCACTATACATACTTCTACTTATAGCACACTATCACTATACATACTTCTACTCTATAGCACACTATCACTATACATACTTCTACCTCTATAGCACACTCTCACTATACATACTTCTACCTCTATAGCACACTATCACTATACATACTTCACTCTATAACACTCTCACTATACATACTTCCAGTGGCGGCTCGTGATCATTTGTGTTGGTGGGGCCAGACAAATATTTTTGGTAAAATCATCGTTTTGGGTTAGGTTATATTTTAGTATTTACTATCATTTGTCTATTCCTGGAAGTGATTCCTTCTTTACTAGAACGTACAGTGTTGTACACTGTAGACATTAAACTGTATATTTTATTTTAAACTTATATTTTTCAACTTTTAAAGCTAATTAGTATCACGTTGAAAGCTAATAATTAGGAACAAATAATTTATAACATAATAAATACGTTACATATTATTTTGTGGGCCCAGCCCCACTGGCCTTATGACGAGCCGCCACTGCATACTTCATCTATACAGAAACTCACTTAAAATACTTCTGTTTTATTTTCTTAAACAACTCGTTATTAAGTATCGTTCTGTAAAACACTCAAAACCAACACACTTTTTATCGCTCTCTACCGTTTGGTTAAGATCAAAGTGCTATGCCACTTAATCGCGGTCAAAAGGTGGGAGAATTCATAAAATACCAAAATGGCAACATAAAACGAACTTTAAATTAAAAAAAAAAGACTTAGATCAGCCTCATTTCCAAAGAATGGCGTCGCTCTGATTTTACATGTTTATCCGTACTGGTTCATCTCGTTGTGGACATTCCTGGTATGGCCCAATTAAGAAAGAAAAAATCCTAAGGTTGATGATCTCTTCTCTGCCTTTGGGCTAAGATCGAAATGTAATGCCCACTTGATCACGGCCAAAGGTTGGGAGAATTTATATAGTCAATAGACAACTAAATAAATAAATTCCGAGCAGCTCTTATTCGAAACAATGACGACGCTTGGAAATTTTACACGTTCAATCGTAACTTGGTCTACCCAGTACGGTACGTGCGGGTGAGGACCCGAAAAAATGTCTTTAGGTTGAAAAAGGCGTGCTTCGTTTTAAAGAGGCTTTAATCATCTACATAACAAAAAAAAACAATACACGCTCTGGTGTAACTAAAAAAGCCATCCTCAGGTTGAAAAGGCTTTAAACATTACATAACAAAAAATATATCTATATCTGTCTGTCTGTCTGTCTGTCTGTCTGTCTGTCTGCCTGCTGTCTCGTCTGTCTGTCTGTCTTTCTAGTCTGAGGTTAGATATAGTCTTCTATCTATTATGAATATTTATGTTCTTCTAAAAGCTATTTAGTTGAAGAGTTAGATTTATATAGAACCTCGCATGTGTGTTGTCAGGGCTCTCAAGGGGAGCAAAGAACAGTAACACTGCGACTTACAAGGCATGTCGTAAGAGACGACTAAGACAGGGGCCTAGGGAAGCCACCCAAGTAAATAAAAAGTGTCGCAGTAATCGGATGTGCTGGCCTACTTGTAGGCGCATAGCTGACACAACGTACAATCGCCCTTAGACTCGGATCACATACAAATCACAAAAGTGGTTAACAAGTGGTCAATATGGAGAGTTGGAAGAAGAGAAAGAATAGATAAAGAAATGTATCTATCTAAATCTGTTCTTCTAAAATCTATTTATTTCAATCGCTAGATTTACATAGAACTCAAGATTAAAATACCAGAAAGTCGACACAGGTCGACAACTTCTCGAAATAATTGATGTTGAAAGCCAGAATCGCGGACTGTCATGCATACTTAAATAACAGTACCCACCGGACAAAACAGACGTTCTTTGTAATACAAATGTGAAAGTAAGCAAGCACTTTTCAGTGGGGGGCTGGAAAAACAAGAAATGACACATCAGGTTTGACATAAGACAGGGAATCAGACAAAGTTGCATTCTTTCACCGTGGACGTTTAACATGTACGCTGAAAACATCATGAGGAATGTTACAGGCGATTGCGAGAATGGAAATGCGATCCTTTTATAATCGGAGGAAGATAAATACCTGTACTAAGACATGCTGACAAATGCAATTTTACTATCAACATACCAAAAAGGAATTGACAAATTTACGAATGGTTGTAGAAGAGTCCAGAATATCCAGGGGATATCCATGGGTATCCAGTAAAATGGATATGCGTAAAACAAAAATTATATCTCGATGTCATAAAATAAAACAATGACAACTGGCAACACAAACATAAAACAGGTTAACGTTAATAAGCGAGAGAAATTAGTAAAAGTCAGCGGTTTTGAATATTTTCGTACATTGCTAACAAGAGATGTCTCAAATATATATAAAGCACATGCTTATAACCCGTGTTTGTGCAAACACTGTTCAATCGAACCTTACCTAATTATTCTGTGTCTAGTTGTAACGAAGCGTTTGTGAAAGACACTCCTGAGTGAACCATTTTTTTTAGAATGGCTCGCTGGTTGTGTTCGTAAGGAAATTCTATTGCTGGCCTAGGCGATGGGTCTTATCTTATTTTAACCACATTTGCCGTGAAGCGTTGTGGGAAGAATTAGTTTTTCAATCTTGTGCCAGGTGTGTTGCGCTTGACGTTGTCAGTCCATGCTTTCGCAGGGACTCTGGGATGTTATCTATCCATCGTGTTCTTGGCCTGCCTCGTGCTCTGCACCTGAGTGTCGATTATTGTAGGCACGTGATGGTAGTAAATGTGGTTCCTTTCTCATTAGATGGCCGAACCACTTGATGCTTTACTTCTCGATGTACTGTATGCATGGTATACTACCAACGATGCTTCTGATATTCTCGTTTCGCACTCTATCTCTCCTTGTAACGTTGCCAGCTTTTCGTAGACATCTCATTTCACATGTTGTAATCTTTCTTTCTTGTGTCTTAGTCAGGGCCATGTTTGGCACTGATAGCAGAGAGTTGGAATAAATATGCAGTTTATCAGTTGTCGTTTGACTGCCATGTTAATGCTTGGATGTTTTAATAGTAGTGACAGTTGGTATGTCACTGCGTTTGCCTTCTGGCATCTTGTTTCGATTTCTCTGTCCATCTTTCCATATGCTGTGAATATACTCCCGAGATATTTGAATTCTGGAGTCTGTTGTATTTGACATTATTCACGTGTATATTTAGTTGACCTGTTGACCTACTTATTGTCATGACTTCTGTTTTGGAGGTGATAATTTTCATGTCATATTTTTCGCATGTCGCTTGCAGTGCATTTACGTGTTGTTGAAGTTTGTGTTCGTTGTTGTAAATTATACTCTGATCATCTGCAAAGATTAGTTCGTTGATTAAATTGTAGTTGTTATCGAGGTTGTTATCTGTCTTGGTTTCTTGCATTATCCTGTCTATGTAAATATTGAAAAGTATAGGCGATGGGTGTCGTAAAAAATTAGGGTAACTGGTTCGAATCCTGTGTTTGTCTATTTGGTTTGTCGAAAGCTCTTAATACCTGCACATTGTTTATTTGTTGATCATATTCGTTGCTTCCGTTGCTTCCTCTGGGGTTCTTGCAAAAAAATATTCTTGTTCTCATCTAACAAGAGATGGAAATGGGAGAAAGGAAATCAATAGAACAACAAAAACAGTCTTACTAAAAATGGAAGCAACTAATATAGTCGTATGAAAAAGAACTAATAGGACAACAAAGATCCGAATACTAAGTGATTTTGAATATAACTGTTACAGAAGCGTCTCTACTTACCCTGACGTTGTGAGGCCAACAAGATTGTAAGTGATTTTGAATATAACTGTTACAGAAGCGTCTCTACCTACCCTGACGTTGTGAGGCCAACAAGATTCTAAGTGATTTTGAATATAACTGTTACAGAAACGTCTCTACTTATCCTGACGTTGTGAGGCCAACAAGATTCTAAGTGATTTTGAATATAACTGTTACAGAAGCGTCTCTACTTACCCTGGCGTTGTGAGGCCAACAAGATTCTAAGTGATTTTGAATATAACTGTTACAGAAGCGTCTCTACTTACCCTGGCGTTGTGAGGCCAACAAGATTCTAAGTGATTTTGAATATAACTGTTACAGAAGCGTCTCTACTTACCCTGACGTTGTGAGGCCAACAAGATTCTAAGTGAATTTGAATATAACTGTTACAGAAGCGTCTCTACTTACCCTGACGTTGTGAGGCCAACAAGATTCTAAGTGATTTTGAATATAACTGTTACAGAAGCGTCTCTACTTACCCTGGCGTTGTGAGGCCAACAAGATTCTAAGTGATTTTGAATATAACTGTTACAGAAGCGTCTCTACTTACCCTGGCGTTGTGAGGCCAACAAAATTAGAGAAAGGAAAATACAGAAGAGTCCTTCGTAAGCCATCAATATAGAAGAGAATAACTAGATATTTACAGAAGAAGCTCACAATTTTAAAATACTCCATCACACATAATGCCCATTCACTACAAGTTATTGCCCTCTGCCACACATAATGCTCATTCACTACGTTATTCCCCTCCGCCACATAATGCTCATTCACTACAGTTATTGCCCTCCGCCACATAAGCTCATTCACTACACGTTATTGCCCTCCGCCACATAATGCTCATTCACTACACGTTATTGCCTCCGCCACATAATGCCCATTCATTACACGTTATGCCCTCCGCCACATAATGCCCATAATACACGTTATTGCCTCATCCACTTTGCGCCCTACATCACACCCCGTGGTCCTTAATAATACGTAGTGATCCTTCTTCACACCACCTGGTCCTTCTCCCCAACTAGTGGCACTACACAACCCATTCTGGTCCTGTACCAAACACCTTGTTGTCCCACACCAAACACGCTGTGGTCCTGCACCAAACACCTTATGGTCCTTCGCAAGCACCTTTGCTCCATAACCAAAACAGCTCGTGGTCCTTGCCGACATCTTGTGGTCCTGCGCCAAACACCTTTTGAAATGCACTGTTGTATAATACATCCAATACTTTGTAACACAAACTCCCACCTGTGTTGTCCCACAGGTATGGGCTTGACTCACCTGTTCAGACTTTTCCCATTTACACGTAGCAGTAGAGTAACAACCTTCCCTATGGGCATTGTCTCACCAAGATCACGTTTCTTGACTAAATAAGGAAGTGGTCCCGACTACGCAATATATTATTATTTTAATTTGACAGTGTGTACAGGCGTGGACGTGGCTACATAATTGCCAAAAAACGCACCGATGAGCGCATTGATGGATTATGTTTGTTTAACATGAAAATGCATTTATTGCGTGGCATCGTTTATACAACAACTATAAATCAACAACATAAACTCGTTACTGACGGTAATACCGCTCTTTAGGGCAGTGTAGGACACGCTGAAATGAACCTGTGGAATTTAATGGACGCATTATAAGTGCAGTCGTCGCGAAAGAGTTTTGGTTATGATTTTTGTATGCCCCGACAGAAAAACTCATTGCAGTACCGGGATTAAACCCGGCTCTCTTGAATGGAAGCCCGCGCTCTAATCCGTTCGACCAGACGCTCCGCTTCAACCGAGAGAAAATAGAAAATGCGAACAGTTTTGACAGTGGCGGCTCGTCATTTAGGGCCAGTGGGGTCGGGCCCCACCAAAAATAATGTATAACGTGTATTTATTATTTTATAAATTAAAATATAGCAACAAAAACCATGATTTATCCGGGAAAAATGTCTGGTCCAACCAACAAAATGATCATGAGCCGTCACTGAGTTTTGAATATTTCGGTTCATTGCTAGATAGATGGGTGGGTGGATGAATGGGTAGGTGGATAGGCAGGCAGATAGACAGGTTAAAAGACACAGAATGTTTGTGTGAGTGAGTGATGGTGAGAGTGTGTCACTTTGAGAGAATGGGGGAATGAGTAAGTGTGATATTTATAATACAAAAAATGATCAAGCTTCAAACAATCCTGCATTCAAGTCGTAAAGTATAAATTTCCAACTCTTGAGTAACAGAAGATATCACTGCACACATGCAAATTCTTTTGGTCACATTCAATGTCCCAATGGTTTAGAAAGAGAGAGAGAGAGAGATAATGAAGGACATGGTTCCTGAAAGACCTAGCAGGGGAGGGCAGGTCGCGATTGACAACGAAATGCAAATAAGGAATAACAAAAATGTTCAATTCAATGAAAGGCAGTCCTTTCTATAATCGTCCTTGCATCCTTTGTAGTTGCGATTTTAGATGTGTGTTCAGTGGCAATCCTCTTTGACGCCCGCACTTGTTCAAATAAGTATACATATATATATATATAAATATATGTGTGTCAGTAATGTGAGTGGGTAGCACAGAGTTCACCTGTATTGTTCAGTTTGTACAATTCCACAAAACAATATGTATATTTATGTCAGGTGTGGGTGGAGATTGGGAGGGGGGAGAAGGAGACGGATTATCGTAATGCATAAGCGTTCTCCAACCGACTCCGATTCAAGAGGATGATGGGTTAAATCCTACCCTCGGCATGCAAATGTATTTCTATTATTTCAGGGGGGAATTTGCATAATGCATGAGTCGTTCGCCTACCGACGCCGACACATGAGGGTTGTGGGTTCAATCCTACACTCGACATTCGTTCTACACGTGAGGAAAGGAATTGGCCCTCCGACATTCTGTACTCAAGAGTCTAGAAATTGGTAGTGACAGTCACTTCATACCCTAACATCTAAAAAGAATGCGAACCATTTATTATTATTATATATATATATCTACAGTGGCGGCTCGTGATCATTTTTGTTGGTGGGACCAGACAGAGATTTTCGGAAAAACCTTGGTTTCGGTTAAATTATATTTTAATGTATAAAATAATAAATACACGTTCACCTTATTTTTGATGGGGCCCGGCCCACTGGCCCTAATGACGAGACGCCACTGTATATATATATATATATATATATATATATATATATATATATATATATATATATATATATATATATATATATAGAGCTTTGAACACGTCGCCATAAAGAGAAAGACAGAAGACATTGTGATATGAATGTCTTCACAGACATCAGAACAGAAACAGGAGCAAAGTCTTCTTCTTCTTTTCGATCGGTCTTCTCAGCCATTCTTTTGATCATTCTTATTGTGATACATAAACAGCCTTTGTCAAGAGCGTTGGAACGTTGCGCCCCCGTTATATCCCTACAGTTGTAGGACAAGCGCATACGGTGCGTTTCTGCGTTTTCGGCCTAGCAAAGTCTTAAATGAGACAGTCTCAGATTAGCACTACAAAATCATAAAAGTAGATACCATTGACTTATGTTCCAAATCAGTGGCAGCTCGTCATTAAGGGTCAGTAGAGCCGGGCCCCACTAAAAATAATGTTTAACGTGTATTTATTATTTTATAAATTAAAATATAACAACCAAAACCAGGATTTATCCGGAATAAAATGTCTGGCTCACCAGCAAAATTGATCACGAGTCGCTACTGTTACAAATGCTCACGGTTCTCAGTGTGATACCTATCTTGTACAACAAAATAGCGAGTGTTAAATTATATACTGAAATTTCTGGATAAATAAAAGCTAGGGTTGCCATACGTTCTCATTTGTGCGGACACGTCCTCGTTTCACGAGTAAATCTCAGCGTCCACCAACTGTTTTGTAAATTCGTAGATTTGTCCGCAATTTTACAAGCTAAGACAAAATTAACAGTCAGCAACATCTAGTGGTAACCACGTGGTAACTGATGAAATATACTCTGAAATCATGAAGTTATCACAGCTCTTCTGTGCTATTCCAGCACACAATTCTTCGGTAGAAAGACTATTCTCTTTAATCCATGCCCAATGGATCAATGAGAGAAATTGTCTTAGCGTGATTTCAGACAACTCAATTTCGCCCAAGTGGTTACCGGGGCCCAAATTGGGGTGTAAAGAATAGAACCACTGTTACCTGCCATGCATGTCGTAAGAGGCGAGTAAGGAGGTTGGGCGTGGGACTAGCTACCTCACACCGTAAACACTAGATGGCTACAGAACGGAGAGCGAACCGAGTAAACGCTGGCTGAAACCGGACACATCACCGAAGGATAAGCACCAAAGCTCCAAATGGTGCTGAAGATGTGACGTAAACCACACCAATGCTAAGGCTGCATGAATCAGATTTCCCCATGAATAGAATTTATGGGGCGATCTGGTACATCAGTCTGGGCGGTAATCGAGAGAGAGAGACAAGTCAATTTCACTTGTAAAATTTAGCTTCAAACATTTCACATACAGACAATTTTACGAACATTTGATGCAAAATAAAGATTCTAAAAAAAAACCGATCAGATCATCAGAAAAAAATATATGGAACACAATTTCAATGAAATTTAATGTATGGAGATGTGTCCTCATTTCGGAAGATTAAAATATGGCAACCATATAAAAGCGGATATCCGGAATCATTTACCATATTTTGAAATTTATCCTACTATGCTAATTAAGTCAACAACATGGGCTAGCAACAACTTCTGCAAGCTTCACACGTCGCTAGACAGTCTTATTGAGTAGACAAGAATGGGATCCATTATTATTATGTCCTTGTAATAAATCCATGGTTAGTATTCGATTTATGTAAATCATAAAACAGGATTGCCTTGTTATTTATTCTGAAACTGTTCCCAATCCCTTGCCCTTAAATCCTGGTCATAATCTCTTATTTAAAGCTCTTCTATTTGTGCATATTAAATGCGTATATCTATCTCTCTCTCCGCTTGTACTTTACAAATTGGCATCTCATTTGTATATCTCTTATGTTCTGCTAATCGTGGTGGGTCGGTTTGAATACTCCAGTGACTCTCAGAGCTGGTGTAGAGGTTGGGTCCTCTCCTCTCGTTAGAAAAGTACTCATTTCGCTCCCCCGTGGAGCCTTCCGGATATTTTTCCAGAGATTTCTGATTTTAGTGTAGGTGAGATCGAGTTTCTAGTCCTATCCGAGACAGACGATAAAACGTAGGTCCCGTGTTTAAGTTCAGCAAATAAAAAACCCTCGACAGTTCAAAATCGAGACGAGCAGGCTGGAAAACCGCTGCCCTGGCAAAATTCATTAGAAAGATTTTTAAAATAAAAATTCAAATAAAATATTTTTGCCATCTTCTAAATTATATCGTGGACCCTCGCCGGTGCTATTGACTTCGTGCACTGCCGTTGAGATCTTCCTGTTTAAGAAAGAGAATCGGAGCACATATGGTTACTCACCGAAGTGCAATTATGATGGCCTTAACAATCAATCAACCAATCAATCAATCAAACCAGCTATATTTGAATTCACCCAGGTAATTCTTAATCATTCCTTTATCTAAATTTATAATTAATTCTCAATATTTATCATTCATCAAGCCCAGATTTATCATTCATCAAGCCCACATTTATCATTCACTAAGCCCGCATTTATCCTTCATTAAGCCCGCATTTATCATTCATCAAGCTCACATTTATCATTCATCAAGCCCATATTTATCATTCTTCTTCTTCTTCTTCAGCGATCTCTGGTCATGCGCTTAACTTACTGTGGACCACAAACTGGGCAGACAGCTTCAGGTCTGTCAGGTTTCCCCAAAGCTTAGTTTTCAGGTCGACTGGGTGTGGCCACATGTTGCTTCTCAGCTCACACAGAAGAGGACAGTCTTGCAGGATATGCTCTGGTGTCTGTTCTGCCTGCTGACACTGGCAGAGAGCTGTTTGACTTATTCTTAGTCTGTATAAGTGTTTGTTGAGTCTGCAGTGTCCGGTGCGTAGTCGAAATATAATGACCTGGTCTGTTCTGCTTAGGTCTTTGAGGAGTCTTTTCCATAATCATATCCAGTGTTTGTCTTCCATTCATTTATCATTCATCAAGCTTACATTTATCCCTTATCAATCCTATTGTTACTGTCACCTCCTAACAGATTAACATACTGGACGGCAAAAGAAGCCTCAACGTAAACATCTTCTTGAAGCAGTTTCGTATGGATCACGAAGAGATTGTTCAGATGTTGCGTGAAGGACGTTGTGAGAAGCTCGGGGCAGAGAGGCTGAGGAGCTTGCTCAAGTTGCTTCCTTCACAAGAAGAGGTAAGTGTAAGAGTAATAACATAGCAATAACTATATCTCTGACGCGGTGGGCAGGTGGGTCTCTTTGGTGAAATGATTGAGTAGCTTGAGTTGTGTTCTAAAGGTCGTGAGTTCGATTTCAGACAACGCCGCTCGGTTCACATACATATTGTTGTTGGAGCTACGGAGCTTGCGGCTTTGTACAGTACTCTCCGCTTGTAGCACGCCATTTCTGAGGAAAGTGACCAAGCCATATAGGGACACCCGGTGCAAGAAAATAAATTCATCGCCTTTAGTTAGACCACTTAAGATACCTTTTAGCACCACTTAGGTCATCCATATTTCTGGTCATTATAAATATAAATACGAACGCAACCAGTGAGCCATCTTTTTTTAAGTTACATAGAGCCTACAAACAATTTTTCCATACCGCTTTATCCTGGACACTTCGTTCAATCTATTATGGAATTGAGTGCGATATTTCTCGTCCTAAAGTTCTTTTCATAGTTTCTCTAGAGAGTCCTTTTTTTTTTTACATCGAACCCATTACCTCCCTTTTCTCGTGCACCGCCGCTGAGACCTTCCTGTGTAAGAAAGAGATCGAGCATACATAATTACTCACCGACGAACAATAATCATATGTCTTCCTTTATGAACAACACTTGGGCACTGTTGGTAAAGTAATGCTTCCTGCTACCTGTGCCACAGTAATAAGCGTAGAAGTCTGAAATCGAACGAAGATGAATAAGAAAGATATTTGGGGAATGTTGTTTAAAAGCCACCAATATTCACCCTATTTGTTGATGATAATCTTTATAATAATTATCTTTCACAGATTGACGCCATTAACAGTTTTAATGGAAACATCGATAAACTTGGAAATGCAGAAAAGTTTTTTATTTGCATAATGAAGCTTCCAAAGTAAGTAATTTTTACGATTCTAACTTCCAATGTATGGTAATGTTTAGTGAATCCATAAGCTTGGTGAGATAAGGAGGCAAGGCAGAACCAGGGTCAGTGAGCTGACGCTAACCAAAACCCTACTCCATCTACCCGTGGTGACCCTGAAAACAGACTGCAGCGCTGTAGTCTTGTAAATAGGGAGGTAAAGATCTATTGTGAAGCTACAATACCAACGAGAGGTGGTAGTAGGGTAAGCGCAGCTGCGCGTGGTATGAGATTGGCTTGCATATCAGACATATTAGAGTGGCTGCGCCTATACGATTTTCATGGCCAACGTCTATCAATCGACAACCGGCACAACTACTGTGCCGTAGTGTCCTAGACACCGGACCCGATAAGCGTGCCTCCAAAAAGATGTAAGCAAAGGCACATTGACAACAGCCTAGCTAGCTGATCACAACAGAACTGCCTGCTCTAAATAAAACGCTGTCAAGGGTTTATGTTTGCATACCCCAGCCTAAAAAAAACCAGTATACATAGTTGAAGCTAATAATTTGGGTTGTGAGGGGGTTAGGCACAAAAAACATGTTCCATCTCTTTTCAAAATGAGATAGGTAACTCAATAGCTGACTGACTGATCCTCTCAGGACTGCTTACGATCGCAAGTATCTGTCCCGAGTTCACCGGTTGCGATTGCGCTCTTCTCATCGGATAATAATACAGAGTTAAAACTGTTAATTCCTTGGGGCAACGCAAACGATATATGTCCCAAAATCGAGGAGCATATTCCTAATTTGGAACGGTCTCGCCGCGGCACTAACATGCGCAAGCTCTTTGACTTCAACCACATACAAGTTACAAGCAGTGGCTGAAAAGTTGTTAATACAGAGCGAGCGCGAGTCGGTGTCTGTACGAATTATGGTGCCCAGTAAACAGTGAGGAGACTGTGGCTAGCTAGGGGTTCGAATCCGACTACCACCGAAACTCGAATGCATTGGGCAGAAAGTAGCAAATTTCGCATCTGTTCAGCTACTGTTGTAAAATAGCAGCACATCGTACGTTCACTTTTTGGTTCAAACGATATAAAGCTGACAAAGAGAGGTCAACAAGTGGTGTTTTGTGGAGTTGCAATTGAGGATTTTCCCTATATAAAGGTGAGATGATATTGTCATCTGTAATACTCCACAGCAATTTTTTTGTTTTGATGTCCAAAATATTGTATAAGACGATCTCTGGACGCCAACAAGCTAATACCAAAGTCTGGTGACTCGGACTTGTTGCAAGGAAAGATTATGTGTACTTTCTTTTCTTGGTTACTAAAGGGATACAACTGAGAATAAAACTAGAATATTGAGTTGCTAGAGTTATTTCCCATAATTACCAACACGAATATCCTAATGGGATGATAATTTTATCTCTTGTGTTTCGCATTGTAAATATAAGTGGGCTTTGTTAAATATTCACAATATTTTGTTAATAGAATGATAACATCTCATTTTATTTAAATAACTAAGTGTAATATTTAACCAATCTCCAGCTATCGAATGAGGGTTGAAGGTCTCTTGATAATGGAGGAGTTCAATGTGAACATGGAGTGGATTCGTCCTTCTGTTGAATCTGTCATACAGGCAGCTAAAGGTAGGAATAAATGGCTAGAAGTGACAGAACTGTTTATATATATATTATATATATTATTATGGTCTTTTCGTGTTTACAAATGATCAATCCTCTCCATTTATGCCTAAACTGGGCATCTGATATGATGAATCTGCCTTGCCCATTTTGCACAAACGCCTTCTCTATCCAACTGTTTTACCCAAAGAAAAGACAAAGCCCATACATTTGGAATCAAGCTGGGTTTGCATGAGATGTCAGAAGCAGAAACACAGACATTAACCATCAATTGCCTTAGGTTCCCTCCCTCCGAATTTGTGGTCAAGGTTTACTTCTCTAGTCTTCTGCATAACCGTGCTGACCCACAACACAGTGGGAATTTTCTATCAAAGTTTACTCTCCAGGAATTTAACTCTTCTGAGAGCCGCCCCCTCCCTACACAATGCAGTAAGTCTAACAGTTGCAGAAGGCACGTCTACTGTCATACGGTAGCAGATAAGACATCTAATCTTACCAAATATATTTCATGTAAAAATATATGTTGATTTCCTATATTAAGTTAATATTTTCTAAGAATTGAACACTTTTTTTAAGTTAAAACATGTATATTTGAGATGTAAATATTCTAGCCTAGTACTTGAGATGGTAGATAACAGTTTGGGTACCAACAGATGTGGTGATGATAAACATTTATTTAGCTCCACATCTTGTGTGATTTCATCCATGTTGGATGAGGACAGTAAAGTTTACATTGAATCAACACAACGATTTAAGGAGTTTGAAATTACATATTGTACATGTAGAGCTATATGCTTGAGAGGCAGAAAGAGGAATGTGTTTAACCAGCAAGCTACAGGAACCATCTGTGTGCAGACCCTTTGAAATCTGTTGGGAGAGACTGTGCACCTATGGGTCTGCCTGGAGTGATATCAGTTCAGTAACCAATAACCAATCCATATTCTTGTCATGTATAGATAAGTATATGTAATATTTGGGAGCTACAGTAGCATAGTTGTTAGTGAACTCGCTTCTCTTAGGCTAGTAGTTCATGATCGATTCCACAGTAGGCGTGACATTTTTCCGACCGTAACGACTCTCAGGTTGACCCAGCCTCAATTGGGTACCAGGAAAAGCACTGAGAAGTAAGGCGGTTTGGCGTGATGTTGACAACATCATGCATATCATGTGCAGACAGTCAATGAATAATACAGGTCTAACACCATATGTGGTATAAAAAGGGTTAAAGAAAGAAAAGATATGTAATATTTGTATGGGTCTGCCCAGATTTCAACAACCAATATTTTTTAACTGACTTTCTTCAGATATTCAAGATAGTCAGTCACTAAGAGAACTTATTTATCTAATCCTGATTTCTGGCAACTACCTCAACTCTGTGAGTATATCTTATCTTCATGAACAATTAATCATTAACATACAGATCATCGTCATCCACTATATTACCACTATCATTATTACTGCCATAACCTTAACTTTTCTTCTTCTTGCATTTGCCTGCAATGAATTAAGGTGTAGCCAGGGTGCTTGGTATTGCGTTTCTGACTGATTTTTGCATGAAGGCATGCTTTCCTATTTATAAGTGTCGTCTCCCCACAGCACACAGACAGGCGGCTCTGCCACCATTTCAGGGGCCAGCCAATAGATAGAGCTGACATTCTAAATACCCTCATAGAGTGTAGCCGCAAAGAGGATTTTCATTTAAACCAATCCACATCAACTTCTAGATTACACAAGCTGGGATTGAAGATTGGAGTGGCCAGAAAATAACAGCACAACAGGTATATGAGTAGTCTCACCAATCAAAATCGAACTGGTACAGTCAGTCGCTAGACGCTGTTGGAGATATTGCAAAGGAGATCGGAGCACCTCTGGACATGTCAGGACTGCAATGAAGATATTCGAAATTACAAAGGGAAAAACTGATCCGTCAGAATGCAAGAATTAAGACACAAGATAGCAGTGGTCCATGTTACTTATTATGTGCCTGGTGGTGCATGAAGCCAGTAAGGACTTTTCATGCTCTCTTGTCCATGCAATTAGCACCCTGTTTTGCCTCGTGACGTTTTTACTCTATAATGGCTTTTGCCCCGATCCACTAAGAGTAAGACTTGTTGCAAGAGAAGAGAAAGAGAAAAACAGCTATGTAATGCATATTTTTAGGAAAACTATATTGTATATGTTTCTATAGCATCGGTGATGTCTGTGGCTTAGGGGATAGTGACTCTGTCTATTAACCCTGACGTTCTGAGTTCAAATCACGCTGCAGACAATTTGGTTGCAAATTGCTTCGCGTGGATTTTTACAAAAGGATGATGGCACCCCCCGTTCAGAAAGCAATGGCAAACTACTGAATGAAATAATGCCTAGAAAAATCATAAACATCGTTAAAAAGCTGCGGTTGATTCGCAAAGTCCTGCAAAGGATATGCAATTAACTTAACCTCTATAGCATCTATATTATATCTATTTTTAGGGCAACTATGCAGGCAATGCTGCTGGCTTCAAATTATCATCATTGCTGAAGTTAACAGAAATTAGAGCAAACAAACCAGGAATGAATCTCATGCACTATGTTGCTCTGGTGAGTAGATGTTTATTCTCTTGTAAGTCATATTGCTCCTCATTCTATTGTTTATCACTCAATAAAGTTCAGTTCTCCATAAAGGTCTCTGGCGTAGAGGTTAGGTGCTCGCCTCTTGTTTCAAATGTACTCGGTTCGCTTCCTTGTGGAGCTATCAGGATATTTTTCCAGAGATCCCTGATCACAGTGTAGGTAAGATCGAGTTTCTAGTCTTATCAGAGATGATGATAAAATGTAGGTCCTGTGTTTAAGTTGAGCATGTAAAAGAACCCTCAGCAGTTCAAAATCAAGAAGAACAGGCTGGAAAGCCACTGCCTGGGAAAAAATTAATTAGAAAGATTAAAAAATAAAATTTATACAAATATTTTTGCCATCATCTAAAATTACATCGGGGACCCTTGCCGGTGCTATGGAGCTCGTGCACTGTTGCTGAGATGTCCTTGTGTAAGAAAGAAATCGAAGCAAACATAGTTACTCACCAAAGTACATTGATGATGGCCCTATCAATCAATCAATTCACCTAATCAACAACCTCACACATTGAACAATTCCATTTTGGCTCCATCCTCCGATGCAACTGCTATCACAAAGTTCCCACACTCACTGCATCCAAGTGATGCTGGGTGTCATTTATTCTCTCTCTAAGCTGAGCTTGACCGCGATTAATCACCATTTAATTCAAGTGGTTCAATTTATTTGTTTTCACACATTATGCAATGTATTTTGTATTTCATACATGGACAGGGTGCCTCCAATATATTATTTCATATATTTCTTATACTGTCCATTTTTTATTTTACCGTTTGTTTATAAAAAAAAGTAATGGCGAAACACGTAAAAACAAAGTACTGTAGTTTTACAAAATACAAAAACAATAAGAATACACGGCAACGTTTGACCAAAAGCCTTTATCAAGCAAAGGATGCAAGAGAGGTGAAGAATTTCACTTCTCTAACAACACACAAGATATAGAGTCAAGCAACAAGTTCCTAACATGTTTGACTCTACATGTTGTGTTTTGTGCGAGAGGTGAAATTCTGTACCTCTCTTGTATCCTTTGCTTTATAAAGGATTTTTGGTCAGAACATTGCTGTGTATTGTTACTGTTATTGTACAACTACAGTATTTTGTTTTTATGTGTTTCGCCATTGCTTCATAGTTTTACTGCAGTCTTCCCTATATCGATCATAAAAAAGTAGGAATAAATCTAATAATTATTTTCTTCCACAGGAAGCTGAAGAGAAAAATTCAAAATTACTGAGGTTTCCAGATGAAATGTCATTTTTGAAGGATGCTGCACAGTAAGTGAGCAGATGTGGTTCATGAGCATGTGCAAAAGAAAATGATTAGATAATTAATGTGCACATAAGGTTAATGTGGGATTTTGTCTTCTTCTTCGAATGCTCCATATTGACCACTTGTTAACCACTCGTTGTCCTTTTTTCCTTTCGTTCGCTTGAAATATTGTCTATATATTCAATGTTGTTTCTTGTATAAACTTCACTGTCTTTTGTAGCTCACACAGAGATCTGTGTAGTTTTCTGTCAAATGTTGTTTCATTAGTCCAGTGAGTTTGCCTCAGTATAACCACTCTTTGCGATTTATATGTGATCTGAGCTTAAGAGTGATTGTACGTTGTGCCATTTATGCGCCTACAAGTAGGTCAGCACATCTGATTTCTGCACGCTTTTATTTACCAGGGTAGTTTCCTAGGCCCATACCTCAGTCGCCTCTTATGACATGTCTTGTAGGTCACAGTGTTACTATTCTTTGCTCCCTTGTGAGCGCCGCCAACACACAGAAGTGTATGAATATAAGGAATAACACAAGTTACCTTGTCTTCTTGACAAAGGTGTACAGTGTGATAATACAAGGTAAAACTATCCACCTATTTTACCTGGAGGTTATTTAACAAATTATGTTTTTCTCAACAGAGTATCAATTGAAACACTGACCACAGATATCAACAACATTGCCTCAAAGGTCAGAGCCATTACAGAACAGATTGTAGTTGCTGGTACTGACTTCCAGCAACAAATGGCATTTTTCTTGAAGGTGAGTTTGTTGAAGAAAATATTTGATTAATATGTGTTTTTAAGATTACAAAGTATTTGAATAATATGTGTTTTAAAATTATAAAATATTTGAATAATATGTATTTTTAAGATTATAAAATATTTTATTAATGTGTTTTAAAATTTTAAAATAATAAAATATTTTATTAATATGTGTTTTTAAGATTATAAAATATTTGGTTAATCTTTCTCTCTAAGACTTGAAAACATAAGTAAATTACCAACAAACAGTGCACCTTAAAGAGCAATGCTACTTCGGTGGATACAAAACAAAATGCCGTCCTTAGTAGGCAAAATAACAAAATCCCACCCCTTCTTGTGTGGTTTCTGGGATTGGGAAAAATATAAAAATCTCCTCTCACATGTCACAAAATCATATCAGACTCAATGAATATGCTTCAAAGGATTGAATATAGAAGTCTGCGCGTGGAATGCGTGGATATCATTCGGAGATCACATCTCAAGACACTGTCTTGGCTGTACACACCTGGACATGCTGAAGTGTAGGCCAACGAACGTGCTGACTTTCTTGCAAACAATTCCCTGTGTCAAGGTGGGCAGTAGTATGGCCAGACCCGATGTCATCAATGTGGTACGCTCTCATTTATGTGATATGGGCAAGTCTCAGACACTGGATCGAGAATTAGAAGTTAAGTTTAGACATGACAGTGTCGTCTTTGTAATATAGAGAGAAGATATACTAATAAACTTCTCATGGATATGGTGAGCAGGTGGACTCTGGGATGGCTGCTGCAGTGGAGGACAGAGCACACATGTGAATGCCCAATGTGCAATGCTGTCATTCGTATAATTTAACATTTTTTTAAAAATGGCAACTAAAATGAGATGGCCTTCACACCGATGAACCTGCACTATTAAAAATAAAGTAATCAACTGCAGAAACAGAGACAGAAAACTGAAACAGCTCATGGTTGTAGGCGACAGTTACTAATGAAAAGCAGGGTGAAAACCTGCCTAAAGCCATGCCTAAGACTAGGTTTGAGGCATAAAGGCTCAAGATGGTATTAAGTGAACATTTTCGTGTCTCTTCTTCATGTGCCGTTCGATGCAATGAGAATTGATGATGATGAAATTAGCAGCAAGTCAATTGTTTATTATCTTCTTCTTTTGTCAGCACACTGTTAACAGTTGTTACAGGTGTGGTTTATTATTTGTCTTGCGCTCTGCTTTCAGCATACTTTAAGGTTGTTAACCTAGTCGGTTTTATGTATTTGTCTTGCGCTTCTCTGGTGACTTGTGTGATGGTTTTCTTAATCCCTGGGCAGAATTCAACTACGTTATCTATCCACCTTTTCCTTGGTCTTCCTCTCATCTTCCTTCCTGATATTCTGTTGTGGAAAGATTCATAGGCAGTTTGGTCTGTTCGCATTCTTACTAAGTGGCCAAACCACTTCATTCTTTGTTTCGCTACATAGTTCAAGCATTGTTTATTACAATTTGTTATATTTATTCCAGGAGGCTAACGTAGAAGTTGTTGAATTGGAAGAAGACCTCAACGACATTGAAGATATAAAGCAGGAACTTGCTACATTTTTCTGCGAGGACATTCGAACCTTCAAACTTGAGGAGTGCTTTAAAACTCTTCAAACCTTCTGTGAAAGGCTAAAGAAAGCTACGGAGGTAAGTGAAGAGCATGCAGTGTTGATACTAGATAACAGTTATCTTGACAAGTGAATAATCTTTTAACAACCGTTACT
Source organism: Arion vulgaris (assembly GCA_020796225.1). Lineage (NCBI taxonomy): Eukaryota > Metazoa > Mollusca > Gastropoda > Stylommatophora > Arionidae > Arion > Arion vulgaris. The sequence goes on from CM036766.1 coordinate 37,256,746, forward strand.
TTTGCTGCTACTGTATATGCATACATTTCATAGGTACTTGTTGTTATCTCTTGTGCACACATTTCATGGACAGTTGAAGACAGTGAAGCATATAAAAGAGACAACATTGACACACCACACTTCAGAGTGTCAAGTGTATGCACATCACCATGAAACTGTTCACCATCACCTCTTCATATGCCAAGCGCTGGATGATGTCAGAAAGATCCTTCTTCTTCCAAAGCCAGATAAATGGAACACATAAGGAGCAAGAGAACAACTTACAAACACATGCAGATGCTACTACACAACATTGTGCAAAAGGCAAGAGTCCAAGTGCTAATCATTTAAGAAGAAGGAGTATGTAGCTGAGACTTGACTTTGACTTATTCCTCTCCGCTCCTCGTGGAGTATAGGGCATCAACAGTTATTCACCACTCTTCTCGGTCTCTAGCTGTTTTCTTTATGGTCTCCCAGGATAGTCCAGCACTCTTCAGTTCCTCAAGAAGACTTCATCTCCAGGTCTGTTTAGGGCGCCCTCTTTTTCGTTTTCCTTGCAGGTTCCACTCAAGTGCTTGTCCGGTGATGTAGCTGAGACATCTCTTAGTGAATGTCTGCAGCTTGTAAGTAATATTATTATTCACATACGATGATTCAAAGCCACATATCTTATCAAGCTTTATATGTATCATACGTTGTAGTTGTAATCTATCTCTACAGATGTTCATCATCTTAATTTATTTATATACTTCCAACTTTTCACAATACAGGAAAATGTTCAAAGACGGATACGAGAAGATAAAGCTGAGATAACTAGAAGATCAAAAGAGTTGAAATCAAATCGGAATTCAAGTAGGTTTGAGTTTTGTAACAATGTCATTGTTTGCACACAAAAAAGTGATCACATCGTTGGTTGTTTTATGTACGTACATCGGTGTACGTACGTGGCGTCTGTGGCTTGGGGGATGGTGAATGTCTATTAACCCTGACGTTCTGAGTTCGAATCACACTGCGGACAGTTTGGTTGCAAATTGTTTTGCGTGGATTTTTACAAAAGGATGATGGGCACCACCGTTCAGAAAGCAATGGCAAACTACTGAACGTAATAATGCCTAGAAAAATCACAAACAGCGTTAAAAGCTGGGGTTGATTCGCAAAGTCCTGTAAAGGATATGCAATTAACTAACATCGGTGTAGTAGTGCCAGCACCAAGATACAGCCACAGTACATTTTTATATAATCAAGGCACACTGCCTCACAAAATGACGCTAAATATTTAATTTTAAAATTTGCTTTAATTAGCATCAATTTGTTATATGTCTAACTAAAACCTAATGTAGAACAATGTATTGTATGTAGTAAAAGTGCCCACTATGGTGTCTTGTGTTCTGTCTTAGCCGAACGTTTCTGTTTCCTAGAAGAGAAAATGGTTACGAATGAGGAACTTGAGGAGAGAACAAGGCAGATTCCAGTGGACCAAGAGGTTAAAAAAAAGACGCTTGCGCTGGATAGAACATACTTTGCAAAAACCTGAGGGGAATATAACAAGAAGGGTCCTTTTCTGGAAACCGCAGGGACATGTAGCATGTATTATAATCTCAGCTGGGGGAGACTGAACACTTATGGTTCTGCCCAGAGTGATATGATGGCATTTAAGTAATCAATAACCAATAGTTTTTAGTGTTAGTGAGTTGAACCACATTAATGTTAATGAGATGTTGAATGAGGTCAAGACACAGAGAAAGATTATCATCAGTATAAGAAAGAGGCAGTCATCATTTTTCGGACATGTGATGAGGAAAGAGGTTAAGAACACATTGTGACAACCGGTAAAATCGAGTGTAGATGAGACAGAGAAAGACAGAGAGAAAAGTTTGGTTAGCCTGACTTCATGCCATGGAAGAGCGTCAACATCTGAGATAATAGCAAACACCAGTGACAGATTTGTTGAGATCCATGATCGCCTACTCCAGCCGGCACGGCACTTTATTATGATGATGATGAGTTGAACCAGTCTTTAAATATGAAGAAAAAAACTGTATCCTTTACTTTATTAGTGTCTCATTTTATCTTTTTTTCTCTAACAGGGGATTTCACAGATTCTAGGGGCCAAAATTATGAAGAAGATGACGGCTCTGTCGTGGACATGTTATTGGCTGATGTCCGCAGTGGATTTGCATCCAGAAAATTCAGTGAAGGAAATTTCTCTGTTACTAAGGTTAAAAAAGTGAACCTTAGGTCAGCTGGTAACAGTCCTACAGGTGGTTCTTCTCCTACTCATGAATCTCCTGTCCAGAGACGAAGTAGGAGAAGCCATGCATCTGAAGATGATGAATCTTTAATTGACTTTTTGATGGAAACTTCTGATTCATCAGCCGAGGTCCCCAAATCTGCATCTCAATTTGAACGCTATGCGAGTTTGCGCAGACGTCGTCTAGAGAGGAAAGCAAAACAAAGTGCATTACAAGTAACGGAATTGGAACGGGAACGAACCCCTTCCCCTTCAGATATAACAACTCATGCAAACTCTTCAGTCTCTGATGTTCAAATTAGACACAACAGTAATGTTTTATCATTAAATGATACACATACCAGACCTAATTCAAAAGTGTATTCAACTTCGAATGACAGCCATTCGCTTCATAAGAGCACAAGCTTACTCAACAATACAACAGAGAATAAAGCAAGTATTGAACAAAGAAAGAAGGAATTTAAGGATGATACTGATGAATCTGATGCTCTCATAAAGAGAATTAAACAACGGTTGAGCAAAATGGATGGTCGTAACACACCTCCAATTTCTGAAGAAGGTAATAGAGCTGTAGTGACAACAGACTCCCAGCCTTACCATCAAGATAATACAGCATCGGCGGCCAGGAAGAATTCCAGGTGGCGTAGTAGTACACCAGTTTCAGAAAACAGTTCAACACTAGAAACGATTACTGAAAAAAACAATAATTTAGATAATGGTGCGGTTTATTCCCAGTCTAGAATTGTAGATAAAACGCTCGAAAGAAGGTCTAATCGATTTAGAAGTAGTCCTAACGCTGCAGAAGTGAGTCAAATTTTACAAAATATTGAGAGTTCTGCAGGCTCAAAGCACAGTCAGGATGACCATAGGGTGACGGTATCGATGAGGAAAAAAATTAGTAGTGGCATGGGCACGGATATTGATGGAGTACTAAAGACAATAGAAGACACCGGCAGACAAATTGACACAGTTGGTGTCACAGGTCCTATTAAACGTACTCCCGAACCTAGTACAAACAGACCCTTAATGCAGTCACATGTTTCAGTTGTGGCTCATGTGACAGCTTCAAATATTCCTAGCACACCAATTGATGAACAAGATCTGAAAACAAAAAGAGATAAACGGAAGAAAAGATCAACATTGTCAATGGATGATGTGAAAGCGGCAATGAAGCTCACCAACTCAGTAAAAAACAAGGAAGGTGTAATTAATACGAACAGCTCTATTAAAAAAGTGCCTTCTAGTACTCAAAAAAACAATTCTACCTCCACAGCCAAAACGCCTCCTACTCAGAGAAGGATGCGCTCAAATAGTGACAAAACTGATGGTTCAAAAACTTTAACCAACGATGATGGGAGTAACAACAAGGATCCTCTAAAAGCTGCTAAACAAGCTGCAGCAAAAAAGAAGTTTAGAGGTTTGCGTTTTGGAGCTACAGGCACATCTGATGTTAACTCCAGTAGTAGGGCTCGTAGCAATGTTGAATCTGACAGTGTTGACCAGGCATTAAAAGAAATTGCATGTCAAAGCGGTATGAATCGGTCAAAATCTTACGATGAACATGTTGCCAAAAAGGCTCTTGCAGGTGAAGATGACTTTGCCAGTAACAGCTTCATGAGAATGAATAGTGGTAGCGCTCCAGATACTTCATCTGAAAAAAGTGCAGTTATGAGAAACAGTATAAGCAGGTTTTCCATGGATGGACGGAGAAATGGATTATATCTACCAAGTGATGACAGTGATACTGAACTAAAGCCTGAAGATGTTGGCACTCGGAGATCCTCCAAGAGTGACAGTCCAAAAAGCTTCAGCCAGCTTTCCCTGAAATCGGTGAATACATCAACTGAAACTCTTCCGGCAGAAGTTGAGTCCACTTCTGATCAAAATACAAAGAACATTGACTTCCTGTCTCACAATGGTATACACCACAATGATTCTATAATTAGCAGTGTCAAATCAAACAGATTTATTTCCAGTGATAATAACACTTCCTTAAATGAAAACTCTCCACTTCATCGAACATACAGCCTGATGGAAAGGCATAACAACATTGAGGAAGAAAGTGACAGCCCTCTTGCTGCCGTTGCTAAATGGAGGATGAAAAGAGTACAAAAGAGGATGGGTTCGTATGACATGAATGAAAATGTTTCACCAGATTATGCCTCTAATCTCATGCATAATCATACACACCATTTAAGTTCTGAGGATAATGACTTGAGAAACGAAGTTGGATCGCGAAGCAGTTACATAGCGACAAAGATGAAGGTTTTGAAACAGCTTCTGGGACCATGTCTCAGCGAACATCCATGAGCAGCAATTTCGAAGTAGAAACATATAACACTCCAACATTGTCTCGAAGGGCAGAAAGCCAGAAGTTAAAAGGCACTTCAGACAATCTGTCCCACAACAAGTCTGTGATAAGTGCAGTACAAGATAAAGGTTCTGTTATTTCAAAACTTTCAGAGGAAGAAAATCGTAAAGAGAGAACAGAAAACTGGACAGAACAAACTGTCAGAGTAAATGGTGATCAGCGGTCAAATGTAAATGATGAATTTTGTAATACTCTTTCACCGAACAGTGCAAATAATACATCAAAAGTCGATATAGGAAGTGATGATGTTGCTGTACATTCATCAAAGTCAAGTAAGTCTATCTCCACCTCTAAACAGAAAGTTCTTACTACTTCTGCAAAGAAAGTACCTGCAGTGGATGATGCAGTAAAAAATAGCAAACCAAAGGCAGTACCAAGCTATATGTTGCCAACAAGTAGTTCATCGAATAAGCCTGCTGAACAAGCATCCTTCAACTGCTAAAACAGATTCTGTTGTATCTACCACTTCTTTGACAAGGGACACGCCTAGCAGAACATCAATAAAGCTTCCATTATCTTCCAGGATTGATGCTGCACATTCCAACACTGCTTTTATAAGGGACACTCCTGGCAGAACATCGGTTAGGAATCCTGAACCTACATCAGTTTTTAAACGTGATACAATCCGTGCTTCTATGAGAGCGGAGACTGCAACTTCTGCATTCCAGAGAGGTACTGTTCCTCGGACATCTATACGAGGTCCACGGTCGTCTACAGGTTCTGCAAAATCTTTTCTTTCACCCCCTGGTTCTGGTAGGACTAGGTCAGACTCAAATACCAGCATCTCATCAACAACAAGTGCTACATCAAGCATCAGTGTTACACCTTCTCCTGTGTCTGAAACAACAAGACAGAGATTAGCTCCCACATCAAATGTTCATAGACCATCTTCCCCCTCCTGTCGTTCAACAACCCCTATTATCAAACATACAGTTCCTGTCCTGCAATCTACAACACCACCCATAAAAGCCATTACACCAGTACCACACACTAAAGCAAGCACAACACCAACAAGTGGTGGTTTCACAAGGACCCAATCTATGCGGGTCACATCAGGCCGGACATCTTTAGGCAGTCCAACAAAACTCAAAACACCACTTTCTGCGACAGATGGTCGCAGAAGTGTTACACCTATGAGTGACAAAGACCCCAGCACAACACCAGTATTACCAGAAAGACCACAAAGCACAACTCCTTTTTCTTCAGAAGGAACATCTTCCAGAAGATCTTCATTTATGTCTCCAACTGCTTCATCAAGAGCAAAAGGTGATGAACAGACACCTGTCGCACCACCACGAACAAAATCATTACGCAGCACATCAACTATATCTTCCGTTACTCGCAGTGCAAGCCTCAGAATGCCAAAGAATGATTCTGGAAGGGTATCCCCAGCAACTGCAGGACTACCCTTTCACCCGAAGCCAGATCACTTGTTATCAACAGTTACTGAACAGGCAGGAGATGAAGACAAACAGAAGAACATTTCCAGGAAAAGTCCCTCTGTCTTCAAACGAATTAGTTCTGTTAGAAGTAAAACTTCTCCAGAAGGAACAAAAACTTTAGTGAAATCAACAAGCATAAAGAAATAGGCAGGAGATTCTCATTTCTAGACACAGTATAAATATCAATCTGATATGCAGTGTTAATAATTAACTTCAGATTCTGTTATTATGGACATACTTGTGACTTTGTTATGTTTTAAAATTGATTTCCCATTTCAACAAAACTTGTGGAGGATGAGGGGAAAGGCTTTGTGATGTTAAGATACAATGTTCACCTCATGTTTCAAAATTGCTCGGTTTGTGTCATATGTGGTACAATCAGGTTTTTTCCAGTGATGCCTGATCTCAGAGTAGGTGAGAAGAGTAAGGATTGCTTGCTTCCTTCCTTTCATTTGCTTGAAATATTTTCTGTATATTCACTGTCGTTCAGCTAGCAAATCTGGAAACAGGCAAATTACCTCAAATGTTATTTAAAATTAAAATGTTTGGGGGTAATGAGCGTTTCCACAAAAAAGATGAGCTTAGGTTAATTTCGTTTGAGATGTTTGCAATAAATTTTTCTTATTGATTTTGCCAGTAGGTTATTCTTATGATATCATGTGTGACTCTCTAAGTCATTATTTGGGTTTTTAAGAGCAGTTATTCATTTTAAGAACAATTAACTTGTCTTTGCTTATATTAAAGTCAGGGGGTAACTCATAGAGTTTGAGTAATAACCAAAATATGTTCTTTGAGTTCAAAGATAAGATTAATATGTGGATATGCAGAAAAAAGGAGGCATATATCATAAGAAATAAACCGCCCGAGTGGTTACCGAGGCCCAAATTTGGGGTGTAAAGAATAGAACTAATGTTACCTGCCACGCATGTCGTAAGAGGCAACTAAAGAGGTTTGGCTGAAATCGGATGCACATGTCCTAAACGGTAGAAGTCTATGCGTTTAGGACCTACCAAACCAATGTGCAATGTATACACGTTCTAGGAAAATTGCAAAGATCAAACATATCACAAAGAGTGATTAAAATTGGTTGTAAAGAACAACGCAAAGAAGAAGATAAGAAATAAACAATAAAAGAACACAATAGTTTGAAAAAGAAGAAAAAATATTGGAAAGAGTTAAATCAGTTAGCAAATATAATGAATGCATTATCATTTGTGTTATTATATGGTACCTTGCAGCCTTTTGGACTTAACACTCTACAATTTTATACTTGATACACTAAGTATTACCCTTTTCTTTGTCACTGTCACATGACTTAACATTTTTTTCTTTCCAGTTCTTCTTCTTCTTCGTTTGTCGTCACACTGCTACCGGGTTGTTGCCCAGTGTTGTGGTTTTCTGTTTTGTCTTGCGCTGTTCTGGTGGCTTGTGTGATTGTTATCTTTGCTCTTTCACATGATTCTGTTACGCCATCTAACCATCTTTTCCGTGGTCTTCCTCTTGCCTTCTTTCCCGATGTTCTGTTGTAGAAGACTCTGTATACTGTGGAGTTTGGATGCATTCTTATTAAGTGGCCAAACCACTTCATTCTTTGTTTATCTATGTAATTCAAGCACGGTTTTGTGCCAACTTTCTTTCTTATGCTGATGTTGGTGATTCTGTCTTTTCTTATGTTATTGGTAACTTTTGAGGCAACGCATTTCATGTGTAGTTATTTTTTGTGACTGCGCTTTGCTCAATGTCCATGTTTGGCTCTGGTAACACAAAGTAGGTATAAAAATGCTGTTGATCATCTGTTGCTTAGCTGCCTGTGAAATTTTTGGGTGCCTTAACAATGGGGCTAGCTGGTAGGTTACAGCATTTGCTTTTGTACTCTAGCCTCTATTTTGTACTCTTTCCAGTTATGTTACTTTATTTCAGTTTTTAGTAACACTATTAATAATTATGTAGGCTCACAGGGAAAACATGCTTGAATGCAAAAAATTAGTCAGATGTGCCATATTAGAAGCCCTGACTACATCTGAATTCATAGTTGACAAATATTTTTGAAAATATTTGAAATAATTAAAGGAAATTCACCCTTCAGAGCCGATATACTGGCTTGTCAAAAAAAATTTTAAGATGACCCAAAGCTATATACCCAAAGCTATATACTGAGTAGTTTGTTATACGCTGGAATAAAAATGCGTTTGGTGGTAAAAACAAAATAAAACGGTGAAAGTGTTAAATCTTTTCGAACAAAGGACTGCAGAAAAAGTATTAGAACACATGAACAAAAGAAGAGAAAAGAATAGACCTCATACAAGAGCTGAACATCAAGAAACAATGTCTCATAAGCAATATCTTATCTTGGAAACTGAAAATATTTGATCACATGAAATGCTGCAATGGTTTACAGAGAGCAATATTGGAGGGCATGGTTCATGGGAGATGAGAGACAGAGGATGACAAAACAGTGTGAACAGGACATTATGGAAACATTTAACATGATGATGAAGGAGGCAGGAGAACTGGCTAGACACAGAGTAGACTTGTAGGCAAACTGTGAAAAGAGTGATGTTCTGCAAAGGACATGCTACCTGAAGAAAGATCCTTTGCATGATGAAGACATCGTAGTCAAAATATTGATTTTTTTTGTTCTGTTGTACTATGCTAAACTGCCTTTCTTCAAGTTTTGATTTCGAACACATGAAGAGAACTCATGTGAAAACCGTACTAGAAGAAAGAGTTGAATACAAGTAACAGAGATGAAATATTTGTTTTCTATTTTCGGCTGAATAACTCTGTTAACAAAAGTTAATTGCATATCCTTTACAGGGCTTTGCGAATCAACCCCAGCTTTTAACGCTGTTTGTGATTTTTCTAGGCATTATTACGTTCAGTAGTTTGCCATTGCTTTCTGAACGGGTGGTGCCATCGTCCTTTGTAAAAATCCACACGAAACAATTTGCAACCAAACTGTCGGCAGCGTGATTCAAACTCAGAATGTCGGGGTTAATTGAATAACTCTATACATCAGATATATATATATATATTATACAAGTAGCAGCATATCCCTTGGTAAACATCGCTTTCACCACAGCCACCTGCCTGTAAAAATCTTGTCTCTTGCAAGTTCTGCAATATAAGTATTTGTTAGTGTAGCTGTAGTTTACAATTTTGTTGTTGATTTTCATCACTTTTTAATATAAAACTCATATTTAAAATAATCAAATGGACAATGAAAACAAGACAATTACTTCTGCAATTTATGTAGAGTAAATTAGTAGTTTAGTTGTAATTTACAATTTTATTGTTGATTTTCATAACTTTTTTTTAATGTACAACTCATAATTTTTTTTAGAAAGGGCACAGGTAACAAGACAACGACTTAAGTATACGTAACGTATGCATTAAGTCAGTTAAAATATTTATTGTTTTTAACATAGTGGACAATGGTCAGTTTTCAGCATTACTTGCCGTACCCGAGATACTTGTAGAAAAACACTTTTTTCATGATACAACCGTGCTGGATATTCAACATTTTTAGTGTCTCATCCTTATTTGTTTCATAAATTAATTTAATATGCATGTTTTTGATGTGACTTGACAAAGACCATTTGGTTTAAAATATCAAAATATGTTGCTGCTGTATTTTTTAAAAGTAAAACTGCCATTCTTCATTTTTTCATAATTTGTCTTTGGTATCTATCAAGTGTTATTTAAGTTATCCCATTTTCATTTGACTGAAATCGGATGCACATGTCTTAAACGTGTAGAAGTCTATGTGTTTAGGGGCCTACCAAACCAATGTGCAACGTATACACGTTCTTGGCAAAGATCAAACATATCACAAAGAGTGATTAAAATTAGTCGTAAAGAATGATTGCAAAGAAGATGATCCCATTTTCATGACTTTCGTTCATCAATTATTCATTATTTATATATTTACTGTTTTGGATTTGTTTTGGTTATTGGTTACAGGCAGACCCATAGGTGCTCAGTCTCCCCCAACAGATATAGAAGAGTATGCATACTGATGGTTCCTGTGGCTAGCTGATTAAACACACTTCTCACTCTGCCCCTTAGGCATCCAGTTCTACTTGTACAACAGGTAACTCCAAACTGCTTAAATTGTGGGATCGATTCAAAATCCGTTATAGTGTCTTCATCCAACAGACAGTCGCAAAGAGACTAAAGAACATCCCACTTATCCATCTTTAACTCCTCAACAATCTATGCTTTGTTTGATCGAATGTAGCAATGATTACATATTGGCACATATTATATAATTTAATTATTTTTGTTAGTAAAAAAAAACAGATTTCATACTGTGTAGTAACCTCTGAAGTTGGTGAAGGCACACCTGTATGGCCGGGGACACTGATAATAAGAAAAGCAGGCCTTCAAACAAAAATCAGTCAGAAGAGCCATACCAGATTACGCCTGAATTCAAAGTGGACGAATGCAGAAGAAGAAGCTACTGTTCAGTATATTATGAAATAAACTGTTAGACTCATGTTTTTTACCAATTTCCACGATAGATAATGTCGTACAGAAATGGGATGACAGACAAGACTTAGACAGCTTAATCTAATTGAATAGAAGAAGGTGGTTAATAGTTTTAGGGACAAAATGTTGTGCTGTCCATGATCCTAACCTGCATTAATCAACATGGCATACAGGAGTGAGAATTGAAAGAAATTAACATGGTACTTGATGAAGCATACTTGCTGTTTCATATATTGTATTGTATTCCTCTGTTCCATTATGTTTTGTAGTGCCTGCAAGCAGTTTCTCCATACTGCTCTATCTTGGGCAACTCATTCAATATCTTCTATGTATTTAAGTCCCATATTTCTCTCAACACTTGGTAAAGTTTGCTTCATATATAGTAGAGACCATTTAATTTGTTAATTTCTGTATTGATCATCATCATCGTTGGCCTTTTTGTCTCAGGAGACAATATATTTTGCGTCACGTAGATTGTTCCGCACTGAATCACAACATTTTTTGTGGCTATAACTGTCTGGGAAGGAGGGGGATGGTGGAGAGGGGGTGGGAGCTATCCTTGCCACAGTTGCTGCAAGTGAGACTGAAGCTGATACATAGGATGTTCTCTCTGCTCTCTCTTTTGCCTCCATATGTGATGGTGTTTTTCTTTCTGAGCTACCATTCACTGCCGCTCGCCATGCTTGCCTGTCTTTGGCCAGCCGCTCTGCTCCCAATATTCTTTATCTATGCCACATGAAGTTAGATCACACTTGTAGGTGTCAATGAAACGTTATAATGGGCATCCATGCTGTCTATTACCAGTTGCAAGTTAGAGTCATATAGAATGTTCTTTGGGATTCTATCATCGCTCATACAGCATACTTGTCCCAGCCATCTCAGACGTCGCTGACTCAGCAAGATGTACAGAACTGTACACCTTGTATTGATCAATGTTCATGTATTTATGTACTATTATTTCTACTGTGTATATATATATAAAGAAAGTTTATAGAAAGATAAATTTGTTATTTCTGCAATTTTGATACAGTTATTATTTTTGTATTATATTTGTGATAAGTTATGCATAAATGAAATCGACATAGTGTCTGAATATCCACAACTGTTTATGTTTACTCTATTGACTAAATCTATGCAATATACGGTCTATTGTCTATGTTTAACCTTGATGCAAATAGAACAACATGACTACTGTCTATGTAGATAACAGAATTATTGATTGTTATTTAATGTATCGAACATTGTGTGCCATGTCTTGTGTCACTGATGATTTTTTTCTTTTATAATCACATTTCTCTTTTGAGAATTTCATTACTTCATGTATTTCCATTCATCTAATCATGCCATCATACATCTTTGTTGAGTTTTACTTTGCGATTTCAATATACATTTTTGTTAGGTTTCAATTTAGTAGGTTCTTCTTCTTTGAACGCTCCACATCAACCACTTATTAAACCACTCTTTTTGATTTGTATGTGATATGTGCCTAAGAGCGATTGTACGTTGTACCAGTTATGCGCCTACAGGTAAGCAAGTAATCCAATTTCTGCGACACTTTTTATTTATTAGGGTAGCTTCCCTAGGCTCCTACCTCAGTCGCCTCTTACGACATGCCTTGTAGGCCATAGCGTTACTATTTTTTTTGCTCTTGCAGGCACCAGCAACACATGGGTGATACTTTAGTAGGTTAATTCTTCCCCAACCTGTCGTCACGGCAACGTGTTCATTTTTCTCTATTTTTCCTCCTTATTGTTTTTACCATTCAATTTGGTAAAACCTGCTGGCGATTTTGTTACCCTTAGCGTGGCTTTTTACAAGCTAGATAATAGCAATGACAGTGGATTGGACATGTCCACAGGATGAGAAAAGAAAGACGGACAAGATTTACAATGTAGTGGATTCTGAAAGAACACCGCAAAAAATGGAAGGCCTAGGGGCACATGGAAAAGAACTTTTAAAGAGAGCTCATAGACATGCATAGGGCTAAGTTTGAAGTAGAAAGACAGGCACAAGATTGAAATAAGTGAACATTTTTTGTCTATGCCTTATGTGTTCTTGGGCGTCACAAGGACTGGTGATGAGCATGCTCTGGGGGTAGACACTCCTCTGCTATTGCAAGATGAAGACCTAGAAGAGATTATAAAACTTGGTATTTCTTAATTTTCATAAATTGTAAAATCTGATGACAGCACTTGTCACTGTTATCAGTTATATTAGTTATTAGTTACTAAACTGACATCATTGCACTCCGGGCAGACCCATAGGTGCTCAGTCTCTCCAAAAGATATCAAAGAGTATGCATACTAATGGTTCCCGTGGCTCACTGGTTAAACACACTCCACACTCTGCCCCTCAGCCATCCAGCTCTACAAATAAAACAGATAACTCCAAACTGCTTAAATCGCTGGATCAATTCAACATCTATTCTAGTGTTGTTATCAGTTATATCATGGATATCATTATGGCAGTCCAGAGACATGCCCATAGGTGCTCAGAGCCTTGCCTCAACAATCTATACCAAGTATGCCAAAAAAGATTGATTTATCAACATCGACTTGGCATGTTGGGTCGCTGGAAGCTGCTAGATTTGTCGAGGCAGAGATTGTAGCATCTATGGACATGTCTTCATATAACTGCTAGTGATCATATTTCCCACTCTCTACCTTCAGGAACATCCATAAATATCTACAAATATTTTTGTAATACTATTTCATTTTTTTCCCCTTGTTTTTTTATTTATTCTCTTGAGTGTTCATGCTAAGACAAGCATCTCTAAATCATATGTTCATTTTTAATGTCCATCGGTGAAATTAATGGATATAGCGGGTTGTATATTCAGTGATTAACATTCTCAATATACTTGTTACTGCTTTATCATATTCACATTATGTTATTATACATGATCAAAAATGAATATGCAGTGTTACGTTACATACAGTGAAATTTATTGTTGGTGTAATATTTATTACAGCTACTTTTTCAAGACATAATCAAGCATTTCACTGATGTTGATAAATTATGTTTTATCTTTTCTTTCACCTCCTAGTCCTACTAGGACTAGATCAGACTCAAATACCAGCATCTCATCAACAACAAGTGCTACATTAAGCATGTGTTACACCTTCTCCTGTGTCTGAAAGAACAAGACAAAGATTAGCTCCCACATCAAATGTTTATAGACCATCTTCCCCCTCTTGTCGTTCAACGACCCCTATTATCAAACATACAGTTCCTGCCCTACAATCTACAACACCACCCATAAAAGTCATCACACAAGTACCACACAAGTACCACAAACTAAAGCAAGCACAACACCAACAAGTGGTGTTCAATGTGATTATAGGTTAAACCCAGTTGTATAACTTCTTAATACTATTGGTTATTGAACCAACATCATGACACTCCTGGTAGACCCACAGATGGTCAGTCTCTCCCAACGGATACCGAATGATATGCATGTTGGTGGTTTCTATGGCTCTCTGGTTAAAGATGAGAATAAGTAGTTTTTTGTAAGAACTCCAGGGGAAGCAACAGAAGCAATTAATATGACCAATAAATAGACGGTGTACAAGCTACTGCTTACTAAATTGATGTCATTGCACTCCGGGCAGACCCATAGGTGCTCAGTCTCCCCAACAGATATCAAAGAGTATGCATACTGATGGTTCCCATGGCTCACTTATTAACACGCTCCTCACTCTGCCCCTCGAATATCCAGTTCTACTTGTATAAATGTACAAGTATTAGGAGCTTCCAAAAAAATGATTACCAAACACAGGATTCGAACCACTTACCCTTATTTCTTATAGCACCCATTGCCTTGCCTTGCAATACTAGCATTCTTACAAACACAACCAGCAAGCCATTCAAAACAGCTCTCTGATTAAACACATTCCTCACTCTGTCCCTCAGTCATCCAGTTCTACTTGTACAAAAAGTATCTCCAAACTCCGTAAATTGTTGGATCTATTTTAGTGTCCTCATCCAACAGACAGTCATGAAGAGACGGAAGAATATCCCCTTATCCATCCACAACACTTCTTAGTATTGAAGCAATGAAATATCCAAGTGATTGCAATGAAATATCCAAGTGATTGCAATGAAATAGTAGATAAATATGAATACTGTTGTTTTCAAAACTAAACATTACCTAAATAGTAATAAAGACAAGTCACCATTTGTAAAAAATGTATAGGAAATTAGTTAGGTAACAGAATTTTGGGCAGGCCAATAGGTGCTCAGTCTCAAGGTAACAGAATTTTGGGCAGGCCAATAGGTGCTCAGTCTCTTTCTGCACATGACAAAAGATATGCATTCTGATAGCTTTTGTTGCTCACTGGTTTAAGTACACATCTCAAAGTCCTTATAGGGGTTCATACTGACAGATGCCATACTTGATACAAAATGAGTATCATATCTTCATCTTTGACCAGCTCATCATAGAAATAAGTCAAAGAAACAACGAAAACAGAGACATTAAAATAAACACAAGGGAAAGATTATCTGGAATAACAGAGTTGATAGGTTTTGGCAACTATAAAATTAACCAGAAATATCTGACAGGTTAGATATAGATGCAATATGGGTGGGACATCTCTTTTAAAAGTATACTGAATATACAGAGTTTATCAATTTCTTCTTCTTGACGCTCCGCTTCGACCACTTGTTAACCACTCTTTGTGATTTGTATGTGATTGGAGCCTAAGAGCGATTGTATGTTGTGCCAGTTGTGCACCTACAAGTAGGCCAGCACATCCGATTTCTGCGATGCTTTTTTTAAAAACTAGGGTAGCTTCCCTAGGTCCCTACCTCAGTTGCATCTTATGACATGCTTTGTAGGTCGCTGTGTTTACTATTTGTTGCTCCCTTGTGAGTCCGGCAATACACAAGTGCATCAATATCTAAACTAGATCATAACTTAAGAATTGAACTTCTTTATGATGCTTTTTTTTATCATGTACTGTGTTTGCCACTTGCTCCAAAAGAACTTGGTTTGTTTCCTACATTCTCCACATATTTTTCTTTGACAAACGACACATAATGAGTGATTTTTTTTATTGATTTTTTTTCTGATCCAGAAGCACTTGAGCTTTTCAGCTCTTCGGTTCGGTGCGATGGACATCGTAACCCTTCAATTCGGTGCAACGAACACCGTAAATCTGGGGAATCTGTGGCTTTTTCTGCCATCCCGCGGAATTGAACCCGCACACAGAGGGATAGTCACCCGTAGTCCAACGCGCTACAAACACGCTGGGCAGACAGGCTAATGAGTGATTTAGGGAACACCACATTTGTTGGCTTTACTTCTCAATATTTAACTGATACACAATTAATGTTGGATTAACCTGAGAAATGTTATAGATTGATTGATTGATTGATTGATTGATTGATTGATTGATTGATTGGACCACCATCATTGCACTTCGGTGAGTAACCATGTGTACTCCGATCTCTTTCTTGCACAGGAAGATCTCAGCGGCAGTGCACAAACTCCACAGCACCGACAAAGAGCCCCGATGTAATTTTGAAGATGGTGACAATATTTTGTAGGAATTTTTAATTTTATCTTTGTAATGAATTTTGCCAGGGCAGCGGCTTTCCAGCCTACTCTGAGAAATGTTATAATCAGAAAAAATCTCTCTCACAATAGAATTTGATCTTAGGACCTCATGCCTACAAAACTAGTACACTAGCCACTATGCTATGTCATCATTATATGATTATCTATTTCGCCTGGTTCGTTGAACAAACATAATATAACAATGTAAATAATTTATATACTTGTTAATTGATTCTGTTTTAGCTGAAGTTATATGTTTTAAAATATGTTATTCAAGTACATATATTATCACTATCCTGTAAGTTAAAAACAGCCATGCAGCTATATTTATTACCCCGGATCAAACAATGTTGAATAACTATTTGTGTTCCACAGCCAATTGTGAACTGCAAATTCCTAATTTCATTTACCTGTAATGCACATATATTAAACTATATATGTTCTTTATATGTTTTTTACATTCCTGAAAGCAGATCATAAATTATATTAATGTTTCTTAAATTGTTATTATTATTATAATATATAGAGCAATGTTACTCCAATACAGTGGATACAAAGCAAAAGGTAGACCTCAGAGATAATCGAGGCAGCGAAAAACACTATTTATGAAGTACATACATAAGCCTATTATGTTAACCTCTTCTTATCCTGACGCTGTGGACATATAAGATTTGATAAAAGAAGATTCTAATATATATATATAATGTACACTTGTTATTTTGTTCGTTCTAGGACGGAATTTGTAAGCTTATATATTTGAACTGTCAGTGTAAGTATTTTATCCTATTGATTGTAAATTCATGTACAACATTTTAGTACGGTTCATTTACAGTTAATAGTAAATCAACAGATTTAATGAACGTCTTAGGGTCTAAAGCCGAAGGATTAACTTCATTACACCGTGTTCTACCCCATATGGCTCACTCCGTAGAAAAGTCACGCCACCTACCAATAGTAATGCACACAATCACAAATGTTGTAGTTCCAGAACAATCCTAGGGATCTCAGAAAAAAAAACTGTGAACTTAACAATGTGATCCAGATTCGAACCCACAATTTTCAGAATGGAAGACAAATGTTTTAATTACTTCGCACAGAGATCAACAAAGCCTATATATTTATTATAAATATACCTATCAAAAATTTATCCATTTAGGAACACTCTAACAAAATAATTTTTAATATGAGTCTTTATTTGACAGGTGAGTCAAATGTGTTAGAACTATGTTATATCTGTGGCTAAGTGGTTAAGCCCTTTGCCTTGTGAGTGCATGGTCGTGGGTTCGACTCGGACCGCGCCGTTCTGTTCACGAGTGCAGTTTTCCAGAGACCCCTAGGATTATTGCTGGATCTACGGAGTTCGTGCTTTGTGCAATACTCTCGACAGGTGGCGTGCCGTTTCTGCTGAGAAAGACCAAACCATATGGGGTAAAACTCAGTGCAATGAAGTCAATCCTTCGGCTTTAAAACCCTTCAAACCTTTTATTACTTCATTTACATTTATACTTCCATTTTACTATCAACAATAATAACAAATAATAGTTCATGTACCACTCAAGCTTCTTAACGTTTCACTCCGTAATTATTTGTGTAATTCTGTAGACATTTATATAGCAATATATGCTGAATTAACCAGTGTATTAGCTTTGTGTCATATTAACAAATAATGTGAGCCAGTATATCAGCTCAGAAGGATGATATGGTTAAAATTAAATACAAACATTGGACATCTGTACTGTGACTTAGGGCATAGTGACTCGGTCTATTAACCCCGTTGTTCTGAGTTCGAATCCCGCTGTGAACAATTTGGTTGCAAATTGTTTCGGTGGATTTTACAAAGGACGATGGCACCACCCGTTCAGAAAGCAATGGCAAACTGCTGAATGTAATAATGCCTAGAAAAATCACAAACAGCGTTAAAAAAATGGGGTTGATTCACAAAGTACTGTAAAGAATATGCAATTAACTTTTTAATTAACCATTAAGTAAAATTGTTTAGTTGACGAAACAAAATTGTTTAGCCGACGAAGCTAAATTGTTTCGTTGACAAAGCAAAATTGTTTAGTTGAAAATTGTTTGTGAAGCAAAATTGTTTAGTTGACAAAGCAAAATTGTTTAGTTGAAATAAAATTGTTTGTTGATGGCAAAATTGTTTAGTTGATGAAGCAAAATTGTTTAGTTGAGAGCAAAATTGTTTAGTTGGCAAAGTGAAATTGTTAGTTGAGGAAGCAAAATTGTTTAGTTGACAAAGCCGGATCCTATTTTGATATGCTTCACTTTGTCCCTGTTGTTAGATTATTGTATGCATTCCACAGGCAAGTCACGTTTTATTTTTTACATTTTAAAAAAATAGATGCATCATGTTAGATTCAAATTAAATTTGTGTGTTTTGTCTAAAGGGTTTATATTATATTTATTTTTCAACCCACAACATATCAAAATATCTGTTTTAAAATTTGAAAGTTAAGTACCCATTCCTTGAAAGACAGTTGTCGGTCTGAAGTATATCTTAAACTTTAAAGTGTGTTGGGGGATGGTACTTGTTTTCCTTGTGTTATATAATAATGGCAAAACACGTAAAATATAAAGTACTGTAGTTTTACAAAAACAATAACTACACAGCAACGTTTTGACCAAAAGGCCTTAGTTTTACATAGTTTTACTGAAGTCTTCCCTTAAATTGATGTATATTATATGGCATTTGTAATGCGACGAAATCTGTAACATATCAAAGGATGAATAATATTTATATTTCTTCCATTATTTACTGCGACCAGGTTTTTTGCAAACCATTATACAAGCTAACTTTATTTTTGTTAACTCACAATTTGAACCTGTATGCTAATAATATTACATTTTTTTAAACCTTACATGCTCTAACATTAGCATGTACAATTATCACCTTAAGCAGTTTTATATACATTTGATAGGTAGATGTCTATATAGAGATGTCTTATTTGTTATGTTTTCCATCTGTTTTTTTACAACAGTGTTACGTATTTGAGATGTCATTTTTATAAAATGTTGCAAGTGCCTTTTGTTTTGTATATACTGTCTTCCTATTTCATATATAATATATGATAAACTGCTATAAAGTACCAATATACATAATATAAATATATACAAATAATGGTGTTGCTTGCATTTTTTGAATGGATAGATTGTGTTTTCTTTCTTGTGTGTACGATGTGTAAGGATGTGTGAGCAATATAAATATGAACTGAGCAGTAGGAAGTTAATTTTTCGTGAAGATATGAGGAAAAGAAGGAATTTGAGAACAAAACAAGGTTACAGAGGCTCTGACGTAGTTGGCATCTCATAACCTCTCATGTTTTTATACTCAGTGATTCCATGAGTATGATTCGTAAAGTCGAAACAGGAATGGTGGGACGAAACTGGGTTGAAGTACTGGTACAGACAGGGATCAAATAAATCACAATTTTTGTCCCCGAGCACGCAGGAGTCAGGGGTAATGAACGAGCTGATAGATTAGCTTGCATGGCTACGATTTCAGAGGGGCTGCCATGGACCGAAATGACATTCTTAACGCACTGAGAGTCTTTTCGAACAGAGGAGTTTCAGGTTTGCGAGTCCCACTCGCTGACCAAACTGAGAGAGATAGGTGTCAATATTGGTACAGCCCGAAAAGAACGACATACCAAATATGCAAAGAGATATTAATCGACATCGAACTGGCGTGTTCGGCTGCTGGATTTGTTGAGGCGAAGATCGGAGCACATATGGACATGTCCTGAGTGCTATGATGATAATCCTCTGATAACAAAACAAAGTAGAAATTTAGAATACTGAGTGTTAGTTCGGGTCAATTCTAGTGATCGACACCCTACTCCACCTATCCGTGGTGGCAGTGACGGCTCGTCAGTAGGCCACTGGGGCCCCCCAAAAAAAGAATGTGTAACGTGTATTTATTATTTTATAAATTAAAACATAACTCAAAACCATGATTTTCCGAAAATTTGTGTCTGGCCCCACCAACAAAAATGATCACGAGTTGCCACTGAGTGGTGGCCATGGAAACAGATTGCAGAGATGTATTCTGACAAAGCAAGTAGAGATCGACAGGGAGCTACACACGAGAAGGGGTAGTAGGGTAAGATCAGTTGTGTATAGTATGATATTTCGTTCGCACACCAGATAAGCAATATCACGAAGTAGCTGCATCTACACGATTCCTCTGGCCTGGGTTCAAAGATCGGAGATATGTTGTACAATAGTGTCCTAGATATTTCCTTGGACCACGCGGGCTCAACGTATTACATTCTTATGCTTCTTAGTACTTTCTCTTCCCATGCTTTGTAATCTATATGGGTTTATGTTGCATGTATTCAAGTTATATATTTACTAGATGTTTCATTGTTTCTTTTCCGTTCTATTCCTGTTTTTAGTGTTACATTTATTTCGTTATTCGTTTTTATTCCAGATTTTCCTTAGATACGTTTGTATTTGGTCGTCCATTTGTGTTTCATTTTAATTTGTCACTCCTGTTTGTTCGTTTGCTTGATAAAGGCCTTGTTGGTCGAAACGTTGCTGTTTATCGTCACTGTTTCTGTATTTTGTAAAACTATAGTGCTTTGTTTGTACGTGTTTCACTAGATATTTCCCGGAAAACGCGACAGAAAAAAATAAAAATACAACCGTCTGCTGGGAAAAGTCACACCTCCTAGAATCTAAATAATTCGTATCAGAATTGCCAGATATTTTCAAACCCTGCTGCTGGTTGATATTTTCAAACCCTGTTGGTGGTTGATATTTTCAAACCCTGTTGGTGGTTGATGTTTTTGTACATTTACTCGGAAAGTATTCTTCTTCTTCAAACTCTCCACATCGACCACTTGTTAATCACTCTTTGTGATTTGTATGTGATCCAAGCCTAAGAGCGATTGTGTGTTGTGCCAGTTATGCGCCTACAAGTAGTCCAGCATATCCGATTTCTGCGCTGCTTTTTATTTACTAGGTAGCTTCCCTAGGCCCCTATCTCAGTCGCCTCTTACGACATGCTTTGTAGTTCGCAGTGTTACTATTCTTTGCTCCCTTTAGAGTCCCGGCAACGCACGGGCGCGGGAAAATATACAAAGCAGAGCGAAAGCTTTTATCCTAGGAGACGAAAACAATAAGCCTCGTCAGTCTCGGACCAGAATATGTGACAGCGCAGCCTATTGACTGGTCCTACTCACACATCTTATATAAACATATATGTCTTGTTTCCATCGCTTCTGATCCGTCACATGAAAATAATACAGTGAAAACTTCTATAGTCTGTCCATTAATTCGTGAGCACGTTTGAAATTGATTTTCGAAAACTACCTGTTGGATCTCAGTGATTTTTTGCATGCAGCCTTAGAATATCCATGACGCTAAAATAAAGCTAACCAGTAGTCCATAGATGCTACGGATTTTGCACATCGGCGAATTCCTTTGATCTTTTATGACAATTGCAAATACGGGGGCTCAAATTTTAGATTTTACAGTATCCTAGAATTTGTCCATGTCAATTCTATTCATAGGTGTATCTCCATATTAACTTGATAGGTCAAGTAATTAAGTGTGTTGCCCTTTATGTGCAATCGTGGACTTGGATACAATATGCAACAGTTAGTCCTCCCCTTCGGTCACCATTAGACCCCAGGGTGTCTTAACTTCACCACAAATTGTATGATGGTAGACGCATTTGGCTATGGAAATGTATACGTTGCTATTTCTCAGTCTGTAATCAAAATATGATTTGTATCATCCCGAATCTGACGATTCCATGAGGTTGATAATTGTTACTGGCTGGACAAATTGTAATCCATCTCGGTGCCAGTACTCGTCTTCCTCTCGAGCACATGTTCAACACACTTCTTCCAGAACTGCATGTCTATCATTGAGAAGGACTCACGTGTCAGAACTTCAACATCACACATTTTAAACGTCCTGTTCTGTTCGGCAACTTGCGCTTTTACTTTAGCCCAGACAAGCTCTATCGGATTGAGGTGAGCATGATATGGAGGTAGTCGCAAAGACGTGTGGCCGTATTCCGCAATGATTTTGTCAATATGAAACACCTTTGTCTTATTTGTCATCCTCACCAGGTGCAACAACTCGGGTTTCAAATATGTATCATCGAAGCTGACATTTTCCTTAGCAAGCCAAGTCCTAATTTGATCTTTTGTATTTGATGCAGTTGGTACTTTGTCTTCCGCTGATACTGCGTTGTGATAGGATGCATTATCCATTACCAAGCATGATGGTCTGTTTAAAATTGGAAGTAGATCTTTCTCCATCCAGTGCCTGAAAATATGTCCATTCATTTCTGTGTGGTAGTCCTACCGTCGGTACTTTTTGATTGGAAAATAAGTCCAGAGTCATGGACAAGACCTTCTTCACTACTTCCTGCATGTGTTAGTATAATACGCTGGCCTTTGCTGCTTGGTATTTTCTTTTCTGTTCACCGTCTACTGATTGCCATTCTTTAGCATTGGTGTGGTGAGCATTGACCCAGGATTCGTCCAAATATACAATATCATAGCCTTGCCTCCGCCGCTCACGGATCTGCCTCAGGTATTTACTTCGGGCAGCAATTAAATGTGGCTTTTCACAAATATAATATTCCTGCCGCCTATAGTTTTTCTGAAGGTGAAGCCGGCGGCTCTTACAATTTTCCATAGGGTACTTTTAGAAATGTCTATGCTGCAATCTGATTGCAGTTTTAATTTCAGTTTCCTGAGAGTAACAAGTTGATTTGTCGCAAACATTTTCAAGAGCTCCCGTCTTATGACATCTATGTCAAAGTCGTCAATTGTTCTTTTCCTTCCTTGCTTGACATTAGTGCACTTTGTGTCCTGTTTAATCCATCGGGAAAAGGATTCTCTATTCAGACCAAGCGCCAGTTGCGTTCGTTTCTCAGGGTTATGAATATCGCAATATAGATGACCTCTCTTAGATTCCCTACGGAAGTGTTGGTATAGTAAAACTGTAACCTTCTGCATTGTTATAAATGTGCACTTCAGACTCATTATGAATGTGATATCAATGTCAGTTTTGATAAGCCAACAAATATGATACAATAGCTTCATACAAATAGCGAGATACGCCTATAACTATAAAACGGTATCCCAATTATAACGTCATATGTTTTCCGCTTTCAAAGTCGACTGGGTTCGGTGCACGGGATTTCGTGAAATTGTTGTATACTCACGATATTTCAATGTTACCATAATGTATTTTAGAACAACGCGTCTGTGTACCGTAGATCTGTTACTATTGTGTACAATCCGGTGAGGTTGATTTTAATATAACCTGAAGAAGAAATATGATGTACGATGAACGAAAATGGGGAACGTTTAGTAAACTTCTGCAGCATGAACAATCTCGTTATAGGAGGAACCCTATGTCAACATTTAGATATCCACAAATTAACATGGTATTCCCTAATGGCAGAGATAAAAACCAAATAGACCATATAATGATCAATGGACCCTGGAGACGCTCGCTGCTAGATGTTGTAGTCAAGAGAGGTGCAGATGTTGGTAGTGACCACCACCTAGTCACAGCTTATGTCAAACTTAAACTAAGAAAAACAGGACAACAGAAAAACCTCCAAAAGAGGTTCGATGTGGATAGACTAAAAGACACGGAAGTAAGGGATAAGTTTATAATGCAGATAAAGAACAGATTCCAAGCCCTAGAAAGTAATGAAACTACGGATGAAACTGACAACATAGATAGAACATGGGACAACATAGCATCTATATATAGCAAGAGCAGTGAAACATGTCTAGGGTACCGCACAAAGAAAAGAAAAGAATGGATAACACCAACAACATGGAAAATAATAGACAGCCGAAGAATATTAAAAAGAAATTGTTAGAAGCAAAGTCCGAAAGACTGAAAGCAAGATACCAAGAACAGTACAAAAGCGCAAGTAAAGAAATCAAACGGGCTGTGAGAGCCGACAAAAGAATGTATGTTGAAGACCTGGCAGTACAGGCAGAAGAAGCAGCAAAAAGTGTGATCAGGGAACAGTGTACAAAATTACAAAGCTAATAAGCGGAAAACATTACAGAAGATCAAATACTCTCATAAAGGATAAGAATGGAATACTATTGACAACGGAAAAGGAACAAGAAATACGATGGACAGAGCATTTTAAAGAATTGCTAAACAGACCACCTCCAACGGTAGTAGCAGACATACCAGAACCAACAGAGGAGTTAGAAATTGGCATTGAAACACCCAGCCAGGATGAGATCATTACAGCAATTAAATCTCTTAAGAATAACAAGGCACCAGGGAATGATAACTTAAACGCAGAACTATTCAAAATAGACCCAGAACTTGCAGCTAATATATTGCAACCCTTGTTTACTACTATTTGGAATGCCCAAATAATACCTGATGCATGGAACAGAGGAGTCATCATCAAGATACCCAAAAGGGCTCCCTTGCCGATTGTAATAATTGGCGTGGAATAACACTGCTTTCGTCCCAAGTAAAATCTTAAGCAAAATCATCGTACAACGTATTACTGACGCTGTGGATAAGAAACTGAGAAAGGAACAAGCAGGATTTCGCAGAGGACGGAGCTGTATAGGCCAAATATTTGCTCTTAGAAATATCATAGAACAATGCACAGAATGGCAAAGCAAACTCTATATCAACTTTGTAGATTTTGAAAAGGCTTTTGATAGCATACACCGCGAAAGTCTATGGCGTATCTTAAGATGGTATGGAATCCCACTGTGTTTTATAAATATTATAAAAAGCTGCTACAGCAAGTTTGCATGCAGTGTTGAAACTTCAGAACTAAAGTTTGAAGTAAAAACAGGCGTGCGACAAGGATGTGTTATGTCAGCCCTATTATTCAACACTGTCATAGATTGGGTGATGCGTAAAACAACGGAAGATAAGGCAAGAGGTATTAGATGGACGCTCACATCCACGCTGGAAGACCTAGATTTTGCAGATGACATCGCACTCCTATCTCATACACATAGAGATATCCAGGAAAAGACCTGCCGCCTTAACCAATATAGTGAGATGGTTGGGCTGAAAATAAATCAGAAGAAAACTGAAGTAATGACTCTGAACATAGCAACCCCAGCACCAGTCAAACTAGAAGGTAAAACCCTCCGAGATACAACCGCTTTCACATACCTTGGAAGTGTTATTAGCAATGAAGGAGGCGCTGGATATGACATTAAAAACAGACTGAGTAAAGCACGAAGTGCATTCATGACCCTTCAGACCGCCTGAAAATCTGCCCAATACAGCATCAGAACCAAGACTAGTATCTATAACAGCTGTGTGCTGTCAACTTTGCTGTACGGATCGGAATGCTGGAGAATGACAGAACAGGATATGTCCAGACTCTCCGCCTTTCATACAACTTGTCTGCGAAAAATCTTACGCGTGTACTGGCCGACTACTATCTCGAATCAAGAATTGCTTGCACGATGCCAACAAGAGAATATGGGCACTATCATCCGAAGACGACGCTGGAGATGGATTGGACATGTGATGCGCATGGAGACTGGCTCCGACACGAAAACTGCACTGAGATGGACTCCAGAGGGTAGGCGAAAGCGTGGAAGACCCAAGACGACTTGGAGGAGAACGATAGAGCAAGAGCTGAAGGAAATGAATCATAGTTGGAACACAATACAGAGGAAGGCCATGAACAGGGAAGAATGGTGTACGTTTGTTGCTGCCCTAAACGCCAGGGGCGTAACAGGCTAAAGAGGAAGAGCTTCATACAAATAGCGAGATACGCCTATAACTATAAAACGGTATCCCAATTATAACGTCATATGTTTTCCGCTTTCAAAGTCGACTGGGTTCGGTGCACGGGATTTCGTGAAATTGTTGTATACTCACGATATTTCAATGTTACCATAATGTATTTTTAGAACAACGCGTCTGTGTACCGTAGATCTGTTACTATTGTGTACAATCCGGTGAGGTTGATTTTAATATAACCTGAAGAAGAAATATTTCAAACTACATCAAATTTTCTTGGAAAAAATATTTATGTCATGGATATTCTAAGGCTGCATGCAAAAATCACTGAGATCCAACAGGTAGTTTTCGAGAAAATCAATTTCAAACGTGCTCACGAATTAATGGACAGACTATAATTCCCTAGTAAGACGAAAACGATACGCGTACCAAAACTGCTATGCATGTTCCTTATCCGGAACTATGCCCGTCTGCCCAGCGTGTTCGTAGCGCGTTGGACTACGGGTGACAATCCTCTGTGTTTGCGGGTTCAATTCCGCGGGATGGCAGAAAAAGCCACAGATTTACGATGTTCGTGGCACCGAATCGAAGAGTTACGATGTCCATGGCACCGAGCCGAAGAGCTAAAAAGCTCAAGTGCTTCTGGATCGGGAAAAAAAAAATCCGGAACTATCTCACCGCGTCATTAATAATGACACATGCTGCTGAGATCGGATCTTGTACAAGCTATAACTAATGGCTGAAAAGCGATTAATATACAACGACCGTCGTTCAGTGTCAAAACGAGCAGAAGGCAGTTAATAGTCAGTGTGGAGAGAATGTTGCGATTGGCGAAATCAAGTATCGTGTTTGACTGAAATTCGACTGTGCCTATTCTGCATGCTGAAGGGACTTAACGTCGCAACGTTATCACACTCTCGACGCAAATCACATAGACCACAACGGATCGTTAATATGGTTGATACAATTAGAGCAAAACAGAAACACTTTGCATTTCAGCATCAAGACTTGTCGGCCACTGAATTTTATATCGGTGCTTGCCCAAGAAAAAGGTGCTTAATGAAAAGTAGATGCTTCAGTAGTTTTGGACTAAATTCACTCAACAATATATAATGGCACCGTTCCTTATGAGGTTGATATGCCTAGTTTAAAAAAAAAATAATACTCAACTTTTCTTTGTTTGTGAAAAATGTATAATTGTCGCAAACACTATGTAAGTGCTTTGACATTCCAACTAGCTGAAGGGGACTCGGCAACTATAGGATGCCATGAGTGCAGAGACATTGATGTTAGCCATATATTTGTCTCATAGAAGTATGCGTGTTAGCAGTTACTGTTACAGCAATCAGCGCAGCTACGCCCTGAAATTCTGTTTGATGTTACATGGGTTACCTCTGCAGGTGACTTCCTACCAAGAACATTATGTACACGCATTAATATACATTAAAGAGCTGCAGCGTCCAATTCTTGATCTCGACTAGAAGGTTGGGGCTTGCATCTAGCCAATAGATTCCCAAACTTTTTCGACCCACCGCCCACTTTGCAAAATATAAACTTTGTAACGCCCTCCTCCACATTATAACAGTTTGCAACACCTCCGCCTTCCTCCCTTCCCCACACACACACACATATATAAGCATGATCTATTTTCTCTTTGACGTAAAAATGTATATATATTTTCGTCATACATGGTCAATTTTCAAATGATTATATACATGAAATAGAAAATCTATGAAAAAATGGATTGTGTAAGACGGGCATAAGATGAATTAAAATGCAGAATTCAAATTTTAAATGATCATTCAATCGCAAAATCACGAAAATAATTTATTTTAAAATATTTATTATTAATTTCTTCTTTAAGAAGCCAACGACGCCTAAACACCCCCACAAATTCTTCTAAGCCCACTACCCCCTAGAACGCTCAGCGCCCATTGGGCGCGGTACCGCCCACTTTGGGAAACGCTGATCCAGCCCAAAATTTCATTCTCTTATACACAACAAACAAACTTATAGCAGTTCTCTCCGAACAGATGAGACACTCGGAGCTTATCCACGCATTCATTCACCATATAAAGCCGTTGAGGGAAAGTCTCAGGTTCCAGTTAATACCAAGCTTGATGTCTCACCAAGCTTAGAAGAAGTCAATTATGATGTCTCACCAAGCTTAGAAGAGGTCAATGATGATGTCTCACCAAGCTTAGAAGAGGTCAATGATGATGTCTCACCAAGCTTAGAAGAGGTCAATGATGATGTCTCACCAAGCTTAGAAGAGGTCAATGATGATGTCTCACCAAGCTTAGAAGAGGTCAATGATGATGTCTCACCAAGCTTAGAAGAGGTCAATGATGATGTCTCACCAAGCTTAGAAGAGGTCAATGATGATGTCTCACCAAGCTTAGAAGAGGTCAATGATGATGTCTCACCAAGCTTAGAAGAGGTCAATGATGATGTCTCACCAAGCTTAGAAGAGGTCAATGATGATGTCTCACCAAGCTTAGACGAGGTCATTAAGCACCTAACCAGATGTCCAGGAGGAAAGTACCTGATCTTTCTTTACTCTAATCCTGTTTTGCCTCACAGCGACAGGATAAGAAGAGATTTATAGAACGGACTTTTCTGTGCGCTTCATATACATTGTTTTTCACTACCTCTGTTATTTCTGTGTCTACCTTTCGCGTGGCCGTCCGCTTGTTTTGTATCCATTGTATCTGAGCAACATTGCTCTTTGATAGCACTATCTGTTGGTAATCTGCTTATGTGGCCGAACCATTTAATGGGTTGTTTCTTGATAAAGTTCAGTACTGATGTTGTACCCATTTTCCCCCTAATGTCTTCATTTCTCAACCCGTCTCTTCTTGTTACCCTCAGCATTCTGCGCAGACACTTCATCTCTGCCGTGACTAGTTTTCTTCTATTAAACGGTTTTAAAGCCGAAGGATTAACTTCATTGCACCGGTTTTACCCCATATGGCTTGGTCCCTCTCCGCAGAAATGGCACGCCACCTGCCGAGAGTATTGCACAAAGCAAGAACTCCGTAGCTCCGACAACAATCCTAGGGATCTCTGGAAAAAACTGCACTCGTGAACAGAAGGCCGGGGTCCGGATTCGAACCCACGACCTTCGACTCGCAAGGCAAAGAGCTTAACCACTCAGCCACAGAGACCCCCACTTCTATTATTTGATATCAGCGTCCAGGTTTGACACTGATAGCATACTGTGGGGAGAAAGATTGTGTTGAACATTGCTCTTTCGTGAGCTTGGCCAACAACAAAATTATTGGTGTGCTTGTGGAATACAGGGGACTCTGATCCTTTACTTTGATCTCTCTCTCTCTCGCGATCACTGCCCAGACCGATGTACCAGATTTCCCATAAATCTCATTCATGTGGAAATCTGATTCATGCAGCCTTTGCATTGGTGTGTTTCGTCACATCTTCAGCACCATTTGTAGTTCTGGTGCTTATCCTTCGGCGATGTGTCTGGTCCAAGCCAGCATTTACTTGATTCGCTTTCCGTCAGCCTTTGGTTGTCCCCAGTCGACCTGCAAGACAGCAGGTACTTGGGATCCTAATCGTGCTCATTTGAATGAATCGTGCCTATCCACTATCTATACATCAGTATATTACAAGCCTACTGATGCACATAGTTTTTCTCCTCTATACTTCTTCCCATCCCCGGGCTTGTCGAGACTCTTTGCCATTCTCGCAGCTCTTACGCCTTCGTCGCCTTTGTAGTGAGGACGATGATTTTCTTGAGAGAGCTCGCGAGATGCTTGATTTCTTTCGTAGGCGCCAATACCCGGAGAGGGTGCTTGTCTCGGCTATGCATCGAGTTCAGAAAATCACTCGCCAGCAGGCCCTTACCAGTCAGCATAGGACTACTAACTCTGACAGAGTAAAACTTATCTTAACTTACCACCCCATAGTTCCCTGGTGAAAAATGTTTTATTCCGTCATCTGTCTCTCCTTAGATCAGATCCTGAGACCGTTCTGTCTTCCCCAACTATCCTTTGGTGTCTTACAGACGGGACAGAAGTCTTAAGGATATGTTGGTACACAGTCGCCTTAAGTCCAATATCCTGACTCATTTTGGCACTGTCCGGTGTGGTCGTCGGCGTTGCAACACGTGTGCTTATGTGATACAGACGCGTACTGTATCTTTTCCTTTAGGCACGTTTCTTATTGACGATGGGTTCACATGCGAGTCCCGTATTATTATCTATGCTATTATCTGTAAGCGGTGTAACAAGGCTTATATCGGCGAGACAGGCAAGAGGCTCAGTGACCGATTCGCCCAACACTTACGCGACATACGCCAATGCTCTGTGACCCCTGTAGCCACCCATTTCAATGACACTGGCCATTTAGGTGCTCACGATGTCCAGGTCACAGCCATCCGATCATGTTCCTCGGATGATCGCAGTCGATTTGCTCTGGAGAATCGGTTGATTTCTTTGTATGGTACCTTGCGACCACGCGGCTCAACGTATTACATTCTTATGCTTCTTAGTACTTTCTCTTCCCATGCTTTGTAATCTATATGGGTATATGCTGCATGTATTCATGTTATATTCCATTCTTATGCTTCTTAGTACTTTCTCTTCCTATGCTTTGTAATCTATATGGGTATATGTTGCATGTATTCAAGTTATATATTTACTAGATGTTTCATTGTTTCTTTTCCTTTCTATTTCTAGTTTTATGTGTGTTTTTGTGTTACATTTATTTCGTTATTCGTTTTTATTCCAGATTTTCCTTAGATACGTTTGTATTTGGTCGTCCATTTGTGTTTCATTTTAATTTGTCACTCCTGTTTGTTCGTTTGCTTGATAAAGGCCTTGTTGGTCGAAACGTTGCTGTATTTTGTCATTGTTTTTGTAATTTGTAAAACTACAGTACTTTGTGATTACGTGTTTTGTCATTTGAATGACGAGCTACACTGGTGATAAAGAACGCAATAATTCCCGCACAAATCAGTCAGAAGCTTCTTATTAGGATAAGAGCCCTGACTACGCCTGAGTGCATAACGGATGAACGCAAAACAACACTGGATACAATCATACGGGAATTGTGCGTTTAAATACTATATTTTTTTTGCTATTGATATAAGATCTTAGATCAGACGAAAGAGACTAAATCGACAAGTCCTTATGTGGTCACCAGTTGGGAAAAGAAAACGTGGAAGACCAAAGACCACTCTTCGAAGAATCATCCAACAAGAAAGTAAACTATTGGGATGTAAAACCATACAAGATCTCCAACTGCTAGCAAAGAACCGCATCACATGGAGATCTAAAACCTCTGCCCTATGTGCCGCCTTTGGCACGAAATGAACAAACTAACTAATTGATATAAGTTATTGTGAATCTTCTTATTCATCGTTTGCTTTCCGACTTAGAGGTATTGACGCTGACAAAGGTAACGGTCAGAACTAGGTTACTAACATTGTTTTCAATGTTTTTTTCTATTGCCTTTCCCCAGGTTCAATTCCACGGGCCGACAGAAAAGTCACAGGTTCTCCAGATTTACGGTGTTCGTGGCCCCGAACCGAAGGGTTACGATGTCCATGGCACCGAGCCGAAGAGCTGAAAAGCTCAAGTGCTTCTGGATCGGAAAAAAATTGTAGTTTGGTCATTTCAATTGTTGTTGTCATTCTGTTGCATTCCACAGATATTCTGTGTGCAGCTTCATTTCCTGAGATGTTGAAACGCAGCAATTATCATCATCAGATGCCATGTCGACTGGCGCAGGCGATCATGGGTAACCACAAATCTCTGTCTCTGGTGTTTGCTATCATCTCAGATGTTGACGATCTTCCGTGCCATGAAGTCAGGCTAATCAAAATTTTCTCCCTGTCTTTTCCCTTTGATTTTACCAGTTGTTACAATGTGTTCTAAACCTCCTCCTCATCCCATGTCCGAAAAATGATGACTGTCTCTTTTTTATATTGATGATAAGCTTACCCTGTGTCTTGACCTCATTCAACACCTCCACATAAGTCATTTTAGCAGTCCATGGGATTCTCGGCATTCTTCTGTGAGACATCTCTGTGGCCCTTGGCGTTTTTTCGATCTGTTTGTTTATTGTCCATGACTCGCATCCGTCTGTCAGTATTGATTCTATGTAGCACTGTATAACTCTCATTATGATCTCAACTAACAATGACTTGCTTCTCTATAATATAATGGAGATATAATGCGTCTCATTTTCTGACACGTTGCTTTCAATGGAAATCTCATATATCCTCATATATGTTATTGTTAAATGTAGTATCACGTGTGTAGACTAACTATAGTACAAATAAAAGTCAATGATAATTATTATAAATAATTTTTTTAAATCATGTAACTCATATTTCATTTTATATTTACTGTTTAGGTTGACATTTTACAATCTTTGATATAAATTCCATGAATTTTGTTTCTCACGAGTTTATTTTTGCATAAAGATCTTGTTTACAAAATTCTCCGGTTTATATTTTACATGGATACATAATAAAATGTAGAGTAAGATCTACTTCCTTGTCAGTTTTGCCAAATACTGAGTTTTAGAGTGAATCATTTTTGTGTAATTTTCATAGTATTGACAGTAAGTAAAGACATATAGAACACATATACCATGTTTTAACTAAAAAGTTATCAAATAATGGTAGTAATAAGTTACTTATAACTGGATATAGTTGTGAATGCCAACTCGAAGGCCGTAGGTAAAGGTTACCTGGTGCGAGCCCGGGGCAACATACATTTTTTACAATGTTCCGATTGTTCGTTTTGTTTTTGTGCCTTCTGGTTGGTTTTTAGGATTGTGAATGATTTGTACTAGGTTACAATAGCCAATGGCGTACACCATGTGCTAAACAGTAGAACCACGTCTTTAATCAATCGGTTTATATTGACCACTTATTTAATATTATTTCCTTATATTTGACATTTTGATTTAAACTTTCGAATCAATCAAAATGAATTATAATTGTTAATCAATCAATCAATCAATGCTATTTCGGATTGTTACGCTTCGTTTTTAATTAACTAACATTAACTCATTAAGTTAAGAGTAAGCTTCTAATTAGCAAAATTTAAAGTTCAAAGATAGTGTGATAGTGTTTTGCATAATATATATTCAGTCCCATACCATTTAAATTCATTTTTTACAACACTGCTGAAGTATAAAGTATAATATACTTTCACTTTCCAGAAGTCCAGGAAGTTGAGAGTTCTGATTACAATTTTAATTGGGTTATCACTATGAATATATCATTTCATTGAATGATATTGCGGTCTTACAAATATATAATAGTTTTTAAGTTTCTTATATATATATCATGATCACATTAATTTTTAAAACTACCACAACAATTTTTACTTTTTAGCTCAATTTATTGCTTTGACATTCACTAACACAAGAATTGAGGTCAATATAACATATAGTTTATGCTTTATTATACTTGGGTTTATAGATTATGATTTACGCCCATGTGGTGCCGAGGCTCACAAGGGGAGCAAAGAATAGTACCACTGCGACCTTCACAGCATGTCGTAAGGCGACTGATGTAGGACCTAGGAAGCTGCCCTAGTAAATAAAAAGCATAGTAGAGTCGGATGTGCTGGCCTACTTGTAGGCACATAACTGGCACACTGTGAATCATGCTTAGGCTCAGATCACATACAAATCACACAGAGTGGTTAACAAGGGATAGATATGGAGCGTTCGAAGACGAAGAAGCAGAAGATTATGATTTATTATACTTTGACGTAAGAAAGATAATTTGTCGGGAAGAAAAATGGTAGGAACACACGGAAATACTTATTAAGAAACCGCCACAGATATTTCTGAAGCCGAGATTGACCTCGACATAAATGTAGCCGATCCACATAGAGAAGAGGTCATTTTGGGCATCATAGGACTGAAGAACGGAAAAGTGTCAGATCGCATCTGCCTAAATGCATTCTGTTTAAGGCAGAGCCAGTGCTGGCTGCTGAAATCTTGAAATCACCTTTCACACATACTTAAAACATAGAGACAGCACCATTGGAATGGAATAAGAGAATAATTGTAAATCTGCAGAAGAAAGGAGACCTCACAAAGCTTGGTTAACAGTAGCTAGGTGAGGAAATTACTATCCAAGGGTGTCGTAGAATAAAATTTGCATGGGATCAGAATTAGTGCCCAAAAATACATCTTACAGAAGCAATATATATTCTCACCCTATCCAGTATTTGCAAAGGTTTTATAATTAAAATGGCGTATCTGTGACTAAGCCTTTCCCTTATGAGTTGAAGGTCGTGGGTTCGAATCTAGACTGCACCGTTCTGTTCACAAGTGAATTTTCTTCCAGAGGCCCTTAGGATTGTTGCAGGAGCTATTGAGGTTCGCAGTTTCTCTGCAGGTGGTGTGCCATTTCTGCGGAGAGGAACCGAGCCATATAGGGTAAAACCCGGTGGAATTAAGTCAATCCTTTGACTTTAAAACTCCCTTTAATTAAAAAAAGCGGAGAATTATTAGAGCTGTTGGAATATGTAATATTACTTTTTCAAAATCACCATTCATTAGTTAATCTTAGCAGAACTTTGCCACCCAAATAGTCCTTCAGACTCTATCTCTTTCATAGACCAAATGTTTCGCCTCTGCTGTTGTCATGCACAAATCATCAGTAATATCCTGAATCCATCTTTGTAGTCTTCCTCTTCTCTTTGTTGGGATACCTTCTTCCATATTGGTGTTTCCAACCCTTCCTGTCTTTTTGTGTTCGATACTTCAATTTTCACATTCCTTTTTAATGTGGAAAGTAAATCTGATATCTGCTAATCCAAACATGATTTTCTTCATTGCAAGATTGCAGTTCCCATTAAGGCTAGTATTTGATATTGATATAAATCTCTGGACTGTGCCGTTCTGGTCACAAGTGTATTTTTTCCCACATACCTCTAGAATTGCTGCAGAGTTTGTGCAGTACTCTCAGAAGGTGGCGTGCCATTTCTGCGGAGAGGGACTGAGCTAACTTTCTTTCTTCTTTCTTTCTCGAATCCTGTTTGCCTCACAGCGTCAGGTCAAGAAGAGATTTCTAAAACGGGCCCTTGTATGCGCTTTGTAAATAGGCTCTTTCGTTGCCTCTGTTATCTCTGAGGTCCATCTTTTGCGTGGCAGCCCTTTGCTTTGTACCCATTGTATCGGAGCAGCATTGCTCTTTGAGGTGCACTGTCTGATGGTAATCTGCTTACGTGGCGAACCATTTAATTTGTTGTTTCTTGATGAAGTCTAGTACTGATGTTGTACCCACTTTTTTCTGATGTCCTCATTTCTCAACCGGTCTCTTCTTGTTACACCCAGCATTCTGTAACAACTAGTTATATGGACTGAGCTATATGGGGTAAAATCCGTCAAGAAGTAAATCCTTCTGCTTTATACCTTTACTGCTATAAATAAAATGTAATGGCAGACATTTAAGAAAATTGCCTCCGTGGGGTGCTAGGACCCAAGGAAGCAAAGAATAGTACCACTATGACTTACAATGCATGTCGTAAGAGGCAACTGATGTAGGCCATAGGGATGCTACTCTAGTAAATAAAAAGCATTGCAGAAATCGGATGTGCTGGTCTACTTGTAGACGCATAACTGGCACAACGTACGATCGCTCTTAGGCTCAGATCACATACAAATCACACAGAGTGGTTGACAAGTGGTCAATATGGAGTGTTCTAAAAAAAAGAAATTGTTAGCTGAATAATAGATCTTATTATGTTATAGTCTCTATATAAATACATGTGTTTGTTTTATTAACACACTTGCTTATATGTGTTAGTTATATGTGCATACATATGGTTGTAAATACATTTTTCAGAAACATAGCATGCCAGTCAGTTGAAGATGACCACATTGCCAGCTTTAAAGAAAACAAGTCTCGGAAATGGAGTCTATGGGTCTGTGCTTAAAGCTGGAGTTCTGTGCAAAAGAGCTGTAATTAAAAGAACTCCATTCCCAGCACAGAATTATAAAA
This sequence comes from Arion vulgaris, assembly GCA_020796225.1. Lineage (NCBI taxonomy): Eukaryota > Metazoa > Mollusca > Gastropoda > Stylommatophora > Arionidae > Arion > Arion vulgaris. Next base: position 37,292,575 of record CM036766.1, read on the forward strand.
ACAGATTGTTTGAACTGACTGAGAAGAATCTTGCATACTATGAGGGGGACTTACAGGTAACATGAATAGTCTCTTCTGTAGTCACTTATGCTGTTATGCGATCGCCATCATGACACATTGGGAATTCCCATGCATGTTCTGTCCTCTGCTGCAGCAGCCATCCCAAAGTCCATTTGCTCACCATATCCATGAGAAGTAGATTAGTATATCTTCTCTGTCTACCATGAAGATGACACTGTCTGGCATGTCCAAACTTAACTCCTAATTCTCGCAGTCATTCCAGTGTCTAAGACTTGCCCATATCACATAAATGAGCCGCATTGATGACATCGGCTCTGTCCATACTTCTGCCAGCTTGAGTCAGTGCATTGTTTGCAAGAAAGTCAGCATGTTCCTTATCCAGCATGTCCAGCTGTGTACAGCCAAGTCAGTGTCTTGAGATGCGATCTCTGAATGTTGCCCACCCATTCCATGCGCAGACTTCCATATTTACCCTTTGAAGAATATTCATTGAGTCTGATATGATAATTGTTTGGGTTGCCTGTTGCTTAGCCACCCATGGAAGAACCATTGAGGCAGCGATGATCTCCATAGTCATGCTTGATATTGTTGTCTAAAAGCGCATCAAAGGTTATCGTGTTTACCTGTCGTTCTAAAGGTTGTAGGTTTGAATCTGGACAGTCACATGTGCAATTTTTTTTTTTGCAGGAGATCCCTAGGTGTGTGCTTTGAGCAACACTTTTGACAGGTTGCCATCTATTTCTGTCAAGAGAGGCAGTGCCATATAGGGAAACCCAGTGCAATGCAGTCAATAATCCTGTATGCCTTTAGACCCATTTTAGACAAGAGGAGACCACAGTGAAGATGTATTTAGAAGTGATAAATGAAGAAAGACCACAGCAAGGTGGTTGAAGTGATACGACAGAAAGACCACAGCAGGTGGATTTAAGAAGTGATAAACGACAGAAAAAGACCACAGCAAAGGTATATTTAAGAAGTGATAAACGACAGAAAAAGACCACAGCAAAGGTATATTTAAGAAGTGATAAACGACAGAAAAAGACCACAGCAAAGGTGGATTTAAGGTTAGTTAGTTTATTCCTTTCGAGCCAAAGGCGGCACATAGGGCAGAGGTTTTAGATCTCCATGTGATACGGTTCTTTGCTAGCAGTTGGAGATCTTGTATGGTTTTACATCCCAATAGTTTACTTTCTTGTTGGATGGTTCTTCGAAGAGTGGTCTTTGGTCTTCCACGTTTTCTTTTCCCAATTGGTGACCACATAAGGACTTGTCGATTTAGTCTCTTTTCGTCTGCTCTAAGAACATGACCTAAATATTTCCACCTTCGTTTCCTTATAATATTTGATACGGGTTGTTGGTGTGTTCTATCTCTCACTGTGTTGTTAGAAACGAAATCACTCCATTTTACTTTTAATAATTTTCGTAGACATTTATTCTCAAAGCTGTCAGTTTCTTATCAATTTTCTTTGTTGATTTCCAACTTTCACAACCGTAGGTCAGTACAGGAATCACACATGACCTAAATAATTTAAGGTGCGGGTGATGATTTTAACATTCTAACAATAGAATTCGGACATCTAGCTTAAGAGAGAAAAATTCAGAAAAACTGTTCTGGTGACACAGCTCTGCTCAGGACAAGTTACTGGATGATGATGCATATGTAATCTTATTTTTATATCATTGTATGTGTGTACTCATTTTGTTTATTTCTTTTCATTATCATACAGAATAAAGGAAAGCAGAAAGGTTTAATTAACCTTGTGTTGATGAAGGTGGTAAGAGAAGTAGAAGACAAAAGCCTTGAGGACAAAGACAATGTTTTTCAGGTATTATGTAATTTTTAGTATCCTCTTTTCTCTCTCTCGTGATCACCGACCAGACCGATGTACCAGACCTCCCCATAAATTCTATTCACTTGGAAATCTGATTCATGCAACATTAGCATTGTCGTGTTTTATGTCACATCTTCAGCACCATTTGGAGCTCTGGTGCTTATCTTTTGGCGATGTGTCTGGTTTAAGCCAGGGTTTACTCGGTTTGCTCTCCATTCTGTAGCCATCTAGTGTTTTTATGCTGTGGGGCAGCTTGCCCCACTTCCAACCTCCTTAGTCGCCTCTTACAACATGCATGGCAGGTAACAGTGGTTCTATTATTTACATCCCAATTTGGGCCCGGTAACCACTCGGATGACGTATCCTCTTTTATGATCATTCATTTTTAATCTGGGATTCCAATCTCTGATGTAGTCTGCCATCTGTTTCAGGATTTCAGCTCCAGCACACAGTTTCTTTTCGAAGGTGTGGGCCACATTCTTATTCTTAGCCATGCCTATATAGGACAGTTTTGTAGAACAAATGTTGCCCTTTTATCTGCTAATTATTGCCTGTGTGTTACCGGGGCTCACAGGGGGAGCAAAGAATAATAACACTGCGACCTACAATGCATGTCATTAGAGGCGACTGATGTAGGCCATAGGGATGCTACTCTAGTAAATAAAAAGGATTGCAAAAATCGGATATGCTGGCCTACTTGTAGGCGCATAACTGACACAACACACAATCGCTCTTAAGCTTAGATCACACACAAATCATAAACAGTGGTCTATATGGAGCGGTCGAAGAAGAAGAAGACCTGCTAATTCACAGAGACTAGAGATTCCTATCTTGAATTTAATGTACATGATATCCCAGACTGCAGAGCACACACATCATGACTGCTCTGAGTAGGATACAGTGAGGCACAGTCACTGGCCTAGTGAAACAAGACTGGCAAGAAAAATACATGTGCGTCTTTGTGGGCTACAAAAGACAGTGTAGCTTATACAGGGTGTTCAAGATAATTGCAGCCCCATTGAAAAATCGAAAGTTGCCAGATAACCTATCACGTTGTGTTTATTTACTATTTAAACGGTTCTGACTAGCTCGTCCTACGTCACATTTGTTCATCGCCCCTTCCGCACTACAATTACACAACCTTGACCTATACTACGTCATAACTGAACCTTCTCATTTCCATACATATATGCCAGATTAGCTCCATTCATAGGCTGCTTTTAAGTTGAACACCCTGTATAAAGACAACATTGAATATATAGATAATGGACGAACAAAAGGAACTGCTTGGTTGTAAGGATCAGGGGTCTCTGTGGTGTAGAGGCTAGGTGCTTGCCTTTCATTCCAAAGGTACTCGGTTTGCTGCCTCATTGAGCCATCAGGATTTTATTCCAGAGATCCCTGGTCTCAGTGTAGGTGAGATCAACTTCCTAGTCCTATCGGAGATGGACGATAAAACGTAGATTCCATTTTCAAATTGAGCACGTAAAAGAACCCTTGACAGTTCAAAATCGAGAAGAGCAGGCTAGAAAGCTGCTGCCATTGCAAAATTAATTTGCAGGATTAAAAAAAAATTCCTACAAAATATTGCCACCATCTTCTAAATTGCATCTGGGACCCTCGCCGGTGCCATGTAGTTCATGCACACATGGTTACTCACCGAAGTGCAATGATGATGGTCCTATCAATCAAGGATCTTAAAGATTTACTGAATACGGGGCTAACAGTCACTGCAACACAGTTGAGGACTGGGACATTGACACCAATCTACAACTTATTAACAGTCACTGCAATGCAATTGAGGACTGGGACATTGACATCAATCTGCAACTTATTAACAGTCACTGCAACGCAGTTGAGGACTGGGACATTGACATCAATCTGCAACTTATTAACAGTCACTGCAACGCAATTGAGAACTGGGACATTGACACCAATCTGCAACTTATTAACAGTCACTGCAATGCAATTGAGGATTGGGAAATTGACATCAATCTGCAACTGATTAACATAGCAGATGACACACCCAGCTATTACTCAAGATGTTGGTAATCTGATCTTGACATTGCAACATCAGCCATACAATCACATGTATTATGCTCAACCAATTGACATGCAGTGATAGCAAGACAATAAAACTAGTAATACATATATAACACCTACTTCAGTATCACAAACCACTGCCATGTTGGAACTACAAAAGAACAAACATGAACATGTTTAAAAAATGTCAGATGTTCACGGTTTTGTTTCTTTACATATTTCCATTATATTTTATAAGCATCTTTTTATTCCCGATTTTCCTATAAACTGTTTGTTTGCACGAAATGCACTCCACTTTTCTCCAATCCTGTTTTGCCTCAGTCGTCAGGATAGAAGAGATTCTAGAACGAGCCCTTGTGTGCGCTTCATAAATAGTGTCTTTCATCGCTCTGTTATCTCTGTGGTCCACCTTTGCTATGTATCCACTGCATCAGAGTAGCATTGTTCTTTGAGGTGCACTGTCTGTTGGTAATCTGCTTATGTGGCCAAACCATTTAATTTGTTTTTCTTGATGAGTTCAGTACTGATGTTGTACCCACTTTTTCCTGATGCCTTCATTTCTCAACTGGTCTCTTGTTGATACTCCCAGCATTCTGTGTAGACTCTTCATCTCTGTTGTGACTAGTTTTCTTCTATCATTTGATGTCAGCATCCAGGTTTGGCACTTATAGCATAATGTGGGAATAAATATTGTGTTGAACATTACTCTTTTTGTGTTTATGGTGACATGTTTGCATTTTAAAATTGACGCCATTTGTCATATCATATGATTTGCTTTGTTGGATTGCATTAGTTATTCTTCCGTTTGCTGAAAAAATGCTCCCTAGGTATGTAAAGTCTTTTACTCCACTCTTTAGTCAATCTCAATATGTGTTTAACTTTGACTATTTTTATTTGATTTTCAGATTGTTTATTCTGAGAAGTCTGACTTTAGCACCATGTATGTTCAAGCAAGCAGTAATGAAGAAAGACAGGCGTGGCTGGATGCCATCCGAATAGGTTACTTTCCTTACAAATACACTCTCATTTTTCTTTGTTTCTTTGTTTGTCTAGTTATTGATAATTATCAGAGGCAGTTTTTGATACTTCTACAACCTGTGTGTCGCCCATGTGGTACAGGGGCCCATAGGAAGCAAAGAATAGTACCACTGCGACCTACAAGGCATGTCGTAATGTAGGACCTAGGAAGCTACCTAGTAAATAAAAGCATTGCAGAAATTTGATGTGCTGGCCTACTTCTGGACGCTTAAGGGGGATTCGGGTATGGGGATCATGAAGCTATTTTCGTTAGTACATTAATGTAAAACTTGTATAACCATTTTGAAAGATTATGATTTAGAATAGTAGAAAAAAATTTGTAAAAAAAAAAAATGTCAAAGCGTTGCCATGCAATAAAACAATACAAAATGTTTCACTCTGATAAGATGTGAATTGTAATATCTAAAATATTACACATGATTTTTAGGATATAAAATATTTAATTTTTATAAATTTTTGTAAAAATTCCCTCAAAATTGGCCAAAAATAGCTGTTTTTGGGGGTGTGTTTACCCAAAAATTCATAAAAATGTAATATTTAATATATTCTAAAAATCATGTGGAATTCTTTATATATTACAATTGCTCACCTTAGTGAAAACAGAATTCATTTATATTCATTAACTTCAGAGCCTTAGGGATTTGAAATTTTGTGTTTGTCGGCCATCTTTTATTGTTTCCATGGCAATGCATTGACATTTTTTTTTTTCTACTGTTCCAAGTCATAATCTTTCAAAATTGTTATACAAATTCTACATTAATACCAAAGCAACGAAAAAGTTTCAAGACTAGAATCCCCCTTAACTGGCACAGCGTACAATCGCTCTTAAGCTCAGATCACATACAAATCAAACAGACTGGTTAACAAGTGGTTGATATGGAGTGTTCGAAGAAGAAGAAGACAACCCATGTGTTGCAGCAAAGGGAGCAAAGAATAGTAATACTGCAACATACAATTTATGTTGTAAAAAGTGACTGAGGTAGGGACCTAGGGAAACTATTCTAGTAAATAAAAAGCGTTACAGAAATCTGATGTGCTGGCCTACTTGTAGGTGCACAACATACAATGGCTCTTAGACTCAGATCACATACAAATTACAGAGTGGTTAACAAGGGGTTGATATGGAGCATTCAAAGAAGAAGGAGAAGAAGTCCTCTGTGGCGTATAGAAGTTAGGTGCTCGCCTCTCGCTCGAAAGGTATGCGCCTCTCGCTCGAAAGGTATGCACCTCTCGCTCGAAAGGTATTCGATTCTCTCACTCGTTGGGCCATCAGAATATTTTTCCAGAGATCACTGACCTCAATATAGGTGATATCAAGTTCCTAGCCCTATCGGAGACGGGCGATAAAACGTAAGTCCTGTGTTCACGTTGAGCACTTTAAAAAAACCTTCGCAGTTCAAAATGGAGAAGAGGGGCAAAAGGCTGTTGCCCTGGCAAAATTAATTAATAATAATAACTCCTCTCGTATTGTTATACGTTACATAGGGCCTGCAAGCAATTTCTCCACAACGCTCTTACCTGGCAACTCGCTCAATCTCCTCCATGGAACTGAAGACCGATATTTCTTACCTCTCTCAGCAAAGTTAGTTTCAGGGTTTCCCTAGAACATCCTCTCTTTCTTGAACCCTTTGCCTCCCACTTCAATGCCTGCTTTGATATTTATTGATAACTTCTTTTCAAGGTGTGCCCAACATATCTCCATCTTCTCCTTCTTATAACTGTTGTTTCAGATTCTGAAAAACAACTCCAGAGAAGATTGGCTGAACCGATGGGCTATGGGGATGACTGGTCGGGACATGTATGCAGAGATGAATAGACCAAACCCCAAGGACAATATAAATCTGCTACAAAGAAAAGATCAAAGCACTATCTTTCAGTTAAGAACAGGACATGTTGGACTGAATTACCACCTCACACGAATAAACCCACACACCTACCACACTGTAGAAAGTGCAGACACTCATGTGAGACAGTACAGCATATCTTGCTTGAATGTCCTGGACTACATAAAGCTAGACAAGAACTCCTCCCACCACACCCATCTGTTCATAATACCCTTCACACTAGTCTTTCACAATTACAGAACACATGCAGATTCTACAAACTGGCATTGGCTGCCCAAGAGTGAAAACTCGCAGCCTTGGTTAGAAGAAGATAACTGTTGTTTCAACTGGTTGACCAGACATTTCTCTGATTGCATCACTTCTCCTGAATTCATCCCATTTTATGTTCATTATTCTTCGCATACATCTATTTTCAAATGCATTCAACTTTCTTTCTATATCTTTAGTCATTTTCCAACTCTCGCTGGCGTATGTTAGGATTGATTCAACATTTGAATTGAAAATTTTTAGTTTAGTTTTAATACTATATAACTTGCAGTTCCATATTTTATTTAGACTTTTAAAAGCTGAATTCATTAGAAAGATTAAAAAATAAAATTCCTGCAAAATATTTTCACTATCTTCTAAATTACATCTCTGGTGTATCCTCTGAGGTGCTACAGAGTTCATGCTCTGTCGTTGAAATCTTCCCGTATAAGAAAGAGATTGGAGCACACATGGTTACTCACCAAAGTGCAATGATGATGGTCCTATCAATCAAACCCAAATAAAAAACATGCAGAAACCATGGGTGCTAGCATACAGATCTGTAGACACCTAACTGGCATTCCGGCGTTAAGATGCAAATCACATACAGACTACAAAGTTAGTTAGTTTGTTCCTTTCATGCCAAAGGCGGCACATAGGGCAGAGGTTTTAAATCTCCATGGGATGCAGTTCATTGCTAGCAGTTGGAGATCATGTATGGTTTTACATCCCAATAGTTTACTTTCTTGTAGGATTGTTCTTCGTAGTGTGGTCTTAGGTCTTCCACGTTTTCTTTTCCCAACTGGTGACCACATAAGGACTTATCGATTTAGTCTCTTTTCGTGTGATCTAAGAACATGACCTAAATAATTCCACCTTCGTTTCCTTATAATATTTGATACGGGTTGTTGCTATGTTCTATATATATAGTTCAAGCACAGTCTTGTTCCAACCCTTTCTCTGATGCTGGTATTTGTAACTCTGTCGATCAAATCTATAAAGCTCTCTTAATTTATTGCTACTTCTTCTTCTGTTGTTATCATCACCTATTTTAGACCAGGTTTCCGGATTCTCTGATACAGTCTGCTAGGATTTCAGCTCCACTCCATGCAGTTTCTATTTGAAGGTGGTGGATGTGGTAACGGGAGGACAAATTTCTTCTGACTACAAGCTATTGTAGCATTGTGGGTATAATATATATGAACTATGTCACTGTGTTGTTCGAAATGAAATCACTCCATTTTACTTTTAGTAATTTTCGGAGACATTTATTCTCAAAGCTGTACAGACCACAAAGAGGGTTTAACAAATGGTTGATGCAGAGTGAATGAAGAAGAAGACATCCCTTGGCAAGCATGACACATAATTATTAGTCACATATCAGACTGTGTTTCTATATTAATATTCGAGAATGCAGAAGAAGAAGAATATTAATATTCTAAATGAATGTGAAAAATGACCTATTGCAGGTGCCCAGAGAATTGGGGCCCAGTTTTTCAATAAGTATCATCCTGGTGTGTGGACAAGGAAGCGACCTTACTACAACTGCTGTGACCAATCAGACCGTAATGCAATTGGCTGTAAATGTGGTGGGTACTTCTGGAAGGTTTGTTTTCATTTGAATATCTTGGTGTGATGAACTCAAAAGGGCTATATCGTCGGCAAAATCAAGGTCTTCTAAAATTTTATCAACCCATTTGATGCCCATATTTGCGTTATTTGTGCATTTTCGCATGACCCAGTCAATTGCTATTCCAAAGAGCATTGGCGATAAGATGCAGCCTTGTTTCACTCCTGTTTCCACTGGTGTCCAATCCCTCATATGGACACCAGAGGGAAAAACGAGGAAGACCAAGAGAGACTCTGCGTAGAACCATCATCAGAGAAGGCTCAACGATGGGCCTAGTAAACATTAAAGACCTAAAACAGATAGCACGAACCGCGAGACATGGAGAGCTATGACCTCTGCCCTATGCGCCACCCACAGGCCCAAGAGGAAAGACTAACTAACTAACTTCTGGAAGGAGAGCCGCTGTAGCATAGTTGTTAGTGAACTCGCTTCGCAAGGCTGGTGGTCTGGGTTCAGCTCCGCAATGCGCGTGGAATTTTCCCGACCACGACGGCTCTCAGGTCGACCCAGCCTCAACTGGGTACCAGACATGCTCTGGGAAAGTAAAGGCGACCGGCGTGATGCTGACCACATCACCCATTGTGTGCCGACGGTCAATGAAAAATACAGGCCTAACACTGTATTGACCTATATACCACGAGGTATGAAAGGGTTCCTTTACTTTTACTTTACTTACTTCTGGAAGAATTCTGCGTAGCATGGTAGCAATGAGCTAGTTTTGCAAACCTGTTTTTAATGGTTTTCAATTCTCTGACATTCATTTCCGCAGTCACCCAACTGTGGATGAGTATTCAGATTTTTTGGTTGAAAATTCAGTGTTTTTTGTAGGTTCAGCTATGTAAGTGCTTTGCTGGAATTTTCAGAGGCTAAGTAGGGCTGAGTACTTATGGGTACATAGTAAATCCTATCTATCTAAATACTCAGAATATTGTTATCTTGGCATAACTCTCAAAGTCACTCATATGCCTTTTTGGACGAAAGGCTAGTTACATCTGTTGGTGTACTTGTAAAAATTATCTAATTTTGTGTTTTGTTAATTCCACTGCTAGTGTATAGTTTTACTACAATAATCCATCCCATATTTAATATACATTACAGAACAGTTCACAACAACACCTCCTTTGCCTCCGGTTCCACCACCTAGGGAAACTGCAAACAACAAAGACTATGTCGCTATGTATGACTATGAGCCCACAGATGAATGGGGATTGGAACTAGTACAAGTAAGCTTAATTACAAGTGATGAAAACATTGAAGTTTTGCACAAGTAAGCGTGGTCGATATAAAGGAAGACTGTATTAAAATAAGTAAAACTATTTAAATACCTCATCATCATCAGGTGCCATGCTGGCTGGCATATGCGATCATGGATCTCCACAAATCTCTATCTTTGGTGTTTGCTATCAACTCAGATGTTGACGCTCTACCGTGCGGAAGTCAGGCCATCCAAAATTTTCTCTCTTTGTCTTCCCCTGTCTCGTCTACCCTCGATTTTACCAGTTGTCACAATGTGTTCCAAACCTCCCTTCCTCATCACATGCCCGAAAAATGATGACTGCCTCTTTCTTCTATTGATGATAAGCTTTTTTAAATACCTAGTTGCTTTGAAAACTTCAGATTGAAAACATAGTACAGAGATAGGGAATAGGCCAAAGTAAGACAACATTCCAGAAAATGAAGAACATATTACGCAACAAATGCTTATCAATTGAGATGACAAAAAAAGAAAAGAGTTCTTCATTGTTACATACATCCTATTTTAACATATGGAAATGAATCTTGGACAATAAAAATATAAAGGCAGTACATGTGTTATTTTGCAGAATAATATTAATAATACTAAACCAGGCTCTTCTTGATGCTTCCGGCATTCTGCGTAGATGCTTCATCTCTGTTGTGACTAGTTTTATTCTATCATTTGATGTCAGCGTCCAGGTTTGGCACTGATAGCATAATGTTGGTAGAAAGATTTTGTTATAAATTGCTTTTTTAGTCTTCATGGTGACATGCTTGCATTTCACAATTGGCTCCATTTGTCCTATGATTTGATTTGTTCCGTTCCTTTGGCCCTGTTTACCGGTTCTTGAAATCTCTTCATAATTCTATGAGCATAAATTAAATTATACCCCTGTCGGCTGGCTAGGCATTTCACAGTGGCTTCAGAATCCCCTAGATGAGTCACACAGATCACTAGTCTATCACATTCAGGCTAGAATACACAAATTTCATCCAAAGAAAACTAAAAATTGACTTTGGTTAAAGGCCGGCTGATATTCATATCCAGCTTGCCAAGCCATCTTCACATTTAGAAGTAAAAATAAGATGCATATGCATAATAGTTCAATCGAACATTGTGGCATATCCTTTACAGGACGTAGCCATCAACCACAGTAAATAAGCCGTTGATTTTATATGCACTACTTATACGTTCAGTAGTTTGCCATTGCTGTCTGAACGGTGAGGTCTATTTTTACCTTACGTTAAAAAATCCCACAGAAACAAATTTGCTTCCAAACTTGCCCACCGCAGAGTTTGAACCAGGTATGCTTGGATTGTGATCCAAGCACACTACACGCAAGCTACAGACACCCACAATGATTCAGTAGCTTGTAGTCAGAAGAAATTTGTCTCCACTACCACGTCCACCACCTTCAAATAGAAACTGCATGGAGTGGAGCTGAAATCCTAGCAGACTGTATCAGAGAATCCGGAAACCTGGTCTAAAATAAGTGATGATAACAACAGAAGAAGAAGTAGCAATAAATTAAGAGAGCTTTATAGATTTGATCGACAGAGTTACAAATACCAGCATCAGAGAAAGGTTTGGAACAAGACTGTGCTTGAACTATATAGCGAAATAGAGAATGAAGTGGTTTGGCCACTTAGTGAGATTGCGAACAGACCAAACTGCCTATGAAGCTTACCACAACAGAATATCAGGAAGGAAGATGAGAGGAAGACCAAGGAAAAGGTGGATAGATAACGTAGTTGAATTCTGCCAGGGGACTTAGAAAACTATCACACAAGTCACCAGAGAAGCGCAAGACAAATACTCAAAACCACAACACTGGGTTAGCAACCCGGTAACAGCGTGCTGACAAAAGAAGATAGATTTTATGAAATTGGGAACTTATAGTTTGGAATTAGCGAGCTTTATGATATGAAATAAGTTAGAGAACTTTATCGTTTAAAATCAGAGTTTTACAGTTGTAACATATTTCATGTATGTGTGGACATCTTGTTTGTCACCACAGGAGAAAATACACAATACTTGATGACTCAGCAGAAAACTGGTGGTTTGCCAGGAATTCAGAAGGGTAAGATGAAATAAATAAAAATTAGCTATATAAAACGTATACATGAATCATATGCCAGTTAATAAATTGCCCCATACTGGTTTATCTATTTTTACCATTCAGTAATATGAAATGAAAATCCTGGCATATACTTTACAGGACGTAGCCATCAACCACAGAAAAGCGAGTCGTTGATTTTCTAGGCACCACTTATACGTTCAGTAGTTTCCCATTGCTTTCTGAATGGTGAGGTCTATTTTTATCTTTTGTAAAAATCCCACTGAAATGAATTTGCTTCCAAACTTGTCCACCGTGGGGTTTGAACCAGGTACGCTTGGGTTTGTGATCGAGCTCACTACCGCTTAAGCTACAGATGCTCAGTAATATACTTTTACCATTAAATTATCTGTTTCTGCCATTCGTCATCTATTAATGCCATTCAATTATTAATGATAATTAATAATTATTAATGAAAATTACAAAGATAATTGAAAGAAGATTAAGACCAACACTTGAAGAACAACTCTCAGTGGCACAGTTAGGTTTCAGATGAAATAGAAGCTGTACAGATGCAATACTCACATTAACACAACTGATGGAAAGAGCAGTCAAACAGCAAAACCTGTAGTGTGGTATTAATAGACCAGGAAAAGGCCTTCGACAGAAGACAGGCAGAGCAGGGCTTCAGTCTTAGTTGGCAGATAGTTTACGATAAAAGTGCTCACCAAGAGCAAGTCCTTTACAGAATGTCGCTTCCATCACAGCCAGCATTTTTTTTTTCCGATCCAGAAGCACTTGAGCTTTTCAGCTCTTAGGCTCGGTGCCATGGACATCGTAACCCTTCGGTTCGGTGCCACGAACACCATAAATCTGGGAAATCTGTGGCTTTTCTACCATCCCGGAATTGAACCCGCACACACAGAGGGATAGTCACCCATAGTCCAACGCGCTACGAACACGCTGGGCAGACGGGCTACACAGCCAGCTTTAAAGAAATATTTTTGGGGGACTGCCTAGAGTAGTTGATAGTAGCTCGGCATGCTAGCTGTGAGACGCCTCATAGCTCGGGTTCGAACCACTATCCGGCATTTGTTCGAGTCCCCTGGTCCCTGGTCTTACTCAGGACGATAACGTGAGTACCTCTGAAGTCGGAGAAAATCTGCCTGTATGGCGAGGGAATACTAATTACGAGTACATTGAGCACACGGCTGCCGGTGTAAAGTAATTTACAATGTGCACGCTGCTGCCATTGTAAGAAATTGGAAAAATGGATTTTGACGCAAAAATCAGTTTCAGAGATGAAACTTCGTCTGAGTTGAAAGCGGACGAAGAAAAAAAAAAAAAAAAGAAATATTTAATATGATGATGGGGTAGTAAAAAACAGACTAGCCACCGAGAGTCTTTCAGGCAGGCTGTGATGGAAGCAACATTCTGTAAAGGACATGCTTTTGGTGGGCACTTTTCCATCTTTACAACCAATATTGTAAAGCCAGGAACAGAGTGAACCTCTCCATAGCAAAGTTCTTTCTTTTGTCTAAGCCTGTTTTGCCTTATAGTGTCAGGATAAGAAGTCATTTATAGAACTAACTTTTGTATGAGCTTCATAAGCAGTGTTTTTCACCGCCCTGTTATCTCTGAGGTCCACTTTGAAATCTCTTCATTATTCTATGAGCATAAATTAGATTATACCACCGTTGACTTTCTAGGCCTGTCACAGTGGCTTCAGAATCCCCTAGATGGGTCACACGATGCACTAGTCTATCACATTCAGGCTAGAATACACAAAGACTGAAGCCATGGTCTGCCTACCACAATTACATTATCTTGTGAGGAGGGGGCGTTTCCTCACCCTAGGATAAAGCTTACTATTGTCTATTCCCAGGTGAAAGATGTAGTTGGCTGTCCACTCTTGCCCTTAAGCGTAGGGATGGGAGCTTTAATTTGCGTTCTAGGGCAGATGAGTCGCCCGTGTTGTGTTGTATCCGTGTTTATGTAGTGTGTCTTGATATTGTCTATCCATCTTTTCTTCTTTTTCCCCTTAGCTTTAGTACCCAATCTCTTTTTATTGTATGCTGTTATTGGTGGTTGGTTATATTTCATTTTCATTAAATGTCTAAACCACTGCATTTGTTGTCTTTCGATGTATTCAGTGCATGAAGTTATGCCCAATCTGCTTCTGATGTCCTCATTTCGTAGTCTGTCTTTCCTGGTGACTCCCACTGCCTTCCTCAGGCATTTCATTTCACATGTGGTGAGCTATGAAGACGAAAATCAACTACTACAACACATGAATTCATTGCTAATAGCATGTAGGAAGAACAACATGGAAATAAACAAACAAAAGACAGAGACCATGAAAATAAGCAGAATACCAAGCAAACATACAAATAGACAACACCAGAGTAAAGCTAGTTTCTGAATTCAAATATTTAGGCAGCATTTTCACACAGGAGGAAAACTCGATAGAGAAATAGAGACAAGGTGTCAGAAAGCAAATGCAGGGACCTACCAGCTGGCACCATTACTACAACACCCAAACATCAAGATGGAAGTGAAAAGACAGATGATAAAAAGTATTTTCATACCAACACTTTGTTACTAGTGCCAAACTTGTCTCTTACAGCAACACACCACAGATAAAGCTGACATCCTCCCAAATGTGCTTCTGCACCCAAAGCTGCAGGAACAATATGGGTTATCGTGTTTGGTAGTTGTCACTTGAGATTCAATGTTATATCAGAGAGCAGGTAGTATCGTCTACTGTCATACAGTAGTTTAGTCATGTTAGACTAAGACCTGACTTATTAAGATTTAGACAAGGACACGCAGCATGCAGATATATATGTCAATTTCACTTTCCTTTTTTTTCACAGGAAAGAGGGCTACATTCCATCTAATTACATAAAATTAAATTGTGGGTTGGAATTATTTGAGTAAGTATTCAATAAATTTTGTTATCCTGTTTTTTGGAGGAAAAAAAAATCCATGATATGTAGTTTCTAACCTCATACACAGATGAACTAGCTTTTACATTTGTGTACTAACTTTGTCTGAAACATTCAAGAATTATTTGCATACTTATTTTTCTTCCTTTATCTTGTAAAAGATATTTGTTGCATTGTCTTACAGCAAAATTTTAATAATGGAGTCTATGAGCAAAGCACAGGCTTAAATATTAACTACATGTGAAATGCGGTGCCTACAAAAAGTTACCAACGGCAATAGAAAAGACAAGAGTCACCAACATCAGCATAGGAAAGTAGGGATAGAACCTTGCTTGAATTGTATTGAGAAACAAAGAATGAAGTGGTTCAGCCACTTAATATGAATGCATCCAAACTCCACAGTATACAGAGACTTCTACAACAGAACATCAGTATTGAAGGCAAGAGGAAGACAACGAAAAAGATGTTTACATGGCATAACAGAATCCTGTCAAAAAGCAAAAAATAACAATCACCCATGCCACTAGAGCACCGCAAGTCAAAAACATAAAAACCACAACACTGTGCAACAACCCGGTAACAGTGTGACGACAAAAGAAGAAGAAGATCTTCATTATTTGTTTTTGCTGCTATAAATTTTTTCCTTTACAAACCTTCTCTAGCATTTTAGTATATATTTTCTTAATTCCTTGTAAACCAGGTGGTATTATAAAGACTGTTCCAGAGAAAGATCTAAAACACTTCTGATCAACTCAGGAAAAGAAGGCAGCTTCCTTGTAAGAGATTCTGTTAGCAGTCCTGGAGAATATACACTGTCCATTTTCACCACAGAAAAGTAAGAACTATGTACAGTAGTTAATGAACAACTCTGATTATTAGTTCTGCTGAGATGTTTATAAAATGATTGACCATAATGATAATTTTAAAAACATTTTTGAAGTACATGCCCAAGAGATGGATAACCACGCAAAAGATGGAGCGATGGCATCTAGAACAGCCTTAATAAAATGAATAACAGCTTACAAAGTGCCGTAGAACAAGCACAAACAAGATCACTACATTTCCCCCCAACACTTCTATAAAGAAGACCCAAGAGATGGAAGACCACGCCAAAGGTGGAGCGATGGCATCTAGAACCGCCTTAATAAAATGATTATAAGTGCCGATGTAACAAGATTGACCATAATCATAATTTCACAACATTTATAAAGAAGATCCAGGGGATGGAAGACCACGCAAAGATGGAGCGATGGCATCTAGAACAGCCTTAATAAAATGAATACCAGCTTACAAAGTGCCGTAGAACAAGCACACACAAGATCACTACATTTCCCCCCAACACTTCTATAAAGAAGATCCAAGAGATGGAAGACCACGCCAAAGATGGAGCGATGGCATCTAGAACAGCCTTAATAAAATGAATAACAGCTTACAAAGTGCCGTAGAACAAGCACACACAAGATCACTACATTTCCCCCAACACTTCTATAAAGTAGTAAATGGTGGAAGAGAAGAAGAAGATACCCAATAGAACATTGTAATAAGAAAAAGTTATCTTAGAAAATGATAGCATGATAAAAATAAATGTGCAAGAACCAGATAAAAGGGAATATAATTCATTCTTCAGACACAGAGCTGATAACACTCTGGGAGTATCTGTGACATAGAGGTCAGATGCTAGCCTCTAGTTCCAAAGGGACTCGGTTTGCTCTCGCTTGGAGCCATCAGGATATTTTCCCAGAGATCCCTGATTTGAGATCGAGTTCCTAGTTCTATCGGAGACAGACGATAAACGTAGGCCTGTGTTCAAGTTGAGCACGTAAAAGAACCCATTGCAGTTCAAAATCGAGAAGAGCAGGTTGAAAAGCCGCTGCCTGGACAAAATTTATTAGAAAGGTTTAAAAAACATAAATTTCTAACAAAAATTTTGCACTATCTTCTAATTTACATTGGGGATCCTTGCCTTTGCTACAGAGTTCATGCATTGTATATCAAGTATTACTGCCTTGATTGTCTGTAAACTTATAAAAAAAGTAAAGTAAAGGAACCCTTTCATACCTCGTGGTATATAGGTCAATACAGTGTTAGGCCTGTATTTTCATTGACCGTCGGCACACGATGGGTGATGTGGTCAGCATCACGCCGGCCGCCTTACTTTCCCAGAGCATATCTGGTACCCAGTTGAGGCTGGGTCGACCTGAGAACCGTCGCGGTCAGGCGCATTGCGGAGCTGAACCCAGACCACCAGCCTTGCAAAGCGAGTTCACTAACAACTACGCTACAGCGGCTCTCGTCTGTAAACTTATACACTAGTATAACTACTTTGAAATATGTTTCTCATGTCATCATCAAATAGCGTGTCCTGAGCAAAACTTTCCCACCCCAACAGTCCCCCGTAATTTCTCTCTCTCATAGGCCAGATGTCCTGTCTCTGCAGTCATCGTGTTCAAACCATCAGTTACTTCCTGAATCCATCTTCTCGGTGGTCTTCCTCTTCTTCTCTTTGCCAGTATGCCTCCTTCCATGATGGTCTTCTCCAGCCCTTCATGTCCTCTCAATTTTCTCTTTCTTATATGTAACGTCAGCCAGTTTTCTTTTATTTTGAGTTCTTTCTCTATATATCTATTTGTTCTCTTCTCTGTCCATAATATACGGAGGACCGCCTGAGTGGTTACTGGCGCCCAAATTTGGAGTGTAAAGAATAGAATCACTGTTACCTGCCATGCATGTCGTAAGAGGCGAGTAAGGAGGTTTGGAGGAAATCGGATGCACATGTCCGCTAGGGAATGCTAACCCAAACAAATGCTTGCAGAAAACGGATGCACAAGGTCGTAAGGCGCATAACATGGTGCAACGACCCCTCACAATGACGAATGGGATAACATATTCTACGGTCGCCAATCCGCCTCGGAGATTTAGCCACGCAGTAAGAATGTCAGACCTACCATCGCGAGGGTGGCCAAAATTTACTGCTGGAAGAGGTCGGCACAAACGTGGAAGCAGAAATCATAGGAATCATATCCTACAGAACTTCCCCCAGAACTTCCCACTTACACCAGCGTCCAAGACAAACTGTATGGTGTGGCTGATAATCTGAGGCTGACGGATGTCTTTATTAGAGAATCCAAAATCCCAATCTAGTAAGAACGCAGAAGAAGAAGAAGAAGAAGAAAGATATACGAAGGACTCTTCTGTAACACTTATATTCAAAAACACATATATGTTTTTCCACTGCCTTATTACATGTCCATGCTTCACACCCATACGTTGCCACTGGGAATATGCATGCTCTTAGTATTCTGATCTTTGTTTTCATGTCAGTTCCGTTCCATACTGATTTTAGTTGTTTATTTTTTATGTAAAGCCATGTTTGTTCTTTTAATTTCGTGAAACACGTACAAACAAAGTACTATAGTTTTACAAAATACAGAAACAGTGACGATAAACAGCAACGTTTCGACCAACAAGGCCTTTATCAAGCAAACGAACAAACAGGAGTAACAAATTAAAATGAAACACAAATGGACGACCAAATACCAACGTATCTAAGGAAAATCTGGATTCATTCACTCTTTACCAAGTTTTACTGCAGTCTTCCCTCTATTCTTTTAATTTCCTTCATCCCATTTCCATCTGTTGTTATGTCGTGTCATATTCTCATGTCATTTATGAGTATTTGTGTCTCACTGTTCTCTCAGTGGGGGCAACGTCAGACATTACCAGATCAAACGCAATGACGCCGGTCAGTATTACATCTCAGTCAATTATCCACAAAACAGTATTCAGGAACTGATCCACTACCACAAGCACAATGCAGGAGGTAAGTTGTATAATATATCTTCTTCTTGCCTCTTCATTGTTCATTTGAGGATCATCTTCATCGCACATCGGACATGTCCATAATTGTCCCGATCTCCTCACAAGCATGTATTTCAGTGTGTTTAGACTAACAATTCCTGTTCTTTGTTGGTTGATGTATCTACTTGGGGTTTCTCTCATGATCTTCCCATCTTGTCGCACCTATCGGTATGCACAACTTGCGCAACTGAGATAGAGAATGCCCTTTATATTCTTTGTTGAAATCTTCAGAACGTTTTTTCTCTTAGAGCGTTGATGATGTCGCTTTTGTCCATAGAAGACCCATTCTCGATTGTAGCATCCCCCATGCGCATCCGTCTCTCATTGCCCTTCACCCAGAATGACCTGGGACAAAGATGAAGGTAAGCATCTGGATTGTCGCATTTTGTATTAATTCTTCCCTCTGCTCCTGTTATGCATTCCAGCGTGAGGGTATGCACAGATTTCTGCCAAGTGCCCTCAAACTTGAAAATCGTGTGATATCGTAGCCATCAACCACAGTAAACGAGTCGTTGATTTTCTAGGCACCACTTATACATTCAGTAGTTTGCCATTGCTTTCTGAACAGTGAGGTCTGTTTTTACCTTTAGTTAAAAATCCCACAGAAACTAATTTGTTTCCAAACTTGCCCACCACAGAGTTTGAACCAGGTACGCTTGGTTTGTGATCGAGATCACTACTGCTTAAGCTATGGATGTCCACAAGCTTACACTTTGTATATTGTGGTTTCTACCCCTTCTGCTATTTCTGCCTCCCATCATTTGGTTTTTAAAACCATTGACTTTTATTATTTACTAGCTAATTAACCAGGCTTGCTCGGATTCAAAACGTATGTAACGAGAATTTAGATTATTAAAAAAATTGTTTTAATGGTACTATTTTGTTTTAATTAGAAAAAATTACCTAATTATTGTGTACGTTATATTTCTTTCTCTGTGAGAGCCTGATAGTAAACAACATTCCTTGTTTTCCCGTCGTTTGCAAGCATATATAAATTGTTTCCACTTTCAACTCTAGACATGCCACATATAACTGACCATTCTTAAAGCAGACAGAGCTTAAATTAATCCCAGCACATCGTTTACTACAGGCGCGCTTTAAGTCCGCTCGTGTTGACCGGCCGGAACTATGTCAGTGTAGATTGCAATTTTACTTGCGTCCGCGGGCAACACTAATCTAATGCCGTCTTGAAACTGCCGACATAGCTTTTGCATGTATGTAGCATACGTTGAATAGCTAATAACGTATTTTTATTAAGGGACGTAATCCATGCTTATGTGGTCATTTTAGTGATTACATCCCTTTTATCTTCACCACGCGGGTAAAAAACGTGGTTAGGCATCACAAATTTGATTTAATTTAATTTTAAAGCTAATATTGATCCGATTTCAAAACTGTTTCTTTTGTTGATCTAAACTGTTGATGATACAATTTTACAGAAAAATTGGTGAATATTGGATGTAAACTGAAGCCGTGTATAGGGGACACACATCAGACACTAAGGAATATATTATAAGATTTGATTTGTTATGATTATTTGTAAGTGTATTTCATGAATATTCATATGTGCATTTTATTGATTAATTTTAGGCATCTATACAAGATTGCGAGATCCACCACCAAGGGGAAATAAGCCATCGACTGCAGGTTTTGGACATAGTAAGTATTTTTTCATGCTAAGTGTAATTCAATTTGTTATTCAATTGCATTTCTTTATCAGGGTGTTTTAAGAATTTTTCTGTGACACTTTAAAAAAAAAAATATTCAAGTAGTAGCATGTCCCTTGTGGAACATCACATTCATCACAGCCCGCCTGAAACACTCTCTGTCTTGTGCAAGGTCTCAGGTCTCTTCTAGCGTCATGTTCAAGGTTTTTTTTATATCCTGCTGCCACCTTCGTTTTGGTCATCCCTTGCCTCGTTTTCCAGGAACCATGCCTTCCATTACCTTTCTCTCCAGATAGCTGTGGCATTTATTGTATACAAAATATTTCATCTTCCGGGACATGATGTTATTTATGAGCCAATGCTCCTTGATATGCAGGTCTTGTTAGGATGTCTTTGTTTCTCCTTCTTCTTTGCATTCATTCTTTATGACCAATTTTAGTCACTCTTTGTGATATGTTTGATCTTTGCCAAGAACGTGTATACGTTGCACATCGGTTTGCTAGGCCCCTTCTTCTTCTTCTGTGATCAACGTTTGCTATGCGACTACTCCGGTATGTGTCATAAACAGGGCGGTTCGTTTGAGGTCTTCGCTGGTTTCCCATAGTTTGTCTTGTAGTGTTGTGTCTGTTGGCCAGATCTCCAATCTCTCACTACTCAGACTAGGGCAGTCTTGCAGGATGTGCTCTGGGGACTGCTTTGGTGCTCCACAGGTGCAGGCTGCCGAGTCCCTGAGACCCATTCTGTGAAGGTGTGCTCTGAGACTGCAGTGTCCCGTTCTAAGTCTGAAGACTGTGGTCTGTGCTTTTCTGTTTAGTGTATTTATACTGTGCTAGGCCCCTAAATGCATAGACTTCTACACGTTTAGGACATGTGCATTCGATTTCATCCAAGCCTCCTTAGTCGCCTCTTACGACATGCGTGGCAGGTAACAGTGGTTCTATTCTTTACACCCCAAATTTGGGCCCGGTAACCACTCGGGTGGTCTTTGTTTCTTCTCTTCTCTGTCCAGGATGTTTAAAAAGATTAACAATTGTTTATTGAATGATAAACAATTACGAACATTATAAATTATAAACATATGTCATACTTTGCAGGCAAATGGGATCTTGATCCAAACCATTTAAAGAGAGGCAATGAGCTGGGTAGAGGATGTTTTGGGGTAAGTTTGCGTAGATTTTAGTCATATCTTGTTAGCAAATTTACAATTAATTTGGAAAATGTCAATTTTTCTTCCACATTTGCCAGCTATGAAGTCAGGCATCATCATGGCATTTAATATGGCACTTATCTATTTTGCGTGAAGGCTTACTTTCCTTATCACAATTCAGGGGAGCCTTGCTCTGACTTCAGAAGTTTTTAACTCTGTAATTTAAACTAACTCTCCCCAAGATAACTTGAATTAAACCCTTGGATAACTTTATTGATAAACTCCCCACCCGAGAGATAACTTGTAATTTAAACTCTCCCCTAACGAAAGAGATAACTTGTAATTTAGATAAACTCTCCGCCCGTGGGTGCCGTAGGGAAACAAAGAATAGTACCTCTGTGACCTACAAGGCCTGTTGTAAGATGTGACTGAGGTAGGGGCCTAGAGAAGCTACCCTTGCGGAACCCGGCACCACCCTGGCAAAAAGCCAGTTCTAGAAATCTCTTCTTATCCTGAAGCTGTGAGGCAAAACAGGACTGGAGAAAATGAAATAAAAACGTCATTGTTGGACATTGTCTACCTATCTACTATTGTTGTTGTTGCTTTCAGGTTGTGTACGAAGGAGTATACATGAATGGAAACACACCAACACCTGTTGCTATTAAAGAAATGACTGTCAAACCTTCCTCTGATGAAGTCATACAGGAGTTTAAGACTATGACGTAAGTGTCTGAGAATTATGACAAAAACTACATCAGATATTTCATCCAAATCTGCCACAGTCTAATTTCTTGATGTAGTATTCTTTAAACTCCTTCTTTCATTCTACACCAACCACTTGTTAAACATTCTATGTAGTGGTATGTGTTTTGTATTTCGAATGTGAGTTCTTTGTGTTAGTTATGTGAAGTTGAGGTTTAAAACACAGTTATCTTGTAAATAGAATATCCTAAAACATTTCCAAGGTGGTTTTTCTTGTTCATCCCACTTGAAAATATTTGTGCATTTGCTTTTTTAAACATATTTTTCTAAATATTGTATTGCACCCACGGGTGTAACACGGACTAAGCTTAATGTGAGGTAGCAAAAGAATAGTAACACTGTGACTTACAAGGCATGCTGTAAGAGGTGACTGAGGTAGAGGGCAGAATAGTAACACTGTGACTTACAGGCATGTGTAAAGCTGAGGTAGGTCAGCTTAACACTGTAAATAAAAGAGTGTCGCAGAAATTGGATGTTGACTAGGCCTACTTTTTTAAGGCAGCTAAAATAACTACAGTATCAAACGATGACCTATAATCATTTTTAGGCCGGATCACATACAAATCGTAAAGATGGTTTAACGGGTGGTCAATATGAAGTGTTTGAAGAGAAATATTACATTGTGAAACTGAAAGTACTTAAAACCGAATTTTGTTTCTCGATTCTTATGTCTATTCCTACAAGAGTATAAAAAATCAGAACAAATATGAACTATTTTGTATGTTAGGTTTAACTACTGTCTATGTCCCCTCCTAAACTATTTGGCATGTTAAGTTTAACTGTCTACTTTCTAGTCCTCCCCTCCCCACAAACTGTTTAGTGTGTTAGGTTTAATGTAACTGTCTAGTTTTCCATGCCTCTGAATAGCTCACTATTTCATGCTCAACTGTAACATGATATCTAGAGACAAACTCACTGGCCCAGTGATACAACACTGGAAAGAAAACTACTGTCTATATCTCCTCTAAACTAGTTTCAGAAGTTTAACTTCACTGCTTCTAGTCATCAACACTGAAAAACTGACTTTAGTGTTAGTTTAATGTTAACCCATGACAGTTTTCCCTGCCCTCTGAAAGCTCACTGGCCCCTGTGTCAGCTAACTTAAACAATGTTAAACCCAGAGCGACAAACTCACTGGCCCAGTGATACAACACTGGAAAGAAAACTGCACTGGCCTCTGTGTCAGCTACTTAAGACAATAGTTAATCCAAGAGACAGTATTCAAACTCACTGGCCCAGTGATACAACACTGGAAAGAAAACTGCACTGGCCTCTGTGTCAGCTACTTAAGACAATAGTTAATCCAAGAGACAGTATTGAAAATATAAATATTTTTAACAAACGAAAGGAAGGAAAGATATTTAACTAGAGATGGTAAATTGAAAGGGTTATGAATCCCTGACCAGATTGAGATAGATATGTGTTCATATTGGTACAGCCCGAAGAGAACAACATACTAAATATCAACATAAAACTGGCGTGTTGGTTTGCTGGAGCTGCTGGGTTTGTTGAGGCATGGATCGAAGCACCTATGTACATGTTCGAAGTGCTATGATGATAGTCTTTATATAACTGATAGCTGGAGATGATCATTTCTCTTCTTCTGCATTCTCACTAGATTGGGATTTCGGATTCTCTAATAATGGCAGCCTTCTGCCTCAGATTATCAACCACGTTATACAGTTTGCCTTGGACTCTAGTGTAAGTGGGCCACCTCTTTCTACTCAAGTCTGCATACTGGGGGCAGTTCTGTAGGATATAATTCCTATGATTTCTGCTTCCCCGTTTGTGCCGACCTCTTCCCACAGTAAGTTTTGGCCACCTTCGTGATGGTAGGTCTGACATTCTTACTGCGCGGCTATATCTTCGAGCCAGATTGCGAACCATAGAATCCATTATCCCATACCTCATTGTGAGGGTCGTTGCACCATGTTATGCGCCTTATGGCCTGGTTCATCCATTTTCTGCAAGCATTTGTTTCGGGCTAGCATTCCCTGGCGGACACATACATCCGATTTCAGCCAAACCTCCTTAGTCGCCTCTTAGACATGCGTGGCAGGTAACAGTGGTTCTATTCTTTACACCCCAAATTTGGGCCCGGTAACCACTCGGGCGAGATAATAATTTGAAATTGTTGATTGCTTTTGTATCTGGTTTTTTTTGTTGTGTCTATTCTCCAGGCAACTGCGTCACCCAAATCTAGTCCAACTGTATGGAGTTATATTAAACCAGTCTCCTCAGATGATAATCACAGAGTTGCTGAACCATGGTATGGATTGTTAGTCTTTTATATGCTGTTGAATGTCTCTGTAGCGTAGGGGTTAGGTGCTATGGAGTTTGTGCGCTACTGCTGTGATCTTCCTGTGTAAGAAAGAGATCGGAGCACACATGGTGCAAATTTTAAAATATAAACATGCCACCATGAACACAAAAAGAGCATTGTCCAACACATTCTTTCTTCCAACATTATGCTATCAGTGCCAAACCTGGACACTGATGTCAAATGATAGATGAAAACTAGTCACGGCAGAGATGAAGTGTCTACTCAGAATGCTGGAAGTAATAAGAAGAGACCGGTTTAGAAATGAAGACATCAGGAAAAAGTGGATACAACATCATTACTGAATTTCATTTTTTTTAAAAATTAAATGATTCGGCCACATAAGCAGATTACCAACAGACAGTGCGCTTCAAAGGGCAATGTTGCTCCGATATCTCTCTCGCACAATCATCGCTAAGACTGATGTACCAGAGATTTCTCCATAAATATTATTCATGTGGCAATCTGATTCATGCAGCCTTTAGCAGCGGTGTGTTTTTCGTCACATCTTCATCACCATTTGGAGCTCTGGTACTTATCCTTCGGCGACGTGTCTGTTTTCAGATAGTGTTTACTGGGTTCGCTCTCCATTAGCCTTTGGCTGCCCCCAGCCTACCTGCAAGACAGCAGGTTGCTATTTTCTTTTAGGATAGCAACCCTTAGACAACCTTCCCTCCCGGGTTGTTGAGCGTCATCTGCCCAGGCTACCAGTCTTTTTTTGGACTACTTGGTTTACCTGCCGTCCAGTTTTGTGTACGGTTTACTCCGCTAGACTTTGATTGTCCCCAATCAAACTACAAGACAGTAGTAACTCCGATATAGTCGATTCAAAGCAAAAGGTTGACCATGCAAAAGGTGGACCTCAGAGATAACAGAGGCAATGAAAGACTCTGTTTATGAAGTGTACACAAAAGCTTGTTCTATAAATCTCTTCTTATCCTGATGCTATGAGGCAAAACAGGATTGAGAAAAGAAAGAAAGAAAGAAAACCTGTGTTATGTCATAGATTTTTTACCTGCAATCTAATAAAATTTAAAAATTGACTGCCTAGAAAAGTAAATAGTAACTGAATTGTTTCATCAGATATGACTTTGTAGCATAATCTATTGCAGGTGCCTTGAATGGATACTTACAGCGCTACAGACAAAGACTTTATTATAACCAGAACAGACTTTTGGACATCTCAGTACAGGCAAGTATACCGTTTCCTTTGCATCTTCATCATCATTTTCAGTTTAGGCAATCTGATGACAGGAGATCAAGTTGTTTTACCATGTCTCCACTTTATTCTGTCAACATCATCAGTTTACACAGTCCAAAGAACGGTGATGTGGAGCGGATGACCGAGTGGATTAGAGTGTATCTCCCATTTGGGGAGACCCGGGTTCAATAACCGATCGGCCAAGGAGTTTTTTTCTGTCTGGACACAAAGAAAAAATCTTAACCTGAACAGTTTCGCGGTAGCTATACTAGCCATGCGGCCATTAAATTCCACAAGCTCATCCCCCTACCCGGTTCTACACCGACCTAAAAAGCAGTATTATTGACAGTAACAACTTTTTTTTCTTTTAAAAAAACTGTGATAAAGTCTGATCCTGCCTTCCTCCCTGTAGCATGTCATCATCATCAGTTTAGGAAGTCTGAAAGCTGGTGATAAAGTTGTCTGATCATGTCTCTCCATTGTACCCTATCCCAAGTGACTCTCTTAGGTCAGCAGATATCTCAATTCTGATATCCTTGAATGTGAGCCAGGAATGTGATCTTCAGATGTGCTTTTTTTCTCATGCCTTGAATTTTGCGGTTCAGATTTTTCTGTATTATTTTTTTCTCTTATATATTGACTGAGTCCAGAAAATCTTTATTTATGTTTTTAATTTTTTTTTGTCTATGTGGCCTGACATTCTCTCTCTCTTTGCCTTTTTACCCGGATTGGGACATAGGTCCTCAACCAACTCATGCCAAGTCTTCCTATCTCTAGCTATCTCCTGAGCTCCCTCCAGCTCTTCTTTATATTGTTGATCTCCGCCTCCAAATCTCGTCTCAATGTATTTCTCGGCCTCCCCTTCTTTCGCTGTCCCTGCAGGTTCCAGGCAAGGACCCTTCTTGTTATATTCCCTCCGGTTTTCGCAAAGTGTGTCCTATCCAGCGCCAGTGTCTTTTTTAACCTGTTCGTTCGCTGGAATCTGTGGCCTGACATTCTTAAGTACTTATTTATGGGATTATTACATCTGTGCGGCTCGCTCTCAAAAGATAGCGTGCCATTTCTGTGGAGAGGGGCCGAACTATATGGGGTAAACCCGGTACAATAAAGTCAGTCGTTCAGCATTAGACCCGTCAATACTTATTTACGGCAGAGAATAATGAACAAATAATCAATTAGATCGCTGAAAGCCACAGAGACATGGTTTTACAAAAGAATGTTGAAAATCCCATGGACAGCGAACAAAACGCATTATTTGTTAAAAGAGACCTGTACATAAAGAAAGCTTATGAAAAGAATGAGAATCGGGCAATCAATGTTCTTTGGGCATATAATGTGAAGATACGCTTTGAAGCATTTGGTGACAATGGGTAAAACATCGAAGAGGAGTTCATGGAAGGCAGACAGGTGAATATGTCCGATGGTTTGATATCAGGGTTTTGACAAAAGATTGTGTCATCAGAACTGATTAACTGCATCAAGGAGAGAGAAAGTTGTGGAGAGACATGATCACCTATGCCGGCAGACACATCTCTTGGTTGAATATCGGTGAAGTTGACTCCGTAGAATACATGAGCATCTGCACACCCTAATACTTAATAGTTTTCATAGTTGTACCTTTGTTTTTTGTTATGTAGGGGAATTAAAGCCTCTCTAGGTCGAGGCACAGTGCCTTCAACCTAAGGCGAACCTTTTTTTAGTTATATCAGAGTGTTTATGCCAACAAACATTAAAAATAAGAATTAACTCATTTCAGAGAATCTGAGTCATAAGTAATAGTTGTACTTATGAAACAATATTATTATTATATTTTCAATATTTGACAGGTTTGCAGTGGCATGGAGTACCTGGACAGACGAAGTATCATTCATAGAGATTTGGCTGCTAGAAATTGCCTGGTTGGGAAGGATTATGTTGTCAAAGTTGGAGATTTTGGTCTAGCAAGGTAAATAACAAAGCAGAGTCCAATCATAGTTCACAACTGTACCAATGTAATCTAATCTATATCCTCTTCAAGTCTCGTTTGACATATAAGACTTGCACAAGAGATTACCATTCTGCATCTTTTCTACTGTTTCCCACATCGGGCCACAATCTTTCAACTCTTTATCCACAGTTCTTCTCCATGTTTACTTTGAGAGTCCAGGCCTTCTGTCCCTTCCACTGTCCATTCAAGAGCTGTCTTAGCCTATGCCTTTACTGGTATACAACATACATGTCCATTTCATGTCCATCTTTTAATGAGGGTCTTCAAGGATGCACAATTTGTCAAGTTTTGAAAGTTCTTTATTCCCTACCGTATTTGGCCAGAAAGTAATCTAAGTTACATAATTTGTTGTCTAGCTAACCTATGTTAATAATGTTATCTTCTACCTTACCTATGTTAGTAATGTTGTCTACCTTACCTATGTTAGTGATGTTATCTAGCTTACCTATATTAGTAATGTTATCTAGCTTACCTATGTCAGTAATGTTTCTACTTACCTATGTTAGAATGTTATCTAGCTTACCTATGTTAGTAATGTTATCTACCTTACCTATGTTAGTAATGTTATCAGCACCTATGCAGTAATGTTGTTCTACCTTACCTATGTTAGTAATGTTATCTAGCTTACCTATGTCAGTAATGTTGTCTATACTACCTATGTTAGTGATGTTGTCTTACCCTATGTCAGTAAGTGTTTCACCTACCTATGTTAGTAATGTTATCTAGCTTACCTATGTTAGTAATGTTATCTACCTTACCTATGTTAGTAATGTTATCTAGTTACCTATGTTAGTAATGTTGTCACTTACCTATGTTAGTAATGTTACTACCTTACCTATGTTAGTAATGTTATCTAGCTTACCTATGTCAGTAATGTTGTCTACTACCTTACCTATGTTAGTAATGTTATCTAGCTTACCTATGTCAGTAATGTTGTCTACTACCTTACCTATGTTAGTAATGTTATCTAGCTTACCTATGTTAGTAATGTTGTCTCTACCTTACTATGTTAGTAATGTTATCTAGCTTACCATGTCAGTAATGTTCTACTACCTTACCTATGTTAGTAATGTTATCTAGCTTACCTATGTCAGTAATGTTGTCTACTACCTTACCTATGTTAGTAATGTTATCTAGCTTACCCATGTTAGTAATGTATCTTACCTTACCTATGTTAGTAATGTTATTCTTACCTCATGTTAGTAATTTTCTACCTTACCATGTTAGTAATGGTGTCTTCACCTTACCTATGTTAGTAATGTTCTTCTATTTATCTATGTCAGTAATGTTATCTAGCTTACCTATATCATATGTTTTAGTACTATATTACTAATGTTCTAGCTACCTATGTCAGTAATGTTATCTACTACCTATATTACTAATGTTGTCTTCACCTTACCTATGTTAGTAATGTTATCTTCTACCTTACCTATGTTAGTAATTTTATCTTCTACCTTACCTATGTACAGAATTGTACTTGATGATGATGAGTACCAAATGTCTGAGGGAACCAAATTTCCTTTCAAGTGGGCACCCCCAGAAGTACTATATCATCGCAGATTCAGTAGCAAGTCTGATGTGTGGGCATATGGTGAGTATTTTATTTCCTTGTGGATAGTTTTTTTATTATAGTTTTTTTTTCTGGGTTTATATTTGTAAATTATTTGTCATTGTATTCTGTATTTATATTTATAAATGTTTGATTGATTGATTGGACGATCATCATTGCACTTCGGTGAGTAACCATGTGTGCTCCAATCTCTTTCTTAACAGAAAGACTGTTACACAGTGTTGCGGGTTTCTGTTTTTGTCTTGCACTGCTCTAGTGACTTTGGTGATAGTTATTTTTGACAGGATTCTGCTATGTCATCTATCCTTTTTTTTTTTGTGATCTCTCTCTCACCTTCTTTCCTGATTTTCTATTGTATAAGACTATACGGTAGAGTTTGGGTGCATTCTTATTAAGTGGCCAAACCACTTCATTTTTGTTTCTCAATGTAATTCAAGCAAGGTTCTGTCCCAGCATTCTCTTTTATGCTGATATTGGTGACTGTTTTTTCTGGTGTTGTTGGTAACTTTTAGTAGGCACTGCGATTCACATGTAGTTAATTTTTGTGACTGCGCTTTGCTCATTGTCCGTTGCTCATTTTTTCAGGTAATGGGAAAGTAACTAACGAAATTCAAAATAGATGCAATAAATCAAATCATAGAACAAATTGCCCCAAACCATGAGCACTAAAAGAGCATTGTACAACACAATCTTTCTCTCAACATTATGCCATCAGTTCAGGGCCAAATCTGGACGCTGACATTAAACTATAGGAGAAAAACTAGTCATGACAGAGATGAAGTGTCTACGCAGAATACTGGGAGTATCTAGAAGAGACCGGTTTAGAAATGAAGATATCAGGAAAAAAGTGGGTACAACATCAGTACTTAACTTCATCAAGAAACAACAAATTAAACGGTTTGGTCACTTAAGCAGATTACCAACAGACAATGCGTATCAAGCAATGCTACTCCGATTCAGTGGATACAAAGCAAAAGGTCGTCCAAGCAAAATGTGGACCACAGAAATAGCAGAGGTAATGAAAAACACTATTTTGAAGCTCCCATTCTTTAAATCTCTTATTTATTATCCTGGTGCTGTGACGCTAAACAGGTTTAGAGAAAAGGAAAAGTAGTTCTCAAGAAACCTACCTCTGTGTGGAGTCTCTGTCTATAATATAAATTGTGTTGTCAACAGAGATTCTCAGAAGAATGTTGAAAGTTCCATGGACAGCTAGAAAGACCAATGAAGAGATCTTGTTGGAGACAGATTCATGTTGAACTCTAATCAATCGAATAAGAAGCAGACAATCAATGTTTTTCAGACATATAATTAGAAGGGGCAGTTTAGAACATTTAGTGACAACAGGCAAAATACGGAGAGAGATAGAGGGAGACAAAGGAACAAAATTTAGGACGACTTGAAATCATGGTTTCGGTGATGGAGTTGATGGATTGTACCAGAGCGATGGAGAGAGACATGGTCGCATACACCATAGATTTCTAAACTTTTTCGGCCCACCGCCCACTTTGCAGAACATAAACTTTGTAACGCCCCACTCCACATATATACATGCTCTATTTTCTCTTGACATAGAAAATTGATATATATTTCTGTAATACATGGTCACTTTTTAAATAATTATATGCATGAAATAGAAAATTGATGAAAAATGGATCGTGTAAGACGGGCATTAAACTGCAGAATTCTAATTTTTAATGATTATTCAATCGTAAAATCACGATAAATTACTCCCCCCAAATGCTGCTGAACCCATTATCGCCCCCCTAGAAGGCTTCATCGCCACTGGGGACGGTACCTCCCACTTTGGGAAACGCTGGCCTACACCAACCGGCACCTACACTTGATTGATTGTCAACAAAGAGAGAGAGAGATCTACTCACTTGTATGAAAAATAAGATGATAACAAAAACAATGAACACATTGGGGTACTGTGAGCAAATGGACTTTGGGATGGCTGCTGCAGCGGAGGAGAGCACGAATGGGAATGCCCAATGCACC
The DNA here is from genome assembly GCA_020796225.1 of Arion vulgaris. Classification (NCBI taxonomy): domain Eukaryota; kingdom Metazoa; phylum Mollusca; class Gastropoda; order Stylommatophora; family Arionidae; genus Arion; species Arion vulgaris. The sequence continues at coordinate 37,323,983 of CM036766.1, forward strand.
ATGACGTTGATCGCATAACATAACATAATGAACACATAAACATAAAGAGAATTAGAATTTTTTCTGATGCTATTTGCTCTGATCTCATCAGTATTTACATGTTACTATTATCGTGTCTACAGGAATTCTGCTGTGGGAAATCTACTCATTTGGAGAAATGCCTTACACTGGAATGAGAAACCCTGAAGTTCTCAAATTTGTGGCGGAAGAAGAAAAAAGATTAGAGAAGCCAAAAGCTGCTCCAGTTCCTGTCTATGAGATTATGAAACAGTGTTGGGCAGCTGTGAGTAATCTTAGCAAATGTTTATATTGTTGTAGAGTTCATAGATTTGTTTGTCTTCCACTTCGAATGCTCCATATCGACCACTTGCTAACTACTCTTTGTGATTTGTATGGGATCTGAGCTTAAGAGCGATTGTACATTGTGCCAGTTATGTGCCTAAAGGAAGGCCTGCACATCTGATTTCTGTGACGCTTTTTATTTACTAGGGTAGCTTCTCTAGGCCCCTACCTCAGTTGCCTTTTACGACATGCCTTGTAGGTTGCAGTATTACTATTCTTTGCTCCCTTGTGAGCCCGGCAACACACAGTCCATTGAGTGAACTGTCATGATTGTGTGATTAACCCGTAGAACCAGTGATTCCCATATATTTGACTCTGATGTAAACATCTCCCACCAAGCTGGAGACATTTCAAAATAAATAACACCCTAGTGGTTACCAGGGCCCAAATTGGGGTGTAAAGAATAGAACCACTGTTACCTGCCACGCATGTCATAAGAGGCAACTAAGAGGTTGGGCATGGGGCTAGCTACCCCACACCGGACAAAAAAACACTAGATGGCTACAGAACGGAGAGTGAACCGAGTAAGCGCTGGTTGACACCGGACACATCGCTAAAGGATAAGCACCAGAGCTCCAAATGGTGCTGAAGATGTGACGTAAACACACCAATGCTAAGGCTGCATGAATCAGGTTTACACATGAATATAATTTGTGGGGAGGTCTGGTACATCGGTCTGGGCGGAGAGAGAGAGAGAGACATGTATGCACCTACCCTTCTACTTATACCAAAGTAGCTGTCCTTCGATCATATGAACGCATGATTGTGTGATCCATCAGTATCATGACACACTTTGTCAGCTAGAACTGGGTAGAAGCGAAGCCAGACTTTATTTTACACAGCCATCTTCACCCTTTCATTCTGTCATTTTTGTTTACTTCTGGAAGCATTTATTTTACATTGTGTACTGAATTAGCCAGCAAAACAGGTTTCACATTATCTTGAAAAATATCACTAGCTAATATATCTGCTCCGAAGGGCATAGGTTTTAACCTGGGGAAGACACTACAGACCTTATTCTGGCAGTAAGCTTGATTATCTAGCATTGCTTATGCCCTGAAGAAGAAATAGACAAAATTCAGATATTTTCAATGTATCGTTATCTGTACCTGTTACCTGTACCTGTTAAAATAATAATTATATTTATTGTGTTATTTTACAGCTTCCTCAAAACAGACCAAACTTTGCAAGAATAAAGACAAGCCTAGAGAAACTCAATGCCAGGGGAGACTACATCAGCACTGATCTTCCCTAACCAAGCCATGCTCAAACAAAAGCAAAACTATATTTTTTTTATGTCTTTCAGTGCACACGCTTGGCCTATCTTTAGAGAAATACTGACGTCGAATGCGCAAATTTCCGAATATCTGTTTTTCCGCGAATAAAAGTACTTAGGAATGTAAGCCGAGAAAGGGGTTCTGTCAGATACTACATTTTGCTTTAGTTGTATGGTTCATCTTTGATTGTCATGTATACACTGAATAAGTCATTGTAAGTGAGGGACTATGAAATAAAACGTTATACCAAAGATGAAAGATCAATTGACAAACTGTTGTAATTTTACCCCCAAAAAGTGTAAAGTAACTTTCCATGCATCTGTAGCTTAAGCGGTAGTGAGCTTGATCACAACCCAAGTGTACCTGGTTCAAACCCAGCGGCAGGCAATTTGGAAGCAAATTCGTTTACGTGGGATTTTTACGAGAAGTAAAAATAAAGATCACCTTTGGGAAAGCAATGACAAACTACTAAACGTAACAATGGTGACTAGAAGATCAATGACTCGTTTACTGTGGTTGATTGCTACTTTCTGTAAAGGATATGCTATGATTTTATTTTTAATTGTATATTGGGAAATACAATGTTAGATTTCTATGTCTCACGATCACCTAAAAGACCGATGTACCAGATCTCTCCATAAATTCATTTATGTAGAACTCTTATTAATACAGCCTTAGCATGGGTGGGTTTCGTCACATCTTCAGCGCCATTTGGAGCTCTGGTGCTTATCCTTCGCGATGTGTCCGGTTTCAGCCAGCGTTTACTGGGTTTTGCTCTCCGTCAGTTTTGGCTGTCCCCAGCCATTCTGCAAGGCAACAGGTTGCTTTCTACACATTTAGGGCACGTGCATCCGATTTCAGCCAAACCTCCTTAGTCGCCTCTTACGACATGCGTGGCAGGTAACAATGGTTCTATTCTTTGCACCCCAGATTTGGGCCCTGGTAACCACTCTGCCGATTTCTATGTCTAAAGGGTCTGAAGTTGAAGGTTAGACTTCATTGCATCGTGTTTAACCTGATATGGCTTGACCCTCTCTGAAGAAATGGCATGCCACCTGCAGAAAGTATTGCACAGCACACAAATTCCATAGCTCTGGTAACAATCCAAAGGGTCTTGGGGAAAAATATGCATCAGTGAATAGAACGATTGGACCTGAATTCAAACCCCCCCCTCCCTACCTTCAGAATGCAAACAACCACTTAACTACTTAGCAACAGACCCCAAAGACTTGTGTGGTTCTTTGATGAACAGCATACAATGGGTTATATGATCAACATCTATCTGACTACCTTTAGTTGCCAGTGTTTCTCTGGTGCCCAATAGAGGCTGGGTCGACCATTGACGGTCAGGTAGAAAATCTCACCCCAACTGAGAGTTTTGAACCTGGAACCATCCTTCTTGAAAGCTCGACTACTGTCGCTCTTGATGTTACAAACTAAGACTAAGTTTAATCTGTTGGTGTACACTGTAAAATTACATTAGTTTGTTATGTTATCTTTCTCCATTACTGCTATTGTTATTCATTTTGTAAGAGAACTTCACCGTGCGGTGCAATCAAGTCAAAGATTAGTTAGACTTCTGAGCAACACCATTACCCAGTACTATATCTTTGTGACATCTTCTTGTAGTACTTACAGTTGACAATAGTAATTATTTTTGAGTGAATATCAGCCTGATGATATTTTTCAGCCAAGGAAATAATTTGAGTTCCTACATCTTATCATTTCATATTGATTTTGTGTTTGAATGATAGCGTTTTTGCTTGATAACAAGAAATGCCAGTTATTTTGTTCATTCCTGTCCTGAGGTTGACCAAAGACAAGACCACACTATTGACTGTTTGTCCTTCTGGTTGGATTCAAGCCTAGCTGTAGTATCATAAGTCGAATTTCAGTACTTTTTTTTTTTTTTTTTCCGCTTTCAACTCAGACGAAGTTTCATCTCTGAAACTGATTTTTGCGTGAAAATCTGTTTTTCCAATTTCTTACAATGGCAGCAGCGTGCACATTGTAAATTACTTACACTGGCAGCCGTGTGCTCAATGTACTCGTAATTAGTATTCCTCGCCATACAGGCAGATTTTCTCCGACTTCAGAGGTACTCATGTTATCGTCCTGAGTAAGACCAGGGGACTCGAACAAATGCCGGACAGTAGGTTCGAACCCGAGCTATGAGGCGTCTCACATCTAGCAGGCCGAGCTACTATCAACTACTCTAGGCAGTCCCCAAATTTCAGTACTATAGAGTCTGTCTGTCCTCCTAACAATCTTCTGGTATGATTCAAGTATAGTCCTATACATCCTGTCCTCCCGACAATCTTCTGGTATGATTCAAGTATAGTCCTATAGATTATGTCCTCCTAACAATCTTCTGGTATGATTCAAGTATAGTCCTATACATTCTGTCCTCCCATTAATTTTCTGGTATAATTCATGTCTAATTGTCCTTTAGATCTTGTCCTTCCAAAAATCTTGTGATCTTGTTCAAGCCTAGCCTCATCTTACAGATTAATGTTATTCTGCCAGCAATCTTCTAATCTGATTCCAACCTAGACCTGGTCTTAGACATTTTGATTCTAACATTGTTTTCTCGCATTCTTTGAGTTATCCTGGAGACATAGTCTAAAGATAGATATTGGTTGTTCATTCTTATTGCAAGTATGTGTCCATGTAAAACTACTTTTGTCATATTTATTTCATTAATTTACATTTTAATAAAGTTCATATAAATTTCAAAATGGTGAATGACATTATATGAGAAGTCAGCTGTTAACTGTGTGATCTCCATTATATGAGAAGTCAGCTGTTAACTGTGTGATCTACATTATATGAGATATCAGCTGTTAACTGTGTGATCTACATTATATGAGAAATCAGCTGTTAACTGTGTGATCTGCATTATATGAGAAATCAGCTGTTAACTGTGTATCTACATTATGAGAAGTCAGCTGTTAACTGTGTGATCTACATTATATGAGAAGTCAGCTGTTAGCTGTGTGATCTACATTATATGAGATATCAGCTGTTAACGTGATTCTATTATATGAGAAATCATGTTAACTGTGTGATCTACATTATATGAGAAGTCAGCTGTTAACTGTGTGATCTCTATTATATGAGAAATCAGCTGTTAACAGTATGTGATCTGCATCATATTTATAAACTGTGGTCTTGATGTTCTCGTGAATGCAATAAGAACAAATTCATTTATGTGCCATGCTGACTTGTATAGGTGACCATAGATCTACACAGTTTTCTGTCTGATGATTAGTTCAGTTCTTGACTTTCTTCTGTGCCATGATATTTAACTCCAGTATGTTTTTACTTTCCTTCACCTGTTATGTATTCAGACTTAGTCATGGTGCCTATTGCCTGATTTTTGATTGAAGGCTTGCTTTACTTATTACCAGTGTCTCTCTTTATTCAGGCGAACTTTATTCCAACTTAAGAGGTACTTGTAGCTTAGATCCGCATGTTGCTAGGGCCCGCAAGGGAAGCAAGGAATAGTACCACTGTGACCTACACTGCATGTCATAAGATACAACTGAGGTAGGGGCCTAAGGTAGGACCTAGTAAATAAAAGCGTCTCAGATATCAGATGTGCCGGCTTACTTGTAGGCGCACAACGGGGTCTCTGTGGCTGAGTGGTTACGCCCTTTGCCTTGCGAGTTGAAGGTCGCGGGTTCGAATCCAGACCGCGGCCTTCTGTTCACGTGTGCAGTTTTTTTTCAGAGACCCTAGGATTGTTGCTGGAGCTACGGAGTTCGTGCTTTGTGCAATACTCTCGCAGGTGGCGTGCCATTTCTGCGGAGAGGGACCGAGCCATATGGGGTAAAACCTGGTGCAATGAAGTCAATCCTTCGGCTTTAACACCCTTTAAAACTGAGACACAGTACAATCACTCTTAGGCTCGGATCACATACAGATCACAAAGAGTGGTTTAACAAGTGGTCGTTGATATGTAGATTTCAAAGAAGAAGATCCCAGTATAAGAAGATCCCCAGGTTAAGAGTTTTCTGTAGTCCAACTATATGCAGAATGAGAATTTTTAGGCCTAAACTGGTCTAGAACCCTGGAATTTCCACAACATGTACCCACTAGCACATAGTGTTTTCTTCTTCTTCGCTTCTCACTAGATTGGGATTTGGATTCTCTAATAAAGGCAGCCGTCTGCCTCAGATTATCAGCCACGCCATACAGTTTGTCTTCTGCGTTCTCACTAGATTGGGATTTGGGATTCTCTAATAAAGGCAGCCGCCTGCCTCAGAGTATCAGCCACGCCATACAGTTTGTCTTCTGCATTCTCACTAGATTGGGATTTGATTCTCTAATAAAGGCAGCCGTCTGCCTCAGATTATCAGCCACCCATACAGTTTGTCTTCTGCTTCCCTAGATTGGGATTCATTCTCTTAAAGGCAGCCGTCTGTTCAGATTATCAGCCAGCCAAGTTTGTCTTCTAGTCTCACTAGATTGGGATTTCGATTTCTAAAAATGCAGCGTCTGCCTCAGATTATCAGCCACTCCATACAGTTTGTCTTGGACGCTAGTGTAGGTGGGCCACCTCTTTCTTCTCCAGTCTGCATACTGGGGGCAGTTCTGTAGGATATAATTCTTATGATTTCTGCTTCCCGTTTATGCCGACCTCTTCCCGTAGTAAGTTTTGGCCAGTGGTAAGTTTCGTGATGGTAGGTCTGACATTCTTACTGCATGGCGAAATCTCCGAGGCAGATTGGCGACGTGAAAATCTGTTATCCCATTCCTCATTGTGAGTGGTCGTTGCACCATGTTATGCGCCTTACGACCTTGTGCATCCGTTTTCTGCAAGCATGTTTCGGGTTAGCATTCCCTAGCGTACACATGCATCCGATTTCAGCCAAACCTCTTTAGTCACTTCTTACGACATGTGTGGCAGGTAACAGTGGTTCTATTCTTTACACCACAAATTTCTGCCCCAGAACCACTCGGGCGACAAAGTGCTTTCAACTTCGCTATCAGCGACCCAACTATATTTTAATTTTGTTTGGTCTCTTTTTCCACCTAAACGACTAAAACAGTATTCACTATATGATCCAAACCTTCTCGTCTTATAACATCGATAGTAAGTAAAGTAAATGAAGAGCTCATTTTTATACCATGTGATATGTTGGGGAATACACTTATGCCAATATTTTCATTTGATCAGTGGCACACAGAGGATGATATGGTCAGAAGCTGACTGCTTCTACTTCCCATTGTTTCTCTGGTACCCAATTTATGCCAGCGTTGAGGAGGTGAGGTTTAGAACACATAACTGGTAAAATTGAGGGTAGATGAGACAGAGGAAGACAGAGGGAGAAAAATTTGGATAGCCTGACTTCATGGCACGGTAGAGCATTAACATCTGAGTTGATAGCAAACACGAAAGATAGAGATTTGTGGAGATCCATAATCGCATATGCGAGCCGGCACGGCACCTAATGATGATGAATGTGCTGTCAGAGAATTTGGCCTCCAGGGCTTGTATAGCTGACAGTAGTCTGTAAGAAATACATTTAAAAAAAAAAAGTTTATTGTGAAGTACAAGTGTAAATAATTGAACATTGATTGTGCATAATACAAAGTTCCTGCTCCATGTGGGAGACGTAAAGCTCGGTTTCTGTTATTCGCAACTCCTGATCTGCTGTTTATAGACACCCCAACCACATAACTTGATAATCCCTGTGTTGTATATACTAAGCGCCTTAAATGTCTTTTCTTAATGTTTGTATTTTGGCATAATCATTCGAACATACCCAGAATCTGGACTAGTCCAAATCTGCACAACAAAGTTACCAAGCTGATCTATTTCATTTAGGGGTGACCCTACACAGGTTTTTACAACAATGGAAAGATAAATTTTAGAATTGTTTTATGACACTCCTGTAACTTACATACACAGCGCATAATCAATTACTGATCTGAACCTGATCAAACTGACTGTTAATAATTTATGTTCATGATTACATTTTAAGGATAATAAATATTAACTAATGCATCTGAACTATATTAACATTACTCTTGTTTTTATTAGTAGTAGTAGTAGTACTGTAATTATCACATGGGATCTGCACCTTCACAACAATCTGTCAGATAATAATAATAAAGCCCATAACCCGTTAAGGTCGTAGGGTTGTCACTGTGGAGACATCAGCACAAAAGCACGCCATGAGTCTCTGTCTTCAACTCCTCAAGCGAGTGTGGAGAAACTCTGTCCTGACCAGCTCTTGATGTTGTCAAACCAGAATTTTCTCTTCCCTCCTTTCTTTCTTCCACACTCAACTATTCCCTGTAGGATAATCTTGGATCAGTCAGATGCACCCTAATAAATAAAAACATTGGACATCAGTGCACTAGAGCATAATATACTTATTGTATCTAGACATGTTGTGAAGCGTCTGGTCAAGTGAACTAGCATGCGAACTCCAATTCAAGAAACTCCAGTTCAATCCCCGGTAAGGCCAATGAGTTTTTTTTTGTCGGTGGCATAAAGAAACAAAAATCATAACCTGAAGTTTTGCGACGACTGCACTAGCCATGCGACCGTTAAATTCAACAGGCTCATCTGTCCCCCCTGTCCTACACTGCCCTAAAAAAGCGGTATTACAGGCAGCAACAGTAGTTTGTTTTTTATCATCTAGAGATGTTACCTATTCATTGTCTAACACTGTGTATGTCACAGATCAGAATTTTTTCTGTGAAAAGAAACTAAAGTGAAAGATTAATTATGTAAAAGTTGCCATAATATCTATGTTAATTTATGTTTGCCTATGTATATCTAATTATAGCTACATGTTCACTGTTGGAGCTAGATGAGTCAGGCATATGCTAAGCATAATTAATTCTTGGAATACTGATCTAGAATGTTTAAATGGATCACTGGTTTCATTCTCTTTGGGGGTTGATTAATTGATTGATAGGAATGTCGTCATTGCACTGTGATGAGTAACCATGTGTGCTCCGATCTCTTTCTTAAACAGGAAGATCTCAGTGACAGTACACCAACCCAGTAGCACCGGCAATGGTCTCCAGTTTAATTTAGAAGATTGTGAAAATATTTTTAAGAGTTTTATTTTTAACTTTTTAAAATGAATTTTGCCATGGCAGTGGATTTTTGGCCTGCTCTAACTCAATTTTGAACTGCCAAGGTTTTTCTTACGTGCTTAACTTGAACACGGGACCTTCGTTTTATCATCCATCTCAAGCCCCCTGTGAGTGCGGTTCAATTCTGCGGGCTGGCAGAAAAGCCACAGGTTCCCAGATTTACGGTGTTCGTGCACCGAAGAGTTATGATGTCCATGGCACGGCAGAGCTGAAAGCTAAAATGCTTCTGGATCTGGAAATTTTTATTTTTAAAATCCATCTCCGATAGGACTAGGAACTGGATCTCATCAACACCGAAAGCAGAGATTTCTGGAAAAACATCTTCATGAGGGTCAGAACCAAGTATCTTTGGAACTGGAGGCAAGTACCTAACCTCTACACCACAAAGACTCTCATACTTTGGGGATATTGCAGCAATTGATTTACAGTTTAATGTCTTGCTAGTGTGCACTTTTAAATGATTAAACACTAAGCTTTGAGAAAATTTGACATACTTGAAGCTGTCCGCACAGTTTGTGGTCCACGGAGAATTAAGTGCATGACCATAGATTGCCAAAGAAGAATGATTTCATGAGTTTTATTTAATAGAAAAGTGAATGACAATATCAGGAACCTAAAACTAACTGCTCCATTTTTGTCAGGGTAATTAATGTGGAAAATGAGACTGGGTCATTAATGTGCAACTGTGTCATTAATGTGCAACTATGTAAATAACGGGTAGATGTGTCATTATTGTGGATGTGTGCCATTAATGTGGAATTATGAGAGTGAAGCGAAAAGAGAAGAATGCTAGATAGATGTTACAAAAAAGATCCAAAATGTGTCTGATCCGTAGTTTGAAGTTATAAACTTATAATTGCTACAACAGAGAGCCATGGTCTGCCATATTACTGAGATAAGGGACGCTGTTTATCATTCCTTCAATAGAATAGCTGGTATCAGATAAATGTTTGCCCGAGTGGTTACCGGGGCCCAAATTTGGGGTGTAAAGAATAGAACCACTGTTACCAGCCACGCATGTCGTAAGAGGCGACTAAGGAGGTTTGGCTGAAATCGGATGCACATGTCCTAAACGTGTAGAAATATATGCGTTTAGGGGCCAACCAAACCAATGTGCAATGTATACACGTTCTTGGCAAAGATCAAACATATCACAAAGAGTGATTAAAATTGGTCGTAAAAAAACGAAAGAAGAAGATAAATGTAACAGGCGTCATCATAAATGCTTGTTGCAGCTATTACAAAAATAAATAATACTCCATCATTCCCAAACTAGCATGTCCTGAGATAGCTATACAGAAGATCAATATGTTTTAAAATATCTTGTATCTGAAATGGGTGTCTCTGGCTAAGCGGTAACGAGCTTGATGACAACCCAAGAGTCATCATCAAATAGCTTGTCCTGAGCAGATCCTTGCCACCTAACAGTCCTCCTGAATTTTTCTCTCACTTAGGCCAGATGCCCTGCCTCTGCAGCCGTCATGTTCAACATCAGTTACATTCTGAATCCATCTTCTCCGTGGTATTCTTCTCTTTGCCGGTATACCTCCTTCCATGATGGTCTTCTCCAGCCCTTCATGTCTTTTTAAAAAAAGTAAAGGAACCCTTTCATACCTCGTGGTATATAGGTCAATACAGTGTTAGGCCTGTAATTTTCATTGACCATCGGCACACAATGGGTGATGTGGTCAGCATCACGCCGCGCCTTTACTTCCCAGAGCATGTCTGGTACCCAGTTGAGGCTGGAGTCGACCTGAGAGCCGTCGTGGTCGGGAAAATTCCACGCCATGTCTTTTTATATGTCCAAAATATCTCAATTTTCTCTTTCTTATTTGTAGCATCAGCCAGTTTTCTTTGATTTTGAGTTCTTTCTGGATAGATCTATTTGTTTTCTCTGCCCATGATATACAGAGGACTCTTCTGTAACACTTATATTCAAAAGCACATATATGTTTTCCACTGCCTTATTAAATGTCCATGCTTCACACCCATACGTTGCCACTGGAAATATGCATGCTTATTCCCAATGTACCTGGATCAATTTCGCTGCAGCAGTTTGAAAGCAGATTTGTACCGTGAATTTTCACGACGGTAAAAATCGACCTCACCATAATGACAAACTACTGAATGTATAAGTTGTGCCTATAAAATCAACAACTTGTTTACTGTGGTTGATGGCGATATTCTGTAGATGATATGCCATGATTTTCATTTCATCTATCCCATATATCTTCCTAGACATTTGTTTCATATAACAAAGCAAAATTCTTGTTTTTAATATTCCTGCAGTTTGATTGGGGTTGACTAAATGTTGTTTTGCAGAAATAAGCCACAATAATTGTTATATTTCTCCTGTGAGAAAATTTGTTGCAGAGCTAAACCAAAGTATTTGTCATTCCTATAAAGTTCATAAAAAACAATGATTACAGAAGATAACAAAAATATATGACATTCCTTTGTTTGTAATGTCTCGGTAACCAGTTTTTGCTGCATGTTATGTTATGCGATCGACAGACGCTATGGCACATTGGATAATCCTATGTGTGCTTTGTCCTCTGCTGCAGTAGCCATCCCAAAGTCCACCTGCTCACTATACTCGTGAGATATTGCTTCGAACTATTTGCACATGTTGAGAGCAGTCAGCCTTTTTTTTTTGACATCAAAATCATGATCAGTCTGCAACTGTTTTTACATTGAACTTGATGGTTTCTGTCGGGTTTTTACATTGAACTTGATGGTTTCTGTCGAGTTTTTACATTGAACCAAATATTTCTGTTGCACTTTTACATTGAGGTTAATATGTCTAGAGTTTTACTTTGAAACTTTTTCGATTATTTGCAGTTTATTTATCCATTTGGCTATTATGTATATTTTGTTGTATGAATTGATGAATAGCGGTTTAGTATTGGAAGATCCAAAATGGTAGGTTTCGGTATAAGTGGATGTTGTTTATTGAAGTTTTTAACTTCTAGAGGTTTACATAGATCTACTGTCCTGGGCATGTAGATTTAATGGATCTACTGTCCTGGGCATGCAGACGTTACACAGATCTACTGTCCTGGGCATGTAGGGCTACATGGATCTGCTGTCATGGGCATCAGAGGTTTACATGGATTTACTGTCATGGGCATACAGAGGTTTACATGGATCTACTTTTCTGGGCATGCAGAAGTTTACATGGATCTACTGTTCTAGGCATGCAGAGGTTTACATGGATCTACTGTCCTGGACATGTAGAGGTTTACATGGATCTACTGTCCTGGGCATTCAGAGGTTTACATGGATCTACTGTCCTTGGCATGCAGATGTTTTTTGCAATGAGAGAGCGGACAGGCTTACAACAACAGTATTGATTGTCGGGAAGTTGAAAATGGACATGGGGATGTTTTTGGTTTCTTCCGGCTGCCTGATGGATAAAGACACTAAAATTGATGTTGAATCAATAAAGCGATTTAAGTAGCTTGAATTTGCCTGTTGTACAAGTAGAACTGGATGCCTGAGAGGCAGAGTGAGGAGTGTGTTTAACCAGCGACCACAGGAACCATCAGTATGCATACTCTTCTACATCTGTTGCGGTAGACTGAGCAGCTATGAGTCTGCCTGGAGTGTAATGACGTCGGTTCAGTAACCAATAACCAGAGTTTAGCATTCGTAGAGGAGCTTCTAGCCGAATGAATTAGAGTGCTGGCTCCCATTTGGGATCGATCCCTGGTAAGGACAAGATGATTTTTTTCTGTCGAGCATAAACAAAAATCCTAATGTGAACAGTTTCACCGCGATGACTGCACTATCAATGTGACCACCATTAAATTCCTCATACTCATGTTCCCCCCTGTAATACTTTACCCTAAAAAGTGGTAACATAGGAAGTAAAGACAGGTTTTTTAAGCATGCATACAGTATTAGAATGCCTAGACTTGCTTGCACCAGGACAATTATTTGTTTCAGTATCATTTCTTTGTTGATAGATTTTGTTGTCCAACTGGGGAAAAATGTACATTTTGTTTAAACGTTTTGTTTCATGTCAGATGGTTTCCAACTGTGTGATTATTTAGAAGAAACTCGCACACCACCTCTTCCAGAGCCCTGCACTCTGTGACCTACGCCACAAGTACCTGCTTCCATACCCAGATGTTGAAAACACTCTCTTTGCTAATACACCACAACTCAGACAGACCTGTGCTCGTGTGGTGCTGGGGCCGCAAGGGAAGCAAAGAATAGTACCACTGCAACCTACAAGGCATGTCATAGAGGCGACTGATGTAGGACCTAGGGAATCTACCCTAGTAAGTAAAAACATTGCAGAAATAGATATGCTGGCCTTCTTGTGGGCGCATAACTGGCACGACGTACAATCGCTCTTAGGCTCACATACAAATCACACAGAGTGGTTAACAAGTGGTCGATATGGAGCGTAAAAAGAAGAAGAAGAAGACAGACCTGTAAATTCACTGCCATGGCCTCAAGTCGAAGGACAAATGCTCAGATGACTGCTGGATCGGAAAAGTAAAGTAATCAAATGCACTGAATGAACTATGAGTCAGGTGTTGAAATGAATGATCATTGTGTGATGGACTGATCATTAAGTTGCTAGTACCTATAACTAATCACTCATATTTTGATTGATGGACCTGGCAATGTCAGTATTGCAGTACTTGATTCCCATTTATATTTTTATGATGTTCCAGCATGTATAACTTTCTTCCAGCATTATCTAATGTTATATACTTCATTTCATTCCTAGATATATTCATTATTTTCATCATCATTTTTATCATATTTTCTTTGTTTGTAATCCCACCTTCTTCTTTACTCACAGCTTTCATGCTAGTGTTTGAGTTTTATTCAAAGCATGCTGTACTTAAGATTTTAAAAGTATGTGAATTTGTTTCATGTATTCAATAATATTAATCAAAACCACAAATATTCTGGTTTGTAGTTTAATGAGATGTACCTTGCCACAAATATGCTTACACATTTTGAAGCCAAATACAAGAAAGATTTGCTGTTAATTTTTTTAAAATTATTAATAACTACCATCTTCTTCTTCAAAAGCTTTTATATCAACCACTTGTTAACCATTCTGTGTGGTTTGTATGTGATCAAAGTCTAAGAGCGATTGTACATTGTGCCAGTTATGCACCTACAAGTGGGCCAGCACATCCGATTTCTGTGACACTTTTTATTTTCTAGGGTAGCTTTCCTAGGTACTATATTAGTCGCCTCTTGCGACATGACTTGTAGGTCACAGTGGTACTATTCTTTGCTTCCTTTGTGGGTCCCGGCACCACACGGATGTAACTACCAATAATGCGCTTACTTCTTTCATTTGCTTTCATCTGGAATATTGTTAAAAGGAACCTTTTTCATACCGTGTGGTATATAGGGTAATACGGTGTTAGGTCTGTTTTTATATTGACCGTCGGCAGGTGATGGGTGATGTGGTCAGCATCATGCTAGCTACCTTTACTTCCGATGGCTTTTCCTAGTACCCACTTAAGGCTGAGTCAACTTGAGGGCCATAACGCTCAGAAAAATACACCACCCCCACTGTGAAATTGAACCTGGGCCACACGTCTAAGAACCAAGTTCACTAACAAATACGCTACTGCGGCTCTCAAGTATTGTTAAGATCCCTCCATTTTACTGTCGTAGTTTCTCACAGAATGGGAGTACCAGTCAGTAATGATTAAATCAATCAGAAAGCCACCAATACTAACATAGAACAACTATCCAAAATATACGTAGATTAGATTCAAGTCGTTATTCTTATCTCAGAACAAAATACAATTGACTCTGCATCATCATGTATAAAAAAATTCAATATTGACAATTCAGCTACGTATACATGAGGATAGTCAGAACACATACTTCAAGACTGATCTGAATATGATAAAATAATAATTCCTCTCATACCGTTATGCGTTACATAGCAAGCAATCTCTCCATACAGCTGTGTCCTGGGCAACTCACTCAATCTCTTCCCTGGAATTTAGACTGATAGTTCTTGCCGTTCTCAGCAACGTGATATATATATTTTTTTTTTTAAAAAAAAAAAAATATATATATATATATATAGATATGATATACTAATACACTGGCATTAGTGAAACAATACTGGAAATAAAAGTACACAGACCTCTGTGTGAACTACAAAATACAGTGTAGTTTATACAAGAGATAAACTGAATATATAGACAATATTTCAATGAATTGAGAGAAAGAATAAACAAAACACTAAATATTATCTGTGCCGAATGAATTGGAGCATTCATGATTTCTGTTTAAACTGTTACTGCTCTCTCAGACTTCGTTTCCTGGGGCAATTTTTGTAATTTAATCCAGTTCATGCTTCGGAAGGTCCAAAATATCAGGTTGTGACGGAAGTGAATGTCAACTACCTCTGAAGTTGGTGAATGCGCCTGCGTGGCGGACACCAGTCAAATGGCAAAGTTGGTGAATGCTCGCCTGCATGGCAGGGAACACCAGTCAAATGGTAAAGTTGGTGAATGCTCACCTGCATGGCAGGGAACACCAGTCAAATGGTAAAGTTGGTGAATGCTCGCCTGCATGGCAGGGAACACCAGTCAAATGGTAAAGTTGGTGAATGCTCGCCTGATGGCAGGGAACACCAGTCAAATGGTAAAGTTGGTGAATGCTCGCCTGCATGGCAGGGAACACCAGTCAAATGGTAAAGTTGGTGAATGCTCGCCTGCGTGGCGGGAACACCAGTCAAATGGTAAAGTTGGTGAATGCTCGCCTGCATGGCGGGAGACACCAGTCAAATGGTAAAGTTGGTGAATGCTCGCCTGCATGGCAGGGAACACCAGTCAAATGGTAAAGTTGGTGAATGCTCGCCTGCATGGCGGGAGACACCAGTCAAATGGTAAAGTTGGTGAATGCTCGCCTGCATGGCGGGAGACACCAGTCAAATGGTAAAGTTGGTGAATGCTCACCTGCATGGCGGGAGACACCAGTCAAATGGTAAAGTTGGTGAATGCTCACCTGCATGGCAGACCCGTCAATGTAATGAAGCCGCCTGCATGGCGAACACCAGTCAAATGGTAAAGTTGGTGAATGCTCACCTGCATGGCGGGAGACACCAGTCAAATGGTGAAGTTGGTGAATGCTCGCCTGCATGGCGAGGAACACCAGTCAAATGGTAAAATTGGTGAAGGCCCGCCTGCATGGCGAGGAACACCAGTCAAATGGTAAAGTTGGTGAATGCTCGCCTGCATGGCAGGGAACACCAGTCAAATGGTAAAGCAGGCTTTCATGCAAAAATCAGTCAGAAGTGCCATACCAGGCGTCATGACTAACACCCAAATTCACAGCGGGCGAATGCAGAAGAAGAAGAAGTGAGAGTCATTTATCAAGGCATTCAAAATTAAGTTCTTGCGTCAATCTACTATTCTGGACAGGCTGGTGTTGACAGTAGGGAAAGAGAACAGACAAGGGTGCATCAACCGTATTGATCATCAGGGAGTTGAAGATTGATGAGCTGGAGGAGGAATCCTTCAGTAGCCGATGACCGCCTGTTCGTTGAGGGCAATGACATTTATTTTGAATTTATACAGGGGTTAACGGAGTTTGGAATCACATGATACATGCAGAATTGGATGCCTGAAAGCCAGAAGGTAGAGAATTCTTAACCACTCGGGCGACTGAAACCATCAACATTCTTCATACCTTTTGGCATCTGGTAGGAAATAATAAGCATATATGAGCTGTAAATAGTGTTATGACACCTCCTTTTTTCCAATGTCTGGATTACTTCGTGGTATGTACAACCTTGTTTTAATAATAGTAGCCGTCCATCGCAAGGGATGCTGACAACAGGCTCTGACATTTGCAGCTGCACCTCTTGTGTGTGCGGAGGTGTCTGTAACGTCTAATCTTTGAATACAGTCCCCTACCACATGTGGGGCATACATGATCAAGGTTAGACAACCTTGTTTTACATTACATCTAAATGCAAAATAAAGATACTGGTTAATAGGTCTTAAGTAAAAAGACCTGCCACCCTTCCTCTCCACCGATTTTCAATACACATACCTCCCACTCACGACACTGGGCAACAACCCGGTAGCAGTGTGACGACAAAGAAGAAGATACCTCCCACTATTTAACAAAAATTATCCACTATTTGACCCATCTATGGAAACCTTAAGAAAATGTGACATTGGGAAAATGTAGCAAGCCAACAGTGGTATAACTTAAAATAATTTATGCTCATCAAAAAATAAACAAGAGTTCATGAATTGACTAGAAAACAGTTGATGTATGGCGAGCTTGAAGGGGGCAGACGTTCTGCTGGTGGACAGAAAAAATATAAAGATAGTCTTAAAGTGACTCTGAAATGCTTCGATATAAACGCCGTGTGCTGGGATTTCCTGGCGTAAGATCGCCAAATGTGACAAGAGAAACCCGCATAGCTGAGAATCATTGAGGCACAAGAAAACGAGCTACGTGAAAAGACAGAACACACAATACCCACATGTCTAACCTTTATAATATATGCCCCACATGTGGTAGGGGATTATGTTCTAGGATTGGACTCTACAGTCACCTCAGCACACTCCAGAGAGGTGCAGCAGCACACATCTGAGGCTGTTGTCATCATTGCTTGCGATGGACGGCTATTAGTAGGCAAAAAATCAGCATGCAAGCGGGAGACCACAGGAATAATAAAGACAGTGAAAGACACCATGTACGAAGCATAAACAAGAGACTGTTATAAAAATATCTTCTTATCAGTGGTTTTGCAGTCTAGTTCCTTTGCTCCTTTCATACCAATGACGGCACATAGGGGCAGAGGTTTTAGATCTCCATGTGATACGGTTCTTTGCTAGCAGTTGGAGATCTTGTATGGTTTTACATCCCAATAGTTTACTTTCTTGTTGGATGGTTCTTCGAAGAGTGGACTTTGGTCTTCCACGTTTTCTTTTCCCAACTGGTGACCACATAAGGACTTGTCGATTTAGTCTCTTTTCGTCTGATCTAAGCACATGACCTAAATATTTCCACCTTCGTTTCCTTATAATATTTGATATGGGTTGTTGGTGTGTTCTATCTCTCACTGTGTTGTTAGAAACGAAATCACTCCATTTGACTTTTAATAATTTTCGTAGACATTTATTTCAAAGTGTCAGTTTCTTATCAATTCTTGCACTGTCATAGTTTTCAAATAATAAACATGACGAAAATGTTTATATAACTATATATTGTTGATTTCCATTCCCATTTACCATCTTCCTATTCAATCTTTGTTGATTCAACTTTACAACGAGTCAGTACAGGAATCACACATGACCTAAATAATTTAACTTTTGTGCATATACTAAAGTCTTGAGATTGCCAGATATTCGTTAATTTAGTGAAGGCACTAGCTGCTATAGCAATACGAGAGTTTATTTCTTTCATCGCGTCTCCGTTGTTTGACACTTTACTACCCAAATATGTAAAATGTTCAACTTTCTCCAGTGTTTGGCCATTTATTACGATGTTGTCAATTTATTACGATGTTGTCTGTCGAGTTTGTGAGGTCCATAATTTTGGTCTTAGCAGTCTACTCTTAC
The DNA here is from genome assembly GCA_020796225.1 of Arion vulgaris. Classification (NCBI taxonomy): domain Eukaryota; kingdom Metazoa; phylum Mollusca; class Gastropoda; order Stylommatophora; family Arionidae; genus Arion; species Arion vulgaris. The sequence goes on from CM036766.1 coordinate 37,342,299, forward strand.
TGATATTCAACTGTCACAGGGTATTTTTTTTACATACTCAACATGAACACAGGACCTGTGTTTTATCATTCCTCTCCGATAGGACTAGGAACTTGATCTTTCCTACATTAAGATCAGGAATCGCTGGACAAATTCTCATGATCGCTTCACTCGGGGAACGAACTGAGTACCTTTGCAGCTTAACTCCACACCAGAGACTTCCCCAGGGCTCTGCATTCATTTTGTCTCTATCATTTATCACATTTCTTAGAAATCACCATTATCATGACTATTCATCATCTCTGCCATCATCACTACCATCATCATCACTACTGCCATCACCACCACTATCATTGTCATCACCACCACTATGGTCATCACTATTATCATCACCACTACTGCCATCACCAACACTATCATCATCACTACTGTCATCATTATTACTATCATCACCACTATCATCATCATCACCACTATCATCATCACTACTGTCATCATTATTACTATCATCACCACTATCATTATTACCACCACTACTGTCATCAGCACCACTACCATCACTATTGTCATCACTATCATTCTCACCCTCACTATTATCACCACCATCATCTTTCTTTCTTCAAACACTCCATATATTGTTTTGAACTTGTTAACCACTCTGTTTGATCTGTATGGATCTGAGCTAAGAGTGATTGTACGTTGTGCCAGTTATACGCCTACAAGTAGGCCAGCAATCCGATTTCTGCAACGCTTTTTATTTACTAGGGTAGCTTCCATAGACCCTACCTCAGTCGCCTCTTACGACATGTCTTGTAGGTAACAGTGTACTATTCTTTGCTCCTCTTGTTGGCCCCAGCAACACACAGGTGTAATCAGATTGAAAACCTAACAAAGATATGCAGTCAAGAAATTGGAAAAATAGCAACTCTTCCAAACGTTTCCTTTTCTTGCGGAAAAAAACTTGGTATTCTAAACACAGAGAACAACATAACAGCTACTGGGAGAAATTGATGATATATAACGTTTGTTGTTGTTGTTAAACCCTTTCCCCGGAAGTATGAGTTTTCACCCTTTTCCTACAGTGCGTAGGGAGAGTACCCGGCTTTCTTGCAGACCCAGAAACTTCCAACAACTCTAATCGTGTAGTGCTACGCTTATTGCTGCGAAGACCCCTACTCAAGTAGGGTCTATATGTAAAGTTTAAATGTGTCTTTGGATCTTTCATAGGATATATCTCTGAATGTTTTCAAACAGCTTCTCGAATATCCTACAGCTACACTTCTAAATATTAAGTCTTTGATATCTATTCATGATTATCAAGAACAAAAACTGGAATCACACTTCTAAAATTTTAGTTATTTGAAATCTAAAGCGCATCGCAGACCTATAAGCATGTCATGCCATGTTTGGGTGTGTCTTTGTGGCTAAATGGTTACGCCCTTGCCTTGTATTCCGAAGGCCCTGCTTTGAATCTGGACCTCACCGCTCACAAATGTATTTTTCCAGAGACCTAGGATTTTGCAGAAGCTATGGAGTTTATGCTTTGTGTAATAATTTCAGCAGATGTTGCGCCATTTCTGCAGAAAGGAACCGAGCCATATGGGGTAAAACCTGATGCAATGAAATAAATCCTTAGTTGTTCGACCATTTAGATTCCTTGTTTATGGTTTGAATTGTACAATACTTTCTTGTGTTCGCCCGCTATGAATTCAGGCGTAGTCAGGGCACCTGGTACTGGCACTTCCTACTGATTTTTGCGGGAAGGCATGCTTTCCTTATTATCAGTGTCCCTCGCCATACAGGCATGACTTCTCCGACTTTAGAGGTTTACAATACTTTCACTGCTACAGTCCTATGTAATACTTTTAGGACTTTGTATACAATTTAACATTTTACTGTTTCAATGCATGCATGTTGACCATATCTGGTCAACCACTAGTGACAACTGTTGTAAGAAAGAGAAGATGGAGATATGTTGGGCACACCTTGAGGAGAAATGATCAACGAATATCAAAGCAGGCATTGAAGTGGGATGCAAAGGTTGAAGAAAGAGAGGTCGACCTAAGGAGACCCTGAAACGAACTTTGCTGAGAGAGGCAGGAAATATCAGTCTCAGTTCCATGGAGGAGATTGAGCGAGTTGCCCAGGATAGAGCGGTATGGAGAAATTACTTGCAGGCCCTATGTAACGTATAACGGTACGAGAGGAATTATTATTATGTTTTATCTAGCTAATGCCTCGGTTCTTGGCGCAGGACATCAGCTATTGTTATATTATACACATTCTTCAGCACAAGATATTCGTTTATACAGCTTATCATTTGATGCTTGAATATCTACTGCTGTTTGTTTGTAACCTGTTGCATGTTTTATTTATTCATTATCTCTCTACTTATTTTGGACATATTTTACACAAAGTATCATGCATTTATTGTTTGTTTCTTATATTACTTCATATATTTCTTATATTATTCACAAAGGTCTCTGTGACTAAGTGGTTAAGCCCTTTGCCTTGCGGTCATAGGTCATGATTTTCGAAACCGGACCGCCCTTCTGTTCAGTCAGTTTCCAGGACCCTAGGAATTTGCTGAGCTACGAGTTCGTGCTTTTGTCACTCGGCAGGTGGCGTGCCATTTCTGCTGAGAGGACCGACCAGATGGTAAACCGGTGCAATGAAGTCAATCCTTCGGCTTTAAAACCAAACCCTTATTTACTTCATGATTATTTTTCATGATTCATGCTCTATGAAACTGTATTTATATGCTTTGGGTATGCAGGAATGTTGGGTTGATCATTTCCTTTTGTCTAATAAATAGAAGTGTGTCCCAACTGTAGTCGGCCTGTTACACCAAAGCATGTATGTGATTTGTTTACCTTGGTAGTTTGTATAGCTACTTGTTTCACTTGGTGAATTCAAGTCCCTTACAACTCTCCTTGGTCACATTTTGTGTCATGCTTTAGGTTTACAGTGTGCTCAATCTTTGTTTCACAATATCATTCCCTTGGATCAACTATAAGAAGAATCCTGCAAATTTTGTGCTCAAATGTGATAGCAAATGATGAGTTTTAAAAAAAAAACATTTGTGCATCATTGGAAACCATCATTAAAAGGCGAAGATGGAGATAGGTTGTATGCCAGTAGGGGAATTGACTATTACACCTCCCTGCTGACACTCTCTCTCTCTCTAGTCTATGATGCCCTTAGACTTAACTCATAGTGGACCCGGACAAAAGCCATGTTTTTACAAGCCATTTGTTTTAAGAATAAAAACGCTCTTTAGTGTGGCTCCTGGTAAAAAGGCGTCCAACTAAAAGCCGCGTAGTGTGGCGGTTAGTCCATAAGGAGTTAACCCTTTCCTCCTGCTGAGCCGATACACTGGCTCACAGTATTTTCTAAGATGACGTAAAGCTTTTATACTGGCTAATTCAGTATATATTACTACATAAATTGGATCGGAGATGAAGAGAAAATTCTGGAGTGAAAGGATTAGGGCAGCAACAACTACACACCATTTTTCTCTATTCTTGTCTGTCCACAGTATTATGTTACATTTGTGTTACATTTGTGTTTCATTTCTTTCAGTTCTTGTTCTACTGTTTTTCCTTCAGGTTGTTCTGCCCACAGTATTATTTATTGTTACATTTGTGTTTCATTTCTTTCAGTTCTTGTTCTACTGTTCTCCTTCAGGTTGTTCTGCCCACAGTATTATGTTACATTTGTGTTTCATTTCTTTCAGTTCTTGTTCTACTGTTCTCCTTCAGGTTATTCTGGGTCTTCCACGTTCTTGCAGCTTTCATCACAGAGTTAGTCTTCCATGCGTATCACATGTCTGATCCATCTCCAGCATATTAGAGGTCTTTGTGACCTAGAGGTTAGGTGTTCGTCTCTCGTGCTCAAGGTACTAGGTTCACCTTCATGGAGCCATCTGGATATTTTTCCAGAGATCCCTGATCTCAGGTTAGGTGAGTTCGAGTTCCTAGTCCTATCGGAGACGGACGATAAATCGTAAGTCCTGTGTTCAATTTGAGCACGTAAAAGAACCCTTGGCAGTTCAAAATAAAAAATGCAGCTGGAAAGCCACTGCCTGGGCAAAATTCATTAGAAAAGATTTAAAATAAAAATCCTAAAAAAATATCTTCATCATCTTCAAAATTACATCGGCGATCCTCATCGGTGCTACGGAGTTCGTGCACTGACGCTGCGATATTTCTGTGTAAGAAAGAGATCAGAGCACACATGGTTACTCACCAAAGTGCAATGATGATGGTCCTATCAATCACCATATTTTGTCTATGGTGGTGTTCATATTCTCTTGCTGAAACTGTGTAAGCAGTTCTTGGTTGAGATAGTTTTTGACTAGAACACTTGTAAGATTTTTCACAAACAAGTTCTTTCCGATGAACAGCGGATGGAAAAAAAAAGGCCTGGACCATGTTCAAAGGAAACGGGGAAGAACTGGGGAGAGTTGAAAGATTGTGACCCAATATAGGAAACTTCTTTTCTTCAATCCGGTTTGCCTCGCAGCGTCAGGATAAGAGATTTCTAGAATGGGCTTTTGTGTGCGCTTCATGAATAGTGTCTTTCGTTGCCTCTGTTATCTCTGAGGTCCATATTTTGCGTGGTCAGCATTTTGATTTGTATCCATTGTATCGGAGCAACATCGCTCTTTGAGGTCTGTTGGTAACTTGTTTATGTGGCCAAACCATTTAATTTGTTGTTTCTTGATGAAGTTCATTACTGATGTTGTACCCACTTTTTCCCTGATGTCTTAATTTCTCAACCGGTCTCTTCTTGTTACCCCCAGCATTCTGCGTAGACACTTCATCTCTGTGACTAGTTTTCTTCTATCATTTGATGTCAGCGTCCAGGTTTGGCACTGGTAGCATAATGTGGGAGAAAGATTGTGTTGAACATTGCTCTTTTTGTGTTCATGGTGACATGTTTGAATTTTAAAATTGACGTGATTTGTCCTATCATTGTCCTAACATGGGAAACAATTAGTAGAAAAACATCAGAACAATAACAATTTGAAACTCTAGTAGAAGCTCTATGAGTCTAATGAGACATGAAGAAAGGGTTTAAAAGTCGAAGGATTGACTTCATTGCACCGGGTTTTACCTCATATGGCTCGGTCCATCTCCGCAGAAATGGCACGCCACCTGCCGAGAGTATTGCACAGAGCACGAACTCCATAGCTCCAGCAACAATCCTAGGGTCTCTGGAAAAACTGCACTCGTGAACAGAACGGCGCGGTCCGGGTTCGAACCCACGACCTTCGACTCGCAAAGCAAAGGGCTTAAACATGTAGCCACAGAGACCCGCTATGAAGAAGAAGATACAGATAGAATTAATTCTTTGACATTATTATGTTCTACTTATTCATTTACTTGTGCTGTCATCCATGAATAACTCTGTGTTGAAACCTTCTTCTTCTCCGAACGCTCCATATCGACCACTTGTTTACCACTCTTTGTGATTTGTATGTGATCTGAGCCTAAGAGCGATTGCACATTGTACCAGTTATGTGCCTCCTAGTAGGTCAGCACATCCGATTTCTGTGACGCTTTTTATTTACTAGGGTATCTTTCTTCTGCCCCTACCTCAGTTGTCTCTTTACGACATGCCTTGCAGGTTGCAGTGTATCTATTCTTTGCTTCCCCTGTGGACCCCGTATGGTGTGTTGAAATAATTTTGTTCTATTTTACTCCAGCCTTCTGTTTTTATCTTCGATATAATAATTATCAACCATGCAAATATATTCATCCTTTTTTTTAATACACCTAAACCATCCCATAATTCAAAACTGATACAAAACGTGCCTTAGTAATTCTTTTTGTAGACTACATTTTCCGCACATTTATTTTCATGTCAAAATTCTTATGCAATATTATTCAGCAATTTCATGAATTCACAGTTTGTAGAATTACATTTACATGTTTTTAATACCATTATATGTAATTTTATTTTTTTGAAAAATTTTGTATTTTATCTCACAGTTGACCTGCTGTATTTAGCTAGTGAATTTGCCAGAAATATGTATACTCATTATTAAATTGATTTCTCGTTTCCATAGCAGTTTTTTTATATGTATATATATATATATATATATATATATATATATATATATATATATATATATATATACACTTATAGTGAGCATCTGTAGCTTAAGTGATAGTGAGCTCAATCACAATCCAGGCATACCTGGTTTAAACTGCGCGGCGGGCAAATTTGGAAGCAAATTTGTTCCCTTGGATTTTACAAAAGGTAAAGTAGACCTCACTGTATCAGAAAGCAAAGAAAAACTACTGAACGTATAAGTGATGCCTAGAAAATCGACGACTTGTTTACTTCTTCTGCGTTCGTCTGCTATGAATTCAGGCGTAGTTATGCATCTGGTGTGGCGCTTCTGATTTTTTGCATGAAAACCTGCTTACTGTTTTATTGGTTTCTTTGCCATACAGGTCTTCTCTGACTTCTGACGTACTTGTTTACTGTTGTAGGTCTTCTCTGACTTCTGACGTACTTGTTTACTGTTGTTGATCTTCTCTGACTTCTGACGTACTTGTTTACTGTTGTTGATCTTCTCTGACTTCTGACGTACTTGTTTACTGTTGTTGGTCTTCTCTGACTTCTGACACTTGTTTACTATTGCATTGGTCTTCTGACTTCTACGTAGTTTACTGTTGTTGGTCTTCTTGACTTCTGACGTACTTGTTTACTGTTGTTGGTCTTCTCTGACTTCTGACGTACTTTTTACTGTGCTTGGCTTCTCGGACTTCTGACGTACTTGTTTCTGTGTTGGCTCTCTGACTTCTTGAGTATTCTTGTTTACTGTTGTTGGTCTTCTCTGACTTCTACGTACTTGTTACTTTGTTCGATCTTCTCGACTTCTGGTACTTATTTACTGCTTGTTGGTCTTCTCTGACTTCTGATACAACTGCTTTACTGTTGTTTTTTCTCATTCTGACGTACTTGTTTACTGTTGTTGAATTCTCTGACTTTGAGTACAATTTTACTGTTAGTTTGATCTTTCTGACTTCTGACGTACTTGTTTACTGTTGTTTCTTTCTTGACTTTGTACTTGTTTACAGTTGCGTCTTCTGACTTCTGACGTAATTGTTTACTGATTGTATCTTCTTGACTTCGACTCTTGTTTACTGTTGTTTCTTCTTGACTTCTATGAATACTTTGTTTCGTGTTGATCTTCTCTGACTCGACGATTCATACGTGTGGTCTTTCCTGACTTCTGACAATTTTGAATTTACTGTTGTTGGTCTTTCGACTTCGACGTACTTGTTTACTGTTTGGTCTTCTATGACTTCTGACGTACTGTTTACTGTTGTTGGTCTTCTCGACTTCTGACGACTTGTTTACTTTTTGTTGGTCTTCTTGACTTCATGACGTATTTGTTTGTGTGGTCTTCTGACTTCTGACGTACTTGCTTTACTGTTGTTGGTCTTTCTGACTTTGCACGTACTTTTTACTGTTGTTTGGTCTCTTGACTTCTGACGTACTTTGTTTACTGTTTTGATGGCTAAGTCATGTAAAGAATATCCACGATTCTCATTTTCATATATACTTATATCTGTGTTTGCAGTAGAACTCAAGTTATTCGAATCCATGTAATCCAAATGCCCAGTAAACTGAATACTTATAACATGGTTACAGTAGAAGGGTATGTAAAGATAGGAATCTTGCAGTGTTCGTTCATTTAACTCAGTCGCCTGTATGTTGCCAGGGCCTGTAAGGGCACAAAGAATAGTAACACTGCGACCTACAAGGCATAGAGAGCCGCAGTAGCGTAGTTGTTAGTGAACTCGCTTCTCAAGGCTGGTGGTCTGGGTTCAACTCCCCAGTACGCATGGAATTTTTTCCCAACCGCGACGGCTCTCAGGTCGACCCACCTCAACTGGGTACCAGACATGCTCTGGGAAAGTAAAGGTGGCTGGCGTGATGCTGACCACATCACCCATCGTGTGCCAACGGTCAATGAAAAAAACAGGCCTAACACTGTATTGACCTATATACCACGAGGTATGAAAGGGTTCCTTTACTCACTATTTTACTACAAGGCATAACATAAGAGGCAAAGGGCAAAGCTACCCTAGTAAATAAAAATAGTCACATAAATCGGATGTGCATGGTTAGTGCCCACTTGTATATAGGGCGCATACTGGCACAACGAACAATCACTCTTAGGCTCGGATCACATATAATCACAATGAGTGGTTAACAAGTGGTTGATATGGAGCGTTCAAAGAAGATTTAACTCAGTAGTTGTTCGGTTTTTTTTTTTAAATTATTGTTCACTTGTTATGAATTCTGGTGTAGTTTAATATGGCATCTGGCTGATTTTTTATGTTAAAACTTTCATACCTCAGCACACCAGTGTCCCTTGCCATTTAGGCGAGCCTTGTTCTGACTTCGAAGGTATATGTAATTTAGATTCCCCAAGTAAAGGATCAGAAAACCTGTAGTTGAACAGTGTTCCATATGATATCAAAGATTTCAACAAGATCTACTTGAACGCAAGAGAGTTGTGGGTACAATATCACACTTAATGTTCCACATGCTAGGAAAGAAATTGACTCTCCTACCTCCTACACAATAGGGCCTAGAAATATTAAGTCTCTTTTACACAACTGGTTATTGGTTATTGGTTACTAAACTGACGTCATTGCACTCCGGGCAGACCCATAGGTGCTCAGTCTCCCCAACAGATATAGAAGAGTATGCATACTGATGGTTCCTGTGGCTCGCTGATTAAACACGCCTCTCACTCTGCCTCTCAGGCATCCAGTTCGACTTGAACAACGGGTAACTCCAAACTGCTTAAATCGCTTGATCGATTTAAAACAAAACAAACCAAATATAAACTAAAAATAAACTAAAAACAAACTAAATATAAACTAAAAATAAACTAAAACAAACTTGGATCTTTTTAGCAACACTTATAATTTATTTATTCTGTTCTCTTAGATTAATTCTTTGATCATCCATCGTTATATGATCTCAGTGTAGGTGAGATTGAGTTTCTAGTCCTCTCAGAGATGGCGATAAAATGTAGGTCCCACGTTCAGTTTGAGCAGGTAATAGAATCCTTTGCATCTCAAAATTGAGAAGAGCAGGCTGGGAAGTTAATGCCCTGGCAAAATGCATTAGAAAAAAGTAAAATTCCTTCAAAATATCTTCAAAATTACATCGGGAACCCTCGCAGGTGCTATTGAGTCTGTGCACTGCAGCTGAGATCTTCCTGTGTAAGAAAGATATGAGAGCACACATGGTTACTAACCGAAGTGCAATGATGATGGTCCAATCAATCGACAAGAGATATCATGGATATCAACAAGAGATCAAATCAGGGATATCAACATGAAAGATTTTAGGGATATCAAAATGGTGGGGTATCTGGAATAGTTATAACTGCTAACATTAGAAATAATATTCAATAGTTTATCTGTGTGTTTTTGTACTAGAAAGTGTTTTGCTGTGATATTCCAATGGTAATGAGATTGAATTCAGACTCGTCCGAGTGGTTACCGGGGCCTAAATTGGGGTGTAAAGAATAGAACCACAGTTACCTGCCACTCATGTCGTAAGAGGCAACTAAGGAGGTTGGGCGTGTGGCTAGCTACCCACACCGTAAAAAACACTAGACGGCTACAGAACGGAGAGCGAACCGAGTAAACGCTGGCTGAAACCGGACACATCGCTGAAGGATAAGTACCAGAGCTCCAAATGGTGCTGAAGTGTAAAACACACAAATGCTAAGGCTGCATGAATCAGATTTCCACATGAATACAATTTATAGGGAGATCTGGTACATCGGTCTGGGAGGTGATCGAGAGACAGAGAATCCAGACTGAGCTGCTTTGTTCACAAAGTGCATTTTCTCCAGAGAACCCTAGGATTGTTGCAGGATCTATGGAGTTCATGCTTGGTACAATACTTTTGGCAGGTGGCGAGCATTTCTGCAGAGAAGGACGGGGGGAATATGGGTAAAACCCGGTGCAATGAAGCCACTCCTTTGTCTTTAGACATAATGCTACTTTTAAATGTTAACCCATTCGCTCTTCTGAGCGGATATACTGGCTCAAGGAAATTTTTAAAAGGACGCAGAGCCTGTTTATTGCTAAGTATATATATTGCAGAGTAAATGCATCTGGAGGTAAAAACAAAATTATTGAAGCGAAAGATGTAGTTACGGTTTTTCAATGTTAAAAAAAATTCATTTATTGATTTGGTCCTTTTTTTTACACAATTTGTACACAAATTTGATTATTGATTAGTCATTGATTGGTTTAGATAATCTGAGTTTTACTGTATATATATATATATATATATGTATTTTTAATAATTATGTATTATTGTGTTTTTATTTTATCTTAAGCTAATGCATAAATTGTGCTTATTATAAATAAAATTTGTTTGTAACAGTTTGTATATTTTGTTTAATCATTTCTTACTGAAATTTATGTTTCCTCTTTCGTCTGGTTTTTTTCTCTTTTTTCTTCGCTTCTGTTTCCTTATATGTCTGTATGTTTTCATCTTGTATGTTTGTCTCTTAATGTTTTCTTATCAGTTCTCTGTTTTTTCATCATTTATGTTTTCTTATAAGTCTTGTACTTTTCTCCATTTTCATTTTCTTATCAATCTTCAGCGTTTCTCCATTTTCTTTTTCTGATCAGTCTTTGAAATACAGTCAAGTCTGTACTCTTGTATTCTGTTCCAAGCAATTAAGTTTGTATTGTTCTTTGCTCAGGGTTGCAGTCACAATAAAACAAAGGGACAAAGCTGTGTTAAGGTCAGTGAGCTAGTACTGATCAAACCCTACTACACCTCCACTTGGTGGTCTAGGCGTGGAATGCTTTTCTGACTGCAGCAGCTCCCAGGTCTATCCAGCCTAAATTGGGTACCAGGAAAAGCACTGGGAAGTAAAGGCGGCTGGCGTGATGTTGACCAGACCCTTCATCGTGTGCCGACGGTCAGTGGAAACAAAAATATGAGCCTAACACCGTATTCTCCAATACACCTCCAGGCAGGGGCGGCTTGTCTTAGGGGGGCCAGGCCAACCAACAATCATGTATAACTAATATATAACCTAACACAAAACAATTATTTTTCCGAAACTTTTTGTCCGGCCCCATCAACAAAAGTAATCACGAGCCACCACTGCCTCCAGGTATGAAAAAGGGTTCTCTTACTTACTTACTACAATTTTTCCAAGAACTCCTGTTTTTATGTCATGTAATATATCAGGAACTATAATAATAATAATTCCTCTCGTACCGTTATAACGTTACATAGGGCCTGCAAGTAATTTCTCCATACTGCTCTATCCTGGGCAACCTGCTCAATCTCCTCCATGGAACTGAGACCGATATTTCCTGCCCCTCTCAGCAAAGTTCGCTTCAGGGTCTCCTTAGGTCGACTCTCTTTCTTGAACCCTTGCATCCCACTTCAATGCCTGCTTTGATATTCGTTGATCATTTCTCCTCAAGGTGTGCTCAACATATCTCCATCTTCTCTTTCTTATAACAGTTGTCACTAGTAGTCATCAGGGACTATACGTTACGCATATAGATTTCTATGACCAACAGTATCAGATGAGAGATATGGTCAATATCACGTAGGTCACTTTTACTTTCCAATTATTTCTCTGGTTCCCAGTTGATATTGAGTCGGACTGAGAGCCGTTTGGGCTCGAGGAAATCCTACTCCAACAGAGTATTGAACCAAGTCCACCGATTTAGACAGTAGGTTCACTAACTAGAGTTTGTATGGTGGTCTACTTATATTATTCTACTTTTGTTTCTTTGGGTCAGTTTGGGAGAAGTAGTTCTTGTTACTTTGAGTTGCAATTTACAGGAAACTTGATAATTCTTTGTCTTATAGTCGAGTACATCCATTATAAGTACTGCATTTTTGCTTCCCCTCTTTGTTCGCCTACAAATTTAACTTCTTGTGGACCTAACGCCACTCTTTGTGACTTTGGTTTGGACGCCTTTTTACCAGGAGCCACACTAAACTAACTTTCAGCCAAACTAACTTTGTTGTAAAAACTGTTGTTTTGGTCTCAAAACTCATGACGGCACGCAGATGATCTCTGTAATAGAAACAATGGATGCGGTCTGTTTTGTTTGTTTGTTTGTTTGTTCGATCCAGAAGCACTTGAGCTTTTCAGCTCTTCGGCTCGGTGCCATGACATCGTAACTTCGGTTGTGACCAACGACCACTCATTGTGAAATTTTGGGTTGGCCTTTTTGCCATGCCACACGAATTAACTTCCCAGCCAAAATAACTTGTAGTCAAAACTGGGGCTCAACACTCTGGGCAGCAGGTCATGTAATGCAGGTCCATGGACCAGTATGTTCACTGCAGAAAGGAAAGCAATGGTAGAGTACCTTCCAAGAAGATGCCAAGATAACTCTTAACAGTAAACTGTTAGAGTGGCAAAGTTCTGCTCGGGACACGCTATTTGATGATGTAAACACTGACATTTTATTTTTAGTCTTAGAATAAGGGGAGATAAAACAAACAATAAAACGGAGATCGAATGTGCTGTACTGAACTTCTTGTTTTAATTTTTGTTAAAACATGTACAATATCAACATGTAAACAAGGAAATATAAGTAAAGCGTATTTGAACTAAAACAACAAAATTTGATATCAACAATCAAAATGATTTTTGTTGGGTTTATAAAAAAAGTTATATTTATGTATATAAATAATTGTTTATACCTACTGCAGAGGAGCATCTGGCTGAATGGAATAGAGCGGGGGCTCCCATTCGAGAGACCCAGGTTCAATTCCCGGTAAGACCAAGAAGATTTTAAGTCAAGGGCATAAAGAAAAATTCTAACTTGAACAGTTTCGCGGTAACTGCACTAGCCATCATCATCATCATCAAGGTGCGTATCCTTTAAAGGATGTTGCTCTCTTTGCAGCACATCTGAAATTCACTCTGTCTCTAGCCAGTTCACCCACTTCGTCGATGGTCATGTTCATGGTTTCTTTAATATCTTGTAGCCATCTTGTTCTTGGTCTGCATCTGTGTCCTGGGACCCTGCCCTGTTCTTTCCAGGCCATCGTGACGCTTGATGTGACCAAAGTATCTAATTTTTCTGTATAGTATGTTGTTTATCAGCCAATTATCTAATTTAGTCACATTAGTAGTCTAATTTATGTCACTAGCCATACGACTATTAAATGTCTCAGGCTCCTATCCCCCTTACCCTACATCGCCCTAAAAAGCAATAACACAGGCAGTAAATACTGATTTTTTAAAAATACCTTCTGCAAACATTATTTTGCTTACATTACACCTGCCTCCATATCGACCACTTATAAATCATTCTTTGTGATCTGTATGTGATTTGAGCAAAAGAGCAATTGTACATTGTGCCAATTATGCGCTTACAAGTAGGCCAGCACATTCTGTTTCTGCTACGCTTTTTATTTACTAGGGTAGCTTTCTTCTACCCCTACCCCTGTTGTCTCTTACGATATGATTTTTAGGTAGCAGTGTTACTATTTTGTGGCTTCCATTGCGAGCCCTGGAAACACACAGGGCAACTGTGATGATGATCTAACAACTAAACTAAAGCATCGATTGTTGGGGGAGTTGAAGATGGATAAGGGGATGTTCTTCGATCTCTTCGCGACTGTCTGTTGGATGAGGACACTAAAATCGATATTGAATCGATCAAGTGATTTAGGTAGTTTGGAGTTACCCGTTGTACAAGTCGAACTGGATGCATGAGAGGCAGAGTGAAAGGTGTGTTTAATCAGTGAGCCACGGGAACCATCAGTATGCATACTCTTCTATATCTGTTGGGGCAGACTGAGCACCTATGGGTCTGCCCGGAGTGCAATGACGTCAATTTAGTAACCAATAACTAAACTAAAACTGAATTATGATTGACGTTAAAATACAAATTATATAGCAACTAGTATTTTAATTCCACAAAACTTAAGAGTCAAAATTCTATAAAATGGCGGTGAGCATTTAAATAATACAAAAATATGTGTTAAAATATACATGCAATAGTTACGTGTATTTTAACGGTGAGATAAATATGCAAAGAATACAGTCAAATATAAGTAATCTAGTATTACTTAATACTAAGATCATGCAGTGCTTGATACTAAGAGCATGCAGTACTTGATACTAAGAGCCTGCATATTCCCAGTGGTAACGTATGGGTGTGAAGCATGGACATTTAATAAAGCAGTGGAAAAACATATGTGCTTTTGAATATAAGTGTTACAGAAGAGTTTTTTGTATATCATGTTCAGAGAAAAGAACAAATAGATCTATCCAGAAAGAACTCAAAATCAAAGAAAACTGGCTGATGCTACAAATAAGAAAGAGAAAATTGAGGTATTTTGAATATATAAAAAGACATGAAGGGCTGGAGAAGACCATCATGGAAGGAAGCATAACGGCAAAGAGAAGAAGAGGAAGACAACGGAGAAGATGAATCCAGGGTGCAACTAATGGTTTGAACATGACGGCTGCAGAGGCCTATGAGAGAGAGAGAAATTCTGGAGGACTGTTGGGGTGGCAAAGTTCTGCTCATGACAAACTATTTAATGATGAAGATATACATTGCATACATTGTAATTTATACATACGAGTTATTGAAAAATACATATATAATTAATATTGTATAGTATTTTACTTGTACTTAATTGTCTTGTCTGTTGTTTAATTATTTAAAAAAAGGCGAACCAACTGCACAAACTAGACGATTATTGAATAGAAGAAAAAAACCAAGTGCAAACCAAACGACAAGAAAAATGTCTGCAATGTGTGTTCTATGTCTGACTCTGCATCCGGTAGAGTTGGGGACGACTAGTCTCTATTATTAAGGATAAACAGTAAACATTTGTAGCCTACTGATGACCCGTAGAAACGCAATCCAACACCACCTCCCAGTGGTATAAACCGGGAAACTTTGACCAGCAAGATTCATGGCTAACGAAGTTCTGGCTCGCATAGGGTAATGGGCTTTCTTATGTCATGTTTTTGGGCCCTATTT
Source organism: Arion vulgaris (assembly GCA_020796225.1). Taxonomy (NCBI): domain Eukaryota; kingdom Metazoa; phylum Mollusca; class Gastropoda; order Stylommatophora; family Arionidae; genus Arion; species Arion vulgaris. Next base: position 37,357,325 of record CM036766.1, read on the forward strand.
AGGAAGGCGTACCCGAACAAAAATATGCATAAACCAGATGTGCTGACACATGGGTCTATAAACGCCTAACTAGTACACTTAACTAAATGCTGCAAGGCTCGAATCACATAGAGAGGACAAAGAGCGGTTTAACAAGTGGTCAATGTAAAGTGAACGAAGAAGAAGAAGTCCAACAACTGGATATTACGCTTTCACCGTCGTTTTATGGTTTTGTGTGGTCTAGACAACCATAACAAAAACATAAGCTTTCCACTGTGCTTTACGTCATCAAAGACTAGATAACCACACATAGAACGTTAGCTTTTCCTGTGCTTTACGTCATCAGAGACTAGACAACAACTAGAACGTAAACTTCTCAATATGCTTTACGTCATCAGAGACTAGACAACCACAACTAGAATGTAAACTTCTCAATTACCATCATTAAAGACTAGACACAACTATGTCTTAAACTTATCCACGTCACGGCATCCTAGACTGGACAGTAACATGAACATCATTGATATACACAATACTTTGATTAATTAACCCCTTCGGTCTTCTGAACCGATATTTCGGCTCACAGTATTTTTTTTTTAAGATGACGCAAAGCCGGTATACTGAGTAATTTAGTAAACGTTGCAATATAAGTACGTTTGGATGCAAAAAAGAACTATGGAATGAAAAGGTTAATTATAAACATAAACCACAGTTTCTCTAAATTATAAAATATTTCTATCAAAATGTTCAAGCTGTTCACCAAGCAATGAATTGTAAAACTAAGTATGTTTAGTTTATGGACATCTATCTCACCAATATCGGCTGTAGCATATGTTTAAGCAGTTGTTATAATCAGAAACGCACCACTCAACTTCCTCGTGTGTAGACACTTCAAAACATCCGATGAAATCTGAATAGCATGTGAACATGCATCTGTCGAGATTAGTAGTCTGTGTATCATTTGGGTTTACTTCCACCGGATTAGAATAACACGGAGTGTATGCACACAGAGCAACCAGTAATGTTACAGTGGTTATCAGAAATGCGTTCATAGTTTTGAAGTTACCGGACGACTTTACCATGAACAAGCCAGTTTTTTTAAAGAGTGCCCTGTGAAACGGAAATAAATATGAAATTATTATAATAATTTTTATAAGCTTTTAAAAGTCTAAACAAAGCATGGAACTGCAAGTTATATAGTTTTAAAGTCAAATTATGAATTTTCAATTAAAATGTATCAATCCTAAAATACGCCAGCGAGAGTTGGAAAATGACTAAAGATATAGAAAACAAGTTGAATGGATTTTAAAATAGATGTCTGCAAAAAATAATGACCATAAAATGGAAGGAATTCAGGAAAAGTGTTGAAATTAGAGAAATGTCTGGTCAACCACTAGTAACAACTGTTATAAGAAGGAAAAAATGGAAGATATGTTGGACACACATTGAGAAGAAATGATAAAAGAAAATCAAAGCAGGCATTGAAGTGAGATGCAAAGGGTTCTTCTTCTTCTTCTAGCCAGGGCTGCGCGTTTTCACTCTTGGGCAGCCAATGCCAGTTTGCAGAATTTGCATGTGTTCTGTAATTGTGGAAGACTAGTGTAAAGGGTATTATGAACAGATGAGTATGGTGGGAGGAGTTCTTGTCTAGCTTTATGTAGTCCAGGACATTCAAGCAAGATATGCTGTACTGTCTCACATGAGTGACTGCACTTTCTACAGTGTGGTAGGTGTGTGGGGTTTATTCGGTGTAGGTGGTAATTCAGTCCAACATGTCCTGTTCTTAACTGAAAGATAGTGCTTTGATTTTTTCTTTGTAGCAGATTTATATTGTCCTTGGGGTTTGGTCTATTCATCTCTGCATACATGTCCCGACCAGTCGTCCCATAGCCCATCGGTTCAGCCAATCTTCTCTGGAGTTGTTTTTCAGAATCTGTTTTATACTTTGTATGCTAACAGGTTTGTCTATTTGTGGTTTTGATGATCCCTGTTTGGCCAGATGATCTGCCTTGTCATTTCCTGGGATATTTGTGTGCCCAGGAATCCACTGTAGAATGACATTAATATCAAAGGAGGAAATCAGATTGTGGATGACTAATGCCAATGACTGGATCTCGCTTGACTGATTCTGCTGTTCTTCTAAAGCTTGTAGTGTGGACTGTGAGTCAGTGAATACTATCATGTCTTAGACAATATTCTCTCCAAGTTCAAACTGCTGGTGGACTAGTTCTACAGCGGTCTTTATGGCTATAATCTCTGCCTCATAGTTGGAACATATATTACCACAAGGAGCACAGTAACTATAGGTAGTTCCATCTGGATATTTCAGGTATATGCTGAAGCCAGCGTAAGCAGTGGCTTTGAAAGCTGAACCATCAGTGTAGGCATGGATAGAGGAAGTTGGATAACTGTCTATTGTCTCCAGTGCGCAGGTTTTTAAGATCGGTGCAAGTGTTGCTTTGTTTATAGTTTTGTCAAGGAGGTATTTCTGGATTACTGGTTGTTTTATGTTTAGCCATGGTGGTGGGCCAGGGCATCTTGTGATCGGTTCTCTGTCAGTTAGGAGATGATAATGTTCTTCGAGATTTTTCCCAACTTCCAGCAATGATTTTTGCTGGATTCTTTGATTGGATTTCCACCTGTCAATAGTTTGTCTGTTGGGATGGTTTCTTTCTATTCTTTTATATCGCTCGACTGCTTCTATTAGTGCCCTTCGTCTCCTAATATCTAGTGGTTCGATGTTGGCGTCAATTTCACAAGCAGCAGTTGGGGTCGTGCTCATTCCCCCACATATAAACCTGAGGCTCTGATTCTGCACTCTGTCCAGGGATGTTGTGATGTGCTCACTTGCTATAGCTTGGAGAGGAAGGCAGTTGTCCATTGTAGATCTTACATAGCCAAGATATAATTGCCTAAGGGTGCTCTTGTCTGCACCTCAAGTGGTGCTAGCAAGTCTTTTAACCATGTTGAGTCTTTTAGATGCTTTTTCTTTTAAGTTGTTAATGTGTTCTGTCATCCTCAGTTGTTTGTCTAACTTGACTCCCAGGTAAGTCGGATTTTCCTCTTTTTTTTAGCAGTGCTCCATTCATTGTAAGCCGAAAGGTTCTTTGAGTTGTTTTGGGGCTGCGGGAGAATGTAGTATACACAGTTTTCTGTTCATTGACTTTAAGCTTCCATAGGTTGCAATATGCTGAGATTATGGCAAGGGTTCTATTAAGTTTAGCCTGAGTTAGTACAGGGTATTTCTCGCTTGTCCATATTACAAGGTCATCAGCAAAAGGGGCTTTCTGTGTGTTTAGAAGGGATGGGAGGTCATTGATGAAGATGAGGAAAAGGGTGCAGCTAAGGGCAGAGCCCTGTGGGAGGCCTTCCTCTAGTGTTCTCTTGGAGGACATTGTTCCACTAAAAGATGTTCCAATGGTCCTGTTTTGGAGAAAAGCTTGTATCCATTGTAACATCTTTCCATGGATCCCCATATTGAGCATCTTCATCAAGAGGCCCTTCCTCCAGACTATGTCATATGCGTTGCTGTAAATCGATGAAAACCTCGATTGTGTGCTTTTCATTCTGGAATCCATCAATTGTATTCTGCACAAGTCTGAAAAGTTGGTCTTCTGTTCTGCAGCCCCTTCTAAACCCTGCCTGGGTATTATCAAGTGACTGGGTTTTTTTCAAGCCACCAATAAAGTCGGTTATTAACCATTCTCTCCGCTAGCTTTCCTAAACATGAGGTCAATGAGATGGGCCTGTAACTTAGGGGTCGTCTACTGGTTTCCCTTTCTTGAGGATGGGAGTGATATTGGCTGTTCGCCAAGCAGCAGGTATTTCGGCCTCTCTCCAAGTTCTATTTATAGCGAACAGCAATATCAACCTAGCCTTCTTGCCCATATGGCATAACATTTCATTCTTAATCTTATCTGGGCCTGGGGCTTTTCGAGGTTTTAGTTTTTTCAGTGCTGTTTCCATCTCGCATAGACTCAAATCTTGTTCAAATGCACATACATTTGCTACTGGTGCATTTTTTTACTTTTAAAGATTTTCCATAAAGCTTTATCCAGCTGTTTTCTTCTTATGCTTCTGTTAACGCTAGCAAAGTGTTTGTTGAATATTTCAGCTTTCTTTTTGCATCTATGATGGTTTCATTGTTTCTTTTGATGTGTCTGGGATTTTCTTTCTTTCGAGTGCCTGTCAGTTTGTTTATCAGATCCCATGCCTTGTGGCCATCTTTAATTAGATCAAGTTTCTGACACGTGTCTTGCCACTTCATCTTCTTTGCTGCTTTAATTAGAAGGCGAACTTTAGCAGTCAAGCGATTATAGTTGGTTTTATTAACTCAATTAGGTTCTTTTTCAGCTTGTTTCCTTGCTTTTCTTCTATCCATCACTGCTTTTCCTAGATCTTTGTTCCAGTATGGCTTATATTTTCTGGTGTTTCCATTTGGAATGGCCTTTCTTGCAGCTTCCAGTATTTTACAACATATGTTAGCAAAGACAGTATCGATATTTCCAGTGAGGTCAATTTTGTCCATGCCTATGTTGGTCTGGTTCTCGAAGAGCGCCCAGTCTGCTTTTCTGAAATTCCCGAACTTTCTATTTCTATAGACTGAGCTTCTGAGTTGTTTGGTGGTAACAGAGATAAGTATGGGGGGATGGTCGCTCCTATATCATCCAAGACAGTGATAGTTGTTGCATCTATAATGTCAGCTGATACTATGGTAAGATCTGGTCTGCTATTCGTACCATGGGCTCTGTGTAGAAGTGTTGGTTTGGTTTCTGAGCTCTGCATTACCGTGAGGTTGGATGAGTTACACAGGTCTTCAATGTCTCTCCCCCTTTTGTTGTAATCTTTGTAACCTAGGGCTGGTGTGTGTGCATTAAAGTCTCCTGCAATAATTGTTCTGGTGTACATGGGTTCCTTGAACGGCTGGTCAGAGGTGCAGGTTGGTGGACAATAGATGTTATGTACAGTATATCTCACTCCATCAAACCACACTTGGATGGTCTGGGTGTCTATGTTGTTGTGTGGTCTGTTGTGGACTTCTGCCTGCACATCATTTCTTATCAGTGTCATGAGTCCTTGACATCTGTTGCACTCGCATTTGTATAGGGTGTAACCAGTGATGTTAACTCCTCTTTGAGGTAAGATGGTTTCTTGTATAAGGACAATGTGGACATTACTCTGTTGTATAGTTCTTTCGAGCTCCATCTTTTTATTCTGTAGTCCTGATATGTTTATCTGTAGTATATTAATGGATCCCTTTACGTATTTTTCACACGGAGCGAGGGGCTTCGAGGGAAATTATTGATTAGGCATTGCAGTGTAGTCTCACTGTTGGCGACTAAGGCAGCATCGTCAGCGAAAAGTATAACATGACCAATAACGGGGGTAATGAGCGGGCAATCATAATGACGGAGTGATGTGCTTTAGAAAAGCTGCAGGAGTGAAAATAAGAAACACAATTAGAAATGAAGAAATCAGAAGCCTGGACGTAAAACCAGTCATGCAACTCATAAAAGAACAACAGATTAAATTGTTTGGACACCTGACAAGAATGCCCTGGTATCGTCTACCACAGAGAAAAATATCTCATCAAGGTGAGTATCCTTTATATGACGTTGCTCTCTTTGCAACGTATCTGATATTCACTCTGTCTCTTGCCAGTTCACCCACTTCGTCGATGGTCATATTCATGGTTTCTTTAATATTTTGTAGCCATCTTCTTCTTGGTCTGCCTCTGCGTCCTGGGACTGTGCCCTCTAATATTGTTCTTTCCAGGTCATCGTGACGCTTGATGTGACCAAAGTATCTAATTTTTCTGTATAGTATGTTGTCTATCAGCCAATTCTCTTTAGCATTTAGTTCTTTCAGGACATATATATACTGAAAAAATATGATGAGTACAGTGCAAGAGAAAGACCACGCAAAAGCTAGAGCGACGGCATTAAGAACATCCTTAAGAAATGAATTGCCCGCCTGCCCAGCGTGTTCGTAGCGCGTTGGACTACGTGTGACAAGTCCTCTATGAGTGCGGGTTCAACTCCGCGGACTGTCAGAAAAGCCACAGGTTCCCCAGATTTACGGTGTTCGTTCCACCGAACCGAAGGGTACGATGTCCATGACACCGAGCCGAAGAGCTTTCAGCTCAAGTGCTTCTGGATCGAAAATAACAAACAAACAAAAAAAAAAAAAAATGAATAACAGTTTACAAAGTACCTTAGAACAAACCACACACAACCAACTATAAACTCATATTAGAGTTGGCTGTGCACAAACAAACAAACAGAAGATCACAACCCCCTCCTTTCTCCCCCTCACCCCCAACACTTCTATAAAGATGTAAATGGTGAAAGAGAAGAATATATAGATAGACAGATGTAAATAGGACACAATGTATCCGATGTTGTTTTTCCGGACAAACGAAGGTTGAGGACGTTACATATAACTTGACAACGTGTTGACATCACAAGAAGGGGGTGGTTCCCATAAGTGCATGTATGTCGAGCATCATATTCCTGTCCATGTATGTCGAGCATCATATTCCTGTCCATGTATGTTGGTTTGGTTTTTTTAATTGTAGGTTATGCTGACTTAGTAATATTAAGAACTAGCTAGGTGGTTAGTTAATATTTTTTAGTTAGTTTAGTGGGCACTTACTCGCAGTTAGCTAATGTGAGTAGTAGCTAGTTAGATGGTTGGTTTGCTAGTTAAGTGGGCATTTACTCGTAGTTAGCTAATGTGGATAAGTAGTTAGATGGTTGGTCCAACTAGTTAGGTGGATAGTTGGTTATGATTTGTTGTTGGTTCTTTTACTGGTTTGTTGATAGATTAGTTGATTGGTTCATTAGTGAGTTAGTTGATTCGTTGATTGGTTCAATCAGAGGCTAGGTGATTCGTTGATTGGTTAATTGAGAAATTAGCTGATTGGTTGATTGAGATTTTAATTAATTCGTTGATAGAGTATTTGGGGGACTATACGATTCGTTTATTGGTGGTTCATTGAGCCGTTAGTTGCTTAGTTAATTAGTGAACAGAGTCGAATACACATCACTCCAGAAAGATCGATACGTTCTCAGCCCTGAATATTTTGAAACCGGGTTTACTATCCCTTTTAGATCCCTGCTGGTTTAGCCAGACTGCAGTGATGAAGCTTGTTAACAAAATCCTTAATTGTAGGTGGAGTTAAGTCTTCGCCAGTTCTGGCTCGCTGATCTGACATTGACTTTTGTCGTTTAGTGACTGCATGGGGTTCCTATGACAAAGAGGTACTCTGTCCGACTCTCGCTTTAAATGTACCCATTCTGTTTCTCGTGTGATGTGATCAGATTATTTTACCAGTGATCCCTTCATCGCTGGGGGGAAAAAAACTGTCGTTACTGCCTGTAGTACCGCTTTTTAGGGCGGTGTAGAACAGGTGGGACGAGAATCTGAGAAATTTAATGGCCGCATGGCTAGTGCAGGCGCCGCGAAGCTGTTCAGATTATGATTTTTCATTTATGCCTACAACAGAAAAAAAATCCTTATCCTTACCGTGAATTGAACACGGGTCTCCTGCATGGGAGCCGCTCTCTAATCCATTCAGCCAGACGCTCCTACAAATTAAATTAAATGAGATTACTAACAGACAGTGCGTCTCAAATAACAATGTTACACCCGACACAGTGGACACAAAGCAAAATGCCTTCCACGCAAAAGGGATCCTCAGAGATAACAGAGGCGACGAAAAACACTTTATATAGCGCACACAAAAACTGGTTCTAGAAATCTCTTCTTATCCTGACGCTGTAAGACAAAACAGGATTAAAGAAAAGAAGACAAATTATATATTTCACGTAAAACAAGTAGAACAATGGCAAACTACTGAACGTAATAATGCCTAGAAAAATCACAAACAGTGTTAAAAGCTGGGGTTGATTCGCAAAGTCCTGTAAAGGATACGCAATTAACTTTTTTAAACCAGTAGATAATAACATACTGTGTATACTCACATATTTTGTAAATGCTCAAAGTTGAATAACTCACAAGAATAACTTTAGGCTTGTATTTTCTTCTCAAGCTTCTCATGAACTCACCGAGAATATTATTCACAAAACACGTCAAGTTGTGACCTGAGCAGACGATCTTATTTATATATATAGCCGACCATCTATCTCCTCTTATCTCCTTAAGCTGCCATTGTTACTAGGTCAAGATGGTTAATTGCATTTATATGCACTGAGTTTTGTAACGCCTGTGTTTGTTTTAACGAGAGGGTTTCCCACTTGGTCAAAAAGCAAGTATAATCATCGTCTTGTGTTTGGAAACATGCACGGGGAGGCACTGTTGATGGGTTGTTTTTTCTCTCCTTCAATTCTGTGACTTTATTCAAAGTAGATGAGTGCACTTGACTCATAGGAACTAACAGAAACATTACAATACATTTAATACAGATATTGGATTCCAAGAACTTATTTCATGTTTGTTGGCACACGCCTGATATAACCAATAAAGGTCTAGGTTAAGGCGTCTCAAAAGCTTAATCTATTTAACAAAAATTTAATACAGAGTTGACACAATAAACAACGCGCTTTACCTCATCTTCTTCCACTGCAACACAATATCGCTTCTCGGCCTCTTGACTAAGATCAAAGTGTAGTATCTGTATCGCTTGATATCTGTCACGTGCCCCATTATATGGGTTTACAAAGTTGTCAGCTTGTGTTACGGAACTGGTGCCCATTTGATCGAAGCCGAAGGTCGGAAAGCCTTCATTAAATGCCACATGGCTACCCTTGTACAAAACTAGGAGTGCCATCGATCGAAGGATTGATGGGGCTTGATAGTTTATAAACGTTTTCACGTTCCGCTTGTACGAGGTCCACCTGGTATGGCACATCTGGGACGGGCCCCTAAAAAAAAAAAAATGCAACACAATATCACTAGCACTAAAATCATTGTAACAAACAATAGTTGGCAACGCAACAAACAAAGTAAACATGTACAAAGCAATCATACTAAACACAATCCCACACACAAACAAAAATTCACACAAAACAAACCTCACACTGCTAGCAGAATTCAGATACCTCATCTGGCTATTCAGAAACAAAGCAAAACACGAACAACAACGATATAACGCAGGAATTTTCAAACGACCAGAAAGCAGCACACATAACACAACGAACAACTGACATACAAACACACTGAGTGAATGAGAAGAGAGAATTCGGGGAATTGTAACACCCCTAAAACTGAGAATGCAAAAGAAAGTATCACCAAATAAAAAGAATGAAAGAAAATCGTTTTACACTTCCATAATGTATTTCTATAAGATGTTGTAATTCATCCCATGACAAACTTGCATACATAGAAACATGTATATATATAAATATGTCATATCCCTTTATGATCAATAAAAAAATAAACAAAAGCTTTAGTAGCAGCGCTTCTCAGACTTTTGAATAAGATCAAAGTGCTAGTGTCCACTTCATCATGGTCAAGGCTTGGGAGCCTTCATAGTGTCAGTAAACAAAATCTCGTTCAAAACGACGATGATGCTTGGGGGTTTACCCGTTTAAAAACATAACTGGGTACCACAATCTGCAGCACTAAATTGTAACGGCCCAACATTGATACCAAAAATTAAATTTTGTACCAGCGGATCTCAAAATGTTTAGGTTTCGGAGACCGTTACAAACGTACTAGTTTTTGTGTTTTTATTCCGATCCAGAAGCACTTGAGCTTTTTCAGCTCTTCGGCTCGGTGCCATGGACATCGTAACCCTTCGGTTCGGTGCCACGAACACCGTAAATCTGGGGAATCTGTAGCTTTTTCTGCCATACCCGGGAATTGAACCCGCACACACAGAGGGATAGTCACCCGTAGTCCAACACGCTACGAACACGCTGGGCAGACGGGCCGTACTAGTTTACATAGAGCCCTAGCACTCACTCAATGCATACTTACACGCAGTGGCGGCTCGTTATTAAGGGCCATTGGGGCCGGTGAACCCACCAAAAATAAGGTGTAACGTGTATTTATTATTTTATACATTACAATATAATCTAACCGAAACCATGATTTTTCCGAAAATTTATGTCTGGCACCACCAACAAAATTCTGATAGCGACATCAGCAATCGTTGCACAAAACCTAACTAGGTACTGGGACAATTAACACCACTGTTGTCACGTAAAGAGATATCGCTAAAAACTAAAGCAAATCTCATAAGAACGATTTTCTGGCCGATACTATGTTACCAGTGTCAAACATGGCCAATAACAGCAGCTAATTAGCGGGAAATCATAACGACAGAGATGAGGTGTCTTAGAAGAGCTGCAGGTGTGACAATAAGAGACGAAATTTCTTCATTCTGAAATGAAGAAATCAGAAGAAGACTGGATGTGAACCAGTCATGCAATTCATAAAAGAACAACAGATTAAATGGTTTGGACACCTGACAAGAATGTCCGGATATCGCCTACCACAGAGAGCCACACAGAAAAAGTATAAGAGTACAAAGCAAGAGGAAGATCACACAAAAGATGGAGCGATGGTATCAAGAACAGCCTTACAGAAATGAATATCAGCTTCCAAAGTGCCTTAAAACAAGCACACACAAGATCACTACGTTTCACCCCAACACTTCTATAAAGTAAATGGTGGAAGAGAAGAACAAGCACACACAAGTTCACTACGTTTCACCCCAACACTTCTATAAAGAAGTAAATAGTGGAAGAGAAGAACAAGCACACACAAGATCACTACGTTTCACCCCCAACACTTCTATAAAGAAGTCAATGGTGGAAGAGAAGAACAAGCACACACAAGATCACTACGTTTCACCCCAACACTTCTATAAAGAAGTAAATGGTGGAAGAGAAGAACAAGCACACACAAGTTCACTACGTTTCCCCCCAACACTTCTATAAAGCAGTAAATGGTGGAAGAGAAGAACAAGCACACACAAGATCACTGCGTTTCACCCCCAACACTTCTATAAAGAAGTAAATGGTGGAAGAGAAGAACAAGCACACACAAGTTCACTACGTTTCCCCCCAACACTTCTATAAAGAAGTAAATGGTGGAAGAGAAGAACAAGCACACACAAGTTCACTACGTTTCCCCCCAACACTTCTATAAAGCAGTAAATGGTGGAAGAGAAGAACAAGCACACACAAGATCACTGCGTTTCACCCCCAACACTTCTATAAAAAGAAGTAAATGGTGGAAGAGAAGAACAAGCACACACAAGTTCACTACGTTTCCCCCCAACACTTCTATAAAGAAGTAAATGGTGGAAGAGAAGAACAAGCACACACAAGTTCACTACGTTTCCCCCCAACACTTCTATAAAGCAGTAAATGGTGGAAGAGAAGAACAAGCACACACAAGATCACTGCGTTTCCTCCCCAACACTTCTATAAAGAAGTAAATGGTGGAAGAGAAGAACAAGCACACACAAGTTCACTACGTTTCCCCTCAACACTTCTTGAAAGAAGTAAATGGTGGAAGAGAAGAAGAAGGAGAAGGAGCTGTGTTCTTCTACAGGTGTAGTGGGCATGTCCATAGATAACACAAATTGAGAACTGTTACATAAGAGTAATTAACAATACAAAATTGTCCCTAGCTAAATAAAACCGCAATGGTAAAATTATTCATATAATATACACCAGTGATGTCCAACGTTGTTATATTTGAGCTCAACTGACAAATGAATGTGGCGAAAGCGCGGGGCCGTGGTGCAATGCGGTAATAATACAAATTATAGTCAAATAATCTTCTTCTTTGCGTTCGTTCTTTACAACTAATTTTAATCACTCTTTGTGATATGTTTGATCTTTGTCAAGAACGTGTATACGTTGCACATTGGTTTGAAAGGCCCCTAAACATATAGACTTTTACACGTTTAGGATACGTGCATCCGATTTCATCCAAACCTCCATAGTCGCCTCTTACGACATGCATGGCAGGTTACATTGGTTCTGTTCTTTACACCCCAAATTTGGGCCCCGGTAACCACTCGGCGAGTAAAGTAATATTAATAATAATATTAATACAAAATAATAACATTAATACAAAATAATAACATTAATACAAAATAATAACATTAATACAAAATAATAATATTAATACAGAAGAAGAATAACATTAATACAAAATAATAACATTAATACAAAATAATAACATTAATACAAAATAATAATATTAATACAAAATAATAATATTAATACAAAATAATAATATTAATACAGAAGAAAATAACATTAATACAAAATAATAATATTAATACAAAATAATAACATTAATACAAAATAATAACATTAATACAAAATAATAATATTAATACAAAATAATAATATTAATACAGAAGAAGAATAACATTAATACAAAATACATGTAATAACATTAATACAAAATAATAACATTAATACAAAATAATAACATTAATACAAAATAATAACAACTGAAAATTTAATCTCAATAACAAATAACATTTTATTTTTAGATTGTAACTATGAAAACATGGACATTGAGCAAAGCGCAGTCACAAAAATAACTACATGTGAAATGCGTTGCCTGAGAAAAGTTACCAACAACACAAGAAAAGACAGAATCACCAACATCAGCATAAGAAGAAAGTTGGCACAAAACCGTGCTTGAATTACATAGATAAACAAAGAATGAAGTGGTTTGGCCACTTAATAAGAATGCATCCAAACTCCACAGTATACAGAGTCTTCTACAACAGAACATCGGAAAGAAGGCAAGAGGAAGACCACGGAAAAGATGGTTAGATGGCGTGGCAGCATCCTGTGAAAGAGCAAAGATAACAATCACACAAGCCACCAGAACAGCGCAAGACAAAAACAGAAAACCACGACACTGGGCAACAACCCGTAGCAGTGTGACGACAAAAGAAGAAGAAGAACTATGAAAAAACTGAATCTGTGTTATCCAGAAACACATTTTTTCCTTAACTTCTGATTCACATTTATAGTAATAGACACACAGTAATAGATAACAGAGGTGACAAAAGAGACTATTTATAAAGCGCACACAATGGCTCGTTCTATAAATCTCTTCTTATCCTGACGATGTGAGGCAAAACAGGACTGGAGAAAAGAAAGAAAAGAAAGTAATAGACACTACGAGTGATTAACAACAGCCAACTCTAGATAACTAGGCCAGACAACTGACAAGGGTTCCCTGACCTAGATCAGAAAAGGGGCCGGAAAATATAGATATTTGATAGAACACTGCAAGCTTTTTTTGCAATTTTACTCATTTCTGTAAGTCTGTGGTTATTTGTTGGTGAAAAATATTCATAATATTGATATTCCTTATTGTTAAACTTAACTTGTTGCATGCATAATATAACTTCGATTTAGCAATTTGTGTTGATTTTAAAATGAATTCGTCTATATACACCAATACTGGAATGCGAAGTCACGTGCTGTAGTTGGGGTCTGATTTCCCATAATTCTTACCTGAGTCCGAAGGCCCATACGTTTATAGTTGGCTCTGGATTGACACTACCTAGTTTCCAACGCGCATACTCAATCTTTCGTATTTTTCTTTGATCAGATGGTAGCATGATGAACTATCTCAACGTTATCATTACTCTTGGAAGAGAATGTAGAGATTGGGGCAACATGAAGGCTGATCTCGCAGTTAAGCAGCTGATAGAAGATAATGCAAGGGATGATGATGTTGTTGTATATACCGATGGGTCGGTTCAACGTGGTGAAAAATCCGGCTGGGGTTTCTTGGCTAATGCGCATGGTAGGGTTGTTGCAGAGCGAAGTGGGGCATACAGGACAACTACTTCTAGTATGAGGATGGAGGTTGAGACCGTTACTGCTGCCCTCCATTGGATTTCTGGGACTTCATTTACTGGGGCAGTTGTTGTATCTGACTCTCAGTCGATGCTTCACAAGATCCAGAAGGGCAGGTTTCGGTATGAGTGGATGTCGTCTATAGAAGTTTCTAACCTCCAGCGGCTTACGTGGATATACTGTCCTGGGCATGCGGATGTTTACGGTAATGAGAGAGCGGACATGCTTGCATCAACAGCATCGATTGTTGGGAGTTGAAGATGGATAAGGGGATATTCTTCGGTCTCTTCGAGACTCTCTGTTGGATGAGGACACTAAAATCGATGTTGAATCGATCAAGCGATTTAAGCAGTTTGGAGTTACCCGTTGTTCAAGTCGAACTGGATGCCTGAGAGGCAGAGTGAGAGGTGTGTTTAATCAGCGAGCCACAGGAACCATCAGTATGCATACTCTTCGATATCTGTTGGGGAGACTGAGCACCTATGGGTCTGCCCGGAGTGCAATGACGTCAGTTTAGTAACCAATAACCAATCTTTGATCAGAATGATCATCCTCTATAAATTAATTAGATAAGTGAAGATTTATTCCTTTTTTCAAACCAGTAAATCAGACTAAAGAACGCAAATATACAAACATACATACGATGATACGTAAGCAGAAAATAGAAACAAGAAACAAACACTCTTTCTAACATAGCTGACATAGACATGTACATTCGTTTAGTGCGTGAGAAACAGAGACAAGTTTTACAACTACGCAGTTATATTAATGACTGTCTGAAATCGGATGCACGTGTCCTAAATGTGTAGACGTCTATGCGTTTAGGGGCCTACCAAACCAATGTGCAACGTGTACACGTTCTTGGCAAAGATCAAACATATCACAAAGAGTGATTAAAATTGGTCGTAAAGAACGAACGCAAAGAAGACGATATTAATAACTTAATAAAGGATCTGCCTGGAGGAGTGAAAGCTGCTCTCTATGCAGACGATTTAGTACTATGGTGCGCAGACGAACACACTACATCCGCAACTAGTCAGGTGGTCTCTATGGCGTAGAGGTTAGTGTGCGCCTCTCGTGCCAAATGTACACGGTTCGCTTCCTTCTATAGCCATCTGGATATTTTTCCACCGAAGTGCAATGATGCTGGTCCTATCAACCAAGCAACTAGTTAGTTAGTTAGTCTTTCCTCTTGGGCCTGTGGGCGGCGCATAGGGCAGAGGTCATAGCTCTCCATGTCTCGCGGTTCGTTGCTATTTGTCTTTAATGTTTACTAGGCCCATCGTTGAGCCTTCTCTGGTGATGGTTCTACGCAGAGTCTCTCTTGGTCTTCCTCGTTTTCTTTTTCCCTCTGGTGTCCATATGAGGGATTGGTAAGGAGTCTTCTCTCATCCATTCTAAGTGTGTGGCCGATGTAGTTCCAGCGGCGCTTTCTTATAAAATTTGATACATTTTCTTGCTTGGTCTCTTGTCTTATTTGTGTATTGGGTCTGAAATCTGACGATTTGAGGTTCAGTATTCTTCTAAGACATTTATTCTCAAAGTTATCTAATTTTCTTTCTAGAGCTTTTGTTGCTTTCCAACTCTCGCATCCATAAGTTAATACTGGAATCACACAAGAGTTAAAGATCTTTAATTTTAAGTGCTTGCTGAGTGAATTGGACTTCCATATATTTGACAATTTGTTAAAAGCACTTGATGCCAATGCGATTCTGTGTGAAATTTCTGGCGCTGTATCCCCGTAGATGACATCATACTCCCTAGGTATGTAAAACTTTTGACTTTTTCAAGAGTGTAGTTTTTAGTTGAATATTTTCTGTACTGCTGGTAAGGTCAAGCAACTAGTACAGGGTGTTCAACTTAAAAGCAGCCCGTGAATGGAGCCAATCTGGCATATATGTATGGAAATGAGAAGGTTCAGTTATGACGTAGTATAGGTCAAGGTTGTGTGACAGTGTGTAATTGTAGTGCGGGAAGGAGCGATGAACAAATGTGACGTATGACAAGCTAGTCAGAACCGGTTTAAATAGTAAATAAACACAACTCAATGTGTACCTGGCAACATTCGAATTGTCAATGGGGCTGCAATTATTTTGAACACCATGTAGAATACAGCGAGCAGCAGACAAATTTATAGAATGAGGAAAGAAGTGGTATGTTACATCAACACAGACAAAACCTCAACAACACTGTTGTTCCTCTCTCCCAGGGACAAAGTAGCCAACATACACATAGGAATAACCCCGATTCAAAAAGAAATCTTCCCAGCTTATCTGGGGATTATATTTGATAAAAGACTCACTTGGAACAAACACATTGAAATACAGACGAAAAGGCCGGATGAAGACTTGAACTACTCAGAATGACAGGTACCAACTGGGGAGCAAATGAACTCCCACTAAAGAAAGTGTACAGTGGAACCAGTGACGGCGCGTGATTCTTTTTGTTGATGGGGCCAGATACACATTTTTAGAAAAAATCATGGTTTTGGGTTAGGGTATATTTTAAATTATTAAATAATAAATACATGTTAAAATTATTTTTGGTGGAGCCGGCCCCACTGGCCCTTAATGACGAGCCGAAACTGAGTGGAACAGTAAGACCCCAACTAGAGTTCGGCTCAACAGCATAGGCCACAACTTAGACCTACGGACATTGGACAGAGTACAAAACCAAGCATTTAGGATTATCACCGGAGCCATGAAATCTACACCTATATCAGAAACTACACTATTAAATAAAACAGAAATCGGATGTGCTAGCCTACTTGTAGGCGCATAAATAGCACAACGTACAATCGCGCTTAGGCTCAGATCACATACAAATCACAAAGAGTTGTTTATAAGAGGTCGATATAGAGCGTTCTAAGAAGAACTCGGACTAAGCGGCTAAGAAGCAAGTGCATAACCACTACACTATCGCGGATTTCTATCGATGTAATAAGCATGTAACATTGGAGACTACTCCAACATCGAGATTGCAGCTATTTGATCTGATTCTCTGTAAGGAAGTAAGTCTTGGACTATTGCCGGAGCTACGGACTTCGTGTCTTGAGCAATACTCTCGGCATATGGCGTGTCATTTCTACGGAGAGGGACCGCGTCATATGGGGTAAAACCCGGTGCAATGAAGGCAATCCTTCGGCTTTGGACCTTTTTTTAGATCTTGAAGGAAGTACGCCTTAACCGCCATTAATCATTAGTGTCCTGCAAGACTGTCCTACCAGTGCCACCGATGTCTCTGCGGACATGGTCAGCAGAGACCAACTAGACACTAGAAGGTATTAGTTTAAGATTAGTGTCAGACCGTTGCCAGTGTGTAGTGTCCAGTGTCGGTTATCGATAGATGAGAGGCGACTAGTCTTGTCATGACACTTTTTAAAGCTTTCTTTTTGTAAGATAAAGTATGGACCACAAGTCCATTGTATAGAAGCTCGTTTGGAATTGACAAGAGGACAAATGTGAAACTTCAGACTGACATCCACCTGTGTGGGGCCGGGCCGCAAGGAAGCAAAGCATAGTAACACTGCGACCTACAGTGCATGTCGTAAGAGGCGACTGAGGTAGGGGCCTAGGGAAGCTACCTAGTAAATAAAAAGCAGCACAGAAATCGGATGTACTGGCCTACTTGTAGGCGCATAACAAGCACAACGTACAATCGCTTTTAGGCTCAGATCACATACAAATCACCCAGAGTGGTTTACAGGTGGTCGATATGGAGCGTTTGAAGAAGAAGACTAACATTTATGTTGCTAAAATAATAATCAGTATAAAGCGTGTGGTATGTGTGTGCGGGTGTTTGTGTGCGTGCATCTGTGTGTGTGTGTGCGTTTATGTGTGTTTGTGTACGTGCGTGAGTGTGTTTGTGTGTGCGCGTGTGTGGGGTGTGTGTGTTTATTATAGCTTAACGGGTTATGATACCAAATGTTTAATTTCTATTTTTTTAATTTAAATAAGCTTGTTTCTTCCACTGCTAATTAATAGAAGAATATGTTCTTCATAGTTCATTATTCATATGTACGGTTCCAACTTTACTGCAACGGGTCACCCCATAATTGCTCCGTTCCTGTGCCAACGAAAATCACACAAAATGCTAGCAACTGTCTCCTGTGTCGTGAACTAATTCCAGAATGAAACAGCCGTACCGCCACAAAAGCAACCAGAACATTTTCTTTCTTCTTGTTATGCAATTGAATATAAGTTCAGTTCTTACGTTACTTTAAAGTAACACTTTAAAGTAGCACATGTGAAGTTATAATGTAGCTTGGTATCAGGTCTGAGTGGTTATAGGGACGCAATCAGATGTAACTCATGCTAGCAAAGGCGCATTGACTCAAGCCGTGATACTTCCCTTACCTTGAGCATTTATACACATGCCTAGAACATACGAGAGCTGTTTGACTTATTCCTAGTCTATATAAGTGTTTGTTGAGTCTGCAGTGTCCGGTGCGTAGTCGAAATATAATGACCTGGTCTGTTCGGCTTAGGTCTTTGAGGAAGCCTTTTTCATAATCATAGTAGAACTCGTGGGACGGATTATCGTAATGCCTGAGCGTTCGCCTATCAACTCGCACTCAAGAGGGTTGTAGGCTCTATCCTACCTTCAGCGTTCCACACGTGAGGAAAGGAATTGACCCTCCTACCTTCTGCACACTAGGGTCTAGAAATTGGAAGTGACAAGCAGTCATAGAAACCAATCAGTTGTGGTTTTATAGACAAATATTAAGATAGAAGCAATCTCGATGTTGTTTTATAGACAACTATTAAGATAGAAGCAATCTCGATGTTGTTTTATAGACAACTATTAAGATAGAAACAATCTCGATGTTGTTTTATAGACAACTATTAAGATAGAAACAATCTGATGTTGTTTATAGACAACTATTGATAGCCGATCGATGTCGCAGAAAAGGCAGAAATTCCATCTCACATTGGCATCGACTGATGTCTTGGCTAAGGAGGCAGTACCAAAAGCAAATTTACCTATCGCTCAAAATATCAGGAGGTCAAAACCCTCATACAGAGAAAATCTGCTGTAGACTGGAAGACAAACACTGGATATGATTATAGAAAATACTTCCTCAAAGACCTAAGTCGAACAGACCAGGTCATTACATTTCGACTACGCACCGGACACTGCAGACTCAACAAACACTTATATAGACTAGAAATAAGTCAAACAGCTCTCTGCCAGTGTCAGCAGGCGGAACAGACACTGGGGCATGTTCTGCAAGACTGCCCTCTCCTGTGTGAGCTGAGAAGCAACATGTGCCACACCCAGTTGACCTAAAGATTTTAAACCAAACTTTGGGGAAACCTGAGAGGCCCGAAGCTGACTGCCCAGTTTGTGGTATACAGTAAACTATGCGCATGACCAGAGATCGTTGAACAAGAAGAAGACGTCGTTTTATATACACAAATCGCCCATCTGCCCAACGTGTTCTAGCGCTTGGACGACGGGTGATAATAAGCCCTCTGTGAGTGCGGGTTCAATTCCGCGGGCTGGCAGAAAAGCCAAAAGGTTCTCTAGATTTACGGTGTTCATGGCACCGAAACGAAGGGTTACGATGTCCATGGCACCGAGCCGAAGAGCTGAAAGCTCAAGTGCTTCTGGATCGGAAAACAAAACAACAAAAAATCTCATGATAGAAAGTCAACAAGAAATGTGAAGTTCAAAGATCACCAACGCTGGTCGACATATATAAGAAAGATCGAGAGAAGGAGAGATCCACAAAATGGTAGCTACCAGTGGCGGCTCGTGATTATTTTTGTTGGTGGGGCCAGACATTTTTCCAGATAAATCATGGTTTTGGGTTGCTATATTTTAATTTATAAAATAATAAATACACGTTATACATTATTTTTGGTTGGGTCCGGCCCCACTGACCCTTAGTGACGAGCCGCCTCTGGTAGCTACTATATACCAACTTTTCCCACCACACTCTAAGAAACACTTGTTCACAGATTATTAAGTTATCCACTTTCACACACACACAGGAGACACAATATAGAAGACCTGGGATGGTTTGTCAAAATGGCTAACACAACAACAAGTGCATTTAGCTCAAGTGCTAGAACACTCAAACAAAACGTTTATTAAGGAAAGCAAATTATCTGTCAACGCTCCTCGGCGTGGCACTTGATAATGTTGTGTATACTTTTAATATAATAATATAACATAGCATAATACTGCTGAACACGACAAAAATATTTGAGAGAAAGCGAACAATCCTAAATCAAATGTTTCAAACTAAAAGATTGAATTAGATCGGGAACCGTGGAACCATAGCGGGTAGAGTGCATGCTTTATTGAAAAGTGATCTCGGTTCGAAATTGACATTTGAAGTCAAATTTTTTTAAACCGCAAATGATTCTCAGGTTGATCCCCTCAAGTCAGTACCCAAAAAACACTGGAAGGTAAAGTTGGTCGGCGTGATGACTATATCCACCAGCTCTTGATGTTTGTCAAAGAGAAATATAAGCGAAACAACATGTTACTTAATGGTATGGAATCAATATTATTGATTCTACTATCGATTTGTCTGTATTGTATGCAGAACTTGGTAATAAATAAAGATATAGAGAGAAGAACACATGTACACATGGCTTCTTCTTCTTCTTCTTACACTCCATATCGACCACTTGTCAACCACTCTGTGGGATTTCTATGTGATCTGAACATTAGAGCGATTGTACGTTGTACCAGTTATGCGCCTACAAGTAAGCCAGCCCATCCGATTTATGCGCTGTTATTTATTAACTAGGGTAGCATCTCTAGGTCCTACATCAGTCACCTCTTACGACATGCATTGTAAGTTGCAGTGGTACTATTCTTTGCTTTCAATGTGAGTCCCGACAACACACAGGCGGTGCACATGACTGAATTGCCAATCTTGAATTTTGCAATTAGGATATAACAGCAAAAACAAAACAAAAAAGGACGGGTGATATCACAAGTCTGTAAAAACCACTGGCCACTTTAAAAAAAAACCGTTGCAACGAAGTCAATTCTTCGTTTTTAGTTCATTAACCCTTAAAAGACTACGCCTTAGATATCAAAGACGTATACGCTCTACTAGGGCTGTCCAATGAGACGTCCGCGGGGCTGACACGCCTGTGTGCTACATGTCTGGCGATCTAATTTGCTCCGCCGTCTTGAACTCTAATCAGGATCTTGATTTGTTTTTAAAAAAACACTATTTCCGAATAACAGTAGGTTTTTTTTTTATTTTCGTAAGCACAATATTTTTTTGTAATTAAACTTTTAGTCACTATTAACTGTTTTGTGATGTTATTTTTATAAATGTTGCTAATATAACTTTACTCATATTTTTTTCGCTCACTATTAATTCAGACGTAGTCAATGCGCCTAATATGGCACCTCTGACTACTTTTCCTCCTGAAGAGAGGAAGCCTGAAGGAGGAAAGTCACCAGGGTGCGATGATATACCAGCGGAATTGATTCAAGCAGGTGTGTTCGGGTATATCATAAATTGTGCACAAAGATATGGAATAGCTCCTCCTGGTCAAAGGAATGGAAAAGATCAGTATTTATACCTATTCCAAAGAAGGAAACATGAAACTATGCACCAACTACAGAATTATTGCCCTTATAAGTCACGCCAGCAAAATCCTACTAAAAATCATAATGAAGAGGATGGAACAAAAATTAGAAGATGAAATACACGAAACACAAGCAGGTTTCAGAAGAGGTAGAGACACTAGAGATCATATTTGTAACATGAGACTCATTATCGAGAAATGCAGAGAATACAACATAGACTTGCATGCATGTTTCATAGACTATAGCAAGTCTTTCGACCATATACAACACCAACAAATGTGGAACATCATGAAAGACATGCACTTTCCAACACATAATACAACTCATAGAATCTCTATACCACGAACAACAGGCAACCATTAAAATAGAAGGTGAAATAGCTGAATGGTTCGAGATTCAAAAGGGGGACGACAGGGATGTATCTTGTCACCATACTTATTCAACATATATGCGGAGAACATCATGAGGAATGTAAAAGACAATGCCAACTATGTGAATTACGACCCTCTCACTATAGGCGGCAAATGCATACCAGAGCTTAGATACGCAGACGATACAGTATTATTATCCACCAGCAAAGAAGGTTTGGAAACCTAATCATGACGACCAAGAAACATAGTGAAGACCAACATCTGTATTTGAATACACAAAAACAAAAATCATGTCAACTGACAAAGTAAAAGGCTCACATAACATCCAAGTAAACAATGAAGAACTCCAATGTGTAGAGAGCTACGAATATCTGGGCTCAATAATTAACAATAACGGTGACTGCTCCAAAGAGATCTCAAGAAGATTGGCAATAGCAATCAAGAAGTTAAACACAATGAAGAACATGTGGCAAAGCACCAGTAAAATACTAAAATTAAAAATATTGAGAGCGTGCATTTGCCCAGTGACTACTTATTGTTGTGAATCATGGACTATTACACACAAATTAAGAACGAAAATCCAGTCCTTCGAAACTAAATGCTACAGAAAGATCCTACGAATACCATGGAACAGAAAATAGAAAGAACACTGATGTCCGGAAAGAACTAAACGTTAAAGAGAATTGGCTGACAAACAACATACTATACAGAAAAATTACATACTTTGGTCACATCAAGCGTCACGATGGCCTGGAAAGAACAATACTAGAGGGCAGGGTCCCAGGACACAGGGGCAGACCAAGAAGAAGATGGCTACAAGATATTAAAGAAACTATGAACATGACCATCGACGAAGTGGGTGAACTGGCAAGAGACAGAGTGAATTTCAGATGTGCTGCAAAGAGAGCAACGTCCTATAGAGGATACGCACCTTGATGACATTGATGATGACTACTTTTTGCGTGAAGGCTAGCTTTCTTTATCATCAGTGTATCTAACCATTCAAACAATCATTACCCCGTCTTCTGAGGTATTTGTTATTCCTAAGTAAAGGATCAGGAAATCTGCAGTCCAACTGTGTACCGTTTGCACAAGAAATGTTTTTGGGGTTAAAGTTGGCATCGAACCCTGGAACTAACAAGGCACGTGGTTACTAGTGAAGTGTGTTGTCCACTTCCATATCGGTGCCTCATTAGTATTACTATTAATGTTATTATCCGCTCGAATGGTTACCGGGGCCAAATTTGGGGTGTAAAGAATAGAGCCACTGTTACCTGCCATGCATGTCGTAAGAGGCGTTTAGGAGGTTTGGCTGAAATCGGATGCATGTGTCCGCTAGGAATGCTAACCCGAAACAAATGCTTACAAAAAACGGATGCAGCAGGCCGTAAGGCGTATAACATGGTGCAACGACCCCTCACAATGAGGAATGGGATAACGAATTCTACAGTCGCCAATCTGCCTCGGAGATTTAGCCAAGCAGTAAGAATGTCAGACCTACCATCACGAGGGTGGCCAAAACTTACTGCGGAAGAGGTCGGCACAAACGGGAAGCAGAAATCATAGGAATTATATCCTACAGAACTTCCCCAGTATGCAGACTTGAGAAGAAAGAGGTGGCTTACTTACACAAGCGTCCAAGACAAACTGTATGACGTGGCTGATAATCTGAGGCAGACGACTGACTATTAGAGAATCTGAAATCCCAATCTAGTGAGAACGCAGAAGACAAACTGTATGGTGTGGCTGATAATCTGAGGCAGACGGCTACCTCTATTAGAGAATTTGAAATCCCAATCTAGTGAGAACGCAGAAGACAAACTGTATGGTGTGGCTGATAATCTGAGGCAGAGCACCTATTTAAGAATTTGAAATCCCAATCTAGTGAGAACCAGAAGACAAACTGTATGGTGTGGCTGATAATCTGAGGCAGACGGCTACCTCTATTAGAGAATTTGAAATCCCAATCTAGTGAGAACGCAGAAGACAAACTGTATGGTGGGGCTGATAATCTGAGGCAGACGCTACCTTATTAGAGAATTTGAAATCCCAATCTAGTGAGAACGCAGAAGACAAACTGTATGGTGTGGCTGATAATCTGAGGCAGACGCTACCTTTATTAGAGAATTTGAAATCCCAATCTAGTGAGAACGCAGAAGACAAACTGTATGGTGTGGCTGATAATCTGAGGCAGACAGCTACCTTTATTAGAGAATCTGAAGTCCCAATCTAGTGAGAACGCAGAAGACAAACTGTATGGTGTGGCTGATAATCTGAGGCAGACAGCTACCTTTATTAGAGAATTTGAAATCCCAATCTAGTGAGAACGCAGAAGACAAACTGTATGGTGTGGCTGATAATCTGAGGCAGACGGCTACCTCTATTAGAGAATTTGAAATCCCAATCTAGTGAGAACGCAGAAGACAAACTGTATGGTGTGGCTGATAATCTGAGGCAGACGGCTACCTCTATTAGAGAATTTGAAATCCCAATCTAGTGAAAACGCAGAAGAAAAAGAAGATGTTATTATTCCACTTGCCACACGGCACCCGCGTCTGCACAGGGTCTAGTCTGGTGTGTCCCAATATATAAAAACGTTGGTCAGAACTGTGCTACACTATGTCAGCGTAGGTCATGTCAGGGTTAAATCTGGACCGTGGCCCCCGGCAACGTAAGACCGACTAGCTCAGACGGGAAATCTAAAATTATTGTTTAATGGAGGCTGGTTTTTGTATATGTTTGATACAATACTGTACGCTTTTTGTGCAATTCTACTCAATTATTTGCGTTCATTGTTATTTATTGAGAAGAAATGTTATTAATGTTGATATTCCTTAGTCTTTAAACTGAATTTGTAACATAATATAACCTGGATTTAACATGTTATGTTGTTTTTTTATAGTGATTTTATGTTTTTATAGTGATTTTAGTGTTTTATAGTGATTTTAGTTTTTTATAGTGATTTTAGTGTTTTTATAGTGATTTTAGTGTTTTATAGTGATTTTGGTTTTTATAGTTTTCATTATCTAAATTATGTCCTTGGACAACTCGTGTCTTTTTCTTGTAGCCCAATTGTGTTTGAATTTTGTGTAGTTATGCCCCTTGTAATATGGAACTGCAAGTTATATAGTATTCAAACTAAATTACGTATTTTCAATTCAAATGTTGTATCAATCCTAACATATGCCAGCAGAGTTGGAAAATGACTAAAGATATAGAAAGCAAGTTGAATGCATTTGAAAACAGATGTCTTCGAAAAATAATGAATATAAAATGGAACGAATTCAGGAGAAGTGATGAAATCAAAGACATGTCTGGTCAAACACTAGTGACAACTGTTATAAAAAAGAGAAGATGGAGATATGTCGGGCACACCTTGAGGAGAAATGATCAAGGAATATCAAAGCAGACATTGAAGTGGGATGCAAAGGGTTCAAGAAAGAGAGTCGACCTAAGGAGACCCTGAAGCGAACTTTGCTGAGAGAGGCAGGAAATATCGGTCTCAGTTCCATGGAGGAGATTGAGCGAGCTGCCCAGGATAGAGCGGTATGGAGAAATTACTTGCAGGCCCTATGTAACGTATAACGGTACGAGAGGAATTATTATTCTTATTATTATTATGCCCTTGACTAAACTCGTTTTATTTTCACGTCTTCTTCCTCAAACGTTTGATATCGACCACTTGTTAACCACTCTTTGTGAATTGTATGTGATACGAGAATTGAGCGAATGTACATTTCGTCAGTTTGTATATAGTGCCATACATCATTAATCCTCTCCGCTCCTCGTGGAGCATAGGGCCTCAACAGTTGTTCGCCACTCTTCTCGGTCTCTGGCTGTTCTTTTTATGTTCTCCCAGGTCAATTGAGCACTCTTCAGCTCCTCAGGGAAGACCTCGTCTCCAAGTCTGCTTAGGGCGTCCTCTTTTGCGTTTTCCCTGCGGGTTCCACTCGAGCACCTGTCTAGTGACACTCGACTGTGTCTTCCGCAAGTTATGGCCTATCCATCGCCATCTTCTCCTCTTGACCTGTGTCATCATAGGTTCCTGCCTTGTTCTTATCCACAGATCCGTGTTTGTAACTCTATCATACCATCTCAATCTGAGAATCCGCCGCAAACATCCGTTGACAAAGGTCTGGATCTTATTTGTATTTGCCCTAGTGACTCGCCAAGTTTCCGAGCCATACAGCAACACCGACTTCACATTTGAGCTGAAAATCCTGAGCTTTGTTTTCGTGGAGATGGCAGCGGACTTCCACACCATGCGCAGGATCGCAAAGGCCTGACGGGCCTTCCTAATCCTAGCATTAATGTCCTCATCTGTACCTCCTGATCTGCTGATCTTACTTCCAGGTAGACAAATTCATCCACATCTTCTATGTCCCTTCCCTCAATCAGTATTGGATCTTGCTGTATGTTGTTGCTACGCATTACTTTAGTCTTCTCTTGACTGATTTTAAGGCCGACTCGTTTTGCCGTTTGTGCCAGAGCATCCACTTTTCCTGCATGTCTTGTAGTCTATGCGAAAGCAAGGCAAGATCGTCCGCAAAATCCAGGTCTTCTAGCTTTGACATAAGTGTCCACTGTATGCCTTTTCCAGACCTGTCGTAGGCTGTGCGTGTGACCCAATCAAGTAGCACCAAGAAGAGGAGGGGGACAGCAGGCATCCCTGTCTAACACCAGTAGTGACCTGGAACTCCTCTGACAGTCTTCCATCATGAATAACCTGGCAGGCAAACCCCTCATACAGCTGCCTGATGATGTCGACAGTCTTTTCCGGCACCCCATAGTTTCTTAGGATCCCCCATATTGATTTCCTATCTATGCTGTCAAACGCCTTCTCAAAATCAACAAAGCACACGTAGAGCGGAGCCTGCCACTCCATTGTTTGTTCCACTATGATTCTTAAGGTGGCTATCTGGTCATTGCAAGATCTATCTTTCCGGAATCCCGCCTGTAGTGCCATATATAGTGCCATTATAAACTTTTGTAAATAACTTTTTAGTGGCTCTCTGTGGTAGGCGATATCAGGGCATTATTGTCAGGTGTCCAAACCATTTAATCTGTTGTTCTATTATGAATTGCATGGCTGGTTTCACACTCAGTCTTCTTCTGATTTCTTTATTTCTAATGTTGTCTCTCATTGTCACACATGCAGCTCTAAGTATTGGGATTAAAAAGATCACTATTTTCATTTTTGTGTATATATTTTAGTAGTTCACAGTTTTACGACATGTGAATTCTACAGAACCTATTCTATGTCTATGTTATTCTGCCAAGTTATTGTGTGTGATTGTACAATTTCGGTAGAACTCTATGATTCTCTTCTGTGCAAGGCCATCGGTATATTTTCTCAGTATGATGCAGGTCTTCGAAATGCCACCCCTTAAATGTTTTTTCCTGAAAACAACCTTTTGATTTTGCTGCATATGCCGCTTACGGTTCCGCCTGATGCGGTCGCCTCTCTGCATCACAGCAGCACGGCTTGCTTCTGTGTAACTAGCATTCTCTTATCTATACTTTATCCGACTGACTGCTTGATTGATTGATAGGACAATCATTATTGCACTTCGGTGAGTAACCATGTGTGCTCCAATCTCTTAATTACACATGAAGATCTCAGCTGCAGTGTACGAACTCCGTAGCACCAGCGAGGGTTCAGGTTGCAATTTTGAAGATGGTGAAGGCAATTTTGTAAGAATTTCATTTTTTAAACTTTTCTAATGAATTTTGCCCGGGCAGCTGTTTTCCAGCCAGCTCTTCTCGATTTTGACCAGGTTTCTTTTACATGCTCAAATTGAACACGGGACCTACATTTTATCGTCCATCTCCGATAGGACTAGGAACTTGATCTCACCTAAACTGAGATCAGGGATCTCTGGAAAAATATTCAAATGGCTCTACAAGGGAGCGAACCTGGTACTTTTGGCACGATAGACAAGCACCTAATCTCTCCGCTACAGGAGACTCCATCCAATATCCACTGTATTCTTATTGCCATCTCTATCTATCTATTCAGGGGATAGTGACTCTATTAACCCCGACGTTCTGAGTTCGAATCCCGCTGTTGAACAGTTTGGTTGCAAATTGTTTCGCGTGGATTTTACAAAAGACGATGGCACCACCCGTTCAGAAAGCAATGGCAAACTACTGAACGTAATAATGCCTAGACAAATCACAAACAGTGTTAAAAGCTCGGTTGATTCGCAAAGTCCTGTAAAGGATATGCAATTAACTTAACTTAATCCTGTTTGCCTTTCAGTGTCAGGTTCGAAAAGGAGACGCCTGGAGCGAGCCTCTCTATGTACCTTGTCTTTCTTTCTCTTCTTCAATCCTGATTTGCCTCACATCTTCAGGGTAAGAAGAGTTTTCTAGCACGGACTTTTGTCTGTGTTTCATAAATCGCGTCTTTCGTCGCCTCTGTTATCTCTGACATCCACCTTTTCTCTTTTGTCTGACAAACAACTTGTTGCTAACGGTTGGTGAAACTTTCATGGTTTCAAAGCGTACACATTTGTTTCTTAAAAATTCGGATGCATGAATATAGGTATGGGAATTTGAGATGACAGGAATAATTGGGTGGGGGTGAGTGGGTTGAGACCTCTTCTCTCAGTCGTCCTTCCTTTTCTATTGGTTGATTCAGGCTGTGAAGTGGGTGGGATTACTGCGAGTTGAAAAGAATCCTGGAAGGGTAACGAATACACCTGACAGCAGGTAGAAATGTTGGATCGGTTCTGAAAGGGAAACGTTTAACGGGCTTTGCAATAGAAATGGCTGAAGGCGCGGTCCGTCAACCGTGGGATGGTACGTTACTTCTCATCTCCAACGGTAACCGTTAGCGTAGATGTGACACACACAAACGGGTTTGGGAAGGGACCAATGCTGAAAGGTCCCGTTCTCTTTTCATTTCTGTTGTTGTGTATTTTGTATGTGTGTGTGTGTATGTTTTCATCTGTGCGCGTATGTTTGTATGTGAACAGTGTTTAATCAGAGAACCGTTTTTTTTCCACGGCACAGCTGCGGTTTTTTACAGAAACGGTGAATAATTTTTAACGTATTTGGTCACACGTCTGGCAACATACTAGAACTTATAAGAGACATCGCACAGAATATGCAAACACATGTGAACAAAAATATTCAATCGGCAATCACAAACAGTGTGTTATTGTTTTTTTTGACTGATACCAACTACACATTATGGTGTCTATTTAATGGATACTGATTCACGGTGTCATTCAAATAACATCAAGGTTTAGTTGGATGTACCTGTGCCTCATGTGATTACAACTCTATTCTACAACAGAAAGTCAACAACGGTCTGTTTATAATTCTACCTTGTTTGTTATATAGAGGATTAAAACCTCTTTAAGCCGAGATACGCCACTTTCAACCTAAGGTGAACCTTTTATTGGTTACATCAGAGCGAGTAGGCCAACAAACATACTGTTACACGGTTATTATATCCGTTATAATGTTAATCTTATCGAAGTTTTATTAAACTTCGTACTGGTATACGTTACATATGGCCCGCAAGCAATCTATCCATACCGCTCTATCCCAGTCAACTTGTTTAGTCTCCTCTATAGAATTGAGTCCTATCAGTGGTGGCTCGTCATTAAGGGCCGGTGGGGCCCGAGCCCCACAAAAAATAATGTGTAACGTGTATAAATTAAAATATAACCTAACCCAATACCATGATTTTCCACACAAAAATATGTCTAGCCCCACCAACAAAACTTAGCACGAGCCGCCACTGAGTCCTATATTTCTCACTTAAAGTTCGTTTCAATGTTTCCGATTGATACAATTATTATTTGAATTCAAAATTCATAATTTAGTTTTAAAACTAAATGACTTGGAGTTTCATATTTAGTTTAGACTTTTAAAGCTGATGTTACTTTGATAATTCGTAACATAACTTATTTTTATTTCCCGTACAATCAAAATTGCTATCTATAAAAGTGAACTGTTTTGTTTTTATTATCATTTTGGTATATAAACTACAATATCGTCTATATAACTACAATATCGTCTATATAAACTAGAACATCGTCTATATAACAGAACATCGTCTATATAAATTAGAATATCGTCTATATAAACTAGAATATCGTCTATATAAACTAGAATATCGTCTATATAAATTAGAGTATCGTTTATATAAACTACAATATCGTCTATATAAATTAGAATATCGTCTATATAAATTAGAATATCGTCTATATAAACTAGAACATCGTCTATATAAATTAGAGTATCGTCTATATAAACTAGAATATCGTCTATATAAATTAGAGTATCGTCTATATAAACTAGAATATCGTCTATATAAACTAGAATATCGTCTATATAAACTAGAATATCGTCTTATAATGATATCGTCTATATAAACTAGAATATCGTCTATATAAACTAGAATATCGTCTAAAAAGAATATCGACTATGAATAGAATAGTCATATAAACAGAATATCGTCTATATAAACTAGAATATCGTCTATAAAAGATATCGTCTATATAAGCTATAAAATCGTTTTTATACACTAGCATATATTTTATATAAACTAGAATATATTTTATATAAACTAGGATATCGTCTGTATAAACTAAAGGGATTGCTAAACAAATTAGAATGTTGTGCTAACACAAGCTTAAAAATATTTCAGTTGACATAAGAAATCTGGACTTAATATATAACATTGTGATTTGACCAATTTTTTCGCGATGCCAAAGTCATTCCTAATCTCCAGACGACGGAAACTACAATCAAGATGCCTGCAACCACCAGAGAAACCTTCAAAGAGTCTGAAAAAGTGCTTACTATCTCAACAAATTATCCTCCATTGTGATTCATCTTATCATGTGATCCGTGTTTAGCGAACGATATCAGTGAGTTGGACAGTAACCGTTATAGACGTGAAACAGGAAAGAGTGTGTTCTTGTTTGGCAAAAATGGAGATAATCATTTGGACATTTGCAGACCAAATAAACTCCAATGTTTTCATGGAAAATCTTGGCAAGACCTTTCTACAGAATATAAGAGAGACGCCGTATCGCCTTTTCAATTTCCTGAGTGTAACTCTCCAATAACATACTCAAAGAATTCAAGCAAAGACAATGATATTATTAGATATCGTAATTGTTTCACCAGTTTTAAAGAACACGTGAAAAGAGTAGATAAAGTACCAACAGATAGCAACAATAATAGTGAAATGTGCAAACTTATGACGGCAATGCCAATAATAGTGAAATGTGCAAATGGGATGGCGGCAATGCAAATAATAGTGAAATTGCAAATGGGATGACGGCAATGCCAATAATAGTGAAATGTGTAACAAATCTGAAGGCAGCAATGTCAATAAATCGACAGCTAATGAAGAAGAACAAAATGAATCTCCATTTAAACAGGAATTAAAACCTACAAAACTTAATGATGTATTTAACACATGTGTCTCGTCAACTCAAAAGCATTCTATACATACAAAAAGCAGCAAATATTTGGAAGAATTCTCACTTTCTCCAACAAGAGCAGGGATACAATGCTCAGATGTAAAGGAGGACCAGATTCTTATAGGGCCCACACTAGAAACTACACACAAAAACGCTGTATTAAACTCTCGCCGTTATCCTCTGATTTCTACACAAAAACATGCAGGGACTTCTGAAAAACAGGCACGTACTCAATTGTTACTGAGAGAAAACTCACATTTGTATTCTCCGGTTTTTGCATTGAACAGTACTGATTCTCGTAAACCAATCCTCTGTGATTCTTCGAAACAGACCCTCGACAGAACATTGTTTCAGGCACATTCTGAGACAGATCCGGGACTGGCTATTTCACAGATGTCAATCACGAGTAACGTGTACTCGGAGTTCTCTAATAAATATAATTATAATCGATTTAACAGTTCGATGCCTTCTCGTTTATCACATTCTTCGTGGATGGAAACAGGTAGCGATTCGCTGCAACAGGTTGATACGCAGGTAAAATGCTTGAATGATCTCAAAGATAGAGGTGTTTGGCGATATGAAGAGATTGAGAGGTCAGCAATAGACAAGCTCAGAAAGAAACAAGAAAGAGGTGAGATTTTTATTATTCTGAATTATTGATTTATCGTGGTTTAAGAAATACAATTTAGATGTTTATTGAACTAGTGAGAGTTGGCAATTGTGTGGGGTAAATGTGCGAGTTAGTGTGGAGGTGAATGGGAGAGTGATGGGACGAATGAGTGAGTGATGAAACGAATGAGTGAGTGAGGGGTGGGTAAGTGAGTGAGGGAGCGAGTGATAGAGTGAGGGAATTAGCGAGTGAGTGAGAAGGTGAGTGAGTGAATGAGGGGAGGGTAAGTGAGTGCGTGAGTGAACCAGTGAGTGAGTGTGGAGGGGTGAGTGAGGGGTGGCTAAGTGAGTGAGTGAATGAGTTATGGTATGTTATGTTATGCGATCGACGTCATGGCACATTGGGCATTCCCATTCGTGCTCTGTCCTCCGTTGCAGCAGCCATCCCAAAGCCCATTTGCTCACAGTACCCATGAGAAGTTGAATACTATATCTTCTCTCTACCACGAAGACGACACTGTCTGGCATGTCCACACTTAGCGCCTAATTCTCGAATTCGTTCCAGTGTCTGAGACCCGCCCATGTCACACAATTGAGAGCGTACCGCATTGATGATATTGGCTCTGTCCATACTTCTGCCCGCTTGAGTCGGGGCATTGTTTGCAAGTGAACGAGTGAGGGAATGTGTGAGCCAGTGAGTCAGCGAGCGAGTGTGGGGGTAAGTGAGTGAGGTAGATAAGTGAGCGAATAAGTTTTCTTATTGATTCCTGAAAAATGTAAAAGAAATATAAAATGAATTGATGCCTGTGACTGAATATGAAGGAAAAGTAATACGTGAGTAAAGTACTGCACCAGTGAGTGAGCTTATTCTATCTACATACTCCGACTATCTACTAGGACACTTTACTCCGACACTCTACTAAGACTCTCTATCGCCCGAGTGGTTATCGGGGCCCAAATTGGGGTGTAAAGAATAGAACCACTGTTACCTGGTACTTTTGGCACGAGAGACGAGCACCTGATCTCTCCGCCACAGGAGACTCCATCCAATATCCTCTGTATTCTTCTTGCCATCTCTATCTATATATTTATCTATTCAGGGGATAGTGACTCGGTCTATTAACCCCAACGTCCTGCCACACATGTCGTAAGAGGCGACTAAGGAGGTTGGACGTGGGGCTGGCTACCCCACACCGTAAAAAAACACTAGGTGGCTACAGCACGGAGAGCGAACCGAGTAAACGCTGGCTGAAACCGGACACATCGCCAAAGGATAAGCACCAGAGCTCCAACTGGCGCTGAAGATGTAACGTAAAACATACCAATGCTAAGGAAGCACGAATCAGATTTCCACATGAATAGAATTTATAGGGAGATCTGGTACATCAGTCTGGGCGGTGATCGCGCGAGCGAATGAGAACTCTCTATTCTGACACCCTACTGCGATACTCTATTATGACTTTCTACTGCGATACTCTATTATGTCTCCCTACTGCGATACTCAATTATGACTTTCTACTGCGATGCTCAATTATGACTTTCTACTGCGATACTCTATTCTGACACCCTACTGCGATACTCAATTATGACTTTCTACTGCGATACTCATTGACTTACTGCGATACTCTATTCTGACCTACTGCGATACTCAATTATGACTTTCTACTGCGATACTCTATTCTGACACCCTACTGCGATACTCAATTATGTCTTTCTACTGCGATACTCAATTATGTCTTTCTACTGCGATACTCAATTATGTCTTTCTATCGATACTCAATTATGACTTTCTACTGCGATACTCTATTATGTCTCCCTACACAAATTTTAAAAAGGCACAACTAGCCTATGCCACTGCGAGCAGGCGGACATGACGGCAGAGCACTTACTGCAAGACTGCCCAATGCTATCAGAAATTAAACCTGGCTGGAAAATATGGAATTAAATAAGAAGCTGTACGAAAGGACGGAGTCCTTAATAACAACAGCAGAATTCATGTGGAAGTCTGGTACATCAGTCTAAGCGGTGATCGAGAGAGAGAGAGAGAGTGCCTCCCTACTGCGATACTCTATTATGACCCCTTTTCTACTTCCCTGGTGGCGTCTGTGGCCTAGGGGATAGTGACTCGGTCTATTAACTTCTACGTTCTGAGTTCGAATCACGCTGCGGACAGTTTGGTTGCAAATTGTTTCGCGTGGATTTTTCAAAAAAAGGACGATGGCACCACCAGTTAAGAAAACAATGGCAAACTGCTGAACGTGAAACTACTGCCTAGAAAAATCACAAACAGCGTTAAAAAGCTGGGGTTGATTCGCAAAATCCCGTAAAGGATATGCAATTAACTTTTTTTTTTCAACTTTTCTAATTCCCTACTCCGACTCTCTACTACGATCCCCTACTTAAAATTTTTTTTTTTCCGATCCAGAAGCACTTGAGCTTTTCAGCTCTTCGGCTCGGTGCTATGGACATCGTAACCCTTCGGTTCGGTGCCACGAACACCGTAAATCTGGGGAATATATGGCTTTTTCTGCCATCCCGCGGAATTGAACCCGCACACACAGAGGGATAATCACCCGTAGTCCAACGCGCTACGAACACGCTGGGCAGACGGGCCTCTACTTTAAATACATACTCCATCTCTGTATTAATACTATGACGCTCTTCTACGACTTGCTAGTATGACACTGCTATGACGTAATAGTATGACTGCTATGACTCTCTGCTGTGACTCTCTACTATGACGTAATAGTATGACACTCTGCTATGACTCTCTACTATGACGTAATAGTATGACACTCTGCTATTAGTCTCTACTATGACGTAATAGTATGACACTCTGCTATGAGTCTCTGCTATGACGTAATAGTATGACACTCTGCTATGACTTTCTGCTATGACGTAATAGTATGACACTCTGCTATGAGTCTCTACTATGACGTAATAGTATGACACTCTGCTATAACTCTCTACTATGACGTAATAGTATGACACTCTGCTATGAGTCTCTACTATGATTCTCTACTCAAACTCCTTACTAGAACTCTACTGTGCATCCTGACAAAGACTCATTCGTTGATATCCACCTTGTGTCTGTATATGAGTGTCTATGAGCTTTCTGCAAGCGCTATTATGCCTGTAGCCTTAGGAAGCATCACCAATCGAGACAACATTTAAACAATTTGATGAAGGTAATCCAACAATTAACCCCCTTCCCCCGCCCTCCAACGTATACAAAAGTCCCCAACAAAAAATTCTCAAACCCACATAATAAAAATCCCCAAACCCACATAATAAAAATCCCCAAACCCACATAAAAAAAAAACCAACACGCACATTTAAAAAAAAAAAAAAACCCACATATTGGTTTGATTCATAAATAATATTACATTGAACAAATACAAATAAATAAAAATAGAACGGAAATATGTGTAATACCGCACCTCTCTATCCTGCTTTGTAAGTCGACGTACAGATCAAATATGGAGGAGAAAAAAAAAAACTCTAGTCATTGATATTTAAAGATTGATCTTGGAAAGTGCCGCTTTCCCTGTGTCTCATACTCTGTGTTTCCAGTCTATGAAAGCTAGCTACTTTTAAACCATAGATTCCCAAACTTGTTCGACCCACTGCCCACTTTGCACGACAAAAACTTTGTAACGCCCCCCCTCCCCATTATAACAATTTGCCACAGCCCCCTCCACATATATATAAATACACATACGATCATCATATCAGACTCGATGAATATGCTTCAACTGATTGAATCTGGAAGTATGCGTGTGGAATGGGTGGACATCATTCAGAGATCACATCTCAAGAAAATGACTTGGCTGTACACGCCTGGACATGCTGGAGTGCGGGGTAACGAGCGTGCTGACTCTCTTGCAAACAGTGCCCCGACTCAAGTGGGCAGAAGCATGGACAAAGCCGATATCATCAATGCGGTACGCTCTCAATTGTGTGACATGGGCGGGTCTCAGACACTGGAACGAGTTCGAAAATTAGGCGTTAAGTTTGGACATGCCAGACAGTGTCGTCTTCGTGGTAGAGAGAGAAGATATGGTAATCAACTTCTCATGGGTACAGTGAGCAAATGGACTTTGGGATGGCTGCTGCAACGGAGGACAGTGCACGAATGGGAATGCCCAATGTGCCATGACGTCGATCGCATAACATAACATAACATAATATATATAAATACATGCTCTATTTTCACTTTGACATAGAAAATTGATATATATTTGTGTCATACATGGTCAATTTTCAAATGATTAAATACAGGAGATAGACAATTGATGACAAAATGGATCGTGTAAGATAAGATGGGCATAAGATGAATTAAAATGCAGAATTCAAATTTTAATGATTATTCAATCGCAAAATCACGAGAAAAAACACTCTCCCAAATGGTTCTGAACCCACTATCCCCCTGGAAGGCTTCAGCGCCCACTGGGGGGCGTACAGCCCACTTTGGGAACCCATGCTCTAAACCAAACCACAGTTAAATAGATCAACAGACTCCTGACATGTGACAGTCTATTAAATGGGCAATAACTGACTGAATTATTTCTGATCGTTCGATTTTGTTTACTTTTCTTGAAACATTCATTCATTCAGAGTGATTTAAACCACGAATATTTGTTTGCCTTATTTGCTAGTTCTGGTATTTTGTTTTGTGGGGAGACGAATTGACTTTTTGTGGAGAGACGGATTGAATATTTGTGGGGAGACGGATTGACTTTTTGTGGGGAGATGGAT
Source organism: Arion vulgaris (assembly GCA_020796225.1). Taxonomy (NCBI): domain Eukaryota; kingdom Metazoa; phylum Mollusca; class Gastropoda; order Stylommatophora; family Arionidae; genus Arion; species Arion vulgaris. The sequence goes on from CM036766.1 coordinate 37,393,868, forward strand.
TGACTTTTTGTGAAGAGACGGATTGACTTTTTGGGAGACGGATTACTTTTTGTGGGAGACGGATTGACTTTTGTGAAGAGATGGATTAACTTTTGTGGGTAGACGGATTAACTTTTTGTGGGAGACGGATTGACTTTTTATGGGGAGACGTAAAATGGATTACTTTGTGGTAGACGGTTAACTTTGGAAGAACGGATTAACTTTTTGTGGAGAGGATTGACTTTTGTGGAGACGGATTAACTTTTGTGGAAGAAACGGATTAACTTTTTGTGGGAGACGGATTGACTTTTTGTGGGAGATGGATTAACTTTTTGTGGGTAGACGGATTAACTTTTTGTGGAGAGAAGGATTGACTTTTGTGGGGAGACGGATTAACTTTTTGTGAAGAAACGGATTAACTTTTTGTGGGAGACGGATTTGAGCTTTTTTGTGGTAGACGGATTGACTTTTGTGAAGAGATGGATTAACTTTTTGTGGGTAGACTGGATTAACTTTTTGTGGGGAGACGGATTGACTTTTTGTGGGGAGACGGATTAACTTTTTGTGGGGAGATGGATTGACTTTTTGTGGGGAGAAGCCAACTTAAGTATGCAAAGTACCCGTGTGGTGCCGGGGCACGCAAGGAAAGCAAAGGAATAGTACCACTGCGGCCTACAAGGCATGTTGTAAGAGGCGATTGATGTAGAAGCTAGGGAAGCTAACCTAGTAAATAAAAAGGATCGCAGAAATTGGATGTGGTGGCCTACGTGTTGGCGCTTAACTGGCACAAAGTAGTATCGCTCTTAGGCTCAGATCACATACAAATTACACAGAGTGGTTAACAAGTAGCGTTCGAAGAAGAAGTATGCAAAGTACTAGAAAGCAATGGAAAACTACTGAGAGTATAAGTGGTGCTTAGAAGAACGACGAATGGTTAATGGCTAAGTCCTGTAAAGGATATGCCATGTTTTTCATACATTCAGTAAGCGAACGTATAACAACTGTTATAAGAAAGAGAAGATCTAGATATGTTGGACATACTCTGAGTACTGTACCAGGCTGTTTTCCAGTGTCGTGGTTTTCTATGTTTGTTACCAGGCTGTTTTCCAGTGTTGTGGTTTACTATTTTTGTTACTAGGCTGTTTTCCAGTGTCGTGGTTTTCTATTTTTTTTACCAGGCTGTTTCCCAGTGTTGTGGTTTTCTATTTTTGTTACCAGGCTGTTTCCCAGTGTTGTGGTTTTCTATTTTTGTTACCAGGCTGTTTCCCAGTGTTGTGGTTTTCTATTTTTGTTACCAGGCTGTTTGCCAGTGTTGTGGTTTTCTATTTTTGTTACCAGGCTGTTTCCCAGTGTTGTGGTTTTCTATTTTTGTTACCAGGCTGTTTCCAGTGTGTGGTTTTCTATTTTGTTACCAGGCTGTTTTCCAGTGTTGTGGTTTTCTATTTTTGTTACCATGCTGTTTTCCAGTGTGTGGTTTCATTTTCCAGGTTTTTCCAGTGTCTGGTTTTCTATTTTGTTACCAGGCTGTTTCCAGTGTCGTGGTTTCTATTTTTTTACCAGGCTGTTTCCCAGTGTTGTGGTTTCTATTTTTGTTACCAGGCTGTTTCTCAGTGTCGTGGTTTTCTATTTTTGTTACCAGGCTGTTTCTCAGTGTCGTGGTTTTCTATTTTTGTTACCAGGCTGTTTCTCAGTGTCGTGGTTTTCTATTTTTGTTACCAGGCTGTTTTCCAGTGTCGTGTTTTCTTTTTTACCAGGCTGTTTTATGTTGTTACCAGTGTTTCCAGTGTTTCTCCCGTGTCGTGGTTTTCTATTTTGTTACCAGGCTGTTTCCAGTGTTGTGTTTTCTATTTGTTACCATGCTGTTTTCAGTGTTGTGATGTACTATTTCTTTACCAGGGTGTTTCCCAGTGTCGTGGTTATATATGTTTGTTACCTAGCTGTTTCCCAGTGTCAGTGGTTTATATATGTTTGTTACCTAGCTGTTTCCCAGTGTCGTGTTTTATGTTGTTCTATTTGTGTCTGGTTATATTGTTTCTAGCTGTTTCCCAGTGTCGTGGTTTTCTATTTTGTTTTGCTCTGATCTAATGGCTTGGTGATTGTTATTTGTTCTTTGTGACAGGATTCTGCTATGCCATCTATTTATCTTTTTCGTGGTCTTCCTCTCACATTCTTTCCTGATATTTGGTTATGTTTCCTATCATCATCATCATCAGGTGCCGTGCCATCTGGCGTAGGCGATCATGTATCTCAACAAATCTCTGTCTCTGGTGTTTGCTGTCATCTCAGATGTTGACGCTCATCCGTGCCCTGACGTCAGGCTATCCAACATTTTCTCTCTCTCTGTCTTCCTTTGTCTCGTCTCCCCTAAATTTTACCAGTTGTTACAATGTGTTCTAAACCTCCCTTTCTCAGCACAGGCCCTATGTTTTCTTTCTATATTGTGTCCAATAAAACTAATTGATATTTTAATGATAGTTTATAAATGTCTACGAAAATTATTAAAAGTAAAATGGAGTGATTTCGTTTCTAACAACACAGTGAGAGATAGAACACACCAACAACCCATATCAAATATTATAAGGAAACGAAGGTGGAAATATTTAGGTCATGTGCTTAGATCAGACGAAAAGAGACTAAATCGACAAGTCCTTATGTGGTCACCAGTTGGGAAAAGAAAACGTGGAAGACCAAAGACCACTCTTCGAAGAACCATCCAACAAGAAAGTAAACTATTGGGATGTAAAACCATACAAGATCTGCAACTGCTAGCAAAGAACCGTATCACATGGAGATCTAAAACCTCTGCCCTATGTGCCCCTTTGGCACGAAAGGAACAAACTAACTAACTAACTAATGATAGTTTAATGTCTATTATCATTTGAGATATCTGTAACTTTGAGGTTTGGTGCTGGTCTCACTCTTCAAGAGTACTCGATTCACATCCAATGTACAACAAACGAAATATTATCTAATTATTCCTGATTTCGGTGTAGGTGAAATCGAGTGTCTAGTCCTATTGAAAATGGGCAAAAATGAAAGCCATGAAAAATCACAGCGTTAAAAAGCTGGGGTTTAGTCGTAAAGTCCTGTAAAGGATATGCAATGAACTTTAATTTTTTTAGAAGTCTATGTGCCTCTATATCTTAAGGATGTGTTCATTTGATTTTTGCAAATCTGTACATTTTCCAGTCCCACTTTTAAATCAGAAAGTCACCAATACTAACACAGGATACTACCAAAATATGAACAGATAAGTTATCATTCTACCTCTCAAACCATAACACAATCGACTTCGCAACCAGATGAATACAAAACATAGGATTGGTAATTCAGTCATGTGTACATGTGGATAGACACCCCACACTGCAGAGCAAATACTTCAAGACTGCACTGAATATGTTATATGCGCCATGCAGAGATGCTATATTAGGTGCCATTACTACGCCTGGATTCATCGCGGGCGAACGATTTTTAAAAAACGGTGTAATAGAATCCTATTGGTTTTACTTCAGGATGTGTTGACGAGAACAACGGTGGCTTAGTGGTTAACGTACTTGCGTCTTAGGCACGTGATCCCACGACTAAATCTCGCAGTAAAGTGGGATATTTTTTCCCAACCCTGTGGCTCGTAGGCCGACCCAACCTCAACTTGGTACCACATAAGTATTGAAAAGTTAAGGCGACTGAAATATGTTAACACATATCTTATCGTATGCTGTTAAATAAAATGCGAACTTAACACTTGTATCAGTTATATGAGAACTATCATCATAGCACTCCGGACATGTTCATAGGTGTTCCGATCTCCGCCTCAGCAAATCCAGCAGCGACCCAACACGCCAGTTCGATGTTGATTAATCAATCTCTTTGCATACTTAGTATGTTGTTCTTTTCGGCTGCCCAATATTGACACCCATCTCTCTCAATCTGGTCAGCGAGTGGGATTCACAACCCTGAAACTCCTCTGTTCGGAAAAACTCTCTCAATGCGTGAAGAATGTCACTTCGATCATTGCAGCTCCCTCTGATATTGTAGCTAAGCCAGCCAATCTATCAGCTCGTTCATTACCTCTAACTTCTGCGTGCCCAGGGACAAAACTGAAGGTGATTTCTCTGATTATTGTCTGTACCAGTGCCTCCACCTAGTTGCGTCTCACCATTCCAGATTCGACTTTACGAATCATGCTCATGGAGTCACTGAGTATGAAAACACGAGAGTAGTAGTGAGATGCCAACCATTTCATCGCCTACGTAACCGCCCGAACCTCCATTGTCAAACTACTTGTGGTTGTTGCGTAGAACCCACTGGCCTCTCTTATTAGTTGTCCTCCTGAGCGCGCTGAAAAAGCACTGTATTCTTCAATATATAACATGGTATTAAAATGAACTTTTTCTTTGTTTGTTTTATGTCGCGTTAACTACCATGGACATATATATATAAGTGTTATAGACGAGTCCTCCATATATCATGTATAGAGAAGCAATAGATCTATCCAGAAAGAAATCACAATGAACGAAAACTGTCTGATGCTACAAATAAGAATGAGAAAATTGAAGTATTTTGGACATACAAAAAACACGAAGAATTGGAGAGGGTCATCACGGAAGGAGACATCCCAGCAAAGAAGAGAAGAAGAAGACAACGGAGGATTCAGGAGGTGACTGATGATTTGACGGCTGCAGAGGCGGGACATTTTGACTATGAGAGAAATTGAGAAACTCCGAAGGATTGTTTGTGTGGCAATGTTCTGCTCAGGACAATATATTTTATATATATTTTATAGGCGCTGTCTCAGGCGAATATAAAACATCCGATGGCAAGACCACATCTCCAATACAGAAATCCGGGACAGTGTTGGCATTTCAAGCATGTACACATTGCTGAGTCAGTGACGTCATAGATGGCTGGGGCATGTGTGCCGTATGAGCGATGGTGGAATCCAAAAGGACATCTATATGGTCAACTCGCAACTGATACTAGATAGCATGGGCGCCCATTATTACTCTTCATTGATACCTTCAAGCGTAATATAATTTCATGCAGCATAGACAAAGAAAATTGGGCGCGATTGGCCAACGAAATGCAAGCGTGGCAATCGGCAGTAAAGAATGGCTTTAAAAAACAAACCCAAATAAACCCCTTCGCATATGGATGCAAAAGAGAACGCAGAGACCAGCCTATGTATCAACGCCAGTCTCCAGTTTTACCTGCAGCAACTTTGGCAAGGATTCCCACTCCAGATTATGCCATTACAACCACAACAGACGTTGTGATTCAGCACAGAACAATCTACCTGATGTAAAACTTATTGTCTCCTGAAAGACAGAGAAACAAAGAGTCCAATGATGGTGATAAACATACATATACATACAGTGGCGGCTCGTGATAATTGTTTTTGTTGGGGCCAGACATTTTTTCCGGATAAATCATGGTTTTTGGTTGCTATATTTTAATTTATAAAATAATAATTACACGTTATACATTATTTTTGGTGGGGCCCGGTCCCACTGGCCCTAATGACGAGCCGCCACTGTATACATATATAGATGTAAATAACATACATGTCTCAAGTTCCGTCTATTCATTTTGAAAAAGTGGAGGGGGAGAATCACCAAGACGGCTTCCAACCAGGCACGTTGAACGGTTGATTAGAAATAATAAATTTCTAAAAAAAACACACTAAAATTCCTGCAAAACTATGTCCTATTTTAAACCACGAATTTTTGCATTCTAACCTGACATGAGAGTTCAGTCATCACAGGACAGTGAATTCTCCATAATGTCATTAAGACACCCTGCTAGGACACCAAACGTAACGTTCCAACGGAAAGTATCTCCTAGTGCCGTAACGCACTAGAAACGTAGTTGACCTCAAAGAGAATGTACTGCATCTGAAGAATCCCCACCGGAAAGGAAATGTAATACTGGTTTCAATCTCCCTTCACAGTTGGATGTGTTGATATTAAGTGTTATAAGCTTGAGTGGGTGGTAGTATGGATATCGATACGGTTTGGAGAAGGAGGAGTATTAGAAGTCATTGGGTATGATGGGGATAGATTGAAGAAGATGGGAGGAAATGGTATAGTTTATCTGATCTTTCTTTTATATTGTAACATTTTTTTTTAGCTGTTGGTGTTGGTGCTGTTGTTGTTGCTGGTATTGCCGTTGTAACTGCTGATGTTGGTGCTGTTGCAGCTGCTGCTGTTTTGTTTTTATTGCAGCTGCTGCTGTTGTTGCTTTTTTCAGTTGCTGCTGTTGTTGCTGCTGTTGTGTCTGTTGTAACTGGTGATGGTGGTGCTGTTACTGTCTTTCTGTCGGTGTTATATCAGTTTTCTTTTCTTAATTTTATTGGTGTTAATAGTGTCGGCCGTGGGAGTAGTGGTAGTGGTAACTGTCCTGTGCATACACTGAAATATTTTCAGGAGGGGGCAAAGTGAATTTTTAAAAATGTAGTTGGTATTTTACAACGCGGAAATGCTGAAGATTAGATTCGAATGAAATTGTTCTCTAAAAGCCATTTTTAGGGGTGGCCCTTGTCACCTCTTGCCTTAACTTATGGACACCTATTCTGCTTCTTCTTCTTCTTCGAACGCTCCATATCGACCACTTGTTGGCCACACTGTGATTTGTATGTGATCTGAGTGTAAGAGCGATTTACGTTGTACCAGTTATGCACCTAGAAGTAGGCCAACACATCTGATTTCTGCAACGCTTTTTATTTACTAGGGTAGCTTCCTAGGTCCTTACCTCTGTCGCCTCTTAGACATGCTTTGTAGGTCGCAGTGTTACTATTCTTTGCTCCGGTAACATGCGGGCGTGGACGCCCATGACAACGGTGGTAGTGTGGGTGGTGATGGTTGTGTGGTCTATTCTCCATACATATGTTGTTATAATCATCATCGTCATCATCATTTGACATCTCGACTGACAAATGAGATTATGGTTCTATCTATATGTTGCTATAATGTCTTCATCATCATCATCATTATTATTATTTGACATGCCGACTGACGAAGGCAATCAGACATCACACAGAAGGAATCCATAAACGTCTTTCCTGACACTGACTATCAGGTGGGTCTTCATACCTCTGAAGACGACGAAGGCTCACCTGCATAGCGAGGGACACTAGTCAAATGGTAACATGCCTCGCACCAAAATCAGTCAGAAGCGCAATACCAGCCGTCATGACTAACACCCGAATTCACAGCAGGCTAACGCAGAAGAAGGTGGGTCTCCGTTTCAAAGTGGTTAATCCGATATTTTTCTTTTGCGTTCTGAAGGTCGTGAATTCGCATCCAGAACACATCGTTCGGTTCCCGAGTGCATTTTCTTGGGTCAACTCTAGAATAATGCTGGAGCTACGGAGTTATGCTTTGTACAATACTGTCCTAAGGGGTGTGTCATTTCTGCAAAGGGAGGTCGAGGCAGACGGGGAACCCCGATTCAATTAAGACAAACTTTCACTTTTACAAGCCATTTTAAAACTAACTATCGGTCCGCCTGCCCAGCGTGTTCGTAGTGCGTTGGACTATGGGTGACAAGCCCCCTGTGAGTGCGGTTCAATTCCGCGAGCTGGAAGGAAAAAAATCACATGTTCTCCAGATTTACTGTGTTCGTGGCACAGAACCGAAAGATTACGATGTCCATGACACCGAGCCGAAGAGCTGCTGAAAGCTCAAGCGCTTCTGGATTGAAAAAAAAAAAAAAACTGACTATCTGATCTCTTCATCTTGCGTTCACTGGTTAACAATTCAAGCTACCTCAGGATGCCTGATATAACACTCTTATGACGGATTTTTGAGTTAAGGATTATTGATGGAAGGATTATTGATGGGAGGATTATTGATGGAAGGATTATTGAGTGAAGGATTATTGATGGAAGGATTATTGATGGCAGGATTATTGATGGCAGGATTATTGATGGAAGGATTATTGATGGAAGGATTTTTGAGTGAAGGATTTTTGATGGAAGGATTATTGATGGAAGGATTATTGATGGAAGGATTATTGATGGAAGGATTATTGATGGAAGGATTATTGATGGAAGGATTATTGAGTGAAGGATTATTGATGGAAGGATTATTGATGGCAGGATTATTGATGGCAGGATTATTGATGGAAGGATTATTGATGGAAGGATTTTTGAGTGAAGGATTTTTGATGGAAGGATTATTGATGGAAGAATTATTGATGGAAAGTTTTTGAGTGAAGTATTTTTGAATGAAGGATTTTTGAGATAATTTCCTTTTTACCAGTGTCCCCAGCATACAGGCGTGTCTTCCTAACTTCAGAGGTAACAAACTGATTATTAAATTCTTTTCGTGCCACAAAGTTGTTCTATAAATTTCTCTATCTATTTATCTATCTATCTGTCTGTCTGTCTGTCTGTGTGTCTGTCTGTCTGTCTGTGTCTGTCTGTCTGTCTGTCTATCTTTTTATCTAGCTATTTGACAATCTAGATTTCTAGTTATCTATCATATCTCTCTCTCTCTGTCTCCAATTCTCTGTCTCTCTGTTATCCTCTGTCTCATCTACCTTCCCCCACCATCCACATCATGATTTTATTGGTTGCCATAACGTTTTCTATTTGCTTTTTTCACTCTAGTCTCTATCTCTCTATCTAGTCTCTATCTAGCCTCTATCTAGTCTCTATCTCTCTATCTAGTCTTCCGTCTTCTGTGAATATGCTTCCTAAGTATTTGAATTCCTTCACTTGGTTGATTGTACTGTCGTTGACATGAATGTCTAGTTTATTATGTTTTCTTCCTATATTCATTATTTGTACCCATGCTGCTCCGATACAATGGGTACAAAGCAAAAGGCCGGCCACGCAAAAGATGGACCTCAGAGATAACAGAGGCGACGAAGAGACTATCTACGAAGCGCATACTAGGGCCGTTTTAGAAATCTCTTCCTGACCTGACGCTGTGAGGCATACAAGATTCGAGAAAGAAAGAAAGAAAGATTCATTATTTCTGTTTTAGTTCAGACGAAAACTCCCCCGTTTGACCTATCAATCAATCAAGTGCCATGCCTTCCGGCGTAGGCGATCTTATCTCTCCACAACCCTCTCTGCTTGGTGCGTGTAATCAGTTCTGACGTCGATCTTGTGTCGAACCATGATGTCAGGCCATCCAACATCTTCTCCATCTGTCTTCCGCGATCTCTCCTTCCCTGAATTTTACCTGTTGTTACCAAATGTTCTAAACGTTTAACCTATACGTAAGGTAAAAAGTATTTTTCTGTTGGGGAAAAAATAAAACCGATGATTTGCATATGCGTGACGACAGCTTCGGACAAACGGCCTTAATTCATCTGTCCTGTAGTGCACCCACGCTTTCCACCCTCCCCCTCTCCCCACTCCACAGCGTACTCTCAGAAATGAGATACGATTTCTACTAAAATATTATTCCTTAGTTTGATTTACTTGCAATACAAATTCCTTTCCTTACAAAATTTGTACGAGGGAAGAGTTGTAAAAAATTCCGTCTCGTGTCTTAATCTTTCTTAATCCGTCACTGTCAGTCCATCCTTTCATCATGACATGTTTGAAAAATGATCATTCTCTTTATTTTCTTTACGTTCAAACAAAAAAATAATAACATCTGTTCGTTTACAAATTTCAGCACATCCGCGTTAGTCATTGTACAAGTCCCTTATATTTTCAGTATTCTTCTGTAAAACGATATATAATTATATATATATATATTTATATTTTTTTTTTTTTTTAAATATGTGTGTGTAATCTCGAAATCTTAGAGATATGAGAAGTATAACTTTGATCGCCCGCCTGCCCAGCGTGTTTGTAGCGCGTTGGACTGCGGGTGCCTAGCCCTCTGTAAGTGCGGGTTCAATTCCGCGGGATGGCAGAAAAGCCACAGGTTCCCCAGATTCACGGTGTTCGTGGCACCGAACCGAAGGGTTACGATGTCCATGGCACCGAGCCAAAGAGTTGAAAGCTCAAGTGCTTCTGGATTGGGAAAAAAATAAATAAAAATAACTTTGATCCTATCTTTTAGCCAGAGCCAACTATAAACTTATGGGCCTTCGGACTCAGGTAAGAATTATGGAAATCAGACCACAACTACACAACGTGACCTCGCATTCCAGTATTGGTGTATATAGGCAAATTCATTTTAAAATCAACACAAAATGCAAAATCAAAGTTATATTATTCAACAAGTAAAGTTTAACAATAAGGAATATCAATATTATGAATATGTTTCATCAATAAATAACCATAGACTTACAAAATTGAGTAAAATTGCAAAAATGCTTGCAGTGTTCTATCAAACATCTATATTATCCAACCCCCTTCTCTGATCTAGGTCAGAGATTCCCAGTCAGTTGTCTGGCCTAGTTATCTAGAGCTGGCTGTGCTTTAACTCACTCGTGGCCCCCAGCAACATAAGGCCATATAGCTCAGACTGGAAAACCAAAATTCCTGCTTAATGGGGCTGGTTTTCTTAGTGTTTGATAGAACACTGTTAGATTTTCTGCAATTTTACAAAATTATATTATTTCATGGTCATTTATTGACGAAAAATATAAACTTCTTGTGGACCAGGTGCCACACTTAATGGCGTTTTTATTCTATAATGGCTTTTGCCCTGGTCCACTAAGAGTTAATAATGTTTATATTCTTGAGCGTTAAATTTAATTTGTAATATAATATAACCTTGATTGGGTATGTTGTGTTGTTTTTAAAGTAAATTTATCTTTATCTAACAATACTGGAATGCGAGGTCACGTGATGGTTGTGGTCTGATTTCGAGAATTTACTTGAGCCCGCCGGCCTTATGTTATCGGAGGCCTCGAGCTCACTGAAGAGTAATATTTGGGTTTGCCTCCTTAACCCGTCACAGTGTCCTCAAGATCTGTCATTGAAAGATATTCCAAAAATAAAACTGACTAATCATAACTCTAATCCTGGAGTTCCTAGTGGTTTGGGGTACAGGTGCACGCCTTTCGTTTCAAGGGTACTCAGTTCATTTCCTACGTGGAGTGATAAAAATATTTTCCGGACATTCCTGATCTCAGTATAGGCGAGATCGAATTCCTAATCCTATCGGGGACGGACGATAAAACATAGGTCCCGTATTCAAGTTGAACATGTGAAAGAAAAATTGGCAGTTGAAAATCGATAACGTATGTTAGAAATACACTGCCGAAATAATATTTTTTTTAAATTCTGCAAAAGACATCTTTACAATTTCATTGAGTACCCTCGCCGGTGCTATGGGGTTTGCTCCCTGTCGCTGATATATTCCTGTGTAAGAAAGATTGGGATACACGTGATTATTCATTGAAGTGAAATGATGATGGTTATATCAATCAATCAATCAATAACTCTAATACTATTTTTAGCTCAGTGAAGCGTGATATTTGGGGTCCCCTACTTAACCCATGACAGTTCCCTCACTGCCGCCTAGTGGGCACTTCATTCTTTCAGACACTGTTTTACGTTAGCTCTAAAGTGATTACATTTCAACCATTCTTTGTAAGTTGTATATAATCAGAGCCAAAGAGCATGAGCACGCGGTGTCAATGTTGTGACGAGTCATGATCGTTCCGGATGCGGAACATGCTCCATTGTTGTAGAACACATATAATATACGCCACCTCACGCAATTAATAGTTTTCACTCTGTATTATTGTCCTGTGAGGGAAATCAGAAACGATGTACAATGGGCAGATACGTTGTCATTCGCAGTACTAACAGGACCAATCATTCAGTTGTACGCTACATATCTCAGTTTGAGACGATATTGTGGAAAATATTGTTTGCAACACCCCCCTCCAAAAGCCCCATTTCCCCAAATGGCCCCATCCCTGCCAGCAAAGATAGCATGCCATCTGCTTAGAGCATTGCAAAAAACACAAACTCTCTAGCTCTGACAACAATCCTAGGGATCTCATTAAAAAATTGCACATGTGTCTTGGTCCGGATTTGAACCCCCAACCTTCAGTGGTTAAGACAGACAAACGACTTAACCACTTTGTCATTGAGACCCCCATGTAGATCTTGTATTACTACAGACTTCAACACCAAATATAAAAACGTTATATCTAGTTAGTGTACCGGTGCAATAGTTAAGACTATCCTGTATACATAATAATACTATGAAAGAATAACATTAAAAGTGCACCTTGGTTTCTTATTGAAAACTGTTGCCTTTTTAAAACGCGTCTTGAACTCTGTTGAAGAGGCGGCAATCTAGTTTACTGGCAATCTAGTTTTTTCTTTTCAAACTGAAACATTTGTCGGTCTTCGATCCAACCTCAACCATTAGCACACGTCAATGAAACTAGTTGCTTTACATTAGGTCGAAAAATCAGAATTCGTTCATGCTTGAAAAAGCTATTCACAGTCGCAGATTGACACGATACACAGGGCCCACGACATTAAAAATAAATATCATTGACTCTTTATTGACAGGTCTTCTTTGGTAAACGTCGCAACAGAAGATATGCCAGAACTACATCAAAAACCGGTGTTTAACTACATTTTCCTTCTCTGTTTTGGTTCATAGCGAGGTATGATTTAGATACAAAGGTGACAAATCTGACCAAGAGAGAACTACAAATACCAAGCATACAGAAAACGGTGTTTCGTTGTAAATGTGTACATTGAAAATTGTTCCCACTCTGGTGGCATTCATAGCAATCGTTTCTCGTCATCGTGTTGATTTTCTTTGGGAATTCTACGGTAAGCTTCGATCAAAGGACTTTCATAATATATTAGTTTTTGAATAAAGATCTTTTGTAAAAATCTTAGCGACTCATGCATGAATGCTGCCTTTTGTATACTCAAATATTAATAGCAGCGTGCTTCTTAAATTTACGCCCATGGTTTCCCACGTTATATAGTCGTTTACGCGCAAATATCCCAAGTGTATGTTAAAACTAGTCTCGGGGGTATGGTAACAGAAAAAGAAAAAGCATATACTTTTGGGAAGTCGTTTATGTTGATTTAGCACGGTGTAATAAGGGAAGGAAAGTATGTTATCTTTCTTGACAGTGTCATAACAATATCTGAGCAGTAGTGTCAGTGCGTGTCCTTGTTGTCATTCTTTAGTTATCAGAGATCACACCTACGTGGCTATCATGTCGTTACATTGTTACTGCTAACGGGAATCAGATAATCGCTAATGTTTTTGGATTGAGGTAGCTGTTCTGGTTTGAAAAAAATGTATCAGAGAGTAGATCAGACGAGCTTGAAAAACGCACCTATCATTAGAAGTGGATCCCCAACACATGTGCCCCAACAACGCACGTATCACTGGAAGTGGATCCCCAACGCATGTACCCTAACAACGCACGTATCACTAGAAATGGATCTTCAACGCACGTATCACTAGAAGTGGATCCCCAACGCATGTACCCTAACAACGCACGTATTACTAGAAATGGATCTTCAACGCACGTATCACTAGAAGTGGATCCCCAACGCACGTACCTAGAGACAATCCTAGTGTCTCTGGGGGGAAAATGCACTTGTGAACACAACGGCGCTGTTCGGATTCGAACCCACGACCTCCAGAACTCAATACAAAGACATAACCACTTAGCAGCAGAGACCCCATACTCACAGAGATTCCACTCTAAAACATGTTTAGTAACACTCTACTGTGTCTTCTGCAAGTATGCCCAACCCACCGTCATTTCTCCTCCTAACTTAGGTCATCAAGGGTTTTGCTCTGCCCTTATCCACAGACCTGTGCTTTTTACCCAGTCATACCATCTCATTCTGAGAATCCGTCGAATACATCTGTTGATGCCCGATGCGTATTCGTATTTAACTTGGTGACTCGCCACTTTTCCGAACCAAACAACAAGAAAACGAATTTCACATATAAGCTGTTTGAAATGTATCACTAACGTGATTGTTATAGTAATGGAATTTGTTACCGAAATTACTCGTAACGCTAAGTCCATTTTTCATTCTTTATTTCTTTCCTTTTCTCCAGTCCTGTTTTTGCCTCACAGCGTCAGGATAAGAAGAAATTTCTAGAACTGGTCCTTGTGTGCGCTTCATAAATAGTGTCTTTGTCGTCTCTGTTATTTCTGAGATCCACCTTTTGCGTGGCCAGCCTTTTGCTTAGTATACATTGTATCGGTACAACATTGCTCTTTGATGTGCATTGTCTGTTAGTATACATTGTATCGGTACAACATTGCTCTTTGATGTGCATTGTCTGTTAGTATACATTGTATCGGTACAACATTGCTCTTTGATGTGCATTGTCTGTTAGTATACATTGTATCGGTACAACATTGCTCTTTGATGTGCATTGTCTGTTAGTATACATTGTATCGGTACAACATTGCTCTTTGATGTGCATTGTCTGTTAGTATACATTGTATCGGTACAACATTGCTCTTTGATGTGCATTGTCTGTTAGTATACATTGTATCGGTACAACATTGCTCTTTGATGTGCATTGTCTGTTAGTATACATTGTATCGGTACAACATTGCTCTTTGATGTGCATTGTCTGTTAGTATACATTGTATCGGTACAACATTGCTCTTTGATGTGCATTGTCTGTTAGTATACATTGTATCGGTACAACATTGCTCTTTGATGTGCATTGTCTGTTAGTATACATTGTATCGGTACAACAATGCTCTATGATGTGCATTGTCTGTTAGTATACATTGTATCGGTACAACATTGCTCTTTGATGTGCATTGTCTGTTAGTATACATTGTATCGGTACAACAATGCTCTTTGATGTGCATTGTCTGTTAGTATACATTGTATCGGTACAACAATGCTCTTTGATGTGCATTGTCTGTTAGTATACATTGTATCGGTACAACATTGCTCTTTGATGTGCATTGTCTGTTAGTATACATTGTATCGGTACAACATTGCTCTTTGATGTGCATTGTCTGTTGGTAATCTGCTTATGTTGCCAAAACGGTACATTTTTTTTCTTGATGAAGTTCAGTACTGATGTTGTACCCACTTTTTCAAGATGTCTTCATTTCTCAACCAGTCTCTTCTTGTCTTGCATAGACGCTTCATCTCTATCGTGACTCGTTTTCTTCCATAATTTGATGTCAGCTCCAGGTTTGACACTGATAGCATTTGATGTCAGCTCCAGGTTTGACACTGATAGCATTTGATGTCAGCTCCAGGTTTGACACTGATAGCATATGATGTCAGCTCCAGGTTTGACACTGATAGCAATTGATGTCAGCTCCAGGTTTGACACTGATAGCAATTGATGTCAGCTCCAGGTTTGACACTGATAGCATTTGATGTCAGCTCCAGGTTTGACACTGATAGCATTTGATGTCAGCTCCAGGTTTGACACTGATAGCATATGATGTCAGCTCCAGGTTTGACACTGATAGCAATTGATGTCAGCTCCAGGTTTGACACTGATAGCATATGATGTCAGCTCCAGGTTTGACACTGATAGCAATTGATGTCAGCTCCAGGTTTGACACTGATAGCAATTGATGTCAGCTCCAGGTTTGACACTGATAGCATTTGATGTCAGCTCCAGGTTTGACACTGATAGCAATTGATGTCAGCTCCAGGTTTGACACTGATAGCAATTGATGTCAGCTCCAGGTTTGACACTGATAGCATTTGATGTCAGCTCCAGGTTTGACACTGATAGCATTTGATGTCAGCTCCAGGTTTGATACTGATAGCATTTGATGTCAGCTCCAGGTTTGGCATTGATAGCATTTGATATCAGCTCCAGGTTTGACACTGATAGCATTTAATGTCAGCTCCAGGTTTGACACTGATAGCATTTGATGTCAGCTCCAGGTTTGGCATTGATAGCATTTGATATCAGCTCCAGGTTTGACACTGATAGTATTTAATGTCATCTCCAGGTTTGACACTGATAGCATTTAATGTCATCTCCAGGTTTGACACTGATAGCATTTAATGTCAGCTACAGGTTTGACACTGATAGCATTTGATGTCAGCTCCAGGTTTGGCATTGATAGCATTTGATATCAGCTCCAGGTTTGACACTGATAGCATTTAATGTCAGCTACAGGTTTGACACTGATAGCATTTGATGTCAGCTCCAGGTTTGACACTGATAGCATTTGATGTCAGCTCCAGGTTTGACACTGATAGCATTTAATGTCAGCTACAGGTTTGACACTTATAGCATTTGATATCAGCTCCAGGTTTGACACTGATAGCATTTGATGTCAGCTCCAGGTTTGGCATTGATAGCATTTAATGTCATCTCCAGGTTTGACACTGATAGCATTTGATATCAGCTCCAGGTTTGACACTGATAGCATTTAATGTCATCTCCAGGTTTGACACTGATAGCATTTGATGTCAGCTCCAGGTTTGACACTGATAGCATTTGATGTCAGCTCCAGGTTTGACACTGGTAGCATAATGTGGGAAGAAAGATTGTGTTTAACAACGCTATTTTAACCAAATTAGATTTTGATTGTTACCTCAGTTCAGCTTACTAAAACATATTGTGAAATAAGACACATATTATTTCAGAAGGGCTAATGACAAGTTTTTGCGAACACAAAACACCAACCAACATTATAGAATCGCACCTGTCTAGGTACACATTAACATGGCGTCAGATCTGATTGTTTAGAAATGAGACCCTTCAGAGTTGATTAATATTCTTTATTTTTTTTTAGACTTGTTAACTAATAGAACACACTACAATGGACGTATCCGGAGATCAACTACCTATTCCTGCCACATTTTTTTAATATTCCACTTTTTTAGTGTTTTGGTTTAATAATCTTAACATTTTTTATTTTTCATCCTTTTTTGTCATCATCATCATCATCATCATCATCATACAATTGACATCATATCACTTTCTTTCTCGAATCCTGTTTGCCTCACAGCGTCAGGTCAAGAAGAGATTTCTTTTCTTTTTTTTTTTTTCGATCCAGAAGCACTTTAACTTTTCAGCTCTTCGGCTCGGTGCCATGGACATCGTAACCCTTCGGTTCGGTGCCACGAACACCGTAAATCTGGGAAGATGTTTTCTGCCATCCCGCGGAATTGAACCCGCACACACAGAGGGATAGTCACCCGTTGTCCAACGCGCTACGAACACGTTGGGCAGACGGGCAAGAGATTTCTAAAACGGGCCCTTATATGCGCTTCGTAAATAGTCTCTTTCGTCGACTCTGTTATCTCTGAGGTCCATCTTTTGCTTGGCCGGCATTTTGCTTTGTACCCATTGTATCGGAGCAGCACCTTCTGTCACTAAGTTCCCGAAATTCTATCGCCTAAGAAAAAAGCATATATGTTGGTTACTTCAGATAAGAGAATTCAGTTGCACAATAATCTACGAGAATCAAGTTTGGCATGTCGTGGATGGCCCAGGCTGAGACAATAATTAGTCAAATGACCACAGTCGCTACTCTGGAGATTGATACAGCGAATATTCAAGACATACGGCAAAATATCAGCTTGTTGTCAAAAAAATCCGAATTGGTCTTACAGTAGATACCAGCTCACTGTGGCATACCAGGAAACGAAAAGGCTGACAAACTCGCAAAGGCTGGGGGAGCCTAACACAACACCACCCAACACAAAGTTTTACAGAAGCAAAGACTCTCCTGAAACAATCCAGGGAAATGATCTGGAGAAAAACAAATGGAGGATACAATCCAGAGCACGATAGTATAAATACACTAAACAGAAAAGCACAGACCACAGTTTTCAGACTTAGAACGGACACTGCAGTCTCAGAGCACACCTCCACAGAATGGGTCTCAGGGACTCGGCAGCCTGCACCTGTGGAGCACCAAAGCAGTCCCCAGAGCACATCCTGCAAGACTGCCCTAGTCTGAGTAGTGAGAGATTACTCCCTCCCTCACTCCTTTTGTGTTGTTACTGCGCCACATTTTGGCGATCTTGCGCCAGGGATTCCCTGCACGTGGTGTTTATATCGAAGCATTTCAGAGACACTTTAAGAGTATCTTTAAAGCGTTTTTTTCTGTCCACTAGCTGAACGTCTGCCGCCTTCAAGCTCGCCATAAGATATAAGTAACACACTTACATATTCACATAAGATATAAGTAACACACTTACATATTCACATAAGATATAAGTAACAGTGGCGGCTCGTGATCATATTTGTTGGTGGGGTCAGACAAATTTTTCGGAAAAATCATGGTTTTGAGTTGTTATATTTTAATTTCTAAAATAATAAATACACGTTACACATTCTTTTTGGTGGGGCCCTGCCCCAGTGGTCCTTAATGAGGAGCTGCCACTGATAAGTAACATACTTACATATTCATATAAGATACCAGTAACATACTTACATATCTACAGAGGATATCAGTAACATACTTACACATTCACATAAGACACCAGTAACATACTTACATATTCACATAAGATATCTTTGACATACTTACATATTCACATAAGATACCAGTAACATACTTACATATCCACATAAGATATCAGTAACATACTTTCATATTCACATAAGATATCAGTAACATACTTACATATTCACATAAGATATCAGTAACATACTTACATATTCACATAATATATCAGTAACATACTTACATATTCACATAATATATCAGTAACATGCTTACATATCTACAGAAGATATCAGTAACATACTTACATATCTACAGAAGATATCATTAACATACTTACATATCTACAGAAGATATCAGTAACATACTTACATATCCACATAAGATATCAGTAACATGCTTACATATCTACAGAAGATATCATTGACATACTTACATATCTACAGAAGATATCATTAACATGCTTACATATCTACAGAAGATATCATTTACATACTTACATATCTACAGAAGATATCAGTAACATACTTACATATCTACAGAAGATATCAGTAACATACTTACATATCTACAGAAGATATCATTTACATACTTACATATCTACAGAAGATATCAGTAACATACTTACATATCTACAGAAGATATCATTAACATACTTACATATCTACAGAAGATATCAGTAACATGCTTACATATCTACATAATATATCATTAACACACTTACATATCTACAGAAGATATCATTTACATGCTTACATATCCACATAAGATATCAGTAACATGCTTACATATCTACAGAAGATATCAGTAACATGCTTACATATCTACAGAAGATATCATTAACATGCTTACATTGTAGCCGTCAAAGCTGCTTGCGCTGCTGCTTCTTGGCTCTGATATCCTCGGTCACTGCACCAATATGTAGCCGTCAAAGCTTGGCAATGATAACTATTTAATATTATTCTAATATCAACACCATCCACAACTACGTACATAGACTACAAATAAAAGAAATGGCCGTCAAGTGCATCGTACATCTATGTGAGAATCAAACCCGATTCTCAACTTTTATTTCTTTATATTTACTTAATTAAATATCTCATCTATGTTCAAAATAATAGCCCATACATCAAATTATCAAAATAAAGAAAATCCTGAAAAGAAAATCAACAATTCAAAACAACATACCAATGCACATAGCTGAAAAAATATACCTACTAACTAATATTGATTGTTTTCCCTAAGTGATATCTAATACCCTGACATCCTATCTCTAAAATGTTCACAGTTCAACTCTACCTTGTTGCGATGTCCTTAGAAATAAATACTTGTTCGGTCACATTAATACGTTATACCGCTCCTAGCTAGAGTTGCTGTCCTAATAGTATACACGAAATGTCTCTGCTACTGGTTAAAATAATGCATCCTGAAAACAAATGACTGACATCTCTCTCTCTCATATACTGTTATAGCCTCTCCGTCGGGTCTGGCCCTACTCCTTTAGTTTAGCTCTACCGCCTAGTTTTCCAACTCTGACAACTAGTCCTCCGGTTCTAATGTAACCGGTTCACCAATACTGAACAGGAACTCTCTGATTTGGACAAAAATCTCCGTGGAGGTCTACATCTACTTCTTAGTTGGGTTTTCTCTCTGTCTGCAACTCAGTTCAATTCTACTTTCTAAAAGTGTCTCTGCCAACTGTCCCTCTGCCAAGTGTGTGTGAAGATGTGTCTTCACTCTTTCTAACTGGCCAATATTTACTGTTGAAGTCTGTCTCGGGACTACCTACACTGCCTGTTTCTGAGTACCTCTCTGTCCCTCTGTCTCTATCCGAATCGCCTATCTAAAGTTTCTGCCAACTGCCCCTCTGCCAAGTCTGTGTGCAGATGATGTGGGACCAACTGTCCCTCTGCCAAGTGTGTGTGCAGATGATGGACAACTGTCCTCTGAAGTCTGTGCGATGAGTGACCCAAATGTCCCTCTGCCAAGTCTGTGTCAAGCTGTTGTGTCGAATCTACAATGTGTATTCTATTTATCCACTGGCAATTTTCTTTGTTTCTAAATCAGTCCTTGTCCTTTTAGTAAAATTCTCACGGTCAAATCGGTTTAGTTGGCCTGGAAAATCCCAGCTAATTTGACAATCGTGACCGGACAATCACCCAGACGTTCAAAAAAAGAATACAATTAACCTCTCTGGCTCCAGGAAAGAAAGAAAACAGGGCAAAGGTTCAAACCTCCAGTTAAAGAACAACCCCTTGCTAATATATCTCTGTTATCCTACGTCAACAGACCAGGTATATTGTTACCCTTTTAATTAAAAAATACTTGCCTCCTTGCAGCTTGGGACTAAGAATACAGCAAGGGGAAAACATGGTGTCATATTCCCTGCTACAACATATTCACATACGATATCAGTAACATACTTACACATTCACATAAGATATCAGTAACACACTTACACATTCACAGAAGATATCAGTAACATACTTACACATTCACATACGATATCAGTAACATACTTATACATTCACATAAGATATCAGTAACATACTTACACATTCACAGAAGATATCAGTAACAAACTTACACATTAACATAAGATGTAAATAACATACGTTTAATCTGTAAGAAACCAACATATATTTCATGAGATCTAACCGGATGCTTCTATGAATAACCGCACACGTGCGCTTTACCAGAATATGTTTCTCTCCTTTTGTTTGTGTCAACAAGTTTACGGAACCAACCACTACACACTTTTGTTTGAAAATTCAGGCGATTAATTTTGAACAATCATTAAAACCAAATTTTATAAATAGCTTAAATAAGATTTTAAATCTTTCTTTTCTATTCATCATAAGAGCAACATTTGATGAAAACTTGCAAGCGGAAGCACAAAAACAAAAACGCCAGTAGTGTGGTTCTTCGTCCTTCTTAAGGAAACTTAAGTGCTCAAATTTAGGTTTCGACGGTAACTCACTACGCCTGAACGACCAAAGAGATTATAACGGCCACCATTTATGGCAACCGGAGGACAAAGAGATACTACACAAAACTGCAGCATATCTCGTGCTTGGCTGCGTTCAAAATCGCCGCAAGATTACTTCACAAAGCTTTTCTGCGTTTAGTACGTCTGCTTATTTTGTATATTCCTCGTTAATGGCCGTTTTTTTCGAGTAGCCATTCAGGTTTACCGAACTTGTACCAGATTTTGTTTCGGTGACTATTGGACTCAAAAGAGAAACGGTAGTTCGTTCATTGATGGTGTGCAACAGTTTTGTAAAGCGGAGAAACGATGCACACAATTCACAAACGATTTCTTCAATAACATCTCCAGAAATATCAAATACGAACAAACTGTCGGAGAGAGGTGCTTCAAATTGAAAATAAAAGTATAGCTCTTCGAAACTAGGATTACCATCCTCAAGCATTCATAATTCTCCTTGACCTTCGATACCCTTATCAACACCTTCTCAATATTTCCTAGTTTGAATCGCCCTGAAGGTGTGTATTCATCTCAAAATTTGCTTATTCAAACTAAAATATTAAAATCCGGGGTAGTTGTAAAAGAGATGGCGTCTCAACATATTTCTTCTTCTTCAGCAATACAGCTGCACTTTGGATCTTTCCATTCGGTTCAGAGCGGCAAAACTGAATGCCAAGATTCCAATGCTGTGTAGCGATATATGAATGTGTTTGCAAGTTGTTCTTTTGTTCCATATAATGTGTTCCATATATTTGGCTTTAGGAGAAGAAGGATCGTCCTGAAATCATCTATAGCTTGTAATCTGAAGAGGTGGCGGTGAACGGGTTTCATGATAATGGACACACAGCTGGTCCTCTCGAGTGTGTTGTGATTAAATTCTGTTCATGTGTTTATTTAGTCATCTTCTTCTTTGTGTTCGTTCTTTACGAGCAATTTTAATCACTCTTTGTGATATGTTTGATCTTTGCCAAGAACTTGTATACGTTGCACATTGGTTTAGTAGGTCCCTAAACGCATAGACTTCTACACGTTTAGGACACGTGCATCCGATTTCAGCCAAACCTCCTTAGTCGCTTCTTACGACATGCGTGGCAGGTAACAGTGGTTCTATTCTTTACACCCCAAATTTGGATCCCGGAAACCACTCGGGCGAGGTTGTGCTAGTTAGTCACGAACACTTGAACATTGACTAAAGATCAATGTGTTGTCAATGAAGGAGACATGGGGGAGAAATAGTGTGATCTTGTACATATACAGCTCATTGACCAATTTTGATTGCTAAGATTTGGCCAAGAGCTTCTTAGTCGCTTCTTACGACATGCGTGGCAGGTAACAGTGGTTCTATTCTTTACACCGCAAATTTGGGCCCCGGTAACCACTCGGTTGGTTTATTTAGTGATATGTGTTGTAGTCGGAGTCGAATATTTTGCTCTGATCTCTCCCTGTAAAGTGGTTAATGTTGTCATTGGAGTTTGGATGTTACAACAGAGCAGTCCATTGATTATAGAATAGTATCAAACGACACTCAGGTTGTCCCAGCTGCATGGAAAAACCTGACAACATGAGTTGGAAATACATTTTCAGAATCGCCGCTGAAGCTAAGAAGCAAGGGTTTTGTCGTCAGTGCTTTCATACATATAAGACAGCCATTACCTCTGAAGTCGGGGAAGGCATGTCTGGATGGTGAGGGACACTGATACAAAGGAAAGTAGGTATTCATGCAAAAATCAGTCAAAAGCGCCATGCCAAGCCCCATGACTACACCTGAATTCATATCAGGGAACGCAAGAAGAAGTAGAAGAAGCCTTGATTGAATTTTGATGAGTTGACACTGATTTCTGCAAGATTTATTACAGTCTACTTCTTCAAACGCTCCATATCAACCACTTGAAAGAGTAATTGTACGTTGTGCCAGTTATACGCCTACAAATAGACCAGCATATCCTATTTCTGCTATGCTTTTTATTTACTAGGATAGCTTTCCTAGGCACCCGCCTCAGTCGCCTCTTACGACATGCCTTGTAGGTCGCAGTGTTACTATTCTTTGCTCCTCTTGCGAGCCCCTGCAGCATGTGGGTGGTGCAACCGTCTAAACACATGTGGCTTGCAATGAAGTAAAATCTTTGCTTTTAAACCGTATACATTTAAACTGTGCACCTTCACGTCATGTGGCTTGCAATGAAGTCAAATCTTTGCTTTTAAACTATAAACATTTAAACTGTGCACCTTCACGTCATGTGGCTTGCAATGAAGTCAAATCTTTGCTTTTAAACTATAAACATTTAAACTGTGCACCTTCACGTCATGTGGCTTGCAATGAAGTCAAATCTTTGCTTTTAAACTATAAACATTTAAACTGTGCACCTTCACATCATGTGGCTTGCAATGAAGTCAAATCTTTGCTTTTAAACCGTATACATTTAAACTGTGCACCTTCACGTCATGTGGCTTGCAATGAAGTCAAATCTTTGCTTTTAAACTATAAACATTTAAACTGTGCACCTTCACGTCATGTGGCTTGCAATGAAGTCAAATCTTTGCTTTTAAACTATAAACATTTAAACTGTGCACCTTCACATCATGTGGCTTGCAATGAAGTCAAATCTTTGCTTTTAAACCGTATACATTTAAACTGTGCACCTTCACGTCATGTGGCTTGCAATGAAGTCAAATCTTTGCTTTTAAACTATAAACATTTAAACTGTGCACCTTCACGTCATGTGGCTTGCAATGAAGTCAAATCTTTGCTTTTAAACCGTAAACATTTAAACTGTGCACCTTCACATCATGTGGCTTGCAATGAAGTCAAATCTTTGGTTTTAAACTATAAACATTTAAACTGTGCACCTTCACGTCATGTGGTTTGCAATGAAGTCAAATCTTTGCTTTTAAACTATAAACATTTAAACTGTGCACCTTCACGTCATGTGGTTTGCAATGAAGTCAAATCTTTGGTTTTAAACTATAAACATTTAAGTTTTGTGCAACTTTCTCGGCAGGTGGTTTGCAATGAAGTCACTCTTTTCCTTCTAAACCATAAACGTTTAAGGTGCCCTGATCATAACGTAGCTTGCTTTTTTAAAACTCGTTTCTAGTTTAATTTTATTTCCATTATTTTTCTTTGCTTGTGTTAAACTTTAATCTACCTGTCCCTAATGTACCGACTGAACGTCATAAAGACCACCTAGTGTGCTATTTGAGACTTTTCTGTATCTTACCTCTTTGCCCCCGGTTGATACGCCGCTACATTTTCAAGGGCTAATGACCGCAGCAATGTCACATAACGTTGAAGATGTTATGCTAAAATGGGAGTAGGTGATTGCTTTCGGCTTCATGTGGGCTGTGAAGATGAAGATATGAGAGACGGTGGTTGAATATTGAATACGCCATAAAGGCATCCACAATAAACAGAAATAGTTGAAATTAGATTTCGAAATCACCCTTTCATAACTCCATTACCACCTCTGAATCTCATAGGATTATCTCCCCTGTTGCAATGTTCTGATCTTCTACGGAAGAGCTGTTGGCAATTAAAAATGTTCAACCTTCTTGATGTTTCTGTATTGACGCGATAAAATATGAAACGTAAAAAGCGATAAAATATGGAGAGTACCTTCACGCCTTTTCTCATTTTATCTTTTAATTTTGTCACTGATATTCAAATTCGAAAAGATTTCTGTATTCGGCTACAAATTGCTGAGTCTACAGAATATGTCTCCTCCGTTTCAAAATGTTGCCTGCAATGACAAGTCGCTCTTCGATGGGCAACCAGTATCGTCTGTACCACGCCTTTCTGTGACACTCTACCTGTTATGCAGTGGCGGCTCGTCATTAAGGGCCAATGGGGCCGGGCCCCACCAAAAATAAGGTAAAACGTGTATTTATTATAATATACATTAAAATATAACCTAAACGAAACCATGATTTTTCCAAAAAATTCTATCTGGCCCCACCAACAAAAATGATCACAAGCCGCCACTGCTGTTATGTACCCATCGTTTGTTATCGTCCTTCCATTTGTAGCGATGTTTTCTTTTTCCCGCGTCCTCAATATATTTTCCTCAGTATATCATATTTGAGACAGTCTTGAAGCATTTTCTTTGCTGTCTGGGTTCCAGTCCGCATGTACACATTTTCTTTGCCGTCTGGGGTGCCAGTCCCCATGTACACATTTTCTTTGCTGTCTGGGGTGCCAGTCCGCATGTACACATTTTCTTTGCCGTCTGGGGTGCCAGTCCGCATGTACACATAGCTGAATTGCTAATATTAACTCTTTCACTCCATAATTTGTTTTCTACCTCCGGACGCATTTCTATTACAATGTATACTGTATTAACCAGTGTACTGGCTTTACGTCATCATAAAAAATACTTCGATCCAGTAAATCTGCTCAGAAAAGCAAAGGGGTTAAATGTTGTATAAATGTGTCTGAAGAATCAATTAAGCACTGTTCTAATGCGCAGATTGACAACTTGTTATAATGTGTTCATATTTTGATAGTTCTTCTACATGGTTACATATTATTGGTGGCTTTCTGATTCATTTAATCATTCTTTTCTTTTTGTGATATTGGTGTTCTCTATCGCTGGAACTTTTAGAAAGCCTAAATGGATTATACACTTCTGTGGATATCCTTGGGGAAGTTCTTCTTCTTCTGCGTTCTCAGTAGATTGGGATTTCGGATTCTCTAATAAGTGCCTCCGTCTGCTTCAAATTGCCAGCTACGCCATATAGTTTTTCTTGGACACCGATGTAAGTGGGTCACCTCTTTCTTCTCAGGTCTGAATACTAGGGGCAACATTTTCATGATTTAGATTTTAACGAATTATTTTATATCCCATCTGGGTAGAACTCTTTACAATTTATGGCATTAAACTTAATTATCACGGAGTACAAGTTGCAATGTATGCTGATGATCTGGTAATATGGTGCACAAATGAGTATGCAACATTGGCCACCAAATTGATACAAAGAGCTGTAGGTGCCTTAAACTCATGGAAAAACAGTTGGTGTGTCAGCATCAACACAGATAAGTGCAGCACTACACTCTTTACTCTCTCTCTCCCAAACAAAAAGCTGGCACCATTAAAATAAATGGAGAACTGCTAAGAGAGACAAGCAACCTACCTATCTTGGAGTTACATTCGATGATAGACTGACGTGGAAGCAGCACATCAACAAAGCAGCAGCAAAGGCCAGGAGGAAGTTAGCCATCCGGAGAAAATTAAGTGGAACCACATGGGAGCAAGCCAAAAATACTTTAAAATATTTATCAGCAGGGCATACGACCACACCTGGAATATGGGTCAGCTGCATGGTGTCCAGCATCAAATACCACATTAGGAGAACTGGATAAGGTGCAACCAGGCGCTTCGTGTCAACGCAAGGGCAATGAAATCAACACCAATAGTGGAGATGGAAAGAGTAGGGGGAATACAAACACTGAGAGAACACAATCTTTCTCCCCACATTATGTTACCAGTGCCAAACCTGGACGCTGACAACAAACGATAGAAGAAAACTAGTCACAGCAGAGATGAAGTGTCTACGCAGAATGCTGGGTGTAACAAGAAGAGACCGGTTGAGAAATGAAGACATCAGGAAAAAGTGGGTACAACATCAGTACTAGACTTCATCAAGAAACAACAAATTAAATGGTTCGGTCACGTAAGCAGATTACCATCAGACAGTGCACCTCAAAGAGCAATGCTGCTCCGATACAATGGGTACAAAGCAAAAGGCCGGCCACGCAAAGATGGACCTCAGAGATAACAGAGGCGACGAAAGAGACTATCTACGAAGCGCATACTAGGGCCCGTTTTAGAAATCTCTTCCTGACCTGACGCTGTGAGGCATACAGGATTCGAGAAAGAAAGAAAAAGAAAGAACGCAGAGACACTAAAGTAATGACGCAGGCAGAAAAGTTTCTGAGTATGCCAAGCCATCCAATGAAAAACAGATTCCAAAATCTAGCAATGGGGCGGCTGAAAAGAAGCAGTTTTATTCATCAGGTCAACTTCAGAACTAACAAAAGTTGGCATTCCCCTAAAGTATGTGCCAGGTCAAACCCCTTGGAGAGAGGAGACTGAACCAGAAGAATGTATCCAGACAGAAGTGAAAGGAATACTCGGCAAGGATGAGCAGAACATCATACAATGCAAGACAGTCACTCTCAGTTTACTTGATGAAGAATACCCACATGATCTTTGGGTCCGGGTATACACGGATGGTTCAGCAGAAAATGCAGTGAAGAATGGAGGAGCAGGAGTGTACATAGAGTACCCAAACAATGCTAGAGATGCGATTAAAGTACCAACGGGGAAATTCTGTCACAATTATGATGCAGAAATTCAGGCAATCAAGGTGGCAACTGAGAAACTGCTGAATACCAGACCCGATCCTCAACCTGTTGTATTTTTTACTGATGCAAAATCAGCACTCCAAGCACTCCAGTCCAGAAAATTGCCAGGTCTACAGACCCTACTGTCTAACCTGTAAGTGAAAATAGTATGAAATATGAAACTTTGGAAGTATAGTATTAATTCCTTTGGGACTGGTATCTGTAAAATATTGAGAATACCTGAGTTATGCCAACAATCTGAATCTACGTTGATTGATGTAACGGATTTCTCTCAGGGTTTTCCCCAAAATAAGAACAACTGCTGTAGATGCGGCTCGTATACCCAGAACCAGGAAACACTGACGCTCCATGTGGTTAAAACTGACGCAGGACCTTTGAAAAGGGGTCTGTCCTTACCTGTCTAGCCCAACTCGGAGGTAAATAGAACTAACGGTAAAGAAAAGTAAATCTAGCGACAGCAAACAGCATGATGAATGAAAAGAAGAATAGAACGAAGATATCGTATGCGTCTGAGCGTGCATAAACACCCGCTGTGGTATTCTCCTGCAAAAATCTGAAGGCGACTTGTTTCCTCCGCGTGCAAAAAAAAAAGAACTTACTAAATAGGGAGCAACGCTTTTTTTAAAAAATGATGAATTT
Organism: Arion vulgaris; assembly: GCA_020796225.1. NCBI lineage: Eukaryota > Metazoa > Mollusca > Gastropoda > Stylommatophora > Arionidae > Arion > Arion vulgaris. Next base: position 37,422,151 of record CM036766.1, read on the forward strand.
TCCCTATCTCGAGATATATTGTGTAATACGGTGTTCGGCCCGTATTTTTCATTGACCATCGGCACACGATGGGGGATGTGGTCAACATCACGCCGGCCACTTTTACTCCCCATTGCTTTTCCTGGAACCCAATTGAGGCTGGGTCGACCTGGGAGCTATTACGGTCAAGCTTCTTCTTCTTCCTCAAGTTCGAAGAAGAAGAAGATAAACAAGAAAGGACTCTGAAAATATTTGAATCATCTGCTTTCAACACTTATACCTCCTGACATGAATAACGTTTCACTTGAATTCGGGAAGAAAAAAAAATATTGGAAGATCATATCTGGCTGCTCGTTACGCTACATTGAATCTGTCAAGCTTTTGGAAAGAGGAGATGAGGGATACGTACAACTATGTTGGGGTTTTTTGTGTGTGTTGCTTTTGTGAATATATAGTAAGGAAGGAGTCAACCTGTGAGAGGAAAAAAGAAGAGAGGACCCAGTGAACTGTATTTTGACAGAGCCATTCAGATAGATCCCGTTTATAACATATGATCGCTATCATCCCCATTATGCTAAAGGAATATGTATGTTATTAGCAACAAATTACCTGCATAAATAAAGTAACGTACAAAGTAGAAATAGCTCTACATTCCAGTTTTGATTACGCGAGAATAGACATGCAGATGAGGCGGTTTTTTTTACTGCTAATATCGTAACTTGGAAAGATAATACAGAAACATTTAACAAAAGAATACGTCTGGGCCAAAGAAGAATTGAACAGTCTGACATAAAGAAAACATAAGATAAGTGCAACTGATATTCGGCAAAGTCGGTTAATATTTCTGTTTTCAATGTCATTCGTTTTAATAACATTTCTATTTATCGCGCGCTGCGTGTTTGTGTTATCTCAATTAAAAACATTAACTGCTTTTAAACATCATTGGGAAATGTTCAATGTTGAGGTGCACGGAACAAATATGTATATTTTTAATAAACCGTGTAACTTAATGTAATAATGTCTGGTGTAAAATGGCAAAATGAGGGAACTAAAAATACTCCTCTGTGATTCTATGAGTCACGTGAACAAGAATATTAAATCCAAGTAACAGACATTCTCCACAAGATGTCACCACCACATACACTGTATCAGACGACCAGATGTGAAAGCAAATACATAAATATTGGTTATTGGTTGTTGAACCCGCCCGTGTGTAGCCGGGGCTCACGAGGGGAGTAGCTCTCCATATACAGCCAGTTCTCTTGCCTTCATCGTCTTGTTAAATCAGGGGGAAAAAGATCATCAAGAGGTACACAGAATATTTATAAAAATCCGGCACACTGTAACAGCTTATAGGCTATACTGTATATAATATTAATAATAATAATAATTCCTCTCGTACCGTTATACGTTACATAGGGCTTGCAAGAAATTTCTCCATACCGCTCTATTCTGGGCAACTCGCTCAATCTCCTCCATGGAACTGAGACCGATATGTCTTGCCTCTCTCAGGAAAGTTCGTCTCAGGGTCTCCTTAGGTCGACCTCTCTTTCTTGAACCCTTTGCATCCCACTTCAATGCCTGCTTTGACATTTGTTGATCACTTCTCCTCAAGGTGTGCCCAACATATCTCCATCTTCTCTTTCTTATAACAGTTGTCACTAGTGGTTGACCAGACATTTCTCTGATTTCATCACTTCTCCTGAATTCGTTCCATTTTATATAGAGTCAATATATTTGATAGCCGTATTTTTTTCAGATAATGTAAATGTAGCATACTAGCTTATTCAATATATATACAAGCAAGTTCGAAGGTTAAAAGAAAAACTGTTTTGGTGTGATAGGATTAAACAAGATTCTAACTTACAATATTTTATTTCACAGAAATCTCAGAAATGTTGGAAGAACCAAGAGAGATCTATCATGGAAGATGCAAAAATTCTCCATCATGTGCCACGTCGTGTTCTCCTCTATCAACATCTAGCTGCTGTTCGTCACAAATATCAACTCAAACAACTCTGCCACCATTATTCCCACCATCCAAAAGAACCATAAGCTGTGAACATATAACATCATCTGTGTCAGTTCCTGAAACTTGTCAGGAACGTTCTTTAGAGGTAGATACTATGTCTCAAGCTTCATTGTTGCATACCTTAAGTAGTACATTGTCCCCGGTACGTCTTCGATATCACACCGACAATTCACCTGTCAATATGCACTTTACATATAGAGTTTTAACAGATTCGGAAACCAGGACACAGCCCAGTGAAACTCTTAACTTAAGTAATTCATTTCAGCAACTTACTAAAGCTCCTCAAACTTCATCCTTATTTCAGCCGTGGCAAAAAAACTGCCAAGAAGCGAATGAAGCACAGGATAACCACTTTAACACAAAAATATTTTCATCGTCAACGGAGGAAGCGTCTAACCAGAAAAATAACTCAACAACTCTGAAGCAAAATAGTTGTCACACAACATTGTTGCATCTAAAACCACTAGTTTCTCACATTTCACCAATAACAATAAATAAAAGTCATAGACGATCTTCAAAATCGTTTATGATTTCAAATATTATCAATGAACGCGATGATAGTGACGAGGAAGAGAAATTATCATTACCTGATATCAATTGTTGCAAGAAAATTACCACTGAATATAATCTCTTACCATCTTCTGGTTCTAAAACAGTTGAAGAAATAATGTCAAATTCTAAGAAATGTGATCTGTTAGCCGATAAAAATGTGCCAAATAAATCAAATGACTGTAAGGATTATACAGCTTGTACGCAACTATCCAATTGTGATTATAGGGATTTATATAAGCGAAATATTGACAGTCCCGGTCTTGGACACAGACGTACAGAGGTGTATCATCAGATTGTTCATCAGAAAGTCAGAATATCAAACTCTGAGCTATTGTCAACGACCCCCTCGATGTTTCAAGAGAATGAAGAATCAATTATTCCTACTTTCACGCAAACATGCTACGTTCCCACACCATTACTCAGTGGATCTTATAACAAAGACGGTGAATCTAAAATGTGCCAAACTTCAACAAACCCGAAATCTGTGCATGATTTCCTGAGTAGAGGAATGTGTATGTCGTTACCAGAGACAATTGAGGAGTCTTCAGAAAAAGTAGCATTCCATGAAACACAGACTATGAGCCGATCTTGTGAAGATCAAATAATGATTCATTCCCCGCCAAGTGTTCAATTTAATTATCTTACATATCCAGAAGTATCAATGCACAAAAATATTGTATCAAACAACGGCGGGCGTCGAAATATAAACGGCATTTATAACCCAATACCTGTACGCTATTATCCCTTGCCAACATTCTTCAATATTCTAGCACCGGCGGCGCAAAGTCAGACATTGTTACAATCATCGCATACAGATGTTGAACATAATCATCACAGTGCATTCACAATCAACAAAGATATAGATCAGAGCAGAGACTACCACTTTAGTTTGACAGAAACGACTCAAAGGTCTCCAGTACGTACATCAGTTAGTATTGCTTCACGAGAGTCTCCCCTCACTGCTTCTTCAAGCATCCCTTCGCCAGTAACATCATCACATGGAAGCAACATCTCACCAAAGAAACTTGATTATTTTAAGTCATCTACTACTACTCTACCGGAGAGTAAGGACAGTCTATTCCCCAAGACAGTACCAAGGTTTCGGCAACAGAAAGCTGAAAAATCTGCTGAACTGAATGAAAGCAAGAGTTTCAAGTCTATTTTAGAGGTAAGAGTTGCTGATATAAAGTATATGTGTGAGGGTGGGGGTGTGTATATGTGTTTGTATGCGTGTGTGTGTATGTGTGTGCGTATTTATGTGTGTGTGTGTGTGTTGTGTGTCTACATGGTGGTATGTGTTCCCTAGTATAACTCAGCAAAACATGAGTAACCAAACTTTCGAGTTGTTGAACAACTTAAAATCGTCGTAGTCTTAGCTCAGTACAAAGTGTATGCCTATTTTAAACGTTCAACAAGCTGATAGGGACTCAGCACCTATGTAGGCGCCCTGAATGCAGTGTAGTCGTTTCTGACTAGTTTTCCAGTAACTGGTTTATATATATACAAATAATACCCTGTCTAGTAACAGTTTTTTTTAAATGAGATATATAAATTTTTAAAACTTTCTGTCCAAAACTTTTTTTTAACCTCCGGACGCACTTATATTCCAATATTTACTGAATTAGCCAGTATACTGGCTCTGCGTTATCGTAAAAAAAAACGCGAGCCACTATAGCAGCTCAGAAGAACGAATGAGTTAATTATCAGGTAGTCTTTTCCAGACCTAAGGGTATGAAGTGTCTGTGATTTTTCCCGTGTGTTGTCGGGGCCCGTAATAGGAGCAAAGAATAGTAACACTGTACCCTACAAGGTATGTCGTAAGAGACGATTGAGGTATGAGTCTAGGAAGCTACCTAGTAAATAAAAGCATCGCAGAAATCGGATGTGCTGACCTACTTGTAGGCGCATAACTGGCACAATGTACAATCGCTCTTAGGCTCGGATCACATGCAAATCACAAAGAGTGGTTTAACAAATGTTCGATATGGAGAGTTAAAAGAAGAAGTCTGTGACTTTACATTTCTCTGCCAGAGTGTGCAGAAGATAGGAGATCCATTTCCTTTCCTCACGTATGAAAAGTCGATTGTGGGACTGAATCTACAACCCTCTTGTTGTGTCCGATTCGATAAACGAGCGCTATATGTGCAACGTTGATCCGTCCCACGCCGTCTAGTAGAGTCATTAAATGTGTTCATTTCTTCTTTTCCTCGCTCGTGAGAAAGACCAATTGATTAAAACGTTGACGCCACCTGTGTATCCCACTTTTGTTAAACTGTCATAATTCATCGTTAATATATCTGTCGCCATCTCGCCTTTTCAGATGAATCCACATTGCATATCACGATATCAATATGATACTATACCATTAGGCGATATTAGCATTCAACTTTTAAGCGACGATATTTTGCGACAACGATCAATGTGCGCTTTTGTCGTTCTTTGGTACAGCTTCCGCCCATGTTGCGCGGGGCCCGCAAGGGAAGCAAAGTATAGTAACACTGCGACCTACACGTCATGTCGTAAGAGGCAGATGAGGTAGGGGCTTAGGAAGCTACCTAGTAAATAAAAAGCGTTGCACAAATCGAATGTGCTGGACTACTTGTAGGTGCATAACTGGTACAACGTAGAATCGCTCTTCCCCCAATCCAGAAGCACTTGAGCATTTCAGCTCTTCGGCTCGGTGCCATGGACATCGTAACCTTTCGGTTCGGTGCCACGAACACCGTAAATCTGGAGAATCTGTGACTTTTTCTGCCAGCCCACGGAATTGAACCCGTACTCACAGAGGGCTTGAAAAATATTCCCATGCCGGGAATCGAACACGGGCCGCCTTTGTGAAAGCCAGGAATTCTAACCACTAGAGAGTGGTTTAACAAGTGGTCGATATGGAGCGTTGATAGAAGAAGAAGAAGAGGTTACAGCTTCAATAGACACAGCGGCATTTCTGAAAATGAATGACTTGTGTTACATCTACAGTGAACATAACCAGCGACGAGACTACTCGATCAGGATAGACACTACTTATTGCGGCTGACGATGGCTTATCTGATTCAAGCATTAACCCATTCGCCTTTATCAGCATATATACTTTCTCGCAATAGCTTTTAACATTACGCAAATCCGGTATACTTACTAATTTAATATGATATGAAAATCGTGACATATCCTTCACAGGACTTAGGCAACAACCACAGTAAACGAGTCGTCGATTTGCTAGGCACCACTTATACTTTCAGTAGTTTCCATTGTTTTTGAATGATGGGGTCTATTTTTACCGTTCGTAAAAATCCACAAAACGAATTAGCTTCCAAATTGCCTGCCGCGGAGTTTGAACCGGGTACGCTTGGTTGCGATCGAGCTCACAATCGCTTAAGCTACAGACGTCCACTTAGTATACATTGCAAAATAAATGTTACCCGGGGCTGGGGAAAAAGTACTTCGTGAAAGGGGGAAATCAGAGCACACGAAAAAACGCTACTGTTTGTGAGCGAAACATTATTTGGGGACAACACATATTGTCGATATAGCTTGTATATAGGAGCTTGGATGATAGTTGAAAAATGACTAAAGATATAGAAAACAAGTTGAAAGCATTTGAAAATAGATGTCTGCGAAAAATAATGAATATAAAATGGAACGAATTCAGGAGAAGTGATGACATCAGAGATATGTCTGGTCAACTACTAGTGACAACTGTTATAAGAAAGAGAAGATAGAGATATGTTGGGCACACCTTGAGGAGAAATGATCAACGAATATCAAAGCAGGCATTGAAGTGGGATGCAAAGGGTTCAAGAAAGAGGTCGACCTAAGGAGACACTGAAACGAACTTTGCTGAGAGAGGCAGGAAATATCGGTCTCAGTTCCATGGAGGAGATTGAGCGAGTTTCCCAGGATAGAACGGTATGGAGAAATTACTTGCAGGCCCTATGTAACGTATAAAGGTACGAGAGGAATTATTATGATAGTTATTGTTGCTTTTTGACATAATTCTGATGTGTCATCTAACCATCTTTTTCGTGGTCACCTTCTTTCCTGATGTTCTGTTGTTGAAGACTTCGTATACAGTAGCGCTTGGTTGAATTCTTATTAAGTGGCCTGGCAATTCATTCATTGTTTCTCAAAGTAATTCAAGCAAAGTTCTGTCCCAACTTTCTTTCTTATGATGATGTTGGTGACTTTTGTCTTTTCTTGTGTCGTTGGTAACTTTTAGTAGGCTTCGCATTTCCCATGTAGTTATTTTTTTACGACTGAGCTTTACTCATTGTCTATGTTTGGCTCTGGTAACACAGAGTAGGCTTGAAAATCCTTGTTATCATCTGTTGTTTAATTGTCAATCAGATGTTTGGATGCCTTAACAACGGGGCTAGTTTGTGTGCTACAGGGTGTGTGTTTTTGCACTCTATCCTGTATCGTTCTGTCTAGTCTTCTATTATATGTGAATATTCTCTTTAGATTCCCCTTCGCCCAAGTGGTTACCGGGGCCCAAATTTGCGGTGTAAAGAATAGAACCACTGTTTCCTGCCGTGCATGTCGTAAGAGGCGACTAAGGAGGTTTGGCTGAAATCGGATGCGCGTGTCCTAAACGTGTAAAGTCTATGCGTTTAGGGACCTACCAAACCAATGTGCAACGTATACACGTTCTTGACAAAGATCAAACATATCACAAAGAGTGATTACAATTGGTCGTAAAGAACGAACGTGAAGAAAGAAGATATGAGTTTGTTACGAAAAGCTTGCTTATAAAATAAGTGTGTTACAGAAAACTTGTTTATAACTGAATTTGTCACAGTAAACTTGTTTATAACTGAATTTGTCACAGAAAACTTGTTTATAACTGAATTTGTCACAGAAAACTTGTTTATAACTGAATTTGTCACAGAAAACTTGTTTATAACTGAATTTGTCACAGAAAACTTGTTTATAACTGAATTTGTCACAGAAAACTTGTTTATAACTGAATTTGTCACAGAAAACTTGTTTATAACTGAATTTGTCACAGAAAACTTGTTTATAACTGAATTTGTTACAGAAAACTTGTTTATAACTGAATTTGTCACAGAAAACTTGTTTATAACTGAATTTGTCACAGAAAACTTGTTTATAACTGAATTTGTCACAGAAAACTTGTTTATAACTGAATTTGTCACAGAAAGATTGCTTATAACTGAATTTGTCACAGAAAGATTGCTTATAACTGAATTTGTCAAAAAAGGCTTGCTTATAAAAGAGTTTGTTAGACAAAGCTTGCTTATAACTTCATTTGTTACAGAAAACATTTGCACTTAAACTGAATTCACTGTCACCTGACCTGTGTTGTGCAAGTGCACAGAAAAAGAACATATTTTTTTTTTAATTTAAAGAAATAATCCTTTCATTTTTATTTCTTCAAACGTCCCTTCTTCCTTCATGCCATCTTGGTGACATTATAATGTCATAATAATCGTTCTATATACAATACGTAGCGCATCAATGAATCCAAAACTGTTATTTGCCTACTACTTAAGACACGGTTGTTATACTTTAAAAATTATTATCATAACGTATAATTCGGTTCTCTCGCCTTTGGTGTGCTTGTATGAGTTATTATTTTATTCTTGCTATTGAAGACATTTTTCTAGATGCAACTGATTGCATGAGTGGTTTCTTTGTTGTTTTTTTTATCTTTTAGTTTGAAAGTGCTGATGTTGTTAAGAGAACTAGCTTGCCTACGTCTATCTATAATAGACACGTAACAATACATTATGTATGGGAATGTTCAGTTTACGAATGTTAAGCAAAGTACTGGGACAGTTAACATTACTGTTGTCACAAAAAGAGATACCGCTAAAAACTAAAGCAAATCTTGTAAGAACGATTTTCTGGCCAACACTATGTTACCAGTGCCACAATTCATTAGAAAAATGGGGAGGGGGCAATACTAGTAGATTAAAAATAAAATTCCTACTAAATAACTTCCATCATCTTCAAAATTATATCGGGGACCCTCGCCGGTGCTACGGAGTTCGGTGCACTGCAGCTGAGATCTTCCAGTGTAAGAAAGAGATCTGAGCACACATGGTTACTCACCGAAGTGCACTGATGATGGTCTTATAAATCAATAAATTAACCAGTGCCACACATGGTCAATAACAGCAGCTAATGAGCAGAGAAATATAACGACAGAGATGAGGTGCCTTAGAAGAGCTGCAACCTGCTGCCTTGTAGGTTTGGCTGGGGACAGCAAAGTGCTAACGGAGAGCGAACCCAGTAAATGCTGGTTGAAACCGAACACACCACCGAAGGATACGCTCCAGAGCTCCAATTGGTACTGAAGGTTGTGAACGTATACCCGTTCTTGGTATTAAGCTGTTTATATATCACATTAGAATGATAAAACGGCCTTAAGAACGAGAGAGAAAGAGAGAGAGGGAAGAGAGATGCAGATGTGACAATAAGAGACACAATTAGAAATGAAGAAATCAGAAGAAGACTGGATGTGAAACCAGTCATGCAATTCATAAAAGAACAACAGATTAATTGGTCTGGACATCTAACAAGAATGCCGTGGTATCATCTGCCACAGTCACACTGAAAAAGTATAACGATTACAGAGCAAGAGGAATACCACGCAAAAGATGGAGCGATGGCATCAAGAACGACCTGAAGAAAATAAATAGCAGCTTACAAAGTGCCTTAGAACAAGCACACACAAGATCACCCTCCCTTCCACACTTCTATAAAGAAGTAAATGATGGAAGAGAAGAAGAAGCAAAGTGCTGGGAGTATCTAGAAAAGAGCGGTTTAGGAATGAAGATATCAAGAGAGAAAGCGGGTACAATATCAGTATTGAACTTTACCAAGAAACAACAAATTAACTGGCGCAGATATATAAGCAGATTGCCACTAGACATCGTGCCGCAAAGGGCAATGCTACTCAGATACAATGTAGACAAAGCAATAGGTTGTCCATGCAAAAGATCACCCTCATCAGCAACAAGTAGTTTGTCCTGAACAAACTTTGACACCCTAACATTCCTTCGGAATTTATCTCAAATGCCAGATGTTCCGCATCTGCAGCGGTCATGCTCAAATCATCAGTTACATTTTGAATCCATCTTCTCCGTGGTCGTCCTCTTCACAGTAGTAAATAAACTAGTATCAACAACTCTTAAAGTATATAACAAAACTCTAAAATTAAACACTCTAGCAAATTACTACTGAACTGCTACAACACTCCATATTTATTGCTAATCCGTGGTTAGCCCAATGATCTCGATCTCTCTCTATCTCTATCACTCTTTCTCTCTCCTTCTCCCATATCGTGGAACAGAATAGAAATAGGTGCTAGATTTCCACCGTGGCCCCCGGAAACAAAAGCCCGTTTCATAAACACTAAACATAAACATAAACATTAGAACAGACTGGAAAATCAAAATTTCTGCTTAATATGGGCTGGTTTTTATGTGTTTGATAGAACACTGTACGGTTTTCTGCAATTTAACCAAATTCTACGATTCCATGGAAATTTATTGATGAAAAATGTTAATAATATTGATATTTCTTAGTGTTAAATTTAATTTGTAACATAATATAATCTTGATTTAGCATGTTGTATTGTTTTAAAATGTATGTGTCTTTATCTAACAATATTGCCCGTCTGCCCAGCGTGTTCGTAGTGCTTTGGACTACGGGTGACTATCCCTCTGTGTGTGCGGGTTCAATTCCGTGGGATGGCAGAAAAAGCCACAGATTCCCCAGATTTACGGTGTTCGTGGCACCGAACCGAAGGGTTACGATGTTCATGACACCGAGCAGAAGAGCTTTCAGCTCAAGTGCTTCTGGATCAACAAACAAACAAAACAAAAAAAAATGATCTAACAATATTGAAATAAGAGGTCATGCGACGGTTGTGGTCTGATTTCCGAGAATTTTACCTGAGCCCGCCGGCCTTATGTTATCGGATGCCACGATTTCCACTATACTAAATGAAGGCCCACAATTCGCTGTTTCTAGGACATGTGTAAAATGTCTCTACTTTGTCAGCAATTTAACAGCAGTTGTTTAAACAATATTACCAATATTGTCTTCAAAAAAATGTTATCTCAACGTTATCATTACTCTTGGAAGAGAATGTAGAGATTGGGACAACATGAAGGCTGATCTCGCAGTTAAGCAGCTGATAGAAGATAATGCAAGGGATGATGATGTTGTTGTATATACCGATGGGTCGGTTCAACGTGGTGAGAAGTCCGGCTGGGGTTTCTTGGCTAATGCGCATGGTAGGGTTGTTGAAGAGCGAAGTGGAGCGTACAGGACAACTACTTCTAGCATGAGGATGGAGGTTGAGGCCGTTACTGCTGTCTTCCATTGGCTCTATGTGACTTCAGTTACTGGAGCCGTTGCTGTATCTGACTCTCAGTCGATGTTTCGCAAGATCCAGAAGGGCAGGTTTCTGTATGAATGGATGTCGTCAATAGAAGTTTCTAACCTCTATAATCTTAATATCTTACTCTTAAATATCTGTCGGGGAGACTGAGCACCTATGGGTCTGCCCAGAGTGCAATGACGTCAGTTTAGTAACCAATAACCAATACCCAAAAAGTTTGCAAAATAATTTATTTTACAACTAATGATAATATTTTATCTCTCTCTCTCTCTCTCTCTCTCTCTCGTGCATTTTAAACCCCTATTGGGGCAATAGTCCTCAACCAACTCTAGCCAAGTCTTCCTATCTTTAGCTATCTCCTGCAGCTCTCTACAGCTCTTATGTATATTGTTAACCTCTGCCTCCAAATCTCTTCTTCATGTATTTCTAGGCCTCGCCTTCTTTCGCTTTCCCTGTCGTTTTCCAAGAAAGGGCCCTTCTTGTTATACTCCAATGATAATGCCATAACATACTATTGAAAATTAATATTGAATGTTTTACTTGAGCATGCTGTGAACAGATGGGATGGTACACTTAAAATATACGCCGCTGATTCTGTGCAATCTTAAAGTTAACGGAAGTAGTCAACGAACATGAAACTTGTACTGTATTAAAAATACTTCTTCTGTATTTACTCGCTATGAATTCAGGCGCAGTCAGAGCACCTGGTATGGCGCTTCTGGCTGATTTCTTCGTGAAGACCTGCTTTCCAATTATCTGTGTCTACCACCATACAGACCTCCGACTTCAGATGTAATTCAAAATACTAAAAGATGTACCATCTCCGCTCAATGATAGCAATAACCAATTTATTATATCATTCAACGTTAGTTTTTCTACATTTAGTCCCATACATTACTCATCATCATCATCATCAGGTGCCGTCTCCACATCGAAGGTTGGCTGCAATGAATCTCCAGCATCCTGTCTTTCGCCTCGGTGTTGCACTCTGCCAGACTGTAACCTGTCCATTCCTTAAAGTTTCCTTCCCACTTATCTCTCGGTCTTCCTCTTGCTCTTCCCCCTCCTTTCCCTCTAGTAAAGATTTTATTATAGTGTCATGTCTTTTGTGTGTCCAAAATACTTTATTTGTCTGAATTTTATTTTTCTTAATAATTGTTTATTCATGCCTAGTTTTCATAAAACTTGTTTATTTGTTTGTTTCTCTGTCCACGAAACTCTGCCTATTCTTCTATATATCCACATCTCAAATGCATAAATTCTGTCTTCTAACTGCTTGTTCATTGTCCATGTTTCAGAGCCACATATTAATATAGGATATATATAGCATTTGATCCTTCTCATTTTTAGCCTGTTTGTAATTTGTTTGGATGTCAGTAACTTTCTCATACTATGAAAGTACCCTTGGCCATTCCTATTCTCTTTTACTAACCTGTAACCTAGCATACATCACTAATCTGTAACCTTACATATATAACTAATCTGTAACCTAACATACATTACTAACCTGTAAAATAATTACTGAATTTCAAATATTCTCATTTCCATAATTCTATGAGCTTATTTTGTGTTATCGTCAAAGTGGAACCATTCATGAACTAATTCATTTTTATTCAGTGCTGCTTAAAAATGCAAACCAGTTTCGCACAAACATTTCTGTTTAGGTGTCTCGAAATATTTCGTCGTCTTCAAGTCAGTTTTTTAATAAGGTGACACGAACAATATATTGTTTCTTTAATCCCTTCGAACATCCTAATTTTAAACCGACTGAGCCTTCTCAAAATACGGAATCACGCAAGCGATCAAGCAATGTCTGACTTTTAAATAAACCCACGTTTGCCCAATTCTTTTGTATAATGTTTACCCGTTATAAAATCTTATACAAAAAAAATAATACGTCTTCGGTCGACATAGACCGTTGAAAATGGTTATCTGCCAGAAAGGACAAAAGGAAGCCAAACTCCAGGGTGTCTTTTATCTATTACATGTGCCTTAGTATTCTTAACAATCGACAAAGTCTTTAATTTACACACCAGAGGTTGTCTGAAGCAATGAAATAGCAGTCAGTTTGACAAATTTATTTCTCAACACAACAATAAACCAATGGTTTACATCTCATGAACTGAACTATAATGTTTCACCAATAATAATTATTGTTCATTTGAGGATCATTTTCATCGCACATTAGACATTAGATATTAGACATTAGACATTAGACATTAAACATTAGACATTAGACATTAGACATTAGATATTAGACATTAGACATTAGACATTATATATTAGACATTAGATATTAGATATTAGACATTAGACATTAGATATTAGACATTAGACATTAGATATTAGACATTAGACATTAGACATTAGACATTAGATATTAGACATTAGACATTAGACATTTGACATTAGATATTAGACATTAGACATTAGACATGTTCATAATTGCTCGATCTCCCTTAGGATTCGATTAACAACTAAAGTCTACTTGGGTTTCTCTTATGGCGTTTCCCGTCTTGCCGCACCTATCGGTATGCATAACTTGCGCAACCGAGATAGAGAATACCCTTCATCTTCTTCATTGAAATCTTTAGAGCGTATATTTCTCTTAGAGCGTTGGGGATGTCGCTTTTATCCATATAAGGCCGATTCTCGATCGTCGCTTTGCTCGCAAGTGCATCAGATCTCTCATTGTCCTTCACCCTAGAATGACCCGGGACAAAACTGAAGGTAGGTGTTTTGGATTGTCGTATTTTGTATTAATTGCACCCACTGCCGTCGTACATAACCGGTCTTGATCTTTTGTATCATGCTCATAGAGTCGCTGAGCCTGCATGAGTGAATGTTTGCGTCTTTAGCCACTCCAGGGATTTTGTCACCGCCATGACCTCCTTTAGACATGCTGCTGGTAGTTGTCACATAGGCATTATAATAATTATTACAACACACTACATCCGGTAGGACAACACATCCGGTTTTTGCATGCTTTTTTTTTTTTTCTCGTCTCCCACAGTAAAAGATCTTTTTTTTTAAAAATACATGATCTAGGAAAACTCATCCCCCTAGGCGAGCCAGTGCCCCGTTAGCTTTGGACATCACGGTCAAAGTTTCCCAGTCTACACCCCAGGGAGGTGGGGTTGGCTTGTGTTTTATACGGGTCAACAATACCCTACTTCTTCTTTGCGTTCTTTCTTTACGATCAATTTTAATCACTGTGATATGTTTGATCTTTGCCAAAAACGTGTATACGTTGCACATTGGTTTGGTAGGCCCTAAACGCATAGACTTCCACACGTTTAGGACACGTGTATCCGATTTCAGCCAAACCTCCTTAGACGCCTCTTACGACATGCGTGGCAGGTGTGGCCCCGGTAATTGGCTATTAATTTTTACTTTCCATTTCCTAAGGGAGACTAACAATCCACAACTCTGCTGGATTCATATCTATGAGTAGAATACACATTATAGACTATTATTTTATACAAATTATAAAAACTAAATAAAATACATGAATTAATTTCAACATCCTCTGACGCTATTATTATGAATATAAAAACACCAAGTTTTTTTATTTCATTATTCCTTTTGCTTGCTTATGTGATACCATACATACGTGCAGTGGCGGCTCGTGATCATTTTGCTGGGGACGGGGACGGGGGATGGGGGGCAGACACATATTTCCGAAAAAATCATGGTTTTGGTTAGGTTATATTTCAATATATAAAATAATAAATTCACGTTACACATCATTTGGGGCTGGCCCCACTGGCCCCAATGACGAGCCGCCCCCGCATACGAATCTTTGTCCTAAAACGCCAATTTATTAAGTATCACCTCAACCATCCCTGGGTTTTTCTCCAGATCTGATCTGATCCGCTCTGACCGCCTCAGATTTGTAGGTTTCTGTACATCGTCTAAAAATATATTAACTCTTTTCCACCACTTTTGTTGATTTCAGCAACGAAATCTTAAACTTGATTATATCAACGGAGGAAATGGTATCAAGAATCCACTGTTGAATACAGAATTTGTTGACAGCAAATTAGGTGAGTATTTTGTATATCTTCTTTTTTATTTTGTAAAGGTAAACGAACTCTTTGTATACCTGTAGGTACATATGGTAATGAGAGCCGCGGTAGCGTAGTTGTTAGTGAACTCGCTTCTCAAGGCTGGTGGTCCGGTTCAACTCCGCAGTGGGCGTGAAATTTTCCGGACCGCAGTGGGCGTGAAATTTTTCCTGACCGCGACGGCTCTCAGGTCGACCCAGCCTCAACTGAGTACCAGACATGCTCTGGGAAAGTAAAAGCCGCAAATCGTGATTATTCCAGAGCGAAAACAAAGGCAGAAGAAGAAGTAAAAGATTAAGAGTTTTAGACATGACAAAAAATAGATGAAGTCATATATATATAACTATTTGGACTTTTAGTTTGGATAGAAAAATGATTGTATCAATGATAAGTTTGCTTATCTCTACTCGGATTGTTTGCGCAATGTCCTGCATACAGGCGGCAATGAGAGAGCGGACATGCTTGCATCAACAGCATCGATTGTTGGGGAGTTGAAGATTAATCAGGGGGATGTTCTCTGGTCTCTTCGCGACTGTCTGTTGGATGAAGACACTAGAATAGGTGTTAAATCGATCAACCGATTTAAGCAGTTTGAAGTTACCAATTTCAGTTTCAGTTTCAGTTTGGAATATCTTCATTGCACTCCGGACATGTCCATAGGTGCTCCGATCTCCTTCGCAATATCTCCAACAGCGTCCAGCGACTGACCGTACCAGTTCGATTTTGATTGATGAGCCCACTCATATACCTGTTATGCTGTTCTTTTCTTGCTACTCCAATCTTCAAACCCAGCTCCTGCAATCTAGTAGTTGACGTGGATTGCTTTAAATGAAAATCTTCTTTGAGGCCACACTCTATGAGGGCGTTCAAAATATCAGCTTTATCCATTGGATGGCTCTCTGATATGGTGGCAGAGCAGGTAGAACTGGATGCCTGGGAGGCAGAATGAGGAGTGTGTTTAACCAGCGAGCCACAAGAACCAATTGTATGCATACTCTTCGATATCTGTTGCGGGAGACTGAGCACCTATGTGACAGTTTAGTAATCAATAACCAATACTAAGATTATTTAACATCCACAGAACTTGCTGCCAGTAGTTGTTCATTGTCGTGCCCTGTGTGTAATTTGACAGTTGACGTTGCCAAACATCTGCAGAAACATCTGAAGACTCATCGAGAAATTAAAAGATTCCTGTGCTCTTTCTGTGGGAAGGGATTCAATGATACATTTGATCTTAAACGTCACACACGCACACATACAGGTAATTATTTGGTATACTTTTATCTTATTTGAACTCTCCATATCAACCACTTGTTAACCATTCTGTGTGATTTGTATGTGATCTGAGAGTAAGAGCATTTGTACATTGTGCCAGTTATGCGCCTACAAGTAGCCAGCACATCCGATTTCTGCGATGCTTTTTATTTACTAGTGTAGCTTCCTAGGTCCTACACCAGTCGCCTCTTACGACATGCCTTGTAGGTCACAGTGGTACTATTATTTTTCTTCTCTTGCGGGTCCCGGCACAACACGTTCTGTATACGTTTGTCGATAATCATCATCATCAAGTAGCTTGTCTCTTCCGGAATTTGGCTCCCATGACAACAGTCCTGAAAAACATCTATTATATGCACGATGACGAACGTCAGCAGCAGTCATTCTCAGATCGTCAATGACATCTTACACCCATCGTCTTATTCTCATTCTTATTCCATTCACCATTCCCTCCAAAATTATCTTCGTTTGTTCACTCATATTGTTTGATGTGTCCCAAACATTTAATTTTCCTTGTTTTTACTTTCTTTAATAATCAACTTCTTTAATATCAAGCTGTTACAGGCCGAATCATTTGCTCTTTTCTCTGTCCATGATATTCTAAGTACGTTTCTGTAATATTTGCATTCAAATGCATTAATGATCCTCTCCGCCGCTTTGTCAATAGTCCATGTCTCACAACCATATGTATCCAAGGGAAAAAATGCAGGTTCTAAAACACTTGTTTTTTCTTTTCTTATATCAGTTCCCTTCCATGGGTTTGTTAGTTCTTTTCTTATATCAGTTCCCTTCCATAGGTTTGTTAGTTCTTTTCGTTATTGCAAAGCAATGATCGGTCTTCTTTTAAATTCTTTTATAACATTCTTGTCACTTGTCAGCAATACACCAATGTGCTCAAAGTTGTTGACTCTTTGTTTCTCTATCGATAATGGAGTTAATAAAATAACAAATAATGAGCGCTTGATCAAATGTTATCAGTTGTCAAGGATGTATATGTTTGTCAATTTATAATCAATGTGCTACGTTGGTCTTCACACACACACAGTATATCGAGATTTTCGCGCACACATAGTATATAAGTGATTCTCACACACTCAACGTATATATGTGATCCTCACATCCCCAAATGATATATGTGGCCATTACACAGCCAAAGTATATATGTGGTCCTTACGTCCTCAAAGTATATCTGTGATCCTCAAAGTATATTTGTGGTCCTCACATCCTGAAAGTATATCTGTGGTCCTCACATCCTCAAAGTACATCTGTGATCCTCACATCATCAAAGTATACCTGTGATCCTCACATCCTCAAAGTATACCTGTGATCCTCACATCCTCAAAGTACATCTGTGGTCCTCACATCCTCAAAGTATACCTGTGATCTTCACATCCTCAAAGTATACCTGTGATCCTCACATCCTCAAAGTACATCTGTGATCCTCACATCCCCATACATCTGTGATCCTCACATCCTCAAAATATACCTGTGATCCTCAATCCTCAATGTCTACCTGTGATCCTCACATCCCCATACATCATCGATGATCAAAACATAAAATTACTTCTAGCCATCTTTCTATTTATGAAAATGGGTGCACCTCCATTGAATTCTCCTATAAAATACAAGTTCAGACTTGCAAGCTAAGTTGAAAGCTAAATCGGCATGAAATTAATGTCCCGCCCAACATTAAATGACAAATATAATACACATTTTAAAAACGCGTTAAATTATTTCAGCATCAATGGACATAGCCCGCTCCATCTAGTGCATCGTTCATTACGACAATCAACCGTAAGATGTAATTACACTTTTCGGTAAGCTAAACTCATTGGTTCATTGAATTCTTAGAACGGACAGATGCACCCAATGAGATTGTGCATCTTACTTTCGTTTCAAAAGCTTTTAAGTATATATAAGCGCGCTCATTGTTCGTATGTCTGCTCGTTTATTTTTTTTAAAATTGGGTGTTAAAACAGGTTTTGAATAAATTCTATTTCTTCATCTTCTAATTCTATTCACGGCTGTAGCCTATATTATTGTAGCGGTTAAGATTGGGACTTCCCAGTTTAAAAACTAACCCTAATATTAAATGTGCAGTAATTTAGATCGTCCTATGATATTTCTATATATGTGTGTATGATAAGTAGAGATGAGGTGTACAGATGAATCGTGTTTCGCATGACAAGTCAAAGCTATACAATTTACTAGTTAAGTGCGTTCTTAACTTGGACTCTGTGCGCATTAGAGACAGAATCAGGTGACTTAAGAAATAACAATTATAAAAAAAAAAAAAACACTATCTCCGTTGCAATATAGCATGTTGGAGACCTAATATCAGACATATATAGCTTGTTGCAAACAATAAATAAGATCATTGGAAGCCACATAGCTGTGGTTTTACAGAAGAATGCTGAAAATTCCAAGGATAGCGAAGAAAACAAATGAGGTTTTAAATCAGGTCTGCACACAAAGAAACCTTATCAAAAGAATAAGAATCCGAGAATCATGGTTCTTCGGGCATATAATGTGAAGAGAAGGTTTAGAACATTTGGTGACAACAGGTAACATTCAAGCAAGGAGATATCGTGGAAGACAGAGGGAGAAGATGTTGGATGGTCTGATATCGTGGTTCGACAAAAGATCGACGTCAGACCTTGTTACCTGCACCAATAAGAGAGAGTTGTGGAGAGACATGATCGCCTACGCACCAGGCCAGGCACTTGATTGATTGAGACATTTCTGTTTAGTGGTCACTGTGGCGTAGAAGTCAAGTGCTCACCTCTTGTTCCTAAGTTACTTGGTTCGTTACCTCGTGAAGGCATAGGAATATTCTTCCAGATATGCCTGATTTCAGTGTAGGTGATCTCTAGCTGTTATGAGAGAATATTCCCGTATTATTTTCAGCACAACTCGAGGTTGTACGAGAATAAGTGTTAAATCACATCCAGTACAGCAGTTTCCCACTAAATATTAAACTGCTCAGTTTAAATTTACTATTTTTCCCATTAAATATTAAACTGTCCAGTTTAAATTTACTATTTTTCCCACTAAATATTAAACTGTCCAGTTTAAATTTACTATTTTTCCCACTAAATATTAAACTGCCCAGTTTAAATTTACTATTTTTCCCATTAAATATTAAACTGCCCAGTTTAAATTTACTATTTTTCCTATTAAATATGAAACTGTCCAGTTTAAATTTATTATTTTTCCCATTAAATATTAAACTGTCCAGTTTAAATTTACTACTTTCCCATTAAATATTAAACTGTCCAGTTTAAATTTACTATTGCCATTAAATATTAAACTGTCCAGTTTAAATTTACTATTTTTCCCATTAAATATTAAACTGTCCAGTTTAAATTTATATTTTCCATTAAATATTAAACTGTCCAGTTTAAATTTATTATTTTCCCATTAAATAGTAAGCTGCCCAGTTTAAATCTATTATTGTTTTCATTAAATATGAAATTGTCTGATTTAAATGTACTATTTTTACAATTAAATATTAAGCTGACCGTTTTAAACCTACTATTTTTCCATATTTTTTTTTTCCCCCGATCCAGAAGCACTTGAGCTGAAAGCTCTTCGGCTCGGTGCCATGGACATCGTAACCCTTCGGTTCGGTGCCACGAACACCGTAAATCTGGAGAACCTGTGGCTTTCTGCCAGCCCGCGGAATTAAACCCGCACTCACAGGGAGCTTGTCACCCGTCGTCCAGAACACGACGCTACGAACACGGTGGGCAGGCGGGCATTTTTTCCCATTAAATATTAAACTGCCTGGTTTAAATATTTTAATTTTCCCATTAAATGGTCTACATTTTTAACCAGATATCAAACTTCCCTGATGTTGTCATATGCAAATAAAAAGAATAGGAAGAGAATAAGAATGACCAAAAACACAGTAACTGGCATAAGAAAGTTATTGACATCTAAACAGATAATAAATAAGCTATAGACGAGGATTATCAAGTGCTATATTTACTCGGTATTTTGCATTTTTTTAGAAACATGAACAATGAACACAAACATTAAGAAGACAGAGTTAATGCCTTTGAGATGTGGATATACACAAGGCTAGGTCTTATTTCAAGAGAAAGAAAAACAAATAAATAAGTTTTAGAAAAACTAACAATGAAGAAGGAATTATTACATTAAATAAAAATCAAAAGAAGAAAAAATTTCGGGCAGATAAAGAGACATGACACATTTATCAAAACCTTCGCACGTGGTGGTGCCAGGGCCCGCAAGGGAAGCAAAGAATAGTACTACTGCGACCTGCAATGCATGCCGTAAGAGTCGACTGATGTAGGCCCTAGGGATGCTACCCTATTAAATAAAAAGCAGCGCAGAAATAGGATGCGCTGGCCAACTTGTAGGCGCATAACTGGCACAACGTACAATCGGTCTTAGGCTCAGATCACATACAAATCACACAGAGGGGTTGACAAATGGTCGATAGGGAGCGTTCGAAGAGGAAGAAGATCAAAACCTTATTAGAGGGAAGAGGGGATTGTTGAAGGACGGCGAACAAGAAGAGTGCAACATCAAGAGATTAACAAATTACCGTCCATGCTTTGTTGGGGCTCGCAAGGAGCAAAACTAGTAACACTGCTACCTACAAGGCATGTCGTAAGATGAGACTGAGGTAGGGGCCTAGGAAGATACCTAGTAAATAAAAAGCGTCGCATAAATCGAATGGTTTTTTTTGTTTTATTTCCTATCCAGAAGCACTTGAGCTTTTCAGCACTTCGGCTCGGTGTCATGGACATCGTAACCCTTTAGTTCGGTGCAACGAACACCGTAAATCTGAGGAATCTGTGGCTTTTTCTACCATCCCGCGGAATTGAACCCGCACACACAGGGATAGTCACCCGTAGTCCAACGCGCTACGAACACGCTGGGCAGACGGGCAAATCGAATGTTTCTGGCCTACTTGTAGGCGCATAACTGACACAACGTACAGATCACATACAGATCCCAAAGAGTGGTTTAACAAGTGTTCAATATGGAGAATTCGAAGAAGAAGGACAAATAACAACCTGACAGAGTGCAACATCAACAACATGACAGAGTGCAACATCAAGATAAGAAACAAGGGGATGTTGTAGGTCTACTGCAGTTAATCTTCCATGCGAAAACGGTACCTGAGTCTGATGAATAAACTGCCTAATTTAAATCTTTTAATTGACGTCCGAGTGGTTACCGGGGCCCAAATTTGGAGTATAAAGAATAGAACCACTGTTACCTGCCACGCATGTTGTAAGAGGCGACTAATGAAGTTTGACTGAAATCGGATGCATGTGTCCTAAACGTGTATAAACACGTAATAACAAAGTACTGTAGTTTTACAAAATACAAAAACAATGACAATACACAGCAACGTTTCGACCAAAAGGCCTTTATCAAGCAAAACGATACAACAAACCTGACGGATAACTCAGAACATTACATAAAGACTTTAACAAAGATATAGCACTGGTTAAAACGAATGAAAATATGTGACTAAAACGAATAACGAAATAAATACAGAAAAACTGTAAGTGGAAAAATAAGAAAAACAATACAAAAATCAAGTAAATATATGACTCATATACATTTAACATATACAATATAGAGCATGAGAAGAGAAAGTACTAAGAAGCATAGGAATGTAGAGCGTTGAGTCCATGATGTCGCAAAGTACTATATAAAGAAATAGAGCGATTCTCCAGAGCAAATCGACTACGATTATCAGATAAACATGATAGGATGGCAGTGACCTGGACGTGTAGAAGGATATGCGTTTAGGGGCCTACCAAACCAATGTGCAACGTACACACGTTCTTGGTAAAGATCAAACGTATCACAAAGAGTGATTAAAATTGGTCGTAAAGAACGAACGCAAAGAAGTAGAAGGAGAATCTTTAATTTATCCGATTAGATACTAAAATACACGATTTTCTTCTTGATTTAACTTGACACCTGTGTAGGTTTACTACTTATTTATCCCAGGTAACGACACTTGTCAAATATTTTGACATGTTTTGACATTCAGCAGTCAATCTTCATCAATCTGCTTGCACTGTTCCCGTTACCCTTTAGTAACATGGGCTTACCCTGTCAAGAAATGTCACGACATTTCGGAAAACATTGGTCGTAATTGTGGCAAAATTCAAATATATATATTTCACTAAGAAATACTTCACTATTTCAACAACTGCTTAATTAATATGCAAAAATTATGCAAATTTAGGCAGCTAGTTTATCAGATGTCAAAACAGTATTTAATTATTTCCATTTTATGCAGGCTTCACGTAAAAATTGATGATTTTCTTTCGTTTCGCGCCACTGCAACTAGTCGCAAACTTCTTAAAACGTATTTACCGAGTTTCGGAAATCTTATTTGAATTAGTAATTGTATTTGGTGCTTCAGTCCTCGTGATGTTCGCTTCAGCAATCGTTGAAGAGCACTTCAGCAAAGCGCTGATACGGGCGATTGTCAGCAAGAACAAATGGCTAAGAATGACATCGCTAACCTTTGAATGGTGTGCATACATCGTACATTAATTCTTCAAATTTAGTATTAATCAGAATGGTAATTTTCCAGAAATTGACTAAACTTTTAAAAAAGTACATTTTTTCGCACAGATTTAGTAATTTGTAAATGGAGCACACGTGGTCTTCTTCTTCTACTTCTTTGCGTACGTTCTTTCCGACAAATTGTAATCACTCTTTGTGATATATTTGATCTTTGCCAAGAACTTGTATACGTTGCACATTGGTTTGTAGGCCCCTAAACGCATAGACATCTACACGTTTAGGACACATGCATCCGATTTCAGCCAAACCTCCTTAGTCGCCTCTTACGACATGCGTGGCAGGTAACAGTGGTTCTATTCTTTACACCCCAAATTTGGGCCTCGGTAACCACTGGGGTGACACGTGGTAATATTAGCATGTATATATAACTTCTTTTTTTTTTAATTTAAAGCAGCTGTTACCTTCTTTGAACGCTCCACCTCGACCACCTGTTGCCCAGCGTGTTCGTAGCGCGTTGGACTACGGGTGACTAGTCCTCTGTAAGTGCGGGTTCAACTCCGCGGACTGGCAGAAAAGCTACAGGTTCCCAGATTTACGGTGTTCGTGGCACCGAGCCGAAGGGTTACGTGTCCATGACACCGAGCCGAAGAGCTTTCAGCTCAAGTGCTTTGGATCGGGAAAAAAATTTTAATCGACCACTTGTTAACCACTCTGTGTGATTTGTATGTGATCTTTTTTTTTTTTTTTTTTTCGCTTTCAACTCAAACGAAGTTTCATCTCTGAAACTGATTTTTACGTTAAAATCCGTTTTTCCAATTTCTTACAATGGCAGCAGCGTGCACATTGTAAATTACTTTACACTGGCAGCCGTGTGCTCAATGTACTCGTAATTAGTATTCCTCGCCATACAGGCAGATTTTCTCCGACTTCAGGGTACTCACGTTATCGTCCTGAGTAAGACCAGGGACTCGAACAAATGCCGGACAGTAGGTTCGAACCCGAGCTATGAGGCGTCTCACAGCTAGCAGGCAGAGCTACTATCAACTACTCTAGGCAGTCCCCTGTATGTGATCTGAGCAAGCAGCTGTTATGAACAACTTTATTCAAAATAAAGTAAAGGACCCTATTTCATACCTCCATATATACTGGCAGAATAGAGGGAATAAGATGGTATGATATGGTCACAAATGAGGAACTTATGGAGAGAACAAGACAGATTCCAGTGAACGAACAGGTTAAAAAAGACGCTGGCGCTGGATAGGATACACTTTGCGAAAACCGGAGAGGTATATAACAAGAAGGGCCCTTGCCTGGAACCCGCAATGACAGCCAAAGAAGGGGAGGTCGAGAAATACATGGAGACGAGATTTGGAGGCGGAGATCAACAATATAAAGAAGAGGTGGAGGGAGATGCAGGAGATAGCTAGAGATAGGAAGACTTGGCATGAGTTGGTTGAGGGCCTATGCCCCAATCCGGGGTAAGAAGGCAAAGAGAGAGATATATATATACTGGGTAATGCAGTGTTAGGCCCCTATTGTTCATTGACTGTCAGCACACGATGAGTGATGTACCGGTCGCCTTGCATTCTGAAGATTGTGAGTTTAAATCCAGACCGCATCGTTCAGTTCACGCGTATGATTATTTCAGGTGATCCCTGTTGGAGCTACGATATTTGTGCTTTGTGCAACACTTTCAGCAGGTGGTGTGCAATTTTTTGTGAAGAGGAACTAACATCAGAGACCCAATCTCAAACGAACCAAGCAAGTGAAAACAATACTGTGTAATTTAAGTTGGACAATCATTTCCTTCCTTTATCATAACACAATCATCGCGCGCCACACACACACACAAATATAATCAAAACAAGTGTTTGTAATTAAATATAGATACATTTTACGCGAATTAGTGTTACATAAAACCACGACACTGGGCAACAACCCGGTAGCAGTGTGACGACAAAAGAAAAGAAGAAGAAGATTGTTACATATTGTTGCACCTGTGGAGCACCAAAGCAGTCCCCAGAGCACATCCTGCAAGACTGCCCTAGTCTGATTAGTGAGAGATTGGATATCTGGCCAACAGAAACAAAACTACAAGACAAACTATGGGGAACCGGTGAAGACCTCAAGTGCACCGCCCTGTTTATGACACATACGGGAGTAGTCGCATAGCAAAAGTTGATCGCAGAAGAAGAAGAAGTTACATATTGTATAAACTCTCAAGAGACAGAGTAAAGAACAGCTCAGCTTCCTGGTAGTTAAGGTTACCCAACTTTGATCTTCTGAAAGCGCCTGTGTGGTACCGGAGCACGCAAGGGAAGCAAAGATTAGTACCACTGCAACCTACAAGGTATGTCGTTAGAGGCGACTGCGGTAGGGGACTAGGAAAGCTACCCTAGTAAATAAAAAGTGTCGCAGAAATCGATTTACGTGTAGACGCATAACTGGTACAACGTACAATCACTCTTAGGCTCAGATCACATACAGAGTGGTTAGCAAGTGATCGATATGGGGCGTTCGAAGAAGAAAAAGTATAAGAAGATCTTCCGAAATGAGGATAATTCTCCTAACGTTAAATTCCATTTAAATTGCATCCACCTATATATTTTTCTCGCCCAGTGGTTACCGGGACCCAAATTTGGGGTGTAAAGAATAGAACCACTGTTACCTGCCACGCATGTCGTAAAAAGCGACTAAGGAAGTTTGGTTGAAATCGGATGCATGTGTCCTAAACGTGTAGAAGTCTATGCGTTTAGGGCCCTACCAAACCAATGTACAACCTATACACGTTCTTGGCAAAGATCAAACATATCACAAAGAGTGATTAAAATTGGTTGTAAAGAACGAACGTAAGAAGAAGAAGAAATATTTTCTGATTCTCTTATCTTTTTTCAGAATGTCTTTATTTTGCATGTACAAACAACTGCCTGCATGTGAAATGTTTGAAATTTATTTTTTTGTAAGTGAATCCACACCAAGATGATTTTTCGCATTTGTCCATTGGACATAGATCAAAAATAGTCTTTCTACCGAAGCATTGTGCGCTGAATTAGCAATGAAGAACTGTTATCTTGAAGATTTCAGATCAAATTGCATTGCTCCTAGTTTTCAATATATTCACACCAATTTTACGATGGCAAGTGATTTTTATAGGTGGATGCAAATTTTCTCCAGATTTCAATACTCCTTCTACTTCTTTGCGTTCGTTCTTTACGACCAATTTTAATCACTCTTTGTGATACTTATATTTGATCTTTGCCAAGAAAGTGTATACGTTGCACATTGGTTTGGTAGGCCCTAAACGCATAGACATCTACATATTTAGGACACGTGCATCCGATTTTAGCCAAACCTCCTTAGTCGCCTCTTACGACATGCGTGGCAGGTACCAGTGGTTCTATTCTTTACATCCCTAATGTGGGCCCCGGTAACCACTCGGGTGTTACTGATTGCAGTACTGATCACAGCGCTTTGAATCGTCTATGTTCACGCCTTTGTTAGAAGTATAGACAGAGCCGATGTCATCAATGCGATACGCTCTCATTTATGTGATATGGATAGTCACAACAGAGATGAAGTGTCTACGCAGAATGCTGGGTGTAACAATAAGAGACCGGTTGAGAAATGAAGACATCAGGAAAAAGTGGGTACAACATCAGTACTAGACTTCATCAAGAAACAACAAATTAAATGGTTCGGTCACGTAAGCAGATTACCATCAGACAGTGCACCCCAAAGAGCAATGCTGCTCCGATACAATGGGTACAAAGCAAAAGGCCGGCCACGCAAAAGATGGACCTCAGAGATAACAGAGGCGACGAAAGAGACTATCTACGAAGCGCATACTAGGCCGTTTTAGAAATCTCTTCCTGACCTGACGCTGTGAGGCATACAGGATTCGAGAAAGAAGAAAGAAGAAGAAGAAGGACAAGTCTCAGACACTGGAACGAGTGTGAGAATTAGGAGTTAAGTTTGGATATGCCAGACAGTGTCTTCTTCATGGTAGAGAGAGAAGGTATCCTAATCAACTTTTCATGGATACGGTGAGCAAATGGACTTTAGGATGGCTGCTGCAGCGGGGACAGCACACATGGGAATGCCCAATGTCGATCGCATAACATAACACACCATTTGTCCGTCAAAAATATGTTAATTTTGTCTTGTCTTGTAAAAGTGCTAACAATTCTATGAATTTTATAAATTGTTTTCGAAAGCTTAGATTTACTCGCGAAATAAGGACGTATCCGCAAAAATGAGGATATATAGCAAATCCTATATTAAGTAGATTTTGTTTAAAATGTCGAGCTATAAACAACAACATGCTATCATCATAGAATGAACAAATACAATAAGAGTTAATACAAAAGAATCCTTTTTTAGCTTCAATGAATTGTTCAGCCATAGGACTCTACATTTCTTAGCTTGCTCTCAGTTTTCTCACTTGTCGTGTTAATTTATGTCTGAGGGGCAATATAATTCCTCTTATCTTGTGCATTCTTTTGTAACGTAATCTTGTCTTCATGAAACAGAATCATTGTCATCTGATGCCGCCGGTAACGGAGAGAGACGTTATTTGTTTTGTCTTGGTTCTCGCCTGGCACACACAACTGAAGCTCAGTTACCAACAATGATAGGGATAAACAGGCTACTGTGTGGAAAATGAAACGAAAACAGTGTTTTAAAAGTCTGTATTCATTTTGTTTTATTGTCGTTTTAGACACGTTTTTTTTTTATTTCACCGGTGTCTTCCCACTTTTTTGGGCCATTACTTCGTTCACGACATGGATTTAGGTGAATAATGACACCAAGATCAAGCTGTGGTTTGAATAGTGCGACTACATGATAGTCTCTATTTCTGGAAATGTATACTATGTAAGAATTCTTTCTCTCTTTTCTCCAATCCTGTTTTGTCTCATAGCGTCAGGATAAGAAGAGTTTTCTAGAACGGGCTTTTGTGTGCTCTTCATAAACAGTGTCTTTCGTCGCCTCTATTATCTCTGAGGACCACTTTTTTGTGGGTGGACTTTTTCTTTGTATCCATTGTATCAGAGAAACTTTGCTCTTAGATGTGTGTCTGTTGGTTATCTGTTTATGTGGTCTCACCATTTAGTTTGTTGTTTCTTGATGAACTTAAGTACTGATGTTGTGATGATGATGAAATACAACCAACCACCAATAACAGCATACAATAAAAGAGATCGGGTACTAGAGCTAAGGGAAGACCAAGAAAAGATGGATAGACAATATCAAGACCACACTACATAAACACGGATATAACACAACAAGGGCGACTAATCTGGCCCTAGAACGCAAATTAAAGCTCCCATCCCTACGCTTAACGGCAAGAATGGACAGCAACTACATCTTCCACCTGGGATAGACAATAGATACATAGTTCCACTCACTTTTTTCCTGATGTCTTCATTTCTAAACCGTTCTCTTCTTGATACTCCCAACATTCTGTGTAGACACTTCATCTTTGTGGTGACTAGTTTTCTTCTATTATTTGATGTCAATTGATGACTTTATTGCTTAATGTGAAAGTTGTACATTTTGTTTAGTCGACGTGTATTTTCAACTTCCAGAAAATATATTAGTCTGATACAGTAAGGAGGGTACATTATAGTTTCTTGTCAGTTTGGTATAAGTGTGTTCCGTCTGTCTATATGACACGTTTATTAGCAAACATGACTTACTGGGTGCCTTCTTCTTCTTCTGCGATCAACTTTTGCTATGCGACTACTCCGGTATGTGTCATAAACAGGGCGGTGCGCTTGAGGTCTTCACCGGTTCCCATAGTTTGTCTTGTAGTGTTGTTTCTGTTGACCAGATCTCCAATCTCTCACTACTCAGACTAGGGCAGTCTTGCAGGATGTGCTCTGGGGACTGCCTTGGTGCTCCACAGGTGCAGGCTGCCGAGTCCACTGAGTGCCAAACAGGACGAGTATGTAGTTTACACAGATAAAGAACAAAGTGTAGCAAAGGGCTAGTCCTTGGGTTTCTGTGGCGTTAAGGTAAGGTGTTCGCTTCTCGATCGAAAAGCACTCGGTTCGAATCCTGTGTAGAGTGAGTGATCAAGTTATTGTCTAACGATCCCTGATCTCGATATAGATAACGCCTGAGTGGTACCGGGGCCCGCAAGGGAGCAAAGAATAGTACCACTGCGACCTACATGGCATGTCGTAAGAGGCGACTGAGGTCGGGGTCTAGGGAAGCTACCCTAGTAAATAAAAAACATTGCAGAATTCGGATGTACTCGTCTACTTTGAGGCGCATAACTGGCACAACGTACAATTGCTCTTAGGCTCAGATCACATACAAATCACAAAGAGTGGTTAACAAGTGGTCGATGTGGAGCGTTCAAAGAAGAAGAAGAAGATGTAGATAAGGTCCAGTTTTAGTTCTATCGATGAACTGTTGAAGTGGAATTACAAACTGCCCCACTTTAAACTTGTAGATGTCTGGCGTAGATAGTGAAGAGCATGACTAGACTCCCTACTCTACCAGAGCAAACTATAAACTACTGGGCCTTTCAGGTAATTGGAAATCAGTCCTACCCCACCAGAGCAAACTAAAACATTGGTAGGTGAGGGAAATCAGTCCCTACCCTACCAGAGCAAACTATAAACTACTGGGCCTTCGGGCTCAGGTAAGAATTGTGGGAAATCAGTCCCTACCCTACCAGAGCAAACTATAAACTACTGGGCCTTCGGGCTCAGGTAAGAATTGTGGGAAATCAGTCCCTACCCTACCAGAGCAAACTATAAACTACTGGGATTTCGGGCTCAGGTAAGAATTGTGGGAAATCAGACCCCAACTACACCACGTGACCTCGCATTCCAGTATTGGTGTATATAGACGAATTTATTTTAAAATCAACACAAAATGCTAATTCGAAGTCATATTATGCAACAAGTTAAGTTTAACAATAAGGAATATCAATATTATAAATATTTTTCACCAATAAATAATCATAGACTCACAGAATTGAATAAAATTGCAAAAAAGCGTGCAGTGTTCTATCAAGCATCTGTAATTTCCAGATCCCTTTTCTTATCTAGGTCAGGAAATACCCGGCCAGTTGGCTGGCCTGTGCTAGAGTACAGCCAGGCTCTAGTCTAGATAGTTCTAGATAGTACTAGAGCCTGGCTGTGGCTAGAGCCTGGCTGTGACCCTACACTACGGTCTTAACTGTGCATATAACTCACACCACTACACCCAGATTGAAAACAACACCATCTTATAAACTGGTTAACTAACTGCAAACATAAGCCAGCGAAAGCTCTTTAAAACTTCATAGGTACAGAGTTCTAACAAAATATACGACGCTAGATTAGTTCTCGTAAAATTAATAAACACAACGTTCTACGCCCAACAACAAAAAAACCCTGCTCTTGTTCGGTAAAGTGTACTACCCAAACGTTTGAGGCTCAGATCTAATAGTGCGTAAAGAGGCACTTTAAATCCGCAGCGGATTATCTAATCTAATCAGCCATATGATATCACAACTGAACTGAAATGATTTCAACGGGCAAATGAATAATTATTTCAACTGTGTAATAGACCTCACTATTATTGTATTGAACCAGGTATGTTTTTGCAGAGACAAGGTTATGTGTCATTTGTTAAGATCATAGCAGCAGTTCCAGGTACTATAGTTCGTTCCAAAATTAGTGATCATCTTTACCGACCGATATAAAATCATCCACTTGATAGAAATTCTTGATTTTTGCATTTTTATATAAGTTTTTTTTTTTTTTTTTCTTTCGTAAAGATTTCAACCAAATGAAAAATTATTCAACTTGAAACCCCATTTTTGCGTAGAAAATATGTTTTTGCAAAATTCAAAAATCACAAAAACTGTGTACAAAGTTAAAATTACAATGACACTACAGCCGTTGTGTCAACATACTCAGTACTTTGTATTCGTGTTTGCCAAACAAAGATTTTCTCGTTCCCATACTATGTTTTTGAGAGACAGGTTAGTGCATTTGTTAAAACAAAAGTCCGGACTATAGTTGTTCCCGAATTGAGTGATCATCTTTACCTAGACCGATATATCAACTACTTGAAGAACGATGCATTTTATATAAGTAACAGTGACGACGTTCCAAAAGTATTTTTGCCCACCCAAACCTTTAGTTCTGTAAGAATTTTATTATATGTTATTACTAAATTTACTGCGATGTTGATCTGGTATACTTGTCGAAATTTTACAGTACGATTGTCAAGTTTGTCTATAACTAAGCATTTCCGTGTTCCACATGCAATTCAGTACACGTCAAAATCAGGAATCCCGTGGAATTAATCAGTTCACAATGTTTCCTACCGACTGGCATTGGCGTATGTACGCAACATTTACTTTCATTTATAGAAGTGGAAGGTATAATTTGTTCACTATGTGACCTTTCTTTTATAATATGTAATAGGAATACGCCTTTGCAATCATTCGCCACCATTTTGTGTATTACTGTAAATTCTAAACTTTGATGATCATTGTGTTGTGCTTATGCAAAATTTTAAACAAAAAACGTTTTTTCATCAACTAAGCTACCTACCAATTAGTTAAACATGGATTCGTTATGTCGTGAAGTATATAAGACTGCATGCAAAAATTACTTGTATCCATCAGATAGATTTCGTACAAATTAAACCTTAGTTTGATCACGAATTTTGGAACGAACTATAAAACATATCTGTGGTTAAGTGGCTATGTCCTTGCTTTGCGAGTCGAAGGTCGTGGGTTCGAATCCGGACCGCAGCGTACCATTCACGAAAGCATTTTTTACAGAGACCCTAGGATTGTTGTCGAAACTACAAAGTTCGTGCTTTGTGCAATACTCTCGGCAGATGGCGTGCCATTTCTTCGAAGAGGGACCGAGCCATATGGGGTCAAACTCGGTGAAATTAAGTCAATCCTTCTGCTTTGAAACCCTTTAAGCCATTATCTATGAGAAAGTACTGCTGCCCTTCATTGGCTCTCTGTGACTCCATTTACTGGGGCCGTTATTGCATCTGACTCTCAGTCGATACGTCACAAGATCCAAAAGGGCAGGTTTCGGTATAATCTGATGGTGTGCACATCTGTACTTCCCTTCCTACCAAGTCGCATGGGTAGCTTCCATGTTCGATCCCGATTCACTTTGTCGAGCGGCATCTACATCATTTTCATCGTTATCAGGTGGAAATGAAGTAGAATCTTTGTCAGCGGCGAATCACAGTCCCTAAATCTTTATGCGTCTTCGATCCCAGCTGATTGTTGATACCGAATTTAACTGGACCATATAATAATGGACCATATTGTCTATCGTGAAAACGACAAGACATCTGCAGCTATATAGACAAGTGACCATCCCACTGCAGAATACATGGCAACGAGACTGCGGATATATTGGCAAAAGAAGGCGACAGGCTACAACAAACAGACACCAGTTTGACATATGTGGAAGCAAAAGTACGGATAACAACAGACAATGTGTGGACATCATGCTTACCACGCACTGTCATGTCGTAGAGACTCGTTAATGTCTGCAATACGGCTCTTTGGACGGTGTAGGACGGGGGGATTTACTGGCCGCATGACTAATGTGGAATTACTGGCCGTATGACTAATGTGGAGGTGTTGAATGAGGTCAAGACACAGGGTAAGCTTATCATCAATATAAGAAAGAGGCAGTCAGCATTTTTCGGACATGTGATGAGGAGGGAGGTTTAGAACACATTGTAACAACCGGTAAACTCGTGAGGAGACGAGGGAAGACAGAGAGATAACATTTTGGATAGCCAGACTTCAAGGCACGGGCGAGCGTCAACATCTGAGATGATGCCAAACACCAAAGACAGAGATTTGTAGAGATCCATGATCGCCTACGCCAGTCCGCACGGCACCTGATGATGATGATGATGATTAAAGCAATCGCCGCGAAACTGTATAGGTTAATATTATACTTTATGCCCCCGACATTAAAATAGCTCATTGGCCTTACCGTGGATTGAACCAGAGTCCTCCGCATTGGCAGCCGCGCTTTAATCCATTGGCTCAGACGCTCAGTGAAACACGAACTGCTTTTATCGTACTCCCAAAACTAAGTCACCTAATCCTGACACTTCATTTCACGATACGACATAGTATCACATCGTTTTTGGTCGACGCATCCCTAAAACAGCTTACATTTCCTTGACGCTTGTATTTATAAATGGATACACCAACCAGTATCAGAGTTATATTTTTTTATTTAAATGCAGTGAAATATTTTTGTTAACGCTTGTGAAATATTTCGTTATTGTTTTTAAGAAGGTCTGTAGTTTTCTGGTGGTTTCTTTTTATGTTCTCCATGTTTCCGAGCAATAATAGAGTACTGACTTCACATTTGATTGAAAGATTCTCAGCTTTGTGTCAGGACAACTACCCCGGTCATACATATGAATGGGAAGGAAATACCTAGGACTGATACTATGAAGTATCTAGGAGTAAAGTTTGACAGAAATCTACACTATAAGGCACACGTGGATACCATGATTACCAGGGCCAGAAAGGGACTAGCGGCCATGAGGATCATGCCTGCCACATGTTACCGACAACGTCTACTAGTCGTTCTCTATCAGGGGTTGATCCTGTCTGTCATGGAATACGCATTGGCAATACTCACTCTCAGCAAGACACAAATTTACAGGCTAGAGAAGATACAGAACGAAGCAATGCGCATCAAACTCGGCTGCACCAAAGACACTGCATGTAGAGCAGTGAGTTACCTGCGGGACCTTCCAGACATAACTAGTAAAATTTGGCTGCGTAGAACAGCTGCATACCTTAAAATCACCCAAGACCTAACACATCCATTACACAATGAACTAGACAACTGCAATTGCAATAGACTTAAACGTGGTCAGGCCACACAAAGGGAACCACAAGATACATGGAAAGAGAGCTGACACTACAGCTAAACAAGCTCTCAGAACACAACAAAATTATTCTCTAGTGGATACCAGCCCACTGTGGCGTACCAGGAAATGAGAGAGCAGACATGCTGGCTAAGGAGGGAACAAAACTTACACAACACAAACACCCAGTGTCACTACCAGAAATCAAGACACATATCAAGCGAAAGTACAAAGAGGTATGGAGGCAACAAACCCACAGCAAACACGCACAAGATCCCATCAGCAGACTAAACAGAAAACAGCACACAACAATCTTTCGCCTAAGAACAGGTCACTGCAGGCTCAACCACCACATGCACAGAATAAAGCCTGCTCAGACTGCACAGTGTGCATGCCAGACAGAAACACAGATTCCAGAGCACATCCTGCAGTCATGTCCATCATATATACACCAACGAAATGAAACATGGCCTCATGAACAAAGCTTACAGACCAAGCTATGGGAACTCTCGAAGAACTCCAACTGACATGCAGCTTCATAGAGGCAACCCATCTCATGATTTAGACGAGCATACGAAACCGAACGCAAAGAAGAAGAAGAAGAAGAAGAAGAAACATGGTCAGTCGTGGCTGAGCCGAGCAGAGGAGTCATACAACGCGTTTGTGCCATTAAGGACAGATTATGGAGAAGAGTGGATACCAATACCCACTGAAAACAAACACTCCTTTATAGTAGTCACCACGATAAACAAACCAAGTCAAGATTCGCTGCCCACAATAGTCAACGCAGAAGTCGAAGCAGTAATAAATGACTACACATCGGAGGAAGATGCTGTTATCTTCACTGATGGTTCTGTGATTCGGCACAGTCGGGGTGCATGGGTTTTCACGGCTAAAACTAAAGGAAAAGTCATCAAAGAGGCAAGTGGCGCATATGCGACAACTACCAGCAACATGACTATGGAGGTCATGGCGGTGACAAAATCCCTGGAGTGGCTACAGGCGCAAACATTCACTCACGCTTGCATGCTCAGCAACTCTGTGTGCAGAAGATCAAGACCGATTGTGTACGAAGGCAGTGGATGCAATTAATACAAAACGCGACAATTCAAACACTGACCTTCACCTTTGTCCTGGGTCATGCTGGGGTAAAGGGCAATGACAGAGCGGATGCACTGACGGACAATGCTACGATCGAGAATGGGTTTTTATGGACAGAAGCGACATCATCAACGCTCTCAGAGAAAACATACGCTCTGAAGATTTCAGCGAAGAAGATTCTCTATCTCGGTTGCGCAAGTTGTGCATACCGATAGTTGCAGCAAGACGGGGAAAACCCAATAGATACATCAACCAACACAGAACGTGAGTTGTTAGCCTAAACACACAGAGATACATGCATGATGTTTGGGAGGAGATCGGAGCAAATGATGTACATGTCCGATGTGCGATGATCCTCAAATGAACAGCGTTGTGTTTGTTTTCAAAACCTTTTAGTTTACATAAATAATTAAATATTAATTTATATACTTCTCCATTTTCAGGTGTTAGACCCTACAAATGTCACCAATGTGATAAATCCTTCACTCAACGATGTTCGCTAGAATCTCACTGCAGAAAAATTCATGGACGCTCGGACCAGATGGCATTCAATGAAAGGCGTATCAAGCTGTATGTATGTGAGTCATGTGGTCATTCTACAGATCTACCAGATGAGCACTACGCACATAACCGACTCGCTCATCCGACTTCTCAAACTAAAAGACGAATTACCTTGTAACAACAAATAAGTTAAACTTGGATTGTCCTAAAGAAGTTAATTCTTAATTTACATGTTTGTTGACCTACACGTTCTGATATAACCAAAACAAGGTTCGCCATTAGGTTGAAAGGGCGTGTCTCGACTTAAAGAGGCTTTAATCCTCTACACACCCTACTGACAGCTAAGCAACAGATGATCAACAGCATTTTCATACCTATTTTGTGTTACCAGAACCAAACATGAGCAATAAGCAAAGCGCAGTCACAAAAAATAACGACATGTGAAATGCGCTGCTTGTGAAAAGTTACCAACAACACCAGAAAAGACAGTCACCAACATCAACATTAGAAAGAAAGTTGGCACAGAACCTTGCTTGAATTACATTGAGAAACAAAGAATGAAGTGGTTTGGTCACTTAATAATAATGCATCCAAACTCCTCAGTATACAGAGTCTTCTACAACAGAGTATCAGTGAAGAAGGTGAGAGGAAGACCACGAAAAAGATGGTTAGATGGCATAGCAGAATCCTGGGAAAGAGCAAAAATAACAATCACCCAAGCGACCAGAACAGCGCAAGTCAAAAACAGAAAACCACGACACTGGACAACAACCCGGTAGCACTGTGACGACAGAAAACCACGACACTGTACAACAACCCGGTAGCACTGTGACGACAAAAAGAAAAGAAGAATCTCACATAACAAACAAACAAACAAAACGATAAATAGTACTGTAATCACGGAAATAGGAATCGAAAATTAAATATGTGTTACTGTGGATACTCAAGTAGTTAAAGTGGATCATCTCTCTCTCTCTCTTTCTCTTGTACCTTTTAAACCCTGGTTGGGATGTATGCCATCAACAAGCTTCTACCAAGGCTTTCTATATGCATCTATCTCTTGCAGTTCCTTCCGTATATTATCAATCTTTGTCTCCAAATCTTCTCTCTATGTTGTTCCAAGTACAAATTCTGAAGTTTTTTCCTTGTTGAAAAAATATAATCTGAGGTGCAAATTCCTTACGGCTTTTTCTTCATTGCATCATACCTCTTCTAGAAGAGAGTCATTTCCTCTTGGTTGGCACATTTATTATTGTCCGTGTACTTGACTTGTTTATGGTTGGTGGGATTTTGTAGCTTTTTGGAATTGTTTTTTTTAATAGATTAGGTAACAAGCATCAAGCCTAATCGTACCTTAATAATCTTTTACGAATGCCTTGTAGGTCGCAGTGATACTTCTCTTTGGTTCGTCAGGAGAAAGAAAATCTTCAGGAAGCAGAGAGCAAAGCTTTAAATGCCTCGTCAGTTTAAAGGATATCTTCAGGAATAAGAGAGAGCACAAGTTTAAATGTTTCGTCAGTAGAAAGGAGATCTTCAGGAAGAAGAAAGAACAAGTTTAAATGTTTCGTCAGGAGAAAGGAGATCTTCAGGAAGAAGAAAGAACAAGTTTAAATGTTTCGTCAGTAGAAAGGAGATCTTCAGAAAGAAGAAAGAACAAGTTAAATGTTTCGTCAGTAGAAAGGAGATCTTCAGGAAGAAGAAAGCACATGTTTAACGTTTCGTCGAGAAATGAGATCTTCAGGAAGAAAAAAGCAAGGTTTAAATGTTTCGTCAGGAATGAGATCTCCCGAAGTAGAACCAGGTTTAAATGTTTCGTCAGAATGAGATCTCCAGAAGAAGAAAGCACATGTTTAAATGTTTCGTCAGGAGAAATGAGATCTCCAGGAAGAAGAAAGCACATGTTTAAATGTTTCGTCAGGAGAAATGAGATCTCCAGGAAGTAGACAACACAGGTTTAAATGTTTCGTCAGGAGAAATGAGATCTCCAGGAAGAAGAAAGCACATGTTTAAATGTTTCGTCAGGAGAAATGAGATCTTCAGGAAGAAGAAAGCACAAGTTTAAATGTTTCGTCAGGAGAAATGAGATCTCCAGGAAGAAGAAAGCACATGTTTAAATGTTTCGTCCGGAGAAATGAGATCTCAGGAAGAACAACACATGTTTAACTGTTTCGTCCGAGAAATGAGATTTTCGGGAAGAAGAAAGCACATGTTTAAATGTTTCGTCAGGAGAAATGAGATCTCAGAAGTAAAACACAGGTTTAAATGTTTCGTCAGGAGAAATGAGATCTCCAGGAAGAAGAAAGCACATGTTTAAATGTTTCGTCAGGAGAAATGAGATCTCCAGGAAGTAGACAACACAGGTTTAAATGTTTCGTCAGGAGAAATGAGATCTTCAGGAAGAGAAAGAAACAGTTTAATTGTTTCGTCAGGAGAAATGAGTCTCCAGGAAGTAGAAAGCACAGGTTTAAATGTTTCGTCAGGAGAAATGAGATCTCCAGGAAGAAGAAAGCACATGTTTAAATGTTTCGTCAGGAGAAATGAGATCTCCAGGAAGAAGAAAGCAACAGTTTAAATGTTTCGTCAGGAGAAATGAGATCTTCAGGAAGAAGAAAGCAACAGTTTAATTGTTTCGTCAGGAGAAATGAGATCTCCAGGAAGAAGAAAGCACAGTTTAATTGTTTCGTCAGGAGAAATGAGATCTTCAGGAAGAAGAGAGCAACGGTTTAATTGTTTCGTCCGGAGAAAGATCACCAAGGAAAAGAAATTACAATCTCTAATGTGAGGTAAAAAGACAATCTGCACTCAAATTTGATGCCTGTGCACTTAGAGTGCACTGTGGTTGAATCCTGTTCATATTAAGTGACATATGTTGGTTTCGAAGTCGAAAAATGGTGCTTTGGATATTGTTATCAAGTCTGATAAAATAACCGATATCTCAATCAAGTCTAATGTGTTTCTTCAACATCTCTGACCTATGCAAAAATAAACTTTTCTTTGAAACAAATTCAAAATTTTGATTATGTTAATCAGCTGCTCAATATATAATAATAATAATGTGCTCCATTAATTCAAATAGCTAATTATATTATTCTGTAAACATGTTTTCTATATTCAGATTGCCAAACATAATTATATTTTTGATAATGTATATACCAAATATGGTCATAATATATATATATATATATTATATTTTAATAAAATTTATTTTATACACATGTTTGATGTTTTTTCTTTTTTATGATATATTGTTTTAGGAAAATAATTTGAGGACTTTGGTGTGGGATTGGCTAAACCACACTGTAAAACAACTTAGCTTTAAAAAACCACAGCCAAGCGCATGAGAGCTTTGCAAGACTTTGGTTGTGGATATATGTCTCCTTGGAAGTGAAGGGGCGGGAAGAAGAAGAAGAAAGAATTTGATGACTGTTCTGTTGATGATGGTAATTTAATCTTCGGTTCTCAGGTCATTTGTCCATTGAGTTATTCTATGTGTCGATTCCTCCCCGCCAATAATGACGGACACATTCCGTTTCTGATATTTTTTTTAGGTTGTTCTCTAGACAGTCCCCTGCTGACGAGATCTGTCTTCCCGGGTTTGTCTGGAGTCATCCTATTGTAGGTGATTTTCTGCCTTCTGTTGCCGGGCTCACCAACCCAGGCTTTTATGCAGGATGTGCTCACTGGACACTGTAGTTTAATACCATATACTTAAGGGAAAGTGTCATAGAAGTAAAAAAGACAAGAAAAAGGATGTCCTCCTCAAGGGAGAGAGAGGACAAGTGCTATTTATCCCATAACTGGGGGATGAGTTGGTTGCAACCAGAGCATTTACATCTCGCCGGTGGGTTCTGCGCTGTCACCTTATGAGGCCCCATCCTGCTCCCCACCTTTTGGTCTAGCCTTTCACCTTCAGTCTGTTCGGCTTGGTTGGACTTGCCATGAGCTAGACTACCGCAGACATAGCCTGAAGTATCCTAAAGGCACAAAAACACCCTCCAACCATGATAAGGTAGGCGAATATTGAGGGATTTGTCATTTCAGTCTGTACCTAGAGTGGTTTTATTCAGGTCAAAATGGTAGCTTCATAATTATCTAGTATGATAACTGGATCTCTAAGTCTCTCAACAGAATGGAGTTGTATCTTGCTCTAACTGGCAGCTTCAGTTTCAGTTTGGAATATCTTCATTGCACTTCAGACATGTTCAAAGGTGTTCCGATCTCCTTCGCAATATCTCCAACAGCTTCCAGTGAATATACACGTTTGATGTTGATTGATGAGCCTACTCATATACCTGTTGTGTTATTTTTTTCTGACCACTACAATCTTCAATCCAAGCTTTTGCAATCTAGCAGTTGATGGCAATTGGTTTAGCCTCTGTGCAGCTACACTCTATTAAGGCATTCATAATGTCAGCTGCCCGAGTGGTTACCGGGGCCGAAATTGGGGTGTAATTAATAGAACCACTGCTACCTGCCACGCATGTCGTAAGAGGCGACTAAGGAGGTTAGACGTGGGGATATCTACCCCACACCGTAAAAAAAACACACCGTAAAAGAAACACATACAGAACGGAGAGCAAACCGAGTAAACGCTGGCTAAAACCGGACACATCGCCAAAGGATAAGTACCAGAGCTCCAAATGGTGCTGAAGATGTGACGTAAAACACACCAATGCTAAGGCTGCATGAATCAGATTTCCACATGAATAGAATTTATGGGGAAATCTGTCTGGGCGATGATCACGAGAGAGAGATACTGTCAGCTCTATCAATTGGCTGAACCCCACCCCCTTCCCAATATTGTTGCAGAGCCTTCCAGCATGTATATTTCTCTCTTTGCCATCGACATCCATGTGTCCCGGAACGAAGATGAAAGTAATTCTCCGAATTGCTCGTAGGGATATAGTCCATTGTCTGCGCAAATTATAAGCAATAAAATACTCAGAATGAACACATGAGTGTAGTTTTGTGACTCCAGCCAGTGTAGTAGCTTCATTGAGGCCCAGTTGTCATACTAGATAATTAAGTATGTCACAAGTGTTTAGTCTAGTTTAGTTTAGTCGTCGGATCACCATCACTGCACGTCGAACAAATTAGTCCATAAGTGCTCCGATCTCTCCCTCAGTATGTCCATCAGCGTGTGGCGACTAACGACACCGGTTCTTTGTTGGTTTACAATTCTTCTTTGTCTGCCAGCATAGCGTTCTTGTCGAGCTACACCACACTTAACTTTGAGTTCTTGCAGTCTGGTTAGTGTTGTGGATGCACCGCTATTACGTGAATCATGTACACGCCCTCTCTCCCTTAGGGAATTTATAATATCAGCCTGGTCCATTGCTCGTCCGCTTTGGACAGCAGCCATACCTGCAAGCCTATCCGCACGTTCATTCCCCTTACACCTGCATGCCCTGGTACAAAAATAAAACTGATCTTTGTCAGCTTAGACCTCCCAGCGATTCTATCCAATGTCTCCTAGCCCATCCTGTTTCAATCTTCCTGAGCATACTCATTGAGTCACTGAGAAAACATGCATGGATAAAAGTCTGTGATTCTAGCCAAATCATCGCTTTGGTAACCGCCATGATTTCCATAGTGAGACTGCTTGAGTCACGGCAAAACCACCACTGTCTTCCTTCACAACATCACCTCCGACCTGAGCAGTGAAAGCCAACGAGCTCCGCACATGTCGAATCACCGAACCATCCGTATAAATGATTACATCATGATCAGATGCGTTCTCAGAAATTAATGCCTGAACCTCTGCCTCCACAACAAGTGGGTTGTGTTGCCTGCATTCTTTATCAAGTTCGATGCATACAGAAAAGGATGTAGCGATTGCTCTTGCACTGGTATCCATTCTTCACCGGGATCAATGTCTTCAAGTGTACACACCTGTTCAATACAGTCCTCGGCCTGACCCATCCAAGATTTTCCTCTTTTTAACCTATTTCCTTTTGTCTCTTTATTTCCAAGTGCAGAGGATGTCACAAGTGTAAAATAAAATACTCAGAATGAACACATGAGTGTAGTTTTGTGACTCCAGCCAGTGTAGTAGCTTCATTGAGGCCCAGTTGTCATACTAGATAATTAAGTATGTCACAAGTGTAAAGTCTGCAGTCTTATCCAGGTCCAAGAGATTCATAGAGATATGAACCTTACTTTTTCCTGAAAGTAGTTGATAGAGCCAGGCCCGGTTTAACCACTAGGCGAACTAGGCGGCCTTTAAACATGGAATTTTTAGTTTTTAATTTTTAGTTAGTTTATATTGATATTTAAAGTTGTATTGCAATATATTACATTTTATTTTTTCCCGCCAGATGAAAGGAATTGCATAGTATAAATTTGATCACTAGTTTACTTACTTACGTTATAGGAAATAACACCACATCCGGTGACGTCATTTCGAAATCAAAATCTGGCGTGTAAATATAATATAAATATTGAAAATTGAAAATAAATTCTTCTTCTTCTTTTTCGTCACACTGCTACCGGGTTGTTGCCCAGTGTCGTGGTTTTCTGTTTTTGTCTTGTGTTTGGTGCTTGGGATTGTTATCTTTGCCCTTTCACAGGATGCTGCCACGCCATCTAACCATCTTTTCCGTGGTCTTCTTCTTGCCTTCTTTCCCAATGTTCTGTTGTAGAAGACTCTGTATACTGTGGAGTCTTCTACAACAGAACATCGGGAAAGAAGGCAAGAGGAACACCACGGAAAAGATGGTTAGATGGCGTGGCAGCATCCTGTGAAAGGGCAAAGATAACAATCACACAACCACCAGAACATAAATTAAATATTTGAAATTCGATTGTCGTCGACTGGCTACTTAAATACTTTAGGTAAGATATTTAGTTTTACTTTTGTACAACGTTATATTTAAAATCATTTGATTTAAGTATTTAAATTTGTATATGTAAATTGTAATTATTTTATTTATATTTTATTTATTTTACAAAACTGAAATACAAATATAGAAAAATAGTAGCTAACTCATAATAAAATTTTATTTGGCAGTTTCCGTCATTATTTCAATCCTCCATGGCAGAGAGAAAACGATTGTCTGGTGCACAGTATCGTAAACGACGGGCTGAAAATGAAAAAGACGTAACAAAACAAGGAGACTCGTTGTTAAAGTATCTATGTACACCGCACAGAGACGAAGGTAGTCCAGAGGAGTTAAACAATCAAGCCGAAGCAGACAAGGAAGCGGAGGAATCCGATGAAATGACAGTATCAGAAGAGTTTGAACCACAAAATGAAATGCACGGTACGCACCAAGAATCAAAATCTGAAGTGCATAAAATCGATAATTTCACTGGTTTATATGTTAACTATGGCGATCCTGCTACTTGGACCAAATTTGATGATCATATGCGACAAATTTTGATAGAATATGGACCAGAACAAGTCGAGCAGTTTGGTTTTCCTAAAGACAGTATGCAAAGAAAATTCTCAAAAATTCATTACAACCGCAGGCTTGTCAATGGAGAAAACATTCGCAGACATTGGCTGCAGTACTCTGTAAGTAATGACTCTGTTTATTGCTTCTGCTGCAAGCTGTTTACCAGTAGCACAATAGGTGCGCCATCTCTTTCTGATAAAGGTTCACATGATTGGAAA
The DNA here is from genome assembly GCA_020796225.1 of Arion vulgaris. Lineage (NCBI taxonomy): Eukaryota > Metazoa > Mollusca > Gastropoda > Stylommatophora > Arionidae > Arion > Arion vulgaris. The sequence goes on from CM036766.1 coordinate 37,465,050, forward strand.
AACATGTCCGCAATTCTATCAGGACACGAGAAAAGCAGTAAACATCTAGCGAATTTTCAGTCATAGAAGGAACTTGAGCTGCGACTGCAACACATGAAAACAATTGATGCCGAACATTTGCGTCTCATAAAAAAAAAGAACAGTATTGGCAGCAAATCTTGAAACGGCTGATTGCTTTAGTTCGAGTTCTTGGCATGCAAAATTTTGCTTTTCGTGGAACACATGAGCAACTGAACACTTCTGATAACGGGAACTTCCTGAAATTTGTGGAATTTCTAGCTTTGTTTGACCCACTTATGGATGAGCATCTTCGAAAGATTAAAGACAATGAGACACATGTACATTATCTAGGCAAAGACATACAAAATGAACTGATTCAGCTTTTATCCAATGCAATCAAACAAAAAATTCTAGCATCTGCTCGTGAAGCTAAGTACTTTTCAATAATTCTAGATTGCACACCAGATGCTGGTCATGTTGAACAAATGACCATGATCATTCGCTTTGTGGATGTGATTTCAAATCCAGAAAATGAGATTGCAGCAGCAGCATCTATAAAGGAACATTTTTGGGGTTTTGTGCCTCTAAAGGAGACAACTGGTCCTGGTATGACTGAAACTATTCTTCGGCAGTTAGAAGAGATGTCTTTATCTATCGAAAATTTACGCGGTCAAGGATATGACAATGGCAGCAATATGAAGGGAAAAGACACTGGTGTCCAGCGAAGAATTTTAGATGTCAATCCCCGAGCATTGTTTGTTCCTTGCTGTGCGCATACCTTGAATTTGGCTGTTAATGATGCGGCAAAATGTTGCTTAGAAGCAACAGCTTTCTTTGATTTAGTGCAACGTGTTTATGTATTCTTTTCTGCATCAACTCGTCGTTGGGAAGTTTTAAATCGACATGTTTCTAATCTCACTGTTAAACCACTTAGTGAAACAAGATGGGAAAGTCGAATTGATGCTTTGAAACCTCTTCGTTATCAGCTGACACAAATTTAACAGTAGCATCTGGTAATACATCACGGACAGATGCACGGGTTATTGCAAAAGCCATTTCTAGTTTTAAGTTTGTCGTTTCTCTGGTTGTGTGGTATGACGTTTTGTTTGAGATCAACATGACTAGTAAACAACTTCAGGCAAAAGAATTAGATATACGTGGCGCCATGAATCATCTGGATGAAACAAAGAAGTTTCTCGTAAACCGCAGAAATGACACGGAGTTTAAGAAAACATTGGTAGATGCAGCTAAAATTGCAGTCAATTTAGAGATATCAGCACTTTTCGAGCCCGAACCAACCCGTATCAGAAGAAAGAAGAAACAATTTGCATACGAAAGAGATGACGACGAACCTATTCGTGATCCAAAAGACAAATTCAAAGTAAACTTTTACTTGGCTGTTCCTGACACGGCAATACAATCGGTTGATGAAAGATTCACTCTGATGACAAAAATTAGTTCTGTGTTTGGTTTCCTCTATGATGTTCACAGTTTGCAGAATAAAACTAGTAAGGAAGTTATGGAACATTGCTTGAATCTTGAAAAAGCTTTGCAACATGGAGACTCCAAAGATATTGATGCAGTTGATCTAAGCAGTGAGCTGAAAGTCATTTCAAGACGAGTTGCAAGGTGTACATCGCCACATGATGTACTAAACTTTATATTGAAAAATAATCTAACAGATAGTGTCCCCAACACTGTTATAGCTCTGCGAATTCTCTTGACACTTCCAGTTTCTGTGGCTAGTGGTGAGCGAAGCTTTTCTAAGCTCAAACTGATAAAAACATATTTGCGAACGTCCATGCTACAAGAAAGACTTGTTGGACTAGCTACTCTGTCAATTGAACATGACATTGCCAAAGACATTGAACTGATGGAACTCGTTTCTACATTTGCTAAAGCAAAAGCGAGAAAAATAAAGTTTTGAAATTACATTACCGGTATAAACGAATATACCATTATATAGATTATACATGTTCTATTCTATTCTTCTTTCTATTGAATGCAAATACGAATTAAAACAAAAGGCACCGTAGCATTCCTTCTTTGTGAAAGTTAATATTAATTCAATCTTAGTTGTCGTGGGCGCGCAGTGCGACAGGTTCGCCTAGGGTGCCAAATACTCTGGCGCCGGCCCTGGATAGAGCAACATCTAGACCAGCATTTCCCAAACTGGGGTCAGCGGCCCCCGGGAGTCCGCGAAGTATTCTCTTGGGGTCCTCAAGCGCTTGAAGAAATATGATCTTTGACATTTCTCTCTCTCTTTTTCGAACCCCGCCTAGACCGATGGACGAAATTTTCTCATGAATTCTGCTGTTGTTTTTAGGGACATTGTCCCTCCGTACAGCTTCTCGCAAAGCTCTGTGTTATCTGGCCTGGTTTCATTTCTCAGGCCTGCTAACAACTGGCAGTCTTGCAGTATGTACTCTGCCGTCATGTCCGCCTTTTACAGTGGCACAGGCTAGCTGTGCCAATTTTAATTTTTTTGTACACGTGGGCCCGAAGTCTCTTGTGGTCGGTACGGAGGCGGAATATAACAACTTGTTCACTACGGGATAGACCATGTCTTTCGACCACGTTTCTCTATACTGCAAACCTATAGTTGTTTTGGCCTCCACGTAGCTGATCTCGTAATCGGTCTGCGGCAGCCACCCTCCTGCCTTTGCTAGCCTGTCTGCTTCTTCGTTTCCGCTTATATTGGAGTGTGATGGAATCCACTGTATGACTGCGCGTTTAATAGTTTACTAGTACACCAAGGATAGCTTGTTGAGCTCTGTTCTCTCTGCGTTTTTTAGTGCCGTGATGACCGAGAGAGCATCGGTGAATATCATGACTTTGTTGCGTGCAGCTCTGCTTTTCTCTAGGATCATTTCAGCGGCTGTCTTAGTGACTGCCCGGTAGTTGTTTGATTATTTACCTGTAGCAATCGCCTTCGTGATCTTTACTTTATTTCAAAGTTTAAGCACTATTCCTCCCCCACCAGTGCTAATCGCGTTTTTTGACGATCCATCGGTGTACATGTGTGACCACGCACTCTCAGGGTACTCTGTCTATATGTATTTTTTCTGTAACCGCTCTTCTTTCGCAGTTCTCTTGCTGCCCCTTTTTTCTATTCCTGGGATTGATTCTATTAATTCTGGCGTTGTGGTCTGCCACGGCGTGCTCTTATCGGTTGCCGGTATCAGTTTGGGTTTGCAGTTTGCTAAGACCGGGTGCTTTTGGCACTTTTGGCGAAGCTGGTTCTCTTTAGCCTGCCCCTTCCTAATTCATTCATTCTGGCACACATAGGGTGGGAGTTTAGTCGCTTTAGTTTCTCCGCCAATTGCATAACTTTTTTGTCTCTGCGGTGTGGCATAGGTTGGAGACCTGCAAATGTTAACATTTCAAACAGAAAAATAATTTTTTTTAACTGTATAAAGACAGTGGAAAACTAGTTCTGCTGCGAAATCAAACGATCCGGACCCGACCGGGGTCTAAATGTCTGACAGGACAAAATGAAAGATCATTTAAAGTTTCCCACAGTCTGAGAAATTGGAGCCAGCTTGACTGTTGGTGTGGTGTAATAATAACTCCATCGCTAGGAGATTTTCATATATAGACACTTTTAGAGTCCACTGCAACAAAATGTATTTAAAAGTGGTCCGCGGTAATGCAAAGTTTCGGAACCGTTGATCTAAAGAATAATTTTGAATATTGAATGCTCATGTTCCTGTAGTTTGCTTGTTTTACGCAACATTAAAGTCTCATTAAGAGAAGACATACATCTCCAACTATTAACAAAACTTATGACAAATAGGAATGAACTCCTTAACAGGAGGTAGACAGAAAGGAATGCAAAATGAAAATCATCAAGTCATGTATACATTTCTCATGACTGTATTTTGCTGCAATATAGTTAACGAACAAGTAGATGGAAGACAGAGAATATAGTTAACGAAGAAGTAGATGGAACACAGAGAATATTACAGTCCTTTCAACAAAATAAGATATACATTTTGTTAAAAACAACAATACAAAACAAATGACAGAAGAAACAGAAGTCAAAAAGAGAACAGTAATATGCATTAATATATTCAACAAGATTAGAAATATAATAATATTCAACAAAAGCAATTAAAATTACAAAGTCTGTTTTCTATATGTGTTGTCTCCTATAGTTCCACCTATTGGTGACAGAATCCAGTGATGGTCTACAGTAAGGAAAGTAAAAGAACCCTTTCATACCTAGTGGTATATAAGTCAATACAGTGTTTGGCCTGTATTTTTCATTGACCGTCGGCACTCACGCTGGGATGGTCTACCGTGGTAACACTATTATGTGTAAGTCACCCATCCTAATTACACCGAATTATAAGTGTCAGTTGCTTTCTTCACTTGTGGAATGGCAGCTGTCTGAGCTGAAACCACAACCCCTTTTCATGTAGGAAATATATAATACTGTGGAATTAGAAATGCAATGAGGTTGCCAATAGCGCAGTAGAAAAACACGAAAAGGCTAATGACAATGTGCGATGGAAATTCCATGGTTTGAGGCTAGCGTTGGTCAAAAATTCTCTGTTTGCACATTCAACGTGGTTGAACTACAGGAAACGGTGATCCTTTACTTGGGGGATCTAAATTGCAAGTACATCTGAACGCAGAGTAAGACTTGCCTGAATGGCAAGGAACACTAGTGATAAGGAAAACAAGTCTTCACTTAAAAATCAGTCAGATGAACCATATTAGACTTTATCACTATTCTTCAATCATAGTAGCAAACACACACACAAAAACAAGTAATGCAACAATGACAATAATGGTGAGCAGGGTGATACACATAAATACATACTATGTCACAAATTAAGAACTGTATGAATTTAGATTTATGAATTTTCTTTGAATATGTCATAAAATGTGACGGCGGTTCCTAGATAGGGAACCACCGGTCTATACTGATGGCGATGATATGGTACAGAGGAGAGCTATGATCGGATCTTAATTACAGTCTTTAGACTGTCGAACCTGATGATGAGAGGATACAGAGAAGAGCTATGATTAAACCTTAATTAGTCTTCAGACTGTCAAACCTGGTGAGAGGGTACAGAGGAGAGCTATGATCAGATCTTAATTACAGTCTTAAGACCGTCTAACCTGATGATGACATGGTGCAGAGGAGAGCTATGATCAGATCTTAATTACAACCTTCAGACTATCTAACCTGATGATGAGAGGATATAGAGCTATGATCAGATCTTAGCTACAGTCTTCAGACTATCAAACCTGATGATGACATGGTGCAGAGGAGAGCTATGATCAGACCCTAATTACAGCCTTCAGACAGTCTAACCTTATGATGACATGGTACAGAGGAGAGCTATGATCAAATCTTAATTACAGCCTTCAGACAGTCTAACCTGATGATGACATGGTACAGAGGAGAGCTATGATCAAATCTTAATTACAGCCTTCAGACAGTCTAACCTGATGATGAGGGTACAGAGGAGAGCTATGATCAAATCTTAATTACAGTCTTCAGACTGTCTAACCTGATGATGACATGGTACAGAGGAGAGCTATGATCAGACCTTGACTACAGCCTTCAGACTGTTGAACCTGATGGTGAGAGGGTACAGTGGAGAGACATTATCTAAAGACTTTAACATCAATGTTCACACATCTAATCTGATGATGATGATAACAGTGAAGATAACACAATGATATAACTTATCACTAATGTCATAACATGATCATAAACATCATAGACTTACAAATGTTATAAATCTTATCATGTTTTTAGACTAGAGTTGACACAGAGGATACTCTGTAAGGTACATAACCAACAAATGTGTATCTGAATTAATTCACTTTGTCCCTGCATTAGTGATAGTACCATCATCTTGCTACAAGTATCCTCCATAATCATCATCATTAGTCCTTGTTGTGCTCAAAGGCATGCAAATAAGACAGAGGCAACAAATTTGCACTCAATTTAATTTTGTGCCTTATTTTCTACCTCAAGCCTAGCTGTTTATGTCTTTGAACTATGCTTCAAAAGTTCACCTCTTTGTGCCTCTAGGTTTCCCTTTTTTCCACTGTCCCTGCGGTGTCTACTGCATTGCATTTCTTGGCCGTCTTTCATTTCTCATCCTGTGGGTCATTCCAATCCATCACCATCATCTCTTTTGTATCTCTTTCTGTCTCTGTGGTGTCCCATGCATTGCATGTCTTGGTCACCTTTCTCTTCCTGAGGACATGTCCAATCAATTGCCATCGCCTCTTTAGTATCTCTTTCTGTCTCTGTGGTGTCCACTACATTGCATGTCTTGGTCACCTTTCTCTTCCTGAGGACATGTCCAGTCAATTGCCATCGCCTCTTTTGTATCTCTTTCTTCTCTGTGGTGTCCACTACATTGCATGTCTTGGTCACCTTTCTCTTCTTAAGGACATGTCCAATCCATCGCCATCATCTCATTTGTATCTCTTTATTTATGTCTTCCAGATCAGTAAGTATCCTATAAACAATTGCATATCTCTTTTGCTAAGGCACTTATTCAAAGTTACACAAAATACATAGAAGATTATATTAAAACATGCCTAAACCATTTCACTCTGCAATTTTTTTTATACCTCTGGACTCATTTCTTTGGCAATGTATACTAAATTATCTAGTGTATTGGCTTTCCGTCATCTTAAAAGAATTCCGGGAGCCAGTATATCGGCTCAAAGGACAAAAAGGTTAAGCTCATATTAGTTACTATCATGAAGATCAAAGGTCAATGGAAGAGAAGCTAATAGGAATGCCCATTGAAATCTAATGTACTGGGCAATATTATATATAATTATATGTCTTTTGTATCATTATACATTAACTAAGAATTGCAAGCAATTTCTCCATACCACTATATCCTGGGTAACTCGTTCAATCTCTTCTATGGAAGTGAGTCAGATATTTCACAACCACTTTCGGGTTAAAATTTATTTCCGTAAGGCATCCTTTCTTTCTTGAACCTTTTGCGTCCTACTTCAAAGCCTGCTTTCTAATTATTTGATCCTTTCTTCTCAGAGTATGCCCAACATATCTCCATCCTCGCTTTCTTACAACAGTTGTTACTAGTGGTGAATCAGACATTTCACTGATTTCATCATCTCTCTTAAATTCGTTCCATCTTATATCTATTACTTTCGCAAGCATTTTCAAATGTCTTCAACTTGCTACATCTTTAATCATTTTACAACTCTCGCTGGCATTTATTATTTATTATATAAATTTGTGATTTAGTTTATACAGTTAAATAACTTGGAATTACACTGGGCAATATTTTTTATCTCTTTACTGCATGTGTTACCACATTTTAGGCCAGTGTAGGACAGGGGGGAGCATGATCTTAGGAATTTAAAGGTTGCATGACTAGTGAGTGCAGTCACTGCAAAACTGTAAGGGCTAGGATTTTTTCTTTACGTACCCGACAGAATAAACTCCTTGGCCATACCGAAGATCGAACCCGGGTCTGCCGAATGGGAACCTGCACTCTTATCCATTCAGCCAGATGCTCCTCTGGACAATAGATCAAGATTAATCAGCTGAGCATATTTGCCCGAGTGGTTACCGGGCCCAAAATTGGGGTGTAAAGAATAGAACCACTGTTACCTGCCACGCATGTCGTAAGAGGCGACTAAGGAGGTTTGGCTGAAATCGGATGCACGTGTCCGAAACGTGTAGAATTCTATGCGTTTAAGGGCCTACCAAACCAATGTGCAACGTATACACATTCTTGGCAAAGATCAAACATATCACAAAGAGTGATTCAAATTGGTTGTAAAGAACGGACGCAAAGAAGAAGTTGAGCATATTATATGACAAGTTATCCAGCCTGATTTCTTTTCTACAGTTAACAGCAGTGATCATTAGTTTTTCTTTATTTTCTCATTTCATGTCTTAACTCTGGACAGTTTTTCATTGTATTTTCTCTTCTCCTTCTTCTGCAATCAACTTCTACTCCGGTATGTGTCATAAACAGGGCGGTGCGCTTGAGGTCTTCACCGGTCCCCCATAGTTTTTTTTGTAGGGTTCTTTCTGTTGGCCAGATTTCCATTCTTACACTGCTCAGGTTGGGGCAGTCTTGCAGGATTTGCCTAGGGGATTGCTTTGATGCTCCACAGGTGCAGGCAGCCGAGTCCATGAGACCCATTCTATGGAGGTGTGCTCTGAGGCCGCAGTGTACCGTTCTAAGTCTGAAGATTGTGGTCTACGCTTTTCTGTTGAGTGTATTTATACTGTCGTGCTCTGGGTTGTATCATCCGTTTGTTTTTCTCCACATCCTTTTTCTGGAGTGTTTGTATTTTCTCTTGGAAAAACTATATTTATGCCCCTATAATTTATTTAACCATTTTCCTGTTTGTTTATTATCCAAGACCCACATCCACACAACAAGACAGATTCTATATAACATTGCAAGACATTCTTTTAAATTCAGTCATTAGCACTTTCGCTGCCACCCATTTTTTCAACCGTCTGGCTCACTGCCCCACTATTTTTTGGGCATGATCAGTTTTCAGGGTGATAATTTCAAAAATGTGTTCCCTGTGAATATCTACTATTGATCTATAATCATCGTCACTTGAATCAAAGTCCAAATTTGTATCCCATTCAGAGTCTGTTTTATCGCTATCACTGGCTAAGAAGTCCGAATCAGAATCATGTTGAACTAACAATCATCAGCTACATTGCACATTTTTTAAGTCTTTGTTTATTTAAGAAAAATAGTTAAAAGATTCGCTGAAAAATGGACTACATGCATTTTAAACATATGTGCGTTAGATCTGTCATTTTGGAGAGCTCTTCTGAACAATAGGGAAGTATTGTGTAACGTAGCACCAGTGTACGGTCAGCAAAACTCCCCATGACAAAAAGACATACCCATGGCCGAAAAAAGTCGACCGTGGCAGAAAAAGGGAGTTTATGTTTGATCGACTTTTGTCGTCCGTGGCAGCGAAAGTGTTAATAACAAAATCTACATATTTACGAGTATATACAAACTACAGAAACTTGTAAGAAAGGATTTGCTGAGAGAGGCAGGAAATATCGGTCTCAGTTCCATGGAGGAGATTGAGCGAGTTGCCCAGGATATAGCGGTATGGAGAAATTACTTGCAGGCCCTATGTAACATAACGGTACGAGAGGAATTATTATTATTATTATTATTATTATATACAAACTATCAGTCCACAATATCAACATTTTTGGCATCCAGTCCAAAGAAGAGATTGAAGACATGCCCACTATCATGTTTCTGCAAATATGTGCTAAACTGGCCCAAGTCCATGTGATACTCTCGTCCCTTTCCTCCTCGGGCATCCAGTAGCAGCTCACTGAATGGATCCAGCTTGAAAGGAGTGGTCTGGCCATCTGGTGTAATCATCGGCACCACCTGAAAGGATTAAGAACAGCACAGGAGATGTTAATCCACAGAGTAGTATGTCAGTCTCTGTCTTCCTCATTATTTCAGTACAACAGGCTCATTAGATCAATATTAAAGTGATCTTACTTGAAAGAAGCATGTCTAAGAAGCATGTCTAAGAAGCATGTCTAAGAAGCATATATGTGTTCTGTCAGCTTCTGTAATACTTCTTCTTCTGCGTTCTCACTAGATTGGGATTTCGGATTCTCTAATAAAGGCAGCCGCCTGTCTCAGATTATCAGCCACGTCAACAGTTTGTCTTCTGCGCTCTCACTAGATTGGGATTTCGGATTCTCTAATAAAGGCAGCCGCCTGTCTCAGATTATCAGCCACGCCATACAGTTTGTCTTCTGCGTTCTCACTAGATTGGGATTTCGATTCTCTAATAAAGGCAGCCGCCTGTCTCAGATTATCAGCCACGCCATACAGTTTGTCTTCTGCGTTCTCACTAGATTGGGATTTCGGATTCTCTAATAAAGGCAGCCGCCTGTCTCAGATTATCAGCCACGCCATACAGTTTGTCTTCTGCGTTCTCACTAGATTTGGATTTAGGATTCTCTAATAGTCAGCCTCAGATTATCAGCCAAACCATACAGTTTGTCTTGGACGCTAGTGTAAGTGAGCCACCTCTTTCTTCTCAAGTCTGCATACTGGGGGCAGTTCTGTAGGATATAATTCCTATGATTTCTGTTTCCCCATTTGTGCCGACCTCTTCCCGCAGTTAAGTTTTGGCCACCCTCGTGAAGATAAGTATGACATTCTTACTGCGTGGCTATATCTCCGAGGCAGATTGGCAACCGTAGAATCCGTTATTCCATTCCTCATTGTGAGGAGTCGTTGCACTATGTTATGCGCCTTATGGCCTGGTGCATCCGTTTTCTGCAAGCATTTGTTTCGGGTTAGCATTACCTGGTGGACACATGCATCCGATTTCAGCCAAACCTCCTTAGTCACCTCTTACGACATGCGTGGCAGGTAACAGTGGTTCTATTCTTTACACCCCAAATTTTGGCCCGGTAACCACTTGGGTGGCTCCCATAATACTATTTTTTACATTATAAGAATACTTAATATCCTCTATCGCCCATGTGGTACAGGGGCTGGCAAGGGAAACAAAGAATAGTACCACTGTGACCTACAAGGCATGTCGATGTAGGACCTAGGGAAGCTACTCTAGTTAGCAAATCTTGTTATTGTGTCTCTCACTGGGTAACTAGGTTCATTTTATTCCGAGTCCGAATACGCATCTCAATGATAGGGGTGGTGGGGAACTGGTCATAATTACTCTACTACATAGTAACTTCCGCCATCATACAGTACAGTCACTTCCAGTTTCATACAGTACAGTCACTTCCGCCATCATACAGTACAGTCACTTCCAGCTTTATACAGTAGGGTGTAAAAGTAATCCATGGACAATTTTAAAGATGTCCGTTTGTTAATACACTTTTTTTTAAAGACAATGACAGATAACCGAAACCGACGGTTAAACGAATGATGGTTAATCAAGGTTTTACTGTACTTAAATACAGCAATTGAAATGTTGCACTCATAATTCTTGGTAACAGCCATGTGTGTATATACTATAATTTATTTTATTAACCAAGGGACATAAGTATATAATATTTCCTTCATTATAATAAAATAATTAACCCTTTCGCCCTGTATTATTTTGACCTCTGGACGCATTTATTTTGCGATTCAAATTTAACATTCAATGTCAATTAGTTTAATCCTTTATAACTCTTGTACTGTTTCTCTAAAGTATGACATATTATATATTTATCTGTTGCTACATGGATGTGGAATACATTAATATAATAATATTTTACATCAGGTGATATACATTTGAGAAAATTAGATTATTGTAGCATGACTATTTTGAAAAAACAAAAATTATAAAAATATTTTTACTCTCCGGTTTGTATTACATCTTAATATTCATAGATGTTTCCAGAAGTAGCAGTTAAATGAAGATAATCCATGTGTGAACATATTCTATAAGTTTCATCTACCTAGGTGCAGTAGTTTTTATAATATTAACTTTTTAGTGTCTACACGTCAATAAATGGAATGTGGAACGTCCATTCTTTAGATGAAATTATTACATTAGACTTACAACTATCGATACTACATTTCATAAACAATCAAATGTCATTATTACCATCAATTAAATCTTCTTCATTACTATCACAAGTTACAATTTGATCTAACAGTACTCAAGATTACACTGTAAACATCGTTGGAAACATTAACGTTTTTAAAAAAGTCTTGACTTGAACACAATAATACACTGCTTTCCCTCTTTCAAATCTTTGTTAAATGGAGATAGTAATGTACCTACATATATGTACTTTCCATTCTGAAGATTTTTTAAACTTCAGTAATGGGGTTCTGAAGATACATTCGTTTCCGTGAATAGACATACAAAAGCCTATATATCGGTTCTGCGACATCATGAACATTACTCTGAACCGATATATCGGCTCTGCAGTCCCGTTGGGTTAAGTTTAAATTTAGACTGAAGTTTATAGTGCTTGAGACGAATACAATTCGCAGAAATACATTCATCTTCGTTCAAGTGCACATGGGTGTCGATGGCAATGACAGAGTAGACAGGCTGGCTGGCTCTGTCACCACATCGAAGGTTCAACTGTATAACCCATAAAAACAAAGTTTTTATGTACTGTAGTTTTACAAAGAATAAAAACAATATACAGCGATATTTCGAGCAAAAGACATTTATCAAGCAAAAGATACACCGGAAAGCATATTGTTTTTTAAGTAAAACTTTTGCTATGCTCAACAAAATCTGGAAAGCCAAAGGATTAAATGCTCAAACAAAACTTAAAATATATAGCAGGAGTATCTTAGGAGTGATATTATAAAGTAGTGAGGACTCAAAAATGACCTACAACATGAAACACTAGTTAAAAATATTCTCAAAACAATGCTTAAGACGAATAATTCAAATTTTCGGGCCAAATACAATAGCAAATGAAGAGCTTTTTAAAACATAAACTGTGTATCATTGGACAGACATGTTGAATACATAGATAATACAGGGTGTTCAAGATTAAAGCAGCCCCATTGACAAATCGAAAGTTGCCAGATAATCTATCGCGTTATGTTTATGTACTATTTAAACCGGTTCTGACTAGCTCGTTTACGTCACATTTGTTCATCGCCCCTTCCGCACTACAATTACATACCGTCACATAACCTTGACCTATACTACGTCATAACTGAACCTTCTCATTTTCATACATATATGCCAGATTGACTCCATTCACAGGCTGCTATTATCTTGAACACCCTGTACTTCAAGCAAACAAAAGAAGACAGGAATACTAAATTTAATTCTCCAGACTTCTACATGTGATATAGTTTTTTTTAAATTCAGGAAACTACAAAAATTCAAACCTCCTGTTCTTTAATGACTATCCTTTTCCACTTCAAATTCCGCACCCTGTACCAGAATTCATCAACATCACAAGTTGCACCCTCTGCACAGATGATGCCAGGTTTACCAGGTAAGCAGAAACCATGCAGGTGTAATTCAATACCCCAGTCCATGATGTCCTTACGTTTCATTTTGCTGTAGATATGATGGCTGTAGATCCAGAGTCTTGTAAGTGTATTCCTACATGAAGTACATTAAAAAATATCAGTATTTTACTACATACTTACACACAATTCACACACACAAAAATCACAAATAGTGATATATTGTTTGTTTGTTTGCATTGTCCTTACGACCAGTTTAATCACTCTATGTGATAAGTTTGGCCTGAGCCAAGAAAGACTATACATAGTGCCTCCGTTCAAAGGCCCCTACATGTGCAGGGCAGGAGCATACGTACATTTCAGCCTAATAGTGATATATAAAAGTGGCTATATTACAGCAAAAGAAGACGAAATACAGGAACGTGTCCATAAGACAATCTGATCTGTCATCACAGCATCACTTCTATGAGTTACAGCCAAGCTGGAGTGAAACCAGATGTTGCCATAAACCTGAGGAAGACCATAAACTTTGTCCTGGCAACAATCTTGATGATTTAGCATGACCATGACTTGACAACACAGCAGTTTATTTAGATATATTGATAATTCAATTACTTCCCTTGTTCTTACTCGCTCATGTGGTGCCGGTGCCCGCTAGGTAAGTAAAGAATAGTACCACTGCGACCTACAAGGCAAATGATGTAGGGGTTTAGGAAAACTACCCTTGTAAATAAAAAGCGTAGTAGAAATAGGATGTGCTGGCCTACTTGCAGGCGCATAACTGGCATAACGTACAATCGCTCTTTAGCACAGATCACATACAAACCACACAGAGTGGTTAACAAGTGGTCGATATGGAGCCTTCGAAGAAGTTGTCCTCACTTAAATAGACCATGATTTGACAACACAATAGTTTATTTAGATACATATTCATAAATGACAGAATTGATGCATTTGAGATGTGGATTTATTGAAGAATAGGCAGAGTTTCATGGACAGAAAACAGACAAATAAACAAGTTTTAGGAAAACTAGGCATGAAGAAACAATTATTAAGAGAAATAAAATTCAGACAAATAAAGTATTTTGGACACATAAAAGACATGACACCATGATAAAATCTTTACTAGAGGGGAAAGTTGAGGGGGAAGAGCAAGAGGAAGACTGAGAGATAAGTGGGAGGGAAACTTTAACCCTCTTATTCCTGGAGCGGCCGATTGCGCCCGTTATCGGTATAAACCCGTAGCGCCGCTTACGCCGCGGTATATACCTTTTAAATCGTTTTTCTGTATCTTTCTTGCGAATAGACACGCTAAATTTAGCCCTGATGTCATTGCCGATAATGGATGCTGCCATTTTAGAAATCCGCGTGTTTCTAGTATTTGGTTTCGTATCGGCGAATATTTTTTTTTAAAAAGTCCTTATATTTTCTGGAAAACTTGTTGTGATTTATGATTCAGTTGATGGAAAATTTGCCGCCGAGATCGTGGATAAATCGGATTGATATATAATTAATTCAAGATTTGCGTGCAAAAATATACGATGCTAGTTCTAGTGTTTACGACGATTTGCGTAACTATTAGTTGCGATGAATTACGATTGTCGATAGATGCGAACACTGCCGCTTCCCTCCGTCCACCCAGGTTGTAAAATTGAGAGAGAATAGTCGCAACAGCTGAGCACTATCAATATCGAACAATTTAGTGAAGAAATAGGTTCTGCAAATGACATTGATTCAGATTCAGAGTATTGTCTATTTGTGATTACCGTCATTATCGTTACGGCAGCGCGATTTTTACGCGAGTTATATTTTAGAATTAGACAGAGCTAACCAAATAATTTGCTCTATGAAAATTCATTAAAAAATCCAGATGCTTCATGGACACTGTTCCTTTTCATTACATCAATATCTTTCTTTATGTAAACTATATGTGTCGAACTCACCAGTTACCTTACTACAGAATGTTTTGGTTTACCGATAAACTGTTGAATGTGCCTGCTTTGTCAAATATAGTGTCAAGAAATAGATTTGAAGGTATCAGCAAATATTTGTACTTCAATGTCAATTCCAAATTCGTTCCATGAGGACAATATGGACATGTGCAAGGTTGAACCTCTGTCTTGATTGTATGAGGGTCCTCATGCCCGTACAAACACGCAGGCTAGGCAACTGCAGGACTGATCAACTCCCAGATACTGCAGGACTGATCAACTCCATTCATGCCAACCATCAACGGACTCAACTCTACTGTGTGGCAGAGCCGCAGTTAGTGTTTCTAAATGAAGATGAGGACTGCACCACAAAGGTGTGTGGAAACAAGTGATAGCTGCCCAACATGTAAAATCAACCTCTGTTAGGGAGATTGCTTTTCAACCTTTCAATTTACATTTATCCTCAATAAAACTGACATTTTTAGTGAAACATACGTTCAATATTGTCATTCATTTTTATTTCTTCACTTGTATAATTTTTTACATCCAACTTGCATGGTAATGACAACATACATGTTTACAAACTAGTACCTCATCCATTGAACTGTAAATTGGACTTTAAATCACAAATATTGATTAGAAATTGTATTTATGAATTTTATTTCACGAGCACTTCTCATTGTTGCTGGGTTATCTCCCTTGCCCTGGGAATTCGGTAGTAACTTTTTCTGAAGGGCTGGGAATAAGAGGGTTAATAAATGGACAGGTTACAGTCTGGCAGAGTGCAACACCAAGGCGAACGACAGAGGTTGTTGGAGATTCATTGCAGCCAACTTTCAATGTGGAGACGGCACCTGATGATGATGATTGATAAATGCAATTACTTCCCTTGATGTCCTTACTTCAATAAACTATGACTTTACAAGACAGCAGTTTTAGATATATTGATAAATTCAATTACTTCCTGTGTCCTTGTGTGCGATGAGGACTGATCATCATAGTTAGTTAGAACAGATGGCGGACTCCTAGGTGCTCAGTCTCTTTCAACAGATGGCAAATTGTACGTGTTTCAATAACATTCTGGTTACACACATCATCCGTATTGTAAAATTATACGAATCTCAACAGTTCATTGATTTTTCGTTTTTTAAAAGTACTTTTCAAACCAAAACACCTAATTTCTTTCCTTTCACATTACATCAATCCAAGTTTTAAAATAATCACTAAAATCACAAATACCTTCCTTGTTCCAAGGCCTTTCCTTCTTCACTTTTCAGGGATTGATTCAAACCTAGGAATTGCAGTTCTGCATACAGCCGCTCTCTGAACCATTCAACCACAACTCCAACAATGATCTCTCCAATTTCTAGATTTTCAATTTCTGGAATGAACAAAAAAGACAATAAATACTCCCACATGAAAACTAATGCTACCGCAGATACATCTCCCGTGACTAGAATCTCTCTCTCATGCCTTTTTAACACCAATTGGGACATGAGCCCTCAACCAACTCATGCCAAGTCTTCCTATCTTTAGCCATCTCCTGCAGCTCCTTCCACTCTTCTTTAGATTTTTAATCTCTGCCTTCAAATCTCTTCTCTGTGTATTTCTAGGCCTCCAATTCTTTCGCTTTCCCTGTGCGTTCCAGGAAACGGCCCTTTTTGTTATATTCTCCTCAGATTTCTTGACTAGAATACAAACATATAAATAGAGTAATCATACAATTAACACAAACAGGAAAACTACTGCATGATTTATTACTTTTCTTTGTTATTTTAACATTCTTTAAGGTTGATCTAAATTCCAAAACATTTATTTGTATCATATGTGAAAAAATATATGGCTAATAACATGAAAACAAATAACACAAACAGAAAACACTAGTCAGCAAGTACTTATTTCTTTAATTGAGGAGTACGTACTCTTCTTCTTCTTCTTTGCATTCGGTAGGAGTAAGTACAAATTTGATGGTTTCGATTATGTTGTATAATATATGGTACAGATCGCTGTTCAGCCTTTTGGCTAAGATCAAAGTGTTTGCCCACATGATCGTTGTCAAAGGGTGGGAGATTTCATAAAACACCAAATGGCACAATCAAACACACTTAAACTCTGAGTAGCTCTCATTTTAATTGGAGTTTACACGTTCAACTGCACTGGGTTCCCCTCTTTGTGGCATTTCCTGGTAGGGCCCAATAAAAAAAATTATTTAAATTATAATAATAATAATATATGGTACGGATTGCCTTTTGGCTAAGATCAAAGTGGAGTGTCAACTTGATCACGGCCAAACGGTGGGAGCCTTCAAAGGGCCAATAGGCAACTAAAATAAAATTACGAGCAGCTTTCATTTGAAAAAATGATGATGCTCTGAGTTTTTACACATTCAACCATAACTATTAAAACTATTAAAACATCCAAGCATTAACATGTCAGTCAAACGACAACTGATAAACTGCATATTTATTCCAACTCTCTGCTATCAGTGCCAAACATGGCCCTGACTAAGACACAAGAAAGAAAGATTACAACATGTGAAATGAGATGTCTACGAAAAGCTGTCAACGTTACAAGGCGAGATAGAGTGAGAAACGAGAATATCAGAAGCATCGTTGGTACTATACCATGCATACAGTACATCGAGAAACAAAGACTCAAGTGGTTCGACCATCTAATGAGAATGGAACCACATTTACTACCATCACGTGCCTATAATAATCGACATTCAGGGCGCAGAGCACGAGGCAGGCCAAGAACACGATGGATAGATAACATCTCAGAGTCCCTGCGAAGGCATGGACTAACAACGTCAAGCGCAACACACCTGGCACAAGATAGGAAACTAACTCTCCCCACGACGCTTCACGGCAAATGTGGTTAAGATAAGATAAGATAAGATAACCATAACTGGGCCCACTCACTGCAGTACTACCGGGTAAGAGCCTTAAAAAATGTTTAGTAACAAAAATGAATAGCATATGGTACAGATATATGAACAATGAACTTGAAGACAAGATAAGACCAATGCCACTAAGATGACGATTAGTGAATTAAAACTAAAAACAACTTTTGTGTAGTATAACCTCAGTTAGCAGACTAGAGAACTACACTAGTTTTAAAAAAAAAGGAATTCTTTTCATACCATGAGATATATTGAGAAATACTGTATTTTTTATTGACCATCAACAGCTTTACTTGCCAGTGCTTTTCTGGTAACAAATTGAGACCAGGTCGAACTGTGAGTCATTAAGGTAGGAAAACAATTCCACCACTTCTACTGTGGTAGGAAAACAATTCCACCACTCCTACTGTGGAATTGAACCTGGACGGCACATCTACCAAGCGAGTGCATTAAACACTACACTATTGCAGCTTTAACTCTAGTTTGAAAGTTGAGTTTTTTTATTGTACTCTGTAGGAAAAACGAACCAAGACCTTACTGGTGCTCAAATCCGCATCTTTATTGTTGAGAGGCTGGTATGAAATGGTTGTCCAAAACAAAGGTTTGTACTCCTCTATGTGAATGTGGGATGCAAGGGGAAGCTACTACATTATTGATTATTGCTACTACATTCCCTCACAACCAACTAAAAAAATCTTGGATATATTAATTTGAATTGAAGAGACATCATCAGATAACTTTAACATCAGTCCTTAGACTGAGAAAGAACCACAGTAACATAGTTGTTAGTGAACTCGCTTAATTGGCTAGTGGTCCGGGTTCAATTCAACAGAGGCGTGGAATTTTTTCCAACCACAACGGCACTCAGGTGGGCCCAGCCTTAATTGGGTACCAGGAAAAGCACTGGAAAGTAAAGGTGACCAGCGTGATGTTGACCACATGACCCATCATGTGCCGACGGAAATGAAAAATATGGGCTTAACACTGTATTACCCTATATATCATGCGGTATAACAAGGGCTCCATTACTTTTTTACTTTACTTTAGACTGAGAAGAAAGGGAAAGAATATTAAGAAAAAGAAGAGTCAAGTGAACCGTGTGAAATGGAAAGGTATGATCAGACAACTAACGCCAGCTTTTGAACCGCCTGATATACTCGTGTGGGCATCTGTGGCTTAGCAGTAGTGAGCTCAACACAATCCAAGAGTACCTGGTTCAAACTCTGTGGCAAGCAGTTTGGAAGCAAATTTGTTCTCATCGATTTTTAACGAACTGTTTAAAAAAAGACCTAACCGTTCAGAAAGCAATGGCAAACTACTTAACGTATAAGTGGTGCATAGAAAATCAGTGACTTGTTTACTGTGGTTGATGGTGACGCCCTGTAAAGGATATACCCCATTTACTATATACTCGTAGAAGAAGAATACTTGTCTAAACATATCCTAACAATGCTAGCATACTCGCCTTTATTTAAATCCTCTCTGAGCAGCTTCTGCCTCTCTCTGCTGATGTCTGGTGCTCTGATAAATATCTGAGGTTTCACAAATGGGTACTCATGTGGTAAATTACACACAAGCTCAACTTCCAGTCTCTAAAAACAAAATTTGAATAAGAAACTTAAGACTATTAAGTTTACTAATAAAATTAAGCATCATATCTTTAAAAAAAATATGCTGCTACCTTTCTATTTATACAGATGATTGTGTGTAAGATGTGCTCTAAAAAGGTAAAAAAACTTACTTCATTGTTCATTTGAGGATCACCTTCATCACACATCAGAAATGTCCATAATTGCTCTGATCTCCTCCCAAGCATGTATTTCAGTGTGTTTAGACTAACAACAGACTCCAGAGCACATCCTGCAGTCATGTCCATCATACATACACCAACGAAATGAAACATGGCCTCATGAACAAAGCTTACAGACCAAGCTATGGGGAACTCTAAGAATTCCAACTGACATGCAATAATAGCCGTCCATCGCAAGCGATGATGACAACAATCTCAGACGTGTACTGTTGCACCTCTCTGGTGTGTGTGGAGGTGACTGTAGAGTTCAATCCTAGAACAGAATCCCCGACCACAGGTGGGGCATACATGATCAAGGTTAGACATGTGCGTGTTGTGTGCTCTGTCTTTCGCGCTGCTCGTTTTCTCTGTGACTCAACAATACGATGATTCTCAGCTATTCGGGTTCCTCTTTGTTGTTACAGCGCCACATTTGGCGATCTTGCGCAAGGATTCCCAGCACGTATTGTCTATATCGAAGCATTTCAGAGACACTTTAAGAGTGTCTTTAAAGCGTTTTTCTGTCCACCAGCTAAACGTCTGCCCCTTCAAGCTCGCCATACATCAACTGTTTTGGGATGCGTTTATCAGGCATTCGAGCAACGTGACCGACCCATCTCAGTTGGGCCTTCTGCAACAGGGTGTTGACGCTTGGGATCTTTGCTCTTGTGAGGACTTCGCTGTCTGGAATTTTGTCCTGCCAGTTTATTTTTAGTATTCTGCGTAGACAGCTTGTGTGGAAATGGTTTAATTTTCTTGCGTGTCTGCTATACACTGTCCATGTCTCGCTTGCGTACAGCAGCGTTGTTAGCACTATGGCCTGGTAAACTTTCAGCTTTGTGACTATGCTTATCCCCTTCCGTTCCCACACAGTGACACGTAACCTTCCGAACGCAGCACTGGCTTTGGATATCCTATTGTGGACCTCAGAATCTATGTTTGCCGATCTGGATAGGAGGCTGCCAAGATAAGCAAAGTTGTCCGTTGACTGGAGACCCTGGTGTTTAATGTTGATGACTGGATCGTAATACTGTTCTCTAGGGGCGGGCTGGAACATGACCTCTGTTTTTTGGTGTTAATGGTGAGGCCAAACCTATCACAGGCCATTGAGAACTTGTCCATGTAAGTCTGCATTTCTTCCTCAGAGTTGGTAGCGAGGGCACAGTCATCAGCAAACAACAGGTTTGAGATAGTTGATTCTTTTACCTTGGTGGAGGATTTTAACCTCAGAAGATTGCATGCAGCTTCATAGAGGCAACCCATCTCATGATTTAGATGAGCATACGAAACCAAAAGCAAAGAAGAAGAAGAAGACTAACAAATCCCGTTTTGTGCTGGTTGATGTATCTACTGGCGTTTCTCTCATGGTTTTCCCATCTTGCTGCACCTATTGGTATGCATAACTTGAGCAACAGAGATAGAGAATACACTTTATCTTCTTCATTGAAATCTTCAGAGCGTATGTTTTCTCTTAGAGCATTTATAATGTCGCTTTTGTCCATAGAAGATCCATTCTCGATTGTTGCCTTACTTGCCAAAAACTACACCTCGTAGCAATGATGCATGTAGCTAGCAAGACCAGTCTGCAACAAGAAACGTTTTTTCAATGACTGCATGGGATTTCAATGGCACTGTTGTCTTCCTGTGCCCTGTTGTTTCTCATTCAGCACTTAACCTCTCTGCAACTGTTATCCTTTCTCCTAATTCCACTCTTGATCTTCCACTCCATGCACTATATTCCACAGCCTTCTATTCCCAGAAATCATAGAAGTAGAAGACAAGGAGAAAGATTTCTTCTTCAAGAGAGAGGACTGCTATTTGTATCATACCTGGTGGATGGGTTTGTTGCAGCCAGAGAATTTCCCACTCGCCGGTGAGTTCTGCACTGTCATCATATGGGGCCCCATCCAGCTCCCCACCCTTTGGTCTGGTCTATTACCTTCAGTCTGTTCAATTTGCCAGAGTTAGACACCCGCTGACATAGCCTAAAGGATCATCAAGACACACAAACCTTCGACAACGATAAGGTAGGCTTATGTGGAAGGAAAATGCAGGACAAGATGGAACCATACCTGAAGTTATGCAGTTTCCATTCAGATAACTGGAGCAGGTCTAAAGATGACACACCTATATGTGTGTAAACAAGATTTGAAGTCTCTCAACATGATTGGGTGAACACATGAAATATGTACTTTGAAAATGGAAGTGCAAAGAGGACTTGCATTAAGAAAAAAAAGTTCTGATCAAACAAGCAGAGGAAAAGAGTCTTTACTCCAGAATGCAATCCTATCTTGAGAAACCTGCTTCATCATTTATATGTGAGAACTGTAGCTTCCATATCAAACTTTATTCACCAACAAAGATACTGCGGCACAGATCTATAATCCCTCAGCACTGACAGGAGCCTACTACTATATATAATACACATCGGTACTTTAACCATTTAACAACATCAATTCTCTAAATGATAGGACAAATAGCGGCAATTTTAAAATGTAAACATGTCACCATGAACACAAAAAGAGCAATGTTCAACACAACCTTTCTCCCCACATTATGCTACCAGTGCCAAACCTGGACACTGATGTCAAATGATAGGACAAATGGCAGCAATTTTAAAATGCAAACATGTCACCATGAACACAAAAAGAGCAATGTTCAACACAACCTTTCTCCCTACATTATGCTACCAGTGCCAAACCTGGATGCTGACAACAAATGATAGAAGAAAACTAGTCACGACAGAGATGAAGTGTCTACGCAGAATGCTGGGAGTAACAAGAAGAGACCAGCTGAGAAATGAAGACAGGAAAAAAATGGATACAACATCAGTAATGAACTTCATCAAGAAACAACAAATTAAATCGTTCGGCCACATAAGCAGATTACCAACAGACAGTGCACCTCAAAGAGCAATACTGCTCTGATACAATGGGTACAAAGCAAAAGGCAGGCCACGCAAAAGATGGACCTCAGAGATAATAGAGGCGACGAAAGACACAATCTATGAAGCACACACAAAGGCCCATTTTAGAAATCTCTTCTTGACCTGATACTGTGAGGCAAAACAGGATTGGAGAAAAGAAATGAAAGATTCTCTAATCCCTCGACAACAGGGTCACCAATACCAAAGTCTCTAATCCCTCGACAACAGGGTCACCAATACCAAAGTCTCTAATCCCCTGACAACAGGGTCATCAATACCAAAGTCTCTAATCCCCTGACAACAGGGTCACCAATACCAATGTTGACAAAATGTTGCGTTAGTGACCATGTGTCATAAAAATTCCAGTGTTCAATGCCAGTTTGGAAAAAATTTCTGTGAGCACATTGTTTTATGGTTGGACTACAGGAAACCATGATTCTTTACTGGGGGATCTAAATTACAACTACCTCTGAAGTTGGAGGTTCTACTAAATGGTGAGAGACACTGGTGATAAGGAAAGCAAGCCTTCATGCAGAAATCATTCAGAAGTGCCATACTTCTTTATTTGAATTCGCTGGGATTGATAGTGAACAAACAATTTATTTTTTAAACAACTTGAACAACATCCATACTGCAACCACATACAACTAAACCTCAAAGAAAATACAAAGTGTTTAGAAAAATGTACCATACTAACCTTGCCTTCATTCTCCACAACAACTTTAATAATAAACCCCAATCTATTTTCCAGCTCATCCAGGGACAGATCACCCGACACAACAGCACGAATCAGTTCCAGAGCTATAGGATCATCTAGAGTAAACTCTCCATGATTGGCATACATTGATGTCAGCATATCGACCTGTAGATACGTTCACAGAATGAAATTCAGAGAAATTCAATTTTGTTTACATCACCAAAAAAAGGATGATCTGCAAGAATGCTCGAACTATAGAGGAATAATGCTCCTGTCTGTCTATTGTCTCTATTGTCTATTCCCAGGTGGAAGATGTAGTTGGCTGTCCACTTTGCCGTTAGCGTAGGGATGGGAGCTTTAATATGCGTTTTAGGGCTAGATGAGTCGCCCTTGTTGTGTTGTATCCGTGTTTATGTAGTGTGGTCTTGATATTGTCTATCCATCTTTTCTTGGTCTTCTCTTAGCTCTAGTACCCAATCTCTTTTTATTGTACGCTGTTATTGGTGGTTGGTTGTATTTCATTCTCATTAAATATCCAAACCACTGCATTTGTTGTCTTTCGATGTATTCGATGCATGAAGTTATGCCCACTCTGCTTCTGATGTCCTCATTTCGTAGTCTGTCTTTCCTGGTGACTCCCACTGTCTTCCTCAAGCATTTTGTTTCACACGTGGTGAGCTTTCTGTGGTGTGTTGCTGTAAGAGACCAAGTTTGGCACTGGTAACAAAGTGTTGGTAGGAAAATACTTTTATCATCTGTCTTTTCCCTTCTATCTTGATCTTTGGGTGTTGTAGTAATGGTGCCAGCTGGTAGGCCACTGCATTTGCTTTTGGACACCTTGTCTCTATTTCTCTATCGAGTTTTCCTGTCTGTACCAGGTAAAATACTAAGCGAATCATCCTAGAGAGACTCAAGAAAGCTACAGATGCAGTACTAAGAGATGAACAGGCAGGATTTAGGCAAAACAGATCCTGCACGGATCAAATATCGATGCTGCGTATCATAGTGGAACAGAGCATCGAGTGGAACTCATCCCTCTATATCAACTTTGTCGATAAGGAAAAGGCATTTGATAGCCTAGACAGGGAAACACTCTGGAAACTGCTATGGCATTATGACGTTCCCCAGAAGCTAACCAACCTAATAAAGAAAATGTATCGAGTTGCCCAGGATAGAGTGGTATTGAGAAATTGCTTGCAGGCCCTATGTAATGTATAACGGTACAAGAGGAATTACTATTATTATTAACAGACTTGGAAGGCCTTGGTTGCGGACCTATGCTTCCCTAGGGACAAAGAAGAAGAAGTTATTTCACTTAATGAAAACGAAACCAGATCTATTATCATCTCACGCCTATTTTTTTTTTTTTTTTTTCTTTCGTCGCTTTCAACTCAGACGAAGTTCCATCTCTGAAACTGATTTTTGCGTGAAAATCTGTTTTCCAATTTCTTACAATGGCAGCAGGTGCACATTGTAAATTACTTTACACTGGCAGCCGTGTGCTCAATGTACTCGTAATTAGTATTCCTCGCCATACAGGCAGATTTTCTCCGACTTCAGAGGTACTCACGTTATCGTCCTGAGTAAGACCAGGGGACTCAAACAAATGCCGGACAGTAGGTTCGAACCCGAGCTATGAGGCGTCTCACAGCTAGCAGGCCGAGCTACTATCAACTACTCTAGGCAGTCCCCATCTCACGCCTATAACAACCGGCAACCAAGACGCTGAGTCTGAGGAAGACCAAGAACTCGATAGATATATAATATCACAGATATCCTCCAATATCAAAGACTAACAACTGCAGATGCAACACACCTGGTACAGAATATAAAACTGAAACTTCCCACAATGCTTTACTACACATATGGATAAAACAAGACAAGACAAATTATTTTCACAGAAATTAACGTTACTTTCAATGTTTAGAAACATAAACTGAATTAGTAATGAAAATATTACCTCAGTCAACTGGAGGTCTAGCCCATCTAAACATTTTTGTGATGTCATCACTTCAATCAGACCAGTATAAGTGTGCTTTCATCTTTATTTGGTACTGAGACATGTTCAGTTGTGTATTCTGTAACACAAAGCACACTTTAACAATACATGAGTATGTTAGTTTTGAAAGACATAATCTGATTGACAATTAACACACCAACATCACACTGAAGTACAAAGAGGTAAGTGTCAATGGATGCTAACTGACATAATTATTACATCATTTCTATACTGACCTTTATGAGGAAAGCACAAAACAAAATATGGGATTACCAGAAAACTTCTTCTTACGCTCCACATTGACCACTTGTTAACCACTCTGTGTGATTTGTATGTGACCTGAGCCCAAGAGCAATTGTACGTTTGCCAGTTATGCGCCTACAAGTAGGCCAGCACATCCGATTTCTGCGATGCTTTTATTTACTAGGTAGCTTGCCTAGGTCCTAGATCAGTCGCTCTTACAATATGCCTTGTAGGTTGCAGTGGTACTATTCTTTGATTCAGTTATGGGCCCCGGTACCACACGAGCAACCAGAAAACAAATAGTAAAGATCAAAAGAGCTAATGTACGTTGGTTATGATTGATTGATATGACTATCATAATTGCACATGGAATAACCATGTGTGCTTTGATCTCTTTCTTACACAGGAAGATCTCAATAGCAGTGCATGAACTTTGTAGCACTAGCAAGGGTATCCAATGTAATTTTAAAGATGGAATCATTGTTTTAATTTTAATTATTTTTAATGAATTTTAGACAGCGGCTTTGCAGCCAACTCTTATCGATTTTCAACTGCCAAGGGTTCTTTTACATGCTAAATTTGGACATAAGTTTTATAGTCTTTATGAGCCCGTCTGCCCAGCATGTTCGTAGCGTGTTGGACTACGGGTGACTATCCCTCTGTGTGTGCAGGTTCAATTTCGCAGGATGGCAGAAAAGCCACAGATTCCCCAGATTTACGGTGTTCGTGGCACCGAACCGAAGGGTTACAATGTCCATGGCCCGAGCCAAGAGCTGAAAAGCCCAAGTGCTTCTGGATCGGGAAAAAAATAAAAATAGTCTTTATGATGAAGTCGTGAAGATGTTTGCCTTGCCCGAGTGGTCACTGAGGCCTAAATTGGGGTGTAAAGAATAGAACCACTGTTATCTGCCACACATGTCATAAGGAGATTGGGCTAGCTACCCTACACCGTAAAAAACACTAGGTGGCTACAGAACCAAGTAAATGCTGACTGAAACCGGACACATCGCAGAAGGATAAGCACCAGAGCTCCAAATGGTGCTGAAGATGTAAGGTAAAACACACCAATGCTAAGGCTGCATGAATTGGATTTCCACATGAATGGAATTTATGTGGAGATCTGGTACAATGGTCTGGATGGTGATCGAGAGAGAGAGAGATGTTTGCCTGTCATTCTGGAGGTTGTGGACTCAAATCCAGTCCAAGTCACATGTGCAGTTTTTTTATGAGATCCCTAGGACTGTTGCTGAAGCTGGAGCTAAGGAGTTTGTGCAACACTCTCAGCAGGTAGCATACCATTTCTGCAGATAGGTACTGAGCCATATGGAGAAACCAGCTGCAATTAAGTTAATTCTTTTCCTACTCTTTTAGGTCTACTGCTGCATTAATTCTTTCCAAAAACTTCTGTATAGAGCTGAGTTCTCTTGCAGAGGTGATGGCAGAATTATGTGTACATCACTTGTCTGGTGTTTTTTCTCTTAGGTCTATCCACAAACATTTTAGGACCTCAGCATTAAAGTCTAATGCTAAAGCAGTTCTACTGTATGGGTCAGAAACATGGAGAACAACTAAAACAATAGCGCATAAATTGCAAACATTCATCAACTGGTGTCTCCGCAGAATAGAGGGAATAAGATGGTATGATAGGGTCACAAATGAGGAACTTATGGAGAGAACAAGACAGATTCCAGTGAACAAACAGGTTAAAAAAAAGACGCTAGCGCTGGATAGGACACACTTTGCGAAACCGGAGGGGAATATAACAAGAAGGGTCCTTGCCTGGAACCCGCAGGGACAGCGAAAGAAGGAGAGGCCGAGAAATACATGGAGACGAGATTTGGAGGCGGAGATCAACAATATAAAGAAGAGTTGGAGGAAGCTGCAGGAGATAGCTAGAGATAGGAAGACTTGGCATGAGTGGTTGAGGGCCTATGCCCCAACCCAGAGTAAAAAGGCAAAGAGAGAAAGAGAGAGAGCATTAAAGTAGTGATTTAATGTCTGACCTAGAAAAAATGTGTATGTCCTGCTTCTTCTTCTCCATTTTCAGTCAACTAGAAATTGTTCACACCCGAGTGGTTACCGGGGCCCAAATTGGGGTTTAAAGAACAGAACCGCCTGTCTGTCCAGTGCGTTCGTAGCGTGTTGGACTACGGGTGACAAGCTCCCTGTGAGCACAGGTTTAATTCCACGGGCTGGCAGAAAAGCCACAGGTTCACCAGATTCATGGTTTTCGTGGCACCGAACCAAAGGGTTACGATGTCCACGGCACCGAGACGAAGAGCTGAAAGCTCAAGTGCTTCTGGATCGGTGAAAAAAAGAATAGAACCACTGTTACCTGCGATGCATGTTGTAAGAGGCGACTAAGGAGGTTGTGCTTGGGGCTAGCTACCCCACCCCGTAAAAAACACTAGATGGCTACAGAAACCACAACCAGGAAAATTCATAGCTCGCCACCCGAGGAAGAAGAACCCCACAAGGAGGGACTCATGAAGCGACACAGTGAAATTCGAAAGGGTAAAAGCCTATAGAGAAGCAGATATGGCCTCTGATCACCACCTTGTAATAGCTAAGGGGAGAATGAAACTGAAGAGATTCATGTTGGAGAGTAAAGATATCTGGAAAAGATGGCCTTGGAAAGGCGGGATTGGAAGGCCTTGGTTATGGACCTATTCTTCCCTAGGGGCAAGGGTGAGGGAAAAGAAGAAGGAATTGTGTAATTTATAACCTATGTGGATTTATCCAGAACAAATTCAAGATAAAAAAAATCTGGCTGGTGCTACAAATAAGAATGGGAAAATTGAGGTAGTTTGGACATATAAAGAGACAAGAATGGTTGGAGAAGACCTTTATGGAAGAAAGTATCTTGACAAAGCGGAGAAGAAGAAGACGGATTCAGGATATGACTGATGATTTGAGCATGACGGCTGCAGATGCGGGACATCTGGCCTATGAGATAAAGAAATTCCAAAGGTCTGTTACTGTGGCAAAGTTCTGCTTAGAACAAGTTACTGGATAATGATAACCTAGTTATAAACATTTAAAGAATGATTACTCATGAACGCATGTGTTCTGTTCATGGTGCAGTCATCAAATTTTTACTAAACATTGTGTCACCTACACAGAATCAAAGCTGCATGCACACATACAGCTCCTTCAAGAATGTCATTTCACTTGACTCTAACCACAGACAATAATGTATGTGAAAAAATAACATGTGCATGCACCAACATTAAACTTGATAAAATGCATCAAAAAGGAAGAATTTAGATGTGCAAGTACATACCTATTCTGAATAACGGTTCCGCTCTGCCACTTGAACTTTGGATATCACTTCATTTTATGAAAATCAACTATCAAAGATAACAATGAAAATATGTCAGAAATACATGAAAAAAAACAGCTACTGAAAATGCACTTTTTTTTTTTCTTTCGTCCGCTTCAACTCAGACGAAGTTTCATCTCTGAAACTGATTTTGCGTGAAAATCCGTTTTTCCAATTTCTTACAATGGCAGCAGCATGCACATTGTAAATTACTTTACACTGGCAGCCGTGTGCTCAATGTACTTGTAATTAGTATTCCTTCGCCATACAGGCAGATTTTCTCCGACTTCAGAGGTACTCACGTTATCGTCCTGAGTAAGACCAGGGACTCGAACAAATGCCGGACAGTAGGTTCGAACCCGAGCTATGAGGCGTCTCACAGCTAGCAGGCTGAGC
The DNA here is from genome assembly GCA_020796225.1 of Arion vulgaris. NCBI lineage: Eukaryota > Metazoa > Mollusca > Gastropoda > Stylommatophora > Arionidae > Arion > Arion vulgaris. Next base: position 37,494,199 of record CM036766.1, read on the forward strand.
TACTATCAACTACTCTAGGCAGTCCCCTGAAAATGCACTAATTGTCAATCCTTATTTGAAGAACCAGAAAATAATACAATGTCAACGGTAAATGAAATTGATTAATGCAAAAAATACAACTGATGAAATATAAACTATCAATTAGCACAATAAAAGAACTATTGAAAAATAATACTACTCATTTCATTCTTTCTTCAATCCACATTGTAACAACAACATAAATGCAAACCAGAATAACAATTATATGAATCAGAAAATAACAGCTGCACTGATAAAGGTAAATATTACTTTAAAATGCAAATCAGCTGCTACTGAGATATATGATGCAATATGGTGTCTGCTATCACGCTCTGAGCAGCAGATCGCAAAACTAGGACACAATAAATTGATTTAAATTTTATAGATTTTTTAAATGAATTTACTCCTGGTGATACTTATCTGAACCTGACTTGTTTGGGAGCGACTGCTTGTGTCATGCAGGTTATATGTGCGAACAAATTTTAGCGGTAGTAATTTACAGCCGAGAAATCTACAGGTGTCCAGTTAAGATAAACTTTGACCTATACTTGTGGCATCTATACTAAAAAATGTGATTTCTGATGTACAATCTAAAGAGTCTAAAGGCAAAGGATTGATTTCATTGCACCTTCTGAACTCGGAGAAGGCCCGCCTGTATAAAGGGGGACACTGTTTATAAAGAAAGGCTCACACAAAATCATTCAGAAGCGCAATACCAGGTACCCTGACTATGCCTGAATTCATAGCGGGTGAGTGCAGAAGAAGAATTGCACCAGGTTTCCCCATATGGCTTTGTCTCTATCGGCATAGATGGCATGCCATCTGTCGTGACTGTTGCACAAAGCATGAACTCCGTAGCACAAGCAACACTAGGGATCTCATAAAAAATTCCGCTTGTGACTCGGTCTGGATTCGAATCCACAACCATCAGAACGACAGGCAAACATCTTGATGTACAATGATGGCATAAAGTGTAAAATAGTAAAGAAGAAACACCAGTTTTCATCACTATCTTGTGTATTTAAGATTTTGCAACTATTTATTACAGTGTTGTCTTCTACTTCTTCATTTGCTTTCAGAATTTCCTTTAATGACTCACAAAGGTAACAGTCAACACTAGGCTACTACTTCTTCTTAGAATGCTCCATATCGATACCTGTTAATCACTTTTGTGATATGTATGTGATCTGAGCCTAAGAGCAATTGTACAGTCAGTATTGCGCCTACAAGTAGGCCAATACATTCGATTTCTGCAACGCATTTTATTTACTAGGTGCTTCATGTCCACCTAGCGATTTTGACATGCCTTAAGCAGTACATTCTTCACCTAGACCCGGAGCACAAAGGCAACTAGGTACAATGTTGCAGATAAGTTTTTAACAGGACAGGACATAAAGGCTTCTCACTAACTAACAATTAGAGGTCTCAAACATGTCAGGAGATCAAACTACTTCCATCTCATTTCTTATGGCACCATCGCTAGTCTAGTCACAGAGATCTATACTGTAACACAACCAGCGAGCCATGAAGCTCTTAATACCTGTACACTGTTTATTTGTTGATCTTTATTTACTAGGGTAGCTTCCCTATGCCCCTACCTCGATCGACTCTTATGACATGCCTTGTAGGTAGCAGTGGTACTATTCGTTGCTCACCTTGCGAGCCCCGGCAGCACAAAGGCAACTAGGCTACCAATGTTGCAGATAAGTTTTTTGTAAACAGAGACAGGACATAGACATGTGCTTCTTCACTAACTAATGTATGTTAGGCAGGTCTGCAAAACATGTTTGGTTGTGATGGAGCTAGTACTACAGGTACACAGATCTGTTGTTGCCAATTCTGAATCTATGATATGGATTGTGTCTCAGTCTGTTGTGTTCAGTTCACAGATGGAAAATTATGACCTGGTCTTCTCTGGGGAGCTGATGATAGGCATCAGTTTATTTGACTTGAGTGGTCTTGTTCTAATTTTGATTGTCACACCCAGTCGATCTAAAAACTAAACTTTAGGGAAACCTGACAGCCCTGAAGCTGACTGTCCAGTTTGTGGTTCACAGTAAACTTAGCGCATGACCAGAGATCGTAGAAGAAAAAGATTTTAATTTTAGCATGGTTTTTATAGCTGTTTTGGTCACTTCTACATGTTATTCTGCCGCAGAGCCCGCTCTAAAAAGGCATCTGTAATAAAAAGCCATTTCTCATGCATCAAGGTATATTGGGTAACACAGTGTTAGGCTTGTATTTTTCAATGATCTGCGGCAAACAATAGATGATGTGATCAACATCACACCAGCCACCTTTACTTCCTAGTGCGTTTTCCTGATACCCAAATGATACTGGGTCAACCTGAGAGCCATTAAAGTCTGAAAAATATTCCACGGCCTCTATGGAATTGAATCCGGACCACTAGCCTAATAAGCGAGTTCACTAACAACTCAGTAGTGACTAAAAGACAGATTATAAATTCAATCTTTATACCAACACTGTGCTACCAGAGCCAAACATGGCACTGACAAAAGAACAAGAAAGGAAAATTACTACATGCGAAATGAGATGCCTGAGGAAAGCAGTAAATAAAACAAGAAGAGACCATACGAGAAATGAGGAAATTAGAAGAACGGTTGGAACAACACCTGCTATTAGATTTATTGAAAAACAGAGACTCAAATGGTTTGGCCACTTGGTCAGAATGAACCCGAATACACCAGTTGCAAGAGCGTACAACCTGAAAATGGAATCATCAAGAGGAAAGGGCAGACCAAGAAAAAGATGGGTTGATGGAGTTACAGACATCTTAAAACTCCACAATACCACACCATTTCAAGCGACCGAGCGTGCATTATCTCGGAAACCGATCATCAGTTAAACCTGCTACTAACGGCAAAAAAGCAGAGAAGGACAAAAGAAAAGAAGAAGACTAACAACTATGCTACTGCACCTCTCAAACAGACATCTGTGAAGGTAACAATTTCATTCCCTGTTTGGATTTAAAATTTATTAAATAACATAGTTTTGTAATACAGTTAATGAACTGTGTGTTATATTTGTTTTTGTAAAAGCATTCCATAATTTGCTATTCTTATCTCGAGCAAAAAAAAAGCGAGTTATCTGCATCATTCAAGTCAAGTGTTATTGTAGTCTTAACTAAAGAAGGCAAACATATGTGAGGCCTCCTACATCTGTCGCAATCATACTCAGTTTGTCTATCTCATCTTGCACTCACCTTATCCTTCGACTTTCTCTCCTTTGTCTGCCCGGTATCATGCCTTCAAAAACGATTTCCAGAGAATTGTATTGTTTTATATGTCCAAAATATTTCATCTTTTATCATTTTTATATTTTATCAACCCTTTTTCTTCAATTTGAAGCTGTTGTAAAATTGACACATTTGTTCTTTTGTCTGTTTATGGTATTCTGAGTACTCTTCTGTAACAACTGCATTCTCTCTCTCGATTGTTCTTTTTTGCCATTTTTATCATTCTTATTGTGATATATAAACAGCCTTTGCCTAGGACGTTTGTTTTTCGTCCCATCTTCAGTACCATTTGGAGCTCTAGTGCTTGTCCTTCGCGACATATCCCATTTCAACCAGCATCTACTCGGTTCGCTCTCCGTAAGCCTTTGACTGTACCCAGCCAACCTGCAAGGCAGTAGGTTGCTATTTTCTTTTAGGATAGCGACCCTTAGACAACTTACCCTTCCGGCTGTTGAACGCCATCTGCCCAAGTTGCCGGTCTTTTTGTGGACTACTTGGTTTTCCTTCTGTCCAGTTTTTGTACGGTTTGCTCCACTAGCCTTTGATTGTCCCTAATCTAACTACAAGGCAGTAGTAACTTGCATTCAAAGACATTAATCAAAAGAGCAGAGAGGCTGGCTGACTCTGCCACCATATCAGGAGGTCAGCCGATGGATAGGGCTGAAATTTGGAACGCATTCATTAAATGTGGCCACAAAGAGGATTTTTATTTAAACCAATCCAAGTCAACTGCTAGATTACAAGAGCTGGGATTGAAGATCCGAGGGGCCAGAAAAGAACAGCACAACAGGTATATGAGTAGGCTCATCAATCAACATCAAACTGGTACAGTCAGTCGCTGGATGCTGTTGGAGATACTGTGAAGGAGATCTGGGCACCTATGGACATGTCCGGAGTGCAATGAAGACATTTCAAACTGAAACAATTTTGCAACTGTTTTATCAATAATCTAGCCTGCCAGTCATATGCGAAAAATACATATTTTTAAAACATGTTCTTTTTTTCTATAACTACTTTTAGTTGTTTCCCTACAGAATAGACTAAGCAAATCACACATTGAACTTGTACATGGTCATGTGACTCATAGTGAAATCTTGTTTGTTTACTACATGACAAATGTACCTACATGTAAATGTGATCACTGAAATGTGAAATAATTTACAAAACCTGGCTAACTTGTAACAGATGTCATTGTCTAATTTTACAATAAACACAGCGTAACAGGAATGTAATATGTTGTATACTTCTGAGGTATTGCAAACAAGAACGTGAGTTTAGTCTTAAGAGAGAGTAATAGAGATAATATTCATAGTGTCATCATCAAATAGCTTGTCCTGAGCAGAACTTTGCCACTCTAACAGTCTTTCAAAAGTTCTCTCTCTTATAGGCCAGATGGCCTGCCTCTGCAGCTGTCATGCTCAAATCATCAGTTACATCCTGAATCCATCTTCTTGTGGTCTTCCTCTTCTCTTTGTCGGGATGCCTCCTTCCATAATGGTCTTCAACCCTTTGTGTCCCTTTATATGTAAAATACTTCCATTTTCTCATTCTTATTTGTAGTGTGAGCCAGTTTTCTTTGATTTTGAGTTCTTTTGGATATATCTATTATTTCTCTTCTCAGGTCCATGATATACTCTTCTGTAACACTTATATTCAAAAGCACATGTTTTCCCCTTCCTTGTTAAATGTCCTTGCTTCACATTTATAGTGTACTATATTTTATTTTCCAACGCTGCCATTCAAAATATGCTTATGGTTATCTGATGACTTATTTGCCTATTTTCACCACTCTTTTCCACTCTCATTTTTGAGGAAGCCTTCAGAGTCTATTTTCCTTCCTTCCATTCTTTCCTTCACTCTTGATGTACCTTTCAGCATCGGGGTATGCAAAGATTTCTTGAAATGCCCTCAACCGTGCCTAGTATATTGTGGTTCCTAATGCCTCTAATATTTCAGTAGTCCATTGTTTGGGCAGGTGGCCTTGAAACTGTTGTATTCAAAAATTATTTTTCTTCTTCGAACGCTCCATATCGACAACATGTTAACCACTCTTTGTAAGTTGTATGTGATCCGAGCCTAAGAGTGATTGTATCTTGTGTCAGTTATGCGCCTACAAGTAGGCCAGTATATCCAATTTCTGCAACGTTTCTAGGGTAGCTTCCCTAGGCCCTTACCTCAGTCGCCTCTTACGACATGCCTTGTAGGTCGAGTGTTACTCTCTCTCCATAGGCCAAATGTCCTACCTCTGCAGCCGACATGTTCAAACCATCAGTTACATCCTGGATCCATCTTCTCTGTTGTCTTCCTCTTCTTCTCTTTGCTGATATGCCTCCTTCCATGATGGTCTTCTCCAGCCCTTCATGTATTTTTATATGTCCAAAATATCTCAATTTTCTCTTTCTTATTTGTAGCATTAGGAAGTTTTCTTTGATTTTGAGTTCTTTCTGTGTAGATCTATTTGTTTTCTTCTCTGTCCAAGATATACGGAGGACTCTTCTGTAACACTTATATTTCTTCTTCTTCTGCATTCTCACTAGATTGGGATTTCGGATTCTCTAATAAAGGCAGCCGTCTGTCTCAGATTATCAGCCACGCCATACAGTTTGTCTTGGACATTAGTGTAAGTGGGTCACCTCTTTCTTCTCAAGTCTGCATACTGAGGGCAGTTCTGTAGGATATAATTCCTATGATTTCTGCTTCCCTGTTTGTGCCGACCTCTTCCTGCAGTAAGTTTTGGCCACCTCGTGATGGTGGGTCTGACATTCTTACCGCGTGGCTAAATCTCAGAGGCAGATTGGCGACCGTAGAATCCGTTATTCCATTCCTCATTGTGAGGGTTCGTTGCACCATGTTATGCGCCTTACGCCTGGTGCATCCGTTTTCTGCAAGCATTTGTTTCGGGTTAGCATTCCCTAGTGGACACATGCATCCAATTTCAGCCAAACCTCCTTAGTCGCCTCTTACGACATGCGTGGCAGGTAACAATGCTTCTATTCTTTACGTCCCAAATTTGGGCCCGGGAACCAATCGGGCGACACTTATATTTAAAAGCACATACGTATATGTTTTTTCCACTGCTTTATTATATGGAAGCAAATCATGAATTACTGGATATCAAAATATTGTTTTTCTATTTTAAAAATGAGGCAGCTATTTAAAAAAAAAGTGTATTATGTTCAATCTTAAATAAAAAATATGCTGAAGTTATGGTGACTTAAGCAAAGTTGAAGTATGTAAACTGTACACAGCTGAGCAGTTAGTAACACTTACAAATCATTGCAATGCTTATTATTAAATAATTATAATAGGTGTAATACAGGAACTTAGGAAGACACAGAGGCATAATAGAATATTATATAATATATCAGTTAGGGATCTCTGTTGAGGTTAGGTGCTCGTCTCTTGTGTCAACGGTACCAGGTTCGCTCCCTCGAGGAGGCATCTGGATATTTTTCCAGAGATCCCTGACCTCAGTGTAGGTGAGATTGAGTTCCTAGTTTTATCGGAGACGGATAATAAAACGTAGGTCCCATGTTCAATTTCAGCGTGTAAAAGAACCCTTGGCAGTTTTAAATCGAGAAGAGCAGGCTGGAAAGCCGCTGCCGGACAAAATTCATTAGAAAAAGATTAAAAATAAAATACCTACAAAAATATCTTCTCATCTTCAAAATTACATCGGGACCCTCACCGGTGCTACGGAGTTATGCACAGTAGATGAGACCCTCCTGTGTAAGAAAGAGATCGGAGCACACATTACACATGGTTACTCAATGAAGTGCAATGATGATGGTTCCATCAAATCAATCAATTTAAATTTAACAATACATACATAGGTGAGACATATATTAAAACAAAAATTATTTACTAGTAAACACATGTTACTGATACTATACTGAATACTGTTTTCCATGTGAGAAGCAATTGACCATCATGGTATTATAATTATTTATAAACTTAACGTGGTATAATAATGGGGAGGTTGAAGCGGTAAAGTAACGTTGTCGTTCTCGTTGTGTGCTCAGTGGTATCTCAGATTGGATAGAAAACATAGTAGCCAACGTAGCTAATTATATATCTATCTAGTAGCAACTTGATTCTTTAGTAAGCCTACTCAGTGGTATATTGAATTAATTAGAATAAAAACATTCTGTTGGTTATGACTATTATGGTAGAAATTTATAATATAGTTAACTTTTAGTAGTATCGTTATTTTACTTTGGTGAGCGCAGTGGTCAGTGACAATCAAAACCATTAATCATGCATCGCAGCATCGACACCGGAAAGTGGATTTATGTCCTATTTTAATTTTTTGTTTGTTGAATTACATTATTGAAACAAGTTAACTTACTAAATTAATACAGCAAACAAACTCAGACAGCTCACGCTACTCACAATGTGGCGGTGTGGTGTCACGTCACACTGAGCGTAAATCATGATAATTAGTTAATAGTAATTATTATAGTTAACTATGTTATGATTATGAGTACTCATGCATGAGTACTGGTCCACTAACTTCTAAGGCACTAGTACTGGTACACGTAAAAAGTTAAAGTAAAGTAACACTACGTGACTACGGCTACGGTAAAATAAAAATGTTTACAATAAATTCAGTCCCAGTCGAAAGTGAAATAGTTGCATAAACAATAAAACAAATGTTTGCACAAGTTATCAATTGATAGACAATATTATTATTTTTTATCAGTACTTACCATCACACAATCGTATACGTTAGTAGTGATTAATAATAACAAATAAATGGACTTCTCTGACATCGGCTTTTACACGAATTTTCGGAATAATTTCAATTCGAATATTTTAATCATCATCATCAGGTGCCGTGCCGGCTGGCGTAGGCGATCATGGATCTCCACAAATCTCTGTCGTTGCTGTTTGCTATCAACTCAGATGTTGACGCTCTACCGTGCCATGAAGTCAGGCTATCCAACATTTTCTCTCTGTGTCTTCCCCTGTCTCGTCTACCCTCGATTTTACCGGTTGTCACAATGTGTTCTAAACCTCCCTCCTCATCACATGCCCGAAAAATGATGACTGTCTCTTTCTTATATTGATGATAAGCTTTCTCTGTGTCTAGATCTCATTCATCACCTCAACATTAGTCATTTTAGCAGTCCATGGGATTCTCATCATTCTTCTATAAAACCACATTTCTGTGGCCCTCAGAGATTTTCGATCTGTGTGTTCATTGTCCATGACTCGAATCCGTATGTCAGTATTGGTTCTATGTAGCACTGAATAACTCGCATTCTGATCGGGATTGACAAGGACTTGTTGCAGATAATGCTTCTCATTTTCAGGAATGATGTTTTCGCTTTGTCCTATTCTGCTCTTTATTTCTGATCGGCATCTGCCATCTGATGTTACCAGGACTCGAGGTATTTAAATTGCTGCACTTGTCTTAGATCAGTCCCATTTAGTGTGATAGTGCATTTTGGCAAAATCTACTTTTTTGACATTATCATAACTTCTGTCTTCTTAATATTCAAACTGAGTCCTTTGTTGTTGCTTTCTGTCACAACCTTATCAACTAATTTATGTAGCTTCATTTCATTTCTTGCTATTAAGACAGTATCATCAGCGTATCTCAAGTTATTTATGATATGTCCTCCCACAGCTATTCCAGGGAAATCTTTTATAGATCTAAAAATGCTTTCACAATATAGTGAGAACAGGTCTGGTGATAATACGCATCCTTGTCTAACGCCTTTTTTGATCTTCTGGAAAGTTCCAATCTTTTTGTCTATTCTTATAGCTGCGATTTGCTGCCAATATTTGCTGTCGATGTTTAAGCTCTCTAACATTTTGGAAAGTTCTTGATGGCGTACATTGTCGAACACTTTGGTGTAGTCTATAAAGCACAAGTATAGATCTGCTTTTACTTCTATTGATCTTTCTATTAGTGTTCTTAGGTTATATATAGCGTTGCTAGTGCCCTTGCCTTCAACAAATCCACACTGCTCATCACTGATTTCTGGTCTTATTCTGCTTCCCATCCTTCTCATCATTATCCTCATAAGACTGATAGTGCGGTGATCTTCACATTCCACTGCTCTTGATTTCTTCGGCAAAGCAATAAATATGGACTTTAGTAGATCTTTTGGAATACAACCGCTGTCATATATGTCGTTTAAAAGCTTTGTTATCACGTCCGTTCCTAGATTTCCCAGAACTTTAATATTTTTAATATGTGCGAAAATTAAACAAGTGAGTGCTCATTCTTAAATATAACTTACTTGACTTATCCCTATCCGCTCCTCGTGGAGCATATCGTCTAAGCAGTTGTTCGTCACGTTTCCCGGTCTCTGGTTGTTCTCTTTATGGCGTTCCGTGGTAGTCCAGCATCTTTTAATTCCTCAAGAAGACACCGGATCAGTTTAGGACGTCCCATTTTCCGTTTCTCTTGCTGGTTCTACTGAAGTGCTTATCTAGTGACGCTCGAATGTGTCTTTCGCATATTACGCCAGATCCATCGCCATTTTCTTCTCTTAACCTGAGCATATATATATATATATATATATATATATATATATATTTATATATATATATTTCTTCTTCTTTTCGATCGTTCTTCATGGTCAATTTTATCATTCTTTTTGTGATATATAATTGGTCCTTTGACAAGAACGCAGTGATCTACATTGAACGATAATGCGCCCATGGTGACTAGGCCCGTCCACCCGTTTTCAGCCAGCTTTTGATTTACTAGGGTGAGCTTTTACTAGGGAGCTTTCCTAGGGATATATATATACCTGGTATCGACTCCACAGCAAAAGTATAACGAGTACCGAGCAAGAGGAAGGCCATGCAAAAGATGGAGTGACGGCATCAAGAACAGTCTTAAGAAAATGAATAACAGCTTACAAAATGCATTAGAACAAACAAACACAAGATCACTACACCCCTCCCAACACTTTTATAAAGAAGTAAATGCGGAAGAGAAGAAATAGAAGTCAATGCTCGTCGGTGCAAAGATCTTGTTGTGAGTATAATAGATACTCTAAAGACACAAAAACTAGATTATATGAAAGTACTAAGAGAACACGAAAAGTCCGTTCTAGAAATCTCTTATTACCCTGAAACTGTGAGACAAATCAGGACTGGAGACGCCCGTGTGGGGCCAGTGCCCGCAAAGGAAGCAAAGAATAGTACCGCTGCAACCTACAATGCATGTCGTAAGAGGCGACTGGCGTAGACCCTAGGGATGCTACCCTAGTAAATAATAAGCAGCACAGAAATCGAATATGCTGGCCTACTTGTGGGCGCATAACTGACACAACGTACAAACGCTCTTATGCTCAGATCACATACAAATCACACAGTGTGGTTGACAAGTGGTCGATATGGAGCGTTCGAAGAGGAAGAAGAAGAAAAAGGACTGGAGAAAAGAAAGAAAGACAAGGCGCATAGAGAGGGTCGCTCCATGTGTCTCCTTTTCGACCTGAGGCTGAAATGCAAAACACGATTAGAGAATAGACAGAATGAGAGAGCTGAATGATTATTCTTTGTTTGTTTTAGTATAACCAGCTGTATCAGCCACATTTTGTGCTGATTTCGTGAGATACTTGAGCTTAATTAGAGCGATAGAGGCTAGAGTGCAAAAAGCAAATACTGTAACCTACCAGCTAGCCCCATTGTTAAGGCACCCAAAAATTTCACTGACAGCTAAGCAACAGATGATCAACAGCATTTTCATACCTACTTTGTGTTACCAGAGCCAAACATGAACAATGAGCAAAGCGCAGTCACAAAATATAATTACATGTGAAATGCGTTGCCTGCGAAAAGTTACCAACAACACCAGAAAAGGCAGAGTCACCAACATCAGCATAAGAAAGAAAGTTGACACAGAACATTGTTTGAATTAGATTGAGAAGCAAAGAATGGAGTGGTTTGGCCAATTTAATAAGAATGCATCCAAACTCAACAGTATACACAGTCTTCTACAACAGAACATCAGGGAAGAAAACGAGAGGAAGACCACGAAAAAGATGGTTAGATGGTATAGCAGAATCCTGCCAAAGAGCAAAAATAACAATCACACAAGCCACCAGAACAGCGCAAGACAAAAACAGAAAACCAAGACACTGGGGAACAATCCGGTAGCAGTGTAACGACAAAGAAGAAGAAAAAAAAAATCTTAATTACGCTGTGTTAGATTAATGGCAGGGTTGTCATTTCTCTGCAATTTAAGCCCACCATATCCTATTTCATAATGATAGCCTTTTTAGTTCGCGTTCTCATTTATTTCATGGTCACCTATTTGGTAGTACTTCAACTTTTCATCTTTTTTTTTAAAAAACCAAAGCAGCAACACAGCCTACTCATTTATTTTGCTATTTTTAACTGCCAATGAATCGTTAGCGGGCGTAATTTGACGTGTCACGTGTATTTGTCGTCCATGTTGATAGAAATATAATTAACTTATAGTGTGATGTCATCTTCCATGAAGTTTATTTTAAAATAAGATGTATACACGCGGAAGCGAACTCAGAAACATTGGTGCGGAAGGAAAACACCTGACTTCCGTGTCAGGACGATATCCTTGATACTTTTTGTTCACCACTACACTGTCCTGGAAAATAACTAAAGATATAGAAAGTTGAATTCATTTGAAAATAGATGTCTGATAAAAATAATGAACATGATGGAGGTATGTTGGGCACAGCTTGAGAAGAAATGATCAAAAAGTACCAAAGCAGCCATAGAAATGGAGGCACGTGGTTCAAAAAAGTGAGGACGCCCTAGGGAAACCCAGAAACGAAATTTGTTGACAGAGGCAAGAAATATCGGACTCAATTCCATGGAAGAGATTGAGCGAAGTGTCCAGGACAAAGCGGTATGAAGAAATTACTTACAGGCCCCCATGTAGGCCTAACGTATAAGTTGTCTACGCAAAATACTAAAAATAAGCTGGCAGGACAAAATTAAAGATACCGAAGTCCTCACAAGAGCAAAGATCCCAAGCGTCAACACCCTGTTGCAGAAGGCCCATGTAAGATGGGCCGGTCACGTTACTCGGATGCCTGATAAACGCATCCCAAAACAGTTGATATATGGCGAACTTGAAGGGGGCAGACGTTCTGTTGGTGGACAGAAAAAACGCTTCAAAGACACTCTTAAAGTATCTCTGAAATGCTTCGATATAGACACCACGTGCTGGGAATCCTTGCGCAAGATCGCCAAATGTGGAGCTGTAACAACAGAAGAGGAACCCGCATAGCTGAGAATCATCATGCCGTTGAGGCACAAAGAAAACAAGCTGCGCAAAAAGACAGAACACAGGACACGCACATGTCTAACCTTGATCATATATGCCCCTGTGGTAGGAGATTGTGTTCTAGGATTGGACTCTACAGTCATCTCCGCACACACCAGAGAGAAGCAGCAGCACACGTCTGAGACTGTTGTCATTATCGCTTGCGATGGACGGCTGTTAACGTATGACGATACGAAATGATTATATATATATATACTAGAATGTGGAGTTCCTCATTGACAGATGATTTGTTGATGAAAATGAAGGTAGAGCTACATTTAGGAACATAGACGTCAGACCCTGCATGCATATGCCCGTGTTGTTTCACATTTACATAGGAAAAAAAAGGTCAAAGTTGGATGTGCCTTCCCGCCCGTGTGTTGCCGGGTCCCTGCAAGGAAGCAAAGAATGGTAACACTACGACCTACAAGGCATGTCGTAAGAGGCGACTGAGGTAGGGGCTTAAGGAAGCTACCCTAGGAAATAAAAAGCGCAGCAGAAATCGGATGTGCTGGCCTACTTGTAGACGAATAAATGGCACAACGTACAATGGCTCAGGCTCAGATCACATACAAATCACAAAGAGTGGTTATCCAGTTGTCGATATGGAGCATTCGAAGAAGAAGGATGTGCCTCAACTGCAGTCCCTTGACCTATCCTCCTTTCAGTCTGTGTCATCTAGAAACGTCGCTGGATTCTAATTGCTTAATACCAACAGTGCTCTTGTGCATTGGTTCTCTGAGTCTATGCCAAGACGTTTATAATTTTTGAAGAGCATGACGAAAACACATTAATATAAGTCCCGAGCATGTATCTAATTTTCATAATATAGGTACTTCAAGTGCATCAGATAACTCAAATGTCAAAGCTGCCCTTCTGTATGGCGCGGAGATATGGAGAACAACTATGGGGAACACCAAACAAGTTTCAGACATTCATTTACAGATGCCTGTGCAGAATAATCCATCTACAATGGTATAACAAGATCACAAAATAAAGAACTGTGAGATAAGGTGGGATAACGGTAGGTGCAACAAGAGATAAGGTGGGATAACGGTAGGTGCAATAAGAGATAATGTGGGATAACGGTAGGTGCAACAAGAGATAAGGTGGGATAACGGTAGATGCAACAGGAGATAAGGGATAGAAGGTGATGTTGCATAGAGCACACACTGAGGAATCCTCCTGACATTATCACGAGAAGGCCCTCCAATAGAACCCCGGGGTAATATAGGTAAGGGAAGACACAGGAACACATGGAGGCAGAAGTTGGAGTAGCTGTTCAGAAAATGGGAAGAGAGTGAAGAGATCCGGAAAAGAATGTCTTGGATAGGAGGGCTTATAAAGCCTTGGTTGCGGACCCATGCTTTCCTAGGAGTGAGAGATAGAAAAGAAGTGTATCAGATTACTCTTATCAACCAATGTAATCACGTTTTTGTGGTTTGCGCAGAGAACGTGAGTACGTTGCTCCCCGTTGGGCGCTTCGATATGTAGGTCAGGTACATCTGAATTTCGACAAAAATGTATGCATATTATCCAACAGAACACATATTTTTAAAGACGGGTAATTAAAATTTTACAAAAATAAAAATACCAATACATCTGGAATTATACGGTAGCATGATATCAGATCTGATTTTTCATGGGGAGACCGTCAGAGCTGACTCATGCCAGTTCTAGATAGTCCCATTACTCTTTAGACATTGCAAACATTCCCAGTCCATAATCAACTGCTGGAAAACCCAAAGAATTCAACAGGACAACGCAATCTCTGATGCATGTACACTTTAGCTGTAAGTGTTGCAGACCTCGCTAAATAGTTTAGTCGCCTTAATGTTTGTAAATACAGACTGCGATCAAATTTTGCTTCAAGATATCCCAAGACGAAGGCCAGTCTTCATTATGGAATTGTTCAAAGAGCCCCATAAACCAGACCGTAGCCCTCGACAAAATAACATATTTAGCGTTGGTTACAACCAGATTTGCATTCCGGGGGTTACCACAAATAAAAATATTGTTACAATCATATGCAAACTTGATATTATACTGTTTCTTTCGTGTCCGATGTCTACTCATGGCATCACAATGGTGCAATCTGTCTATATATGCGTGAGACATAATTTTCGTTCAAATATTTTTCCTTATAATAGACCACACGAATTTTGCACACAATGTGGTAGCCACTAAACAGTATATCTTCTTCAGCGATCTTTGGTCATGCGCTTAGTTTACTTTGGACCACAAACTGCGCAGTCAGCTTCAGGTCTATCAGGTTTCACCAAAGCTTAGTTTTTAGGTCGACCGTGTGTGGCCACATACTGCTTCTCAGCTCACCCAAAAGAGGACAGTTTTGCAAGACATACTCCAATGTCTGTTCCGCCTTCTGACTGATAGAGAGGTGTTTGACTTATGCCTAGTCTATGTAAGTGTCTGTTGAGCCTGCAGTATCCGGTACTTATGTGAAATATAATGACCATGTCTGTTCTGCTTAGGTCTTTGAGGAAGTATTTTCCATAATCATATTCAGTGTTTGTCTTCCAGTCTGCTTCAGAATTTCTCTCTATGAAGGGTTTGATCTCTTGAAAAGACAGTGGTTGGTAAATTTTCTCTTTGGCACATATTTAGTGTGTTTTTGTAAATATCTTTGAGAGGCCATCTGTCGCTGGAGTACTATACTATGGTGTTGAAAGACATAACGACAGAGTCAATTCGCAACTCATCCATTTGCACTTGTTTCCTGAACAGCTACTCATGTTTGGTCTCCATTTGGAATTTGATTTCTAAAACCGCAAGCAGATCCACGCAGCTTAGGTATCTGAAAAATACTACGAATTTAGGCGTCGTCATGCCACCTAATATGGAGCCTCTGACTGATTTTTGGATAGAGGCTTGCTTTCTTAATCACCAGCGTCCTTCGTCATTCAGGTGAGCCTTACTCCGACTTCAGATGTACTTGTATTTTAGATCGCTTAGTAAATGATCAGGATATCGTGTGCACATCGAGATAGGTCAAGCTGGCCCTCTAACCCCAGAATTTACATCATGAGACCACTGGCGCAGAGTGTTTTCAAATTTCGTTATCGGCGACCCCAAATATATATATATATATAATAGACATGTAGATTTATTCATGAGGCAAAACTGATATTTTTGGAGTAGGAACAAGGTTGCGACATTGATGCTTTCTATCACTGTTGTTTTTACCAACTATAAACTGGATTATGAAGGTAACACTAACCACCACAAGATATTGAATATAACAGATTGGCTTCTCCTCTGCGATCGCTATTTTGATGATTATGTCGTTAGACGCATTCTTATGATGAAGTCGACTGTTGTCTGGAGCTCATCTCTGGTGCCATATAGTTTTGAATGTAGTGTTGGGTTGTAGGGCCAGCATTCATTTCTCTGGAGGACATACAGGGGACAGTCTTGCAGGACATGTGGACAATCGTATACTGTGTAGGTGTTTGTTCAGTATATTATGTCCTATTCTGAGTCGGAAGATGATAGTCTGTCGAGTGAGTGGTAGTCATCGTTGAATAGTCTAGGTTCTTTTCTAATGTCCACGATAGCAGACTGGCTGAACAGCTAGACTATCTGTACTGCGCTGTATATATAACATTCCTGTTCCATGCACTTCTTCAAAACGCATAAATCAGATGTGCTGGCCTACTTGTAGGAGCTTAACTGGCACAACGTACAATCGCTCTAAGGCACGGGTCACATACAAATCACAAAGAGTCTATATGGAGCTAAACATTCATAGAGGAAAGACAAAATGATGAGAATTAAATCAAACGCAATCTCTTTGGGTGAAACACCACTTCATGAGATTGTATCATACACATACGTAGGGGGCAATGTAGACAATGAGGAAGGGAAGACAGAATAAGAATACAGATTGCAAAAGGAACATTCTTCACAGTAGGAAATTTGTGGAAGTCTCATCATCATCATCATCAAGTGCAGTACCACCAGTGCGTGCAGTGACTTTCCTCAAATCGGACTAGGTTCGGAAACAATGCAGCCGTTCACCATTTACAGTTTAGTTCTTTCGACCGTTGCACAATATTTACAAATGGAATAATAAATGCATATATATATATAGATATTAATACATTAAACAAACACACACACATGAATACAAATAAATAAATAAACAAGTAAAAAATAAATAGCATAACTAAACCTTTATTTGTATATTAGTACAATTCTCCTGTCACTTTTCTGAACGGATAACGGTGTCGGAGAATTATTTTTAACTCTGCAGCTCATCTAGCATGCTTTTTTCAATCGACAGGAGGTAAAGTGAGGACATCCTATTCTCACACTGAATGTTGCGCGCAGTTGTCTTAATACGCACAGTTTTAATACGCTTCAAACAAAAGAATGTGCGTTCTACAGTTGATGTGTTCACTGGTATTGTTGATAACAAACAACATCCTTTATATGTTTCTGTGAATGATTATGCTAAGTCTGTTTCTTTCAGGACAGTCACAGTCTTGTTTGAAAAGTCTGATAGCTTGTAAACTGACAATAACTCCGCAAAATGACAAAATTTAAAATACTGCGTAACTGAACTTAAGTGACAAAAATAAGTTGCCAGGAAATCAAGTTTTGAAGTACTTAAATTTATCTGAACCTAGCAGTTCAAGAAATTGCAGCTCATTAAGATCTTGAAATCTCACTTCCATTTGCCCATCCAAGGTGTCAATAATTTCATTGTAGAGACGGACATATTTATTTATGGAATTCAATGAGTCATCTTCTCTGCGTCTCTTCCACACCGTCATCATCTTCTAATATTTTATGTCTCTTTAAAGTCATTTCTGGTATCTCTAAGGTGAGAGATCGTCTCTTTTACTTTCTCAATGCAGTATTTCACATCCAAGGCTTTGATTTGATGAATTGTAAGTAAGTGTGTCTGTGAGAGAAAAAAATATGTGGCTGTAAACCTTCAACTGAAAGGCAAAATCTTTCAATGATGATGCCTTTAGCAGTCATAAACGCATCAGTGTCCCAACTATCTGGGTCTTGTACAATATTCTCAAACAACTGTATGAGCTGTTTTATTTTTATTCACAAGTCTGGAATTGTAATTCCACCTTGTACTGGCAACAGTTGGAAACTGCTTCTTGACCTCAGATTGATTTACAGCCTCAATGAATTGGAAAAGAAATTAGGAATGCCACTCAATGTCTTAAAAATGTCTTGTATTCTGATATATGGTTCACAGACTGGGAAACAAGATTGAGTCTGTTAGCATAACAGTGAATGAAAAGTGTACTAAGGCACCTTTTTTTAACAAGCGATTGTA
The DNA here is from genome assembly GCA_020796225.1 of Arion vulgaris. Classification (NCBI taxonomy): domain Eukaryota; kingdom Metazoa; phylum Mollusca; class Gastropoda; order Stylommatophora; family Arionidae; genus Arion; species Arion vulgaris. The sequence continues at coordinate 37,512,067 of CM036766.1, forward strand.
CACAATTTAAGTGTACAGAAAATGTTGCGGCTCCATCCTTGCTAAGCGTTTGTGCTCGCCTCTGAAATGAAAGAGGATTTGAAAAACATGCTCACTTAAAACAGTTGCAGTGCAATCACTGCTGACATCTGTAAAACCAATAAATCTTTCATAAATGTTGCGATCTTTTACATATCGAAGGACTGTTGAAAGCTGGGAGAACTTTGCAATGTCCGTAGTTTCGTCCAACATTATTGCTATTAAAAAAATGCATCATTTAATTCCGACTTAATCTTGTCCAGAATAACATCACCAACACATTCAATGATGTCACTTTGAATTCTATTGTAGGTTCCTTTAAACACACACCCCCTCCCAGATCCAGTTTACTATCGTATTTAGAAAGTAAATGCATTAGTTCAATGTAGTTTCCCCGGTTAAGAGAATCTTCCTGTTCGTTGTGACCTCTGAATGGTAGCTCTTGTTTAGTATAAAAACAGCACACATCAATTAACCGCCTCATTAGTTCCCAGTTTGAATCCACCTCTACGTTATGTTTTAAAACATTCAACTATTGTTGCTCACTCAATTGCAAATCTATTCTAGTTTTCCAGAAAGTTTTTAATTCAGTTAATAATGATAGGTGTGAGTGAGTCTTTTCATGTCACATCTTGGCTCAATGAGTAAGCTAGTTGATTTCCTTGACCTTCAGCACAGTAGTCATAACGGTTCCTGTCTAGGATTTTCCAGATCCTCTTTGTTATCTTCTGGCTAGAACTCATTTCTATTGAAGAGAAAAATAAAAGAAGATATATATGTTTATATACAGATATATATTAACTCCTAGAATGCGATAACACACCTGACAAAACATTTAAGCAGTACCAATTTTTTAGACAAAACACTTCATGTGCCAAAATTTTATGTTAAAATTTTGTTTAAACTAGATCAATTTGATGATATTTGTGTAGTCATTTGTAGAATACAGCAGATATATTGAAGCTATTTGTGTACAGTTATTTATAGAATACTGCAGATATATTGAAGCTATTTGTGTACAGTCATTTGTGGAATACAGCAGATATATTGATGCTATTTGTGTAGTCATTTGTAGAATACAGCAGTCATTTGTAGAATACAGCAGTCATTTGTAGAATACAGCAGATATATTTATGACATAGAACTTTCAATTATGCAATCTCCGATAAATGAAATAGTAATCTGGTGTTTTATTTTAAAAATTGTATTCTAAAAATTAACATGTGAAAACTTTGGTTTTAGTGTGCATATTAGGAGAGTTAATAAATAAATAAGCGCAGTCACAAAAAATAACTATATGTGAAATGCGTTGCCTGCGAAAAGTTACCAACATCAGAAAAGACAGAGTCACCAACATCAGCATAAGAAAGTTGGCACAGAACCTTGCTTGAATTACATTGAGAAACAAAGAATGAAGTGGTTTGACCACTTAATAAGAATGCATCCAAACTCCACAGTATACAGAGTCTTCTACAACAGAACATTGGGAAAGAAAGCAAGAGGAAGACCACGAAAAAGATGGTTAGATGGCATATCAGAATCTTGTGAAAGAGCAAAAACAATGTTTCGACCAACAAGGCCTTTATCAAGCAAACAAACAACAGGAGTGACAAATTTAAAAAACAAATGGACGACCAAATACAAACGTTTCTAATTTAAAATCTGGGAATAAAAACGAATAACGAAATAAATGTAACACAAAAACACACATAAAACTAGAAATAGAACGGAAGAGAAACAATGAAAATCAATTAAATATATAACTTGAATACATGCAACATATACCCATATAGATTACAAGGCATGGGAAGAGAAAGTACTAGGAAGCATAGGAGTGTAATATGTTGAGCCCACATGGTCGCAATGTACCATACAAAGAAATCAACCGATTCTCCTGTGCAAATCGACTGCGATCATCCAAGGAACATGATCGGATGGCTGTGACCTGGACATCGTGAGCTCCTAAATGGCCAGTATCACTGAAATGGGTGGCTACAGGGGTCACAGAGCATTGGCGTATGTCGCGCAAGTGTTTGGCGAATCGGTCACTGAGCCTCTTGCCTGTCTTGCCGATATAAGCCTTGTTACACCGCTTACAAATAATGGCATAGATAAGATTATGGGACTCGTATGTGAAACCATCGTCAATAACAAACGTGGCTAAAGGAAAAGATACAGTACGCGTCTGTATCACATAAGCACACGTGTTGCAATGCCGACGACCACACTGGACAGTGCCAAAATGAGTCTGGATATTGGACTTAAGGCGACTGTGTACCAACATATCCTTAAGACTTCTGTCCCGTCTGTAAGCCACCAAAGGATAGTTGGGGAAGACAGAACGGGTCTCAGGATCTGACTTAAGGATAGACAGATGACGGAATAAAACATTTTTCACCAGTGAACTATGGGGTGGAAAGTTAAGATAAGTTTTACTCTGTCAGAGTTAGTAGTCTATGCTGGCTGGTGAGGGCCTGCTGGTGAGTGATTTTCTGAACTCGATGCATAGCCGAGACAAGCACCCTCTCCGGGTATAGGCGCCTGAAAGAAAAAGATTCCCAGATTTTCATTAGAAACGTTTGTATTTGGTCGTCCATTTGTTTTTTTAAATTTGTCACTCCTGTTGTTCGAAACGTTGCTGTATTTTGTCATTGTTTTTGTAATTTGTAAAACTACAGTACTTTGTGATTACGTGTTTTGCCAATCAAATAGTTTTACTGCAGTCTCATCTATTTTGTGAATATTTCCACATTTGCAGAACAGGTTGGTCTCTAGATTAATTCTGCCAAGACCAAAATTATGGACCTCCAAACATTGTAATAAATGGCCAAACACTGGAGAAAGTTAAACATTTTATATATTTCGGTAGTAAAATGTCAAACAACGAAGACACATTGAAAGAAATAAACTCTTGTATTGCTATAGCAGCTAGTGCCTTCACTAAGTTAACAAATATCTGGCAATTCAAAGATTAGAATATGTACAAAAGTTAAATTGTTCAGGTCTTGTGTGATTCATGTACTGACCTACGGTTGTGAAAGTTAAAAATTAACAAACAAAATTGATAAGAAACTAGACAGCTTTGAGAACAAATGCCTCCGAAAATTACTAAAAGTAAAATGGAGTGATTTCGTTTCAAACAACACAGTGAGAGATATAACACGGCAACAACCTGTATCAAATATTATACAGAAACGAAGGTGGAAATATTTATGTCATGTTCTTAGATCAGACGAAAAGAGACTAAATCAACAAGTCCTTATGTGGTCACCAGTTGGGAAAAGAAACCATAGATGATCTAAGACCATTCTTCAAAGAACAATCCTACAAGAAAGTAAACTATTAGGATGTAAAACCATACAAGATCTCCAATCACATGAAGATCTTAAACCTCTGTCCTATGTGCTGCCTTTGGCACGAAAGGAACAAACTAACCATGTAAGTTTAAAAGAGTATCGGTTTGGTATGTTAATCTGTGTGTATTTGTGTATGCGTTTATGAAATTATAGTTTGTTCCAAAATCTGTGTGTATTTGTGTATGCATTTATGAAATTATAGTTCGTTCCAAAATTCGTGAACATCTTTACCGACCGATATAAAATCATCCCCTTGACATAAATTCTTGATTTTTACATAGGTAACAGTGACGACCTTCCCAAATTATTTTTTGCCCATCCAAACCGTTAGTTCTGTAAGATTTTTTTATATATGTTAATACTAAAATTACCGCGATGTTGATCTGGTATACTTGTCGAAATATTACAGTACGATTGTCAAGTTTGTCTATAACTAAGCATTTCGTGTTCCACATGCAATTCAGTGCAAGTCAAAATCAGGAATCCCGTGGAATTAATCAGTTCACAATGTTTCCTACCGACTGTCATTGGCGAATGTACGCAACATTTACTTTCATTTATGGAAGTGGAAGGTATAATTTGTTCACTATGTCACTTTTCTTTTTATAATATGTAATAGGGATACGCCTTTGCAATCATTCACCACCATTTTGAGTATTACTGTAAATTCTAAACTTTGATGATCATTTTGTTTTGCGTATGCAAAATTATATAACAAAAAAACGTTTTATGCATCAACCAAGCTACATACCAATTAGTTAAACATGTATTCATAAGGTCGTAAGATATATAAGAATGCTTGCAAAAATCACTGATATGCATCAGGTAGATTTCGTACAAATTAAACCCTAGTGTGTTCACAAATTTTGGAACGAACTATAGTAATGTAGATATATAAACAATCTGCAGGTTGTGGGTAAGATCAGAAAGTGAGGGATAAATCTGTGGATATCCTAAAATGAAGGATTGACTTTATTGCACTGGGTTTTACCCATACAGTTCAGCCCCTCTCTGCATAAAAGGCATGTCATCTGCTGGGAATATTACATAAACTCCATCATCATCAGTTGCTATCCCTGCTTGTAAAGGCGATCATGGATCTCCACAAAATCTGTCTTTGGTGTTTGCTATCATCTCAGATGTTGATGCTATTCCGTGCCATGAAGTCAAGCTATCCAATATTTTCCCCCTCTGTATCATCTACCCTCGATTTTACCGGTTGCCACAATGTGTTCTAAACCCCCCTTCTTCATCATATGTCTGAACAATGTCTCTTTCTTTGACAAACTCCATAGCTCTGGCAATAATCCTAGGCACCTGTGGAAAAAATGCTCCAGTGAATAGAACTTGCAGCTCTGACTGAAAACCACGACTTATCATAACACCTAAACCAACAGGCAACTACATGATGATGCTATTTACCCAATAGAGCAATATATAATGTATTAGATGTGCCCAATAGCGTACATGATACTTTTATACTAAATATTTATAAATATGAATTAAAATATCACAATGTCCCCATATTTCATCTTACATCATAAAATTGAATTTTGAATGTATTTATCATTCAATGCAAGACTGTCACCTGATGAATCAACAACAAAAAGAACACTGGCTAACAGAGACAGACATCAATACAAAGCTGTTTGGAAGCCTTGATGAACTAACAAACACAACATACATCCAGAGAACTGGACTCATTGTGTAGACATTGAAAATCAGCAAACGAGAAGAAGAATTAATGGTTGCAAAAAAGAAAAAAACAATACATTAAGACAAAGAATTACAAGATCACAAATATGTATTCAGATGGTTTCAAAATTCTACAACTGTTTGCAATTCAGGGTACATAATCCATGAAACAGAACAGTTAGACAAATGGGGGAACAGTATAGTCAAAATGAAAATCGTGGCATATCCTTTACAGGATGTAGCCATCAACCACAATAAATGAGTCGATTTTCTAGGCACCATTTATACGTTCAGTTGCCAGAGTGGTTACCAGGGGCCCAAATTTGGGGTGTAAAGAATAGAACCACTGTTACCTGCCATGTTGTAAGAGGTGACTACGGAGGTTTGGCTGAAATCGGATGCACATGTCCTAAACGTGTAAAAATCTATGCGTTTAGGGGCCTACCAAACCAATGTGCAACGTATACACGTTCTTGGCAAAGATCAAACATATCACAAAGCGTGATTAAAATTGGTTGTAAAGAATGAACACAAAGAAGAAAAAGATACATTCAGTAGTTTGTCATTACTTTCTGAATGGTGAGGTCTATTTTTACCTTTTTGTAAAATCCACGGAACCGAACTTCCCAAATTTCCCCACCATGGGGTTTGAACCAGGTACACTTGGGTTTGTGATCGAGCTCACTACCACTTGAGCTACAGACGCCCACATAGTCAAAATACCACACAAGTTAAGCTTACTGATAGCTCAATTGAAGAGAAGAAAGGGTAATCATAATATGGGATCAATGATACAAAAGATTTAATCTCATTGCAACATACCTGGCAATGAATACGATGACAGTTTGGCAACAAAAGGGGAAAGTTACTTAAATCTGACACAAGCATAACACATGAACAGCACTAGAGGTTTTCCCAGAGCATTCAGATAATTACTTATACTGTAAATATGACCTCAAAGCAAAGACCCAGTAAAACATTGAGTTACATATAAGGCCAGCACCAACATAAATTTAAAACATGAGAAACTTGTGCGTTATAATAAATTTGGAGGATTTCTTTAACAGAATCCCTTTCTCAATGACTAGATTCTTAAGCCATATATCAAAGAAGGATGTGCTTAAGTGAAGAGCTGGACATCAAATCAAGACAACAATAAGCCTGGCCTTTCACAAGGATAGCTGTTTCCAGTACTGTTCAATGTATACACAAGTATCTCAGATGGACAGATCATAGAAAGCAGAAAAACTAAGTCATATGCGGATGACATTCTCAAATATCGTCACAGAATATTGTCTTTGAACTAGATCAGGCCCGAGTGGTTACCGGGTCCAAATTTGGGGTGTAAAGAATAGAACCACTGTTACCTGCCACGCATGTCATAAAGGCAACTACGGAGGTTTGGCTGAAATCGGATGCTCGTGTCCGCTAGGGAATGCTAACCTGAAACAAATGCTTGCAGAAAACGGATGCACCAGGCCGTAAGGCGCATAACATGGTGCAACGACCCTCACAATGAGGAATGGAATAACGGATTCTACGGTCGTCAATTTGCCTCTGAGATTTAGCCACGCAGTAAGAATGTCAAACCTATCATCACTATAGTGGCCAAAACTTACTGCGGGAATAGGTCGGCACAAACGGGAAGCAGAAATCATAGGAATTATATCCTACAGAACTGCCCCCAGTATGCAGACTTGAGAAGAAAGAGGTGACCCACTTACACTAGCATCCAAGACAAACTGTATGGCGTTGTTCATCTCAGGCAGACGGCTGCCTTTATTAGAGAATCCTAAATCCCAATCTAGTGAGAATGCAGAAGAAGAACTAGATCATAGTGTATGCTGGTGCACTGATTCAGGGGCGCTGACGAATCAGACGAAGTTAGTTGCGAATTATTCTCTCTGAACAACAATATTGTCCTTACACCTACACCAAATGTCAGCTTGTGTGAAAAGAAACAACACACTGAAAAAACTGGGAGTACTTTTCGATAAAAGCCCAAGTTTTCAAGTAGCATGTCGACCAAACCATTATTAAAAACCAGGAATGGTCTCGCAGCGATGAGGGTAATGGAATTGTGAACAGCAGAATCTGAGTATGCAATTCTAACACTCGGTCACAGACAGACTGAAAGATTAGATACGGTAAAAAATGAGGTGATGCATATCATTCTCGGAAGCACGGATATAGCAACATGAGCCATTGGATTTCTGCTAGACTATCCAACTATTGAGGTTAGAGCACGGGACTAGCTATATATCAGCGTTGATATAACATATCACTGTATAAGGAAATAGGGAGGGAAAAATGGTGTCCCGACTTAAAAAATGGGGATAGTTATGGTTGGGTTGAGCTGAAGATGTCATTCAACTTGTGTGCGCTCTAGAGGATACAGAGCCTGGTGAAGAATGGACAAAGTAACGGTAAACTCACTGACCTTTTCTAATATCATCATCACACTTTTTGGACAGAAAATACAAAGAAAATCCCAGAGACTGTAAAAATCAGAGGTGCAGACAGTCTTCTTCATCCCAATGGAGGCATGTCCACAACCAAGCTTTCCAGCCCCTTCTATCCAAGGTCATCTTTTACAGAGCTCTCCACATTTTCTTGCATTCTGTTTACAACTCCCATCTAAATGTGTTTTCATGAGTCATATCATGACATTGTTATTTAAATAACATGGGGTCTCTGTGGTGTAGATGTTAGGTGCTCATCTCTCGTGCCAAAGGTACTAGGTTCGCTTCCTCGTGAAGCCATCTGCACATTTTTCAAGAGATCTCTGTGTAGGCGAGATCGAGTTCCAAGTCCTATCGGAGACGGACAATAAAATATAGGTCCAGTGTTCAATTTGAACATGTAAAAGAGCCCTGGCAGTTCAAAATTGATAAGAGCAGGCTGGAAAGCCGCTGCCTGGGCAAAATTCACTAGAAAAGATTAAAAATAAAATTCTGACAAAAATATTTTCAAAATTACATCAGGGACCCTTGCCGGTGCTACGGAGTTTGTGCACTGCAGCTGAGATCTTTCTGTGTAAGAAAGAGATCGGCACACACATGGTTACTCACCGAAGTGCAATGATGATGGTCCTATCAATCTATCATTTACATAACACATGAGATGAGAGAGTTGTTAGGGAAGAGATCAGTTCTTTTGTTGTGATCACAAGTAGCATCTTCTTCTTTGCGTTTGTTCTTTACGACCAATTTTAATCACTCTCTGTGATATGATTTGATCTTTGCCAAGAACGTGTATACGTTGCACATTGGTTTGTAGGCCCCTAAACGAATAGACTTCTACACGTTTAGGACATGTGCATCCGATTTCAGCCAAACCTCCTTAGTCGCCTCTACGACATGCGTGGCAGGTAACAGTGGTTCTATTCTTTACACCCCAAATTTGGGTCCCGGTAACCACTCGGGCGACAAGTAGCATGACTATGGAAGTAATAGCAGAGACCAAGGCAATGGCCTAGATGGAGACACAGATCGCCACCCATGTCTGCATTCTCAGTGATTTCATGAGCATGCTCAGGAAGATCTGGTCCGGCTGGGTATGTAAACAGTGGCTAGAGTCTGTGTAGAGTTAGAACTGCAGTCACCTTTGTTTTCGTACATGAACATGCAGGAGTCATGAGAAATGAATGAGCAGACAGACTTCCAGCATGGCCACAGTTGAAAATGGTAAAGCAATGGACAGGGCTACATTAGGGAGAAGGATCAGACAGAACACCTGTGGTGAACTGGGTTCTATGACTATGTTGGGACTGCAGAAACTTCAAGTGAAAAGTGGTGTTGCTAGAATTGAACAGTATACGGGGAGTAGACAATGTTTCATTAACCAACACACGACTAGAACTGTTGGTCGCTGTATGCTGACGATGATCTGATGAGTAACTAGCTAGAAGAAGTTATGAGTATATGTGTGAATGCTTGTGAAAAAGTGTCATAAAAATACAATTTGGTTCTCTAGACAACCTTTAAATCTTGGTTGAGTTTATGCTGTGCCTTTCTGGTAGCAATGCAAGTGTAGAGCATTGGTTTAGCTGTATTATCATTTACTGAAACAAAGGAAATAACGAGAACTCAATTTAGTTACAGAAATAATGATTGTGAGAACACATTTTAATCTTTCTAGTGTGGACTTTTATACCTGGATTCTTCTTCTTTAAACGCTCCATATTGACCACTTGTTAACCACTCTGTGTGTTTTGTATGTGATCTGCGCCTAAGAACGATTGTACGTTGTCACAGCTATGCACCTACAAGTAGGTCAGCCCATCCGATTTCTGTGACGCTTTTAATTTACTAGGTAGCTTCCTAGACCCCTACATCAGTCACCTATTACGACATGCCTTGTAGGTCACAGTGGTACTATTATTTGCTTCCTAGCGGCACTGGCACAACAATACAGACGATACCTGGATTCAAAATCCGACACGACTATTGTCAGAAAATCATGGTTCTTAGAACCAAAAAACGTTAATTGAAGTCTTATGATATCAGTATATACAATAAAATGTTTGGATACTTTGTAATTTTTGGTTACCCTAACAGCTACCCATATATTATACCGTTTTACAGAATAGATTTTTATTTAAAAAATAATATTTCGTCGTATAACTAATTTTTGGGCAATTATGTATCTCAAATGGGGTGTCCAGGTTATTTCAAAATATGGTCACTGATCATAGTCTGCAGTCACAAAAGTCCATACCATAATTCAGTACTGCTAGTTATTCACACTCCTTATGCAGATCCTTCTTCTTGAGCTCCATATCGGCCACTTGTTAACCACTCTGTGTGATTTGTATGAGATCTGAGCCTTAGAGAGATTGTACATTGCGCCAGTTATGCGCTTACAAGTAGGCCAGCACATCTACTTGTGCACAGTTGACTCCAAATGCTAAAAGCTTCAACAACCAACAGACGGTTGTTAAATAATTACAATACAGCCCTCTTATAAACAACTTCAAAGATAGTACTTGAACACTGCATATCTATGTGTGTCCCACATTCATATTACCTAAATGGTCCATCGTGTGCCTTCCAAAGGGTGGACAGAGTACATTCCATGACAAAGGTAATGTACTATAATAGCTATCCATCGCAAGCGATGATGACAACAGCCTCAGATGTGTGCTGCGGCACCTATCTGGTGTGGAGGTGACTGTAGGGTCCAATCCTAGAAAACAATCCCTACCACAGGTGGGGCGTACATGATCAAGATCAGACATGTGAGTGTTGTGTGTTCTGTCTTTTCAAGAAGCTCGTTTTTTCTGTGCCTTAACGGCGAGACGATTTTCAGCTGTGCAAGTTTCTCTTGTGTTGTTAGTGCCACATTTGGCGATCTTGTGCCAGGGATCCCCAGCACACGGTGTCTATATCGAAGCATTTCAGAGACACTTTAAGTGTCTTTAAAGCATTTTTTCTGTCCACCAGCTGAACGTCTGCCTCCTTCAAGCTCGCCATACATCAACTTGAGATGCGTTTATCAGGCATCCGAGCAACGTGACCGGCCCATCTCACTAGAGCTTTCTGCAACAGTGTGTTGGCGCTTGGTATCTTTGTTCTTATGAGGACTTCTCTGGAATAATGTACTATTGAATTAACACAGTTCCCTTATTTTGGTCTCTATCACCCATTAACTTATTGTTTTGCATGTGTGTTTCACTTGAGCTTCTATTTCTATTCTTTACACTCCAAATTTGGGCCCCGGTAACCACTGGGTGAATTGTTCCTATACAAAACTATGTGATATAGCCCTGCTCTCCATTACAACTGCATTAATATGTGTAACTCCCTGCTGTCGCCGAGTGTCACTATACAATGAACCTGTACCTCGTTAGTTTGACCCGCATGCACCTACTATTTTTTTTAATTTGATTGTTAGTTTGCATCTATTTATTATTTCTTTGATCTCCCTTTGCATATTATTTCTTTCTGTAACTGTGAATTTCGTGCACCCAACTATCTTGAAGTACATATTCCTTCATCCATTTTCCACTGCATATTAATATTTATTTATATATAAAGCTTCTTCTTTGCGTTCGTTCTTAACTACCAATTTTAATCACTCTGTGATATGTTTGATCTTTGCCAAGAACGTGTATACGTTGCACATTGGTTTGTAGGCCCCTAAACGCATAGACTTTTACACGTTTAGGACACATGCATCCGATTTTAGTCAAACATCCTTAGTCGCCTCTTACGACATGCGTGGCAGGTAACAGTGGCTCTATTCTTTACACCCCAAATTTGGGCCCCGGTATTATATCTAAATGAAACGTGGAGTGCCGGGGTCCGCAAGGGAAGCAAAGAATAGTAACACTGCGTGACCTACAAGTCATAAGAGGGGAATGAGGTAGGCCCTAGGGAAGCTACCCTAGTAAATAAAAAGCATCACAGAAATCGGAGGTGCTGGCCTACTTGTAGGCGCATAATTGACACAATGTACAATTGCTTTAAGGCTCAGATCACATACAAATCACACAGAGTGGTCGATATGGACGTTCAAAGAAGAATATAATTGAAAAACACACTATGCGTGAATTCACTACCAATGACACTGCAGAAACTTGTACTCCAGTGCTATATTGAACCAATACTTATATATGGCAGCGAATCATGGACACAATGAACAAACAATCAATAAGATCATTGGAAGACAGAGATGTGGTTTTACAGAAGCATGCTGGAAATTCCATGGACAGGGAATAAAACAAATGATGAGGTTTTAAAACAGGTCTGCACACAAAGAAACCTTATCAAAAGAATAAGACTTCTTCTTTGTGTTCGTCTTTAGACCAATTTTAATCACTTGTGATATCTTTGATCTTTGCCAAGAACGTGTATACGTTGCACATTGGTTTGGTAGGCCCCTAAATGCATATATTTCTACACGTTTAGGACATGTGCATCCGATTTCAGCCAAACCTCCTTAGTCGCCTCTTACGACATGTGTGGCAGGTAACAGTGGTTCTATTCCTAACACCCCAAATTTGGGCCCCAGTAACCACTCGGGCGTAAGAATAAGACAATATATATTCTTCCTCTTCACCCTTTGCCCCTAGGGAAGCATAGGTTCGCAACCAAGGCTTTCCAAGCCCGCCTATCCAAGGCCATCTTTTTCTGATCTTTTCACATTTTCTTGCATTCCTCTCCAACTCCAAGATCTTCCCTCATTGCCCTGGGGGTTCCATCTGAGTTCTTTGGGCATATAATGCGAAGAAAAGGTTTGGAACATTTAGTGACAAAAGTTCAAATTCAGGGAAGGAGAGATCGTGGAAGACAGAGGGAGAAGATGGTGTATGGTTTGACAAAAGATCGACATCAGAACTGATTGCACCAAGAAGAGAAGAGTTGTGGAGAGACATTAATACCTATGCCGGCAGACAGGGCACTTGATTGATTATCTTATCTTATCTTATCTTATCTTAACCACATTTGCTGTGAAGCGTCGTGGGGAGAGTTAGTTTCCTATCTTGTGCCAGGTGTGTTGCGCTTGACGTTGTCAGTCCATGCTTGAGGACTCTGAGATGTTATCTATCCATCTTGTTCTTGGCCTGCCTCGTGCTCTGCGCCCTGAGTGTCGATTATTATAGGCACGTGATGGTAGTAACTGCGGTTAATGGCGGGCTAGTTCTTGTCCCCGGTGAGTTGTTGTTGCGAACTTTGATGGCTTTTTGTAATCTCCGTAGTTCTTGTGTAATATCTATAGCAGAAATTTGTGCACATGTAAATCCCCTACCGTTCTGCAAGTTCTGTCGTAGGCTCATCTTTAAATGTCACTAATTATCACATAAAAATCACTGTAAACACATCCTTTGAATCTAACATAACTTGTTTACGTCGCCATCTTGATTCACCATGATTGATTGATATTCTCCAATTTTATTATCTCTTTTAAATTACGCTTTTATAGCTTGAGTTAATGTTTAGTAAAAAAGAATTATTGACATCAATTTTTTATTATTTATAATCAGTGGGAGTTGGCAGTTGCACTTGATAACTATTTAAATATTATTTTTTTTTAAAACAGCTGATGTCACCTATCATTACTATCAACATTTTCATTAAATTTATTAATTGTTCCTATACAAAACTATGTGATATAACCCTGCTCTCCATTACAACTGCATTAATATGTGTAATTCCCTGCTGTCGCCGAGTGTCACTATACAATAGTGTACCTCGTTAGTTTGACCCGCATTGCAAAAAATATAGGCCTAGCATGTTTTGCCGTAAATTATAAATATTGCTATCTATTCCCCATTAGGATATCCTGCTACAATAATTATAACAAAAGGTTGGCAGAACAATTGTAACTATACAATAAATACATATATTCAATTAATTTGAAATGAATTTATTGTTTGAAAAGAAGGATGCTGGGTTAGATATGACCTGCCTAGCTGCTGCGTACATTTAATATTTAAAAAAATGTGTATTCATCAAAACACAGGCCGTTATCAGTGATAATATCACTAGGTTATGATATTATCATATTTATGAATGATCGTTTAGAGTTAAACAGTCAACCTAATTACAAAGGTTTTTTGTGAGGTCTATAACTATAATTGCTGCTTTGTCTACTTCCAGAGGCAGAATGGTACTGCAAATATGTTATGCCTAAGGCTTCTTAAAACAAGACGTGTTGCTGAGAAAAGTTGGGAGATCAGAACACTCAGGAATAAACAAAATCAGGAGTTGTATAGTAATTTTAATAAAATATTGAATTTAGTATAACGAGAGTTGCACTTATGATCATATTTGTCTCCTGCACAATTAAAATTGATAGCCGGTCTTTAAAAATCTTCTGGTTCCAATTTCCAAGTATTATATCGATCAAAAAGTGCTATATCATCAAGTTACCTGCGCCAGTACCGTTAAACAATTCTGTTGCATCCGGCAACGCTCATTCTTGGAGAGCGGCGAGCCCTCGTTGTCTCAGAAATTGTATTACTATCCCATCGTGCAATTTTCGTTATCCTGTAAATTACGATTCCGGGGGGCTCACCTAATATTTTTTTCCAACGAGAGTTTAGCCAATCATTGCAAAGAATTGTGTCACGTGATAGAATTTCCCCTGAAATAATTTATTCCCGGTGGATTTTTGCATATTTCGTCAAACTTCGGCATTACCTCTGTCAAACCAGAAACTTTCATCAACAGCCGCCATGTTTGTTGGTTGTGAATGGATGAAATAGTGATAAATTTGTGTTTTATTTAATTTTTGAAAAGATTATTTGTTATAGTATACTGGCAGGCTTGTTTCCATATTGCTTGTTTAAAGTATTTTAGTGTCAAAAGGTGACTTATCGCGTCAAAATAGCGAAAAATAATAATTCGTAAAATTTAGTACTGCCGCGGCGCTTTGTGGTAGCGGCTGGCGATTGGATCGGAGGTCGACGTCAAGTCGTCGGTGTCCGTCATCATGTTGCAAAAATAAATTATTTTATTGTCAACATATTGCTTGCATACTATTTAATTATGATTGACCTTACAACTGTGGACTTTTTGTGGACATAAAAAATATGTCTTTATGATGTTGCGAATGGAAATTACCGTTCAGTTTCTGAAATCTTTAGTGCTGTGTTGAATGTAAACATGGCCGAACATCAACTTGGACCTTCGGCCAGTAAAAAGCCCAGAATCGGATCGCCGTCTCTAAACACACCTATTGACAGCAATGGTAAGATTTAAGTTTTATTTTGTAAAATCATTCCTGTTGTTAACGTGTGTAATTTTACTGTCATGCCTGCATTTTCCCGGGTTCATAGATTATGCAGAAATTTGAGGTATGAGTTTTTTCACGGATGGAAACCAGTCAAGTCAATTAGTACTACCCTTCGTCGTCTTACTGATACTGGGGCACTGGTCTGGTGGTAGTAGGACAATAACCATTTGTTGGGGGTTGCGTATCATATAAATGAACGTAGCTGTATTCTTTTAATATGCTGTGTTATTACTACTAAATTGTAATTTAAAAAGTAACCATATGGCAACATGATAACTTAGGGTTAGTAATATTGGTTAGTTATTAAATTGGAAGTATACCCACTCCCAGGCAGTTGAGTTCAGACATAAATATCTTTCAGTTTTGTGTTAGAGAGAATTCTAGGTGATCTGATAACGCAATAAACTTGTTCCTTGTGAACTTGCGAGTAAAACTTCCAACACTTTTCATTTCTTCTCTGGCAACATATGGATGCGTATCACTGACCATTATTTATCACATAAACTCATATTCATAAACACTACTGAAGATTATCTAAACAATTAAACATTTTAAATTTTAGGCAAAGTGCTTTAGACAATTTCTTAGAATGCTCAGAATAAAGAAGAACTACATACATCCTGCAAGACACAAAATCAGAACCCTGGCTTACATTCAGTAATGTGAGAATGATGGTCACAGATACTGAAATATTTTGGACACATTGAGCAAGTGATTTAAAGAGCAGTAACAAAGGATATGTTATCTGAAAGATTGGGACATGCTAGATGATAAGAGTTTTAGAAATTAATTTATATTAATTATACTATTCATTTATAGCAGCATTAGCATAGTGGTCCCAGGACCAATTCCACCGTGGGAGTGGGCTTTTTTCTGCCTGTCAGGTTCACCCAACCTCACTTGGGCACCAGAGAATATTAGGAAGTGAAGTAAAGGCGATGTGCGTAAACATGGGAAGTAAAGTGAAGGAGGTTGTCATGATGCTTTGATCATATCATGTGCCTTTGGTCAAAGAAAAATACAGGTCTGACACTGCTTCTCAATATATCTCATGGTATAAAAACAGGCTCTTTATTTTACTTACTCCTGTTATTTATGCCCTCACTTTGTACATTGTTTTAAGACAGCTCAATTGTCAAATTAGCACTACTTGCTCAAAACTGGCTAACAAGTTTTGTTTTCACATTAAAGATGCTACGGTAATCAATCATAATTATAATAAGATTTCCAGAGAGCAGTGAATGCTCTGTAGAATAATCTATATAACTACTGTCTATATTCAGACTCTTATGCAATTCTGCCAGTTTCATTTGCACTATTTAAAGATTCACTTTTATTTTATAGTCCAGATTGTTTAAAGATGCTGCTATTGTTGCCAAGCATCATTCTTTACTTCATTGCAATTAATTTTTTTAACTTATATTTTGTTCTCAGAATTCAACTTTTCAAACTTCAACTTTGAAGGCATTGTCAATGATCTGCCTGATGATCTTGATGGACTGCAAGGAGCATCAAGCGATGCTCAGACATCTCAGAGTAGTCAGGACATGGGCATGGGAGGCTCCTTGTCACAACTTCTCTCAAGATCAACGCCAAACTCCCAGACATCATTGTCAATGTCAATTAACAGTACCAATGGTGTGCAGGCGAGCAGAAGTCCAGGAATGGGAATGATGAATATGGGCATGGGAAAAAACCCTATGACTAGTAATTTAGCTGCAACTCTTACAAATGCTAACAAAGTAGCCGCATCCTCACACATGGGATTAGGGGATGGTCATGTCAACAACACTTCTTTCAATATCTCTGGCACAAATGCAGGGATGATGGGGGTTGTAGCGAATACAATGGGAATGAAACCTATGGGAACTCAACAAATGATTGGAGGTGTAGGCAGTCTGAACATGGGGCAGCAAATGCAAAATCAGATGATGAATGGCCTTGGTAATTTCACTGGCAATATGGGACAAATGCGTGGTGTATCAAACAATGTTAACCCCTCGACTTCAATGTCCATACCACAGACGCAAATGATGTCCAGCCCTGGTGTGACGCATATGCAGAGTCATCAGGGAATGCCTGGACATCCGAATATGAACATACAGCAGAATTCAGCTCAAATGGTTCGGGTAAGTGGAAGTGTTTAGAAATTCAGTTTCCTAAGCCGATTGACTATTTGACTCAGCTAAATGTGTTTTTTGTTTGTTATTGTGGCACATTTGAAAGACACTTGTTTAATTTCGTCTTTGTTTGCTCTAGTGTAATATCATATATTTCTGTTGGCGATTTTAGCTATCAAATTGTGCTGCAATATAAATAACTATGTGTCAAGCACATCCAATTTCTGCTAGCATTTTGTTCTGGTTTGCTTTCCTTAACTCTTGATAGTTTCCACCCTGACTACAGGGGAGCAGCCCCTGTGGCTCATCCATCTGTGTAGCAATGATTATATCTATTTTTGAAAATCTTAAATTTAACAGTTATGTAGTCAGATTGGGATTTTGGTGGTGTTGAGACACTGTGCTTACCTCAGGTCCCAAAAGTGCTTTACTCACATCACATGTGAATCTGTCTGGGTATTCACCTGTAATTTCTGACCTTAAGACATGCGAGATTGAGTGGCTAGTCTTTCTGGAGACAGGATAAAACGTAGGTCCCATGGTTGAAATGAACACTTAAAAAGAACCATGGGCACTTGAAAATCGAAGGCTATACAACTTCTACCTGGACAGAATTTGAAATATGAACTATTAAATTTAATTCCAATCAAATTCACCATCATAGGCAAATGGGAGAGTGAATGTGAACGAAAAGCACGGAGTAAAATCGGATGTGATGTTCTGAAAGGCGCAGTTATCACATCTTTACTGTAAATATAGCAGAATGTTCCATATTAAGATGGCTCAAATCACAAATAGTGGTTAATAAATTGGTATGCTAGAGGGAGTGAAGATCTAGTAGGATCCCACACATTATAACTCCCAAACATTTTTTTGGGAAATATTCCTTGTAAGGAATTATAACTGGTCATTTGACACTGCATCTTTAATCACAGCACAATGTTTCTTGCCAACTTTTAGTGCTATATTCCACCTTCCCTTTTCTCTTATTTTCAACTGGGTTCTCGGATATCATTTTAAATGTCTCTTTAAGTATCCAGCCAATTTGTGTTTTATATTTCATTCCAAATGTTTGTATTCTTTCATCGTCATTTTGCCTTTGTTTGCTTAAATCCGTCATTCTTTATTTTTTCTTTGTTATCAACATCTTTGCACAGTTATGAGGGATTCATAACATATTATATTGCTAAAAAAATCTACTCCATTGTCTAGTTTAAATTTGCAAATTCTTTTATTTATAATATATATACATATATTCTTCTTTGCGATCGGTTTTGTCTTAAAGTCTAAAGAATGACTTCATTGCACTGGGTTTCCCCATATGTCTCTGTCGGCATCTGCCAAGAGTGTTGCACAAACTCCGTAGCTCCAGCAAAAACCCTAGGGATCTCATGAAAAAATTGCAAATGTGACTCCAACCCAGATTCAAACCTACAACCTTCAGAATGACAGGCAAACGTCTTAACCACTTTGCCATTGAGACCCAGATCACTTTTGTATGCTCGTCTAAACTAGGAGATGGGTTGCCTCTATGAAGCTGCACATCAGTTAAAGTTCCCCATAACTTGTTCTGTAGGCTTCGTTCACGAGGCCATATTTCATTTTGTTGGTTATGTATGATGGACAGGACTGCAGGATGTGCTCTGGAGTCTGTGTTTCAGCTATAGCTGGTACTTCACCAGGGATAGCCTGTTAGCAGGTCTGAGAACTGATAAAGCCAGACTAAGACAACTTGCTGACATAAAATGTGTCGCAAGGACGCAGAAATGAAATCCACCATTGGCATCCATTGTAACTCGAGACTAACACGATGCCAGCATATATTTATATATTTGGCATGTCGGCTCTGACGGCCTCCCTATGACCAATCAGATATGATATCATTCTTTGGTACAACTCCAGAAGTGGGAATTTTCTGTTTGTAAAGTTTGACAGTTATCCATCTGAACAGTGGGTTTGCTGGTTGTCACTGTTTTAGACCTTCAGTTCTCAAAGACATGCTAGAATAATGGTCTCTAATGATGATAATTAGTGTTCTTTTAACATTGATCTCATTCAGCACATAACTAGTCATTTTAGCAGTCCACAGTGTTTTCAGCTTGCTTCCATATGTCATTACTGGTTGTTAGTTAATAAACATTAAATGTTAATTCAAAATTCAAATAATTTTGAATGAAAACAGTGAAGACAACAATAAGAACAAACAGAACTAATCTTGATGCATGTTCGTAAATTGCGCTAAGAGTTAGATGGTAACTACATGATTCACTACATTGTTTTGAGAACTGTACAGTATAATTTTAATCCTTATTACAAATTAGGTTGCAGTTGAAGTACAGAAAACATCAAGAAGAAATATAATGTTTTAAAGCCAAATGATTGACTTCATTGCACCGGGGTTTACCCCATATGGCTCTGTCCCTCTCCACAGAAATGGCACGTTACCTGCCGAAAGTATAGCACGAACTCTGTAACTCCAGCAACAATCCTATGGGTCTCTGGAAAAAACTCTACTCAGGAACGGTGCGGTCCGGATTCGAACCTTCGACTCGCAAGGCAAAGGGCTTAGTCACAGAGACCCCCCTAAGAATTATAATAGAAATATAATAGAATTATTATGTGTTAAGCCTTTCGATAAGGTCTTGATTGATAGCATGTCTTATAGGCAGTGCTTTGTTTTCAATAAGTCCATGATGTCTAAGTCAACCATAATATTCTTCAAGTTTGTTTGTTTCCATAAGGATTTTTAACATTGTTCTGGTCAAACATTTGTGATGTAAGAGTAACAGTTGCAACCCTGTGTTGTACTGGAAACAAAAAGATTTAGTAGTAGTAATGTAAATATTCAAAGTGTGAGAATCCTATACGAAGCTATCTTCTTAGGATAACAGCTATTTCTTCTATTTGTTGATTACTTGAAACCATATAGCATAATGATATAAATATAAATGACTTTTACAGTAAAATAGCAATGAAAGAGTATTTCCATTAGATGTAGGTCTGCGCAGATGGCCCGGGAGGGAAGGTTGTCTAAAGATAGCTACCCTAATAGCAACTTGCATGTTGGCTGGAAACAGTCAAAGGCTGACAGAGAGCGAACCCAGCCAAAGGATAAGCACCAGAGCTCAAAATGGCGCTGAATGATGTGATGTAAAAACCATTCTTGGTGTAGGCTGTTTAAATATCACAATAAGAATGATCAATAATGGCAGAAAAGAACGAAAGAGAGAAATGTCCTTACATCTTAACCTGTGTATGACACATAACGGGTTGTGTAAAATCAGTTGTTAGCATTTAAACATTGTTGTTACTTAAAACAAAGTTAGAAAATATAATTTGATTTCTCTCCTCCCTCCCCCTCCTTTCTTCCCTTCTCACAATGGTATCTACTGTATTAATTTTAATAGAGGCTTGTTTGTATTGTTACATATTAATGTAAAATCCATGTTCCACAGCCTGGGCAACCTGCAGGTAGCGGCACATCTGTACCCAGACAAGCATCTGCAGACCCTGACAAGAGCAAACTCATCCAGCAGCAGTTGGTTTTGCTGCTACATGCTCACAAATGTCAGAGGAGAGAACAAGCTAATGGCGACCAAGATTGCAAGTTGCCATACTGCCGCACAATGAAGAATGTACTCAATCATATGACCACTTGCAACAGGGGGAAATCGTGTGAAGGTACGACATAATGAATGCTACTTCTTGCACACTTTTTCATTTTGTGCATGATAATTTTTCGGTGGATAATGTTTTACAACAAATAAATCTGGGATTGTGACTCATTTCTGTTCAAAAATATTCTCTTTGGTCTAAAAAAAAAGTTTGCTTGTTTTGGTTTGGCGTTGCCATGTCCTAGTTTTTGAGGTTTGGGTACATAACCGCCCCAGTTCTATCTTCTTTCAATCGATGAACATTTTTCCTTGGATGAAAATCCAGTTCTGTGTCAGATTCTTAGTCTATTTTATCTCTATTTTAAATCAGCTACATCACTCATTTTGAAGTGTTTACCTTTTGAAAAAAATACAATAAAGTTGATATAACTCATTGAATGATGGTGCCAAATTAATCTAATCACAGGCACATCCATTTTGAACAGACATTTTTAATAACAGAATGTGCTGTGTAAAGCAATTCTACTCAACCACCCACACAAAAGCCACCCGCAAACAACTTTTGTCATCTGTGACAGTGACACCAGCTGTAAACTGTTTTTAGAATGTGATCATTAGTCTGATGTTATCTTGATAAGAGTTTTCTTGTCTTGAAATTATACTGGTTATGGATGTGTAAGCATTTACCTGTTCTGGTGTGTTTGACGCTTCTGTAACTGATTCTTTGCTGCTATATTTATAAATACAATTTTTGTCCATATAATTTCTATAGTTTGTTGCACATTATGCTATGTGGGGTCTGAAGATAATCACTTGTTTACCTCTTTTGAGTTGACAGCATACATTAGTCTCTGGTGACCATAATGTGAAATTTCCCATCTTTTCTCCCTACTTCTGTCCACATGGCCACTTCATAGTTATGCTTGGACGCAGCCCCCGGTAATATAAGGCAGAATAGCTTAGCGACAACTCGGGGTTTTGTATATGTTTGATAGAACACTACGCTTTTGCAATTTTACTCAATTCTATGAGTTCATGGTTATTTATTGGTGACAAATGTTAATAATATTGATATTCCTTAGCTTTAAACTCAACTTGTAACATATTATAACTTTGATTTAGCATGCTGTGTTGTTTTTCAAATGAATTAGTCTATATACAACAACACTGGAATGCGAGGATCACTCGACAGTTGTGGTCTTATTTCCTAGAATTTTTACCTGAGCCCGTCGGCCGTATTTTTATTGGAGGCCACAGCTTGTGTATGGTTGAGGTAAATTTCCCCCCTTCCGTTGCCAGTTTGTCCACCTTCTTTTCCGTGAATGTTTTAATGAGTCATGCTCCAATTTGATACAGTAAGTGAATGATGAATAAAAGCTATCATACCAATGTTTAAAGCACTTACTCAGTCATTCCTTTTCTACACAGGGATGCTTACGTTATTCAGAGAGATTCTATCAACTGTCTTCTAATCTGGTTCTAGTCATTTGGAAACTCACCAGTGTTGTCTCTTCATCTCACTCTGAGTCTTCATTTTTTTTTTTTTTTTTTTCCATCCGCTTTCAACTCAGATGAAGTTTCATCTCTGAAACTGATTTTTGCATGAAAATCCGGTTTTCCAATTTCTTACAATGGCAGCAGCGTGCACATTGTAAATTACTTTACACTGGCAGCCGTGTGCTCAATGTACTGGTAATTAGTATTCCCTCACCATACAGGCAGATTTTCTCCTACTTCGGAGGTACTCACGTTATCGTCCTGAGTAAGACCAGGGACTCTAACAAATGCCGGACAGTAGGTTCGAACCCGAGCTATGAGGCGTCTCACAGCTAGCAGGCTGAGCTACTATCAACTACTCTAGACAGTCCCCCTGAGTCTTCATAAATATCTTGATCCGTGTCCTCTTCTACTCTGTAGAGGTGACAAATCATTATGTAATTTGAATTGTTTCACTCTGATCTGTAGAAGTTGAACCTTTGAGGCCATCACATTTTGTCTTGTTGCGATCCATGTCTCTTCTTGCTTGAACAATAGTCCTCAAATATGTCATTTTTAAGAGAACACCAAATCTATACATCTAACTATTTTCCTTAAAGAATTGTAATTATTAAAGTGTTTTTTTATATTTTAGATAATACATTCGATTTTGAACAAGGATTATATGTATTCTTTCGTGCTAACCTCAGTATAACTACACGACGGACAAGTCTGGAAGCAAATTAGTTCCCATGGATTTTTATGAATGATAAAAATAGACCACCGTTCAGAAAGCAGTGACAAACTACTGAACGTATACATTATAGCAAATTGGCAACTCGTTTACTGTTGCTGATGACTAAGTTCTGTAAAGGATATACCCCAATTTTCATTTCAACCCCAATAGAACTTAAATCATCATGTATTTTACAAGGTCACTTTTTTTGGTCAGTTTTTCAATTAAAAAAATCTATATTAAAAATTATTGCAGAGAATATACATGCTTAATTTTAAGTTTTAACATCAAGTTTTTAGGGTTTTGGTCTGGGTTAACCTTTGCAAACTTGTAATTGATCGTTACTCACATCCATATGTCAAGACTGGCTCACATTTCGATCTGTATAGTCATCCATGTCTTTTTTGTCGAGAATTCTCCTCCTCCTTCTTTGCGTTCGTTCTTTACGACCAATTTTAATTACTCTTTGTGATATGTTTGATCTTTGCCAAGAACATGTATACGTGCACATTGATTTGGTAGGCCCCTAAACGCATAGACTTCTACACGTTTAGGACATGTGCATCCGATTTCAGCCAAACCTCCTTAGTCGCCTCTTACGACATGCGTAGCAGGTAACAGTGGTTCTATTCTTTGCAACCCAAATTTTGGGCCCCTGTAACCACTCGGGCGGGAAAGTAATAATTAAGGTGTCAGTATATCTTCTTCAAAAACTCCATCTCGACCACTTGTTAAACCACTCTTTGTGATTTTTATGTGATCTTAGCCTAAGAGCGATTGTATGTTGTGCCAGTTATGTGCCTACAAGTAGGCCAGCACATCCGATATCTGCAACGCTTTTTATTTACTAGGGTAACTTCCCTGGGCCCCTACCGTAGTTGCCTCTTTTGAGATGCCTTGTAGGTCGCAATGTTACTATTCTTTGGGCCCCGGCAACCCCAGTGTAAGTATATCATTTTTATCATATTTGTAAAGACTAGTATTTTTGTTACAATTCTTTTTTTTTTTTTTTTCAGTGGCCCACTGTGCTTCCTCTCGCCAAATTATAACTCATTGGAAGAATTGTACACGAGTTGACTGCCCAGTCTGCTTGCCTCTGAAGATTGCAGATAAACGCAACACAACTAGTCAGAATGCAAACCAAAATGTTGCAATGACAATATCTAACCCTCAAGCACCCAACATTACTGATCCAGTGACAGTCAAACGAGCCTTTGAGTCACTAGGCCTCCAGTATAACCAATCATCTGCTTCTCATAATGCTGTACCTCATGGACATCCGCAGATGAATTCCATTCCCAATGATGGTGAGTCTGTTTTTCGATCTGAAATATATGATAAACACTTGATTGTTTGATATTACCATCATCAGTGCGCCAGCTCCGTGGCACCAGCCAGGGTCCCCCGATGTAATTTAGAAGATGGTGAAATATGTTTTGTAGTAACTTAGTTTTTTTAGCATTCTAATAAATTTTCCCAGGCAGCTACAGCTGCTTTCCAGCCTGCTCTTCTCTATTTGAACTGTCATCGGTTCTTTAACTTGCTCAACCAGAACACAGGACTTCCGTTTTTGTCCATCCCGATATTAGGCACTTGATCTCACCTATACTCTCAAAAATATCCAGATTTCTCCGGGAGTGAACAAACTGAGTAGCTTTGGAATAAGAGGCAAGCACCTAACCTCTTCACCACAGAGGCCAAAAGATAAACACTGATGGTAGTTTATACACATTTTTGAATCGGAGTTTGAAAAACATTTAGTTTTGTTAAGCAAATGTTTGGTTAAATAGAAATTGTATGGTGTTATTTTTTTTGGTCTAATTTCATTCAATTAACTTCATCTTTATTTCATTTTAAGTTTCAGGACAGTTGAATAAATCATCTCTCCCAAACCAAATCCAGAAAGTTTTACCCATCCAGACTAGCAATAACCAGATGGGAAATCTTCTAATTAATCTGCCCACAAACCAAGGATCTCAAGCAATACTGCCACAGAGTGGTAGCCAGTTGGCGGCATCCACGGCACAGGCTGCTGCATTGGGCAATGCTCCAGATATTGTCCAGTCAATACCTCCAAGTAACCGAAAGGATTGGCACACACAAGTAACACAGGATCTGAGAAATCATCTTGTTCATAAATTGTAAGTACTAGATAAGGAATATGATTGGGTTAGTTCATGTATGGGTAACCGTCGTGTCATTCATAGTATTTTTATGTTGGAAACTTTAGGGTCTTTGTGGTGTTGAGATATGGTGCTCACCTCTCATTTCAAAAGTATTACATTTGCTTCCATTAGAATGACATAATTTTAAAAAGCATAGTTTTATTTCAAGTTTGTTATTATTAATTCTAACCCTCCAAATCCCAGAATTTGTGCATCCCAAAAATGTGTGGGTTGTATAGCCCCTTTCAACATTTCCAATTACATTGGCTATTCTGGACCTATTGCTAAGTTCCAGTTTTTCAGGATCTGTTTTCTCTCTGAACTGAAGAGATCTCTCTAATTTTGTGAGTGCTCTCATTTCTGTAATTTTATTTGATCTTTCCTTGGCTCTATTGCCATCTTGATATCACATCTAATATTCATTCCTATATGGGGCTTCGGCCTTCTCATTCATAATTCCTCTAAAATTGTGCGTTATCGATCATTTGTTTTCACTGTCTTTCTTTCCATTGTAGGAAAGTTGGTCCTCAGCTGTATTAAAAGTCAGTCCATGTCTTCTTCATCAGAGTACTTTATAAGTAACCTTTTCTCAGAACTAAATCTTTTCACTTGAAAATATTCATCATGCAGTCCTGTAGTGCTGTCCCAGCTATTGATATTACACTTTGGGAGCATGGATATCTCACCTAATTGATCATGCTGGTTTTATTGCTCGTAATCTAAATTTATTGAAATATTATTTTTTCCCCCCGCTGCTTTTGTGTATAAAATTGTCTTATTTTCTGTTTGATACTTTGGACATCCAGTGAGCTTTCTTGGGCAGTTTTACATTTATTGCCTTAACTAGCTTCTTAATCCCATTTAGTCTTTGTTATTTTTCCTGCTGTTCTTTAATTATATAACCATATATTATGAGAAACTGAGGAAAAAACTCATTGTACATAACAGACACCAAATTTAGAGGAGGAAGACGGAGATGGCTTGGACATTTGTGTAGAAATGCTACCTGGCTCTTTGGTAAGAGCATACATATGCAGGAGAAATGGCAGACCAAAAGAAACTGGAGAAGGATATCGGAAAGGAAAATGAAACAGCTTGAACTGATATTAGATACTGTGGGTAGATGACAGAAGACATACAGTAATGGGATCGCTTTGAATGCATTATCTATCAACTATGATATAAAGAGGATGTAGAAAATGGATATGTTCATCAAAACTAAAGAGTTGAAGAAGCTACTATATCCTGAAATTGTCAGAGATGTTGCGATCCAAGTTATTGTTCAGAGATTGTTCTAATCCATTACAACAATTAAATCTGTAAGCATCCATGTAGAGGAATTTGTTGCATTTATTATTCTGATAACAACACTCTTAGTTAGTAGTTTTATTCAAAATAGTCAGCATGTAGCACAGTGTTATACATTTTCATATGACATTTATTTGTCAGATTCTTTTATAAAAGAAAAGTATAGTTTGTGATTTAGTCATCTCAATTTATTTTACTTATGTTTGTTACATAAATGCTCTACATTTGTGTATTTCATTCATGAACTTTCTATTCACCGTACTTAGATAAGTGTATGTGTTCATACGAAAGCATTTATTAATGCAGTTATAACAGTATGTAGCTAGAGGACAGGTTCTGTTGTTAAATCATTTTTTTACATCATAATTCCGCTCTAATATAACTCTTGTAGGTCACTCTTAGTGATTTGAGCTAAGTATGTTGTGCTATGTTTATAGAATAACTGCGCCTGTTGGCCCAGCACATCCGATTTCACCATGCAAGATTTGTTCCGGTTCGCTCTCCTGGATGTTTCAGGATGGTAGATTTGGTAGGAATTAAATTCAACTTTTTTAATTTCTCAAATTTTGCCCAAACGGCTTAACAAACTGATATTTTCAGTTTCAACTGCCAATGATTATTGTACATGCTCGTTTTGAACCATAGACCTAAATTTTATTGTTCATCTCCAATAGGTCTAGGCACTCAATCTCATCTGCCATAAATCAGTGATCACTGGGAATATTCTGTTTGTTCCACATGGGATGCTAATCGAGTACTTTTGTAACGCAAGATTAGCGCCACATATTGTATATGTATTGTATACCCTATGTTCCTATTCTTTTTCTTCAAACGTTCCATATCGACCACTTAACCACTCTTTGTGATTTGTATGTGATCTGAGCCTAAGAATGATTGTGTCAGTTATGTGCCTACAAGTAGGCCAACACATTCGATTTTTTCAATGCTTTTTATTTACTAGGGCAACTTCCCTAGGCCCTACATCAGTCGCTTCTTGCGACATGCCTTGTCGGTCGCAGTGTTACTATTCTTTGCTTCCCTTGAGGGCCTTGGCAACACACATGCGTGTTTCTATTCAAACCCAATTTTGTCAGTATCTCCATATGTAATAAATACAGAAATAAGTACAAGTAGCAGTTTTACTATGCCCTGAACATAAGTTGCATATGAATTATTGATGTAAGAAAACAATTTGTATACAAGAAGTGTTAATCATAGAAATAACATCTAACAACCTAAATTACTGGATGATAAGAAAGTAATTTGTGCTACAGTTTTGTTCAATTAAATTCATCATGACTAGATAATGTGAATTTGCACTTTATGGAATTACCGTAGTTATTCTTCTTTGAACGCTCCGTATCGACCACTTGTTAAACCACTCTGTGCTTTGTATGTGACCTGAGCCTAAGAGTGATTGTAAGTAGTTCTGGTTATGCACCTACAAGTAGGCCAGTACATCCGATTTCTGCGTAATAGTAAAATTAGAAAGTCTAGTCAAACAGTAGAATAGAAGTCTGATAGAGAAATGTAGGAGTCTTGATTTGTTGTTTCAATCCCTTGCTATGACTACACACCAATTTCTTTCATTTTATGTTGGTTATTGTTAGTTATTGGTCACTGAACCCGTTGTCACATCACTCCGGGCAGACTCACAGGTCTTCCCTGATAGATGTTGGAGAGTATGCATAATGATCATTCCCGTGGCTCGCTGGTTAAACACACTCCTCACTCAGGCCTCCAGATCTACTTGTGCAATTCCAAACTTCTTAAATCGCTTTATATATTCAACATAAAAGTTTTATAAAGATGTCGATATCATAAACCAGCTTGTTTAGAATTGTTGCTCTTTATTTTAGACCAGCAATTCTAGTAGCCAATGCTTAGATATTTGAGGGCAAGTCGATCTGTCTTCCTTCTAAACCTTCTGTCTTTTATGTTATCACTGTATACTGTCGCTTGTATTTGTTATTTAAAATAAGACTTACAATTAAAATCTTGTAATTTAATAACTGCCTACTAGACGTTTAGGCTACAAATTTATGAGTCATGTTCTGTCTGCTGCTGTTATGTTCAAGTCATCTATCACATCTTGTATCCATCTTCACCTTGATTGTCGCTGAAAATATCCATGATCTTAGCACCCTGATGACCGTTCCTGCCTAGATAGCAACTGTTACTTTGTTTCCCTTTACTTGCTTAGATAGCAACTGTTACTTTGTTTCCTTTACTGTTAGATAGCAACTGTTACTTGTAGTTCATTCCTGCCTAGATAGCAACTGTTACTTTGTTTCCCTTTACTTGCTTAGATAGCAACTGTTACTTTGTTTCCCTTTACTTGCTTAGATAGCAAATGTTACTTTGTAGTTCATTCCTGCTTAGATAGCAAATGTTACTTGTTGCACTGTCTTATGGTTATCTGCTTATGTGGCCGAACATTTAATTTGTTGTTTCTTGATGAAGTTCACTACTGATATTGTACCACTTTTTTCATGATGTCTTCATTTCTAAACAAGTCTCTTCTTGATAATCCCTGCTTTCTTATTATTATATTAGTAAGCTAATAGGTCTAATAAAGAAGCTATATGATAACAAGAGAGACCTGAGATAAACTGCCAAATTTATGGTAGAAATCAATGTAAGCAAACACAAGAATATCAAAAATGATATTTGAGTATTTTTGAAATAGTAGAACAGCAGTAAGGAGCAAGTGTGTTTTCTGCATGTTCAATTTTTTACTGCCTCTGTTGTCTGGCTGAAACTAGAATGATCTAACAATAATTTGTAAATATCCACAGAGTACAGGCCATATTTCCTACTCCAGATCCAGCTGCTCTACGAGACAGTCGGATGAAAAACCTTGTAGCATATGCTCGTAAGGTGGAAGGGGACATGTATGAAACTGCAAATAATCGGGTAAGTTTTTTTAAATTTGATTAGATGCCATCTGCACATTCAAGGTCAAATGCAATAGATCTTTAACATTGTCTGTCTCTTGTCATGGTGGTGCATTCTGCTAATTCAGCTCTCTACCAGTGTTACCAGGCGGAACAGACACTGGAGCATGTCCGGCAAGACTCCTCTCCTGGGTGAGTTGAAAAGCAACATATGGCCACATCCAGTCAACCTAAAAACTAAACTTTGGGGAAACCTGACAGACTGTAAGCACCTGACCAGAGATCGCTGAAGTCTAAATTATTTGGGAATCCCATTCAACCTTCAATGTGGAAATTATGCTTGATCTGTTCTGACATTTCAAATGTTTATAGAGGAAAATCCTAACTACAGCAGCTTATGTTTTTCAAAATGAAGAAATAAGCATAAGAATCCACATTATTGAAATGAATATGTTTACTGCTAATAACCAACAAATTTTGCAAAAATGACCACACATGTGCACATAACTGGGAAAACCCACAAATTATGTACAAGTGTGGTTCATTTTCTATACTCATAATGATGTCATGAAACAATAAGCAGCTTGAAATGGCTGCAGAATCATTGTTTACATAACATCAAGTGTCTCAAATGTATTTACATGAAGACTGCTGCTGCACTTCTTGTGCTCATTGTTGTTATCTGTTTTATAGGGTGAATACTACCATCTCTTAGCAGAGAAGATTTATAAAATCCAGAAAGAGCTTGAAGAGAAAAAAATTCAGAGAATGAGAGGAGCACAGAATTCTCAAGTGGGAGTTGTTGGAAATGTACCAGGGCAGATTCGACCAGTTGCACAAAGTGAGTAACTTGTTGTCTTGTTCATCTTTTTCTTTCAACTTCCAACGGAGCACAGGTCTTCAACAAACTTCTTCCTCTCTCGTGTCATCCTTTTAATATCAGTCTCCATCTTCTCCAGGTATGTCTAGGCTTCCCTACTCCTCTTTCCCTGCGGGTTCCAAAACAGTGTCTGTCTTGCAATGCTTCCGGTCAGTCTTCTCAATGTATGTCTTATCAATCGCCAGCATCTCTTCCTTAGCTCTTTCTCCACTGGTATCTGCTTAGTTCTTTCTCAGAGTTCCTCATTTGTAATCTTATCATACCATCTCAGTCACTATTCTACGTACACATCCATTTATGAAGGTCTGTAGTTTTCTGGTGGTTTCATCTGTTATCCTCCATGTTTCTGAGCCATAGAACAGCACTGACTTTGCACTTGATTGAAAGATTCTCAGCTTTGTGTTTGTTTTGATCACCTTTGACTTCCATATCTTACTCAATGCAATAAAGTTTCCTCTTGCTTTTTGTATTCTTTAATTATTCAAAAGTAATTCTTATCATTATTTAGTATGTCTTATCATAAACTGATGACATAGTATAAAATTACATGCACATTATTCTTATTATGCCGAGTGAGCACACATTAAGAAAACAGAAAGGCATATTAATTTAAGGGGGGACTCTGGTCTGGTAACTTTTTTCGTTGCTTTCCATATTAACTGTTGGAAGTTTGTTTTTTAAACAATTTTAAAAAATTATGATTTAAGAGTGTAGAAAAAGTTTAGTTTACAAAAATATGTCAACGCTTTGCCATGGAAACAATACAAAATGGCCACCAAACACAAAATTTCAAATCCCTAAGGTTATGAATATAAATAAATTCTGTTTTCACTCTAGAATGAGCAATTGTAATATCTAAAATATTAAACATGCTTTTTATGATATATTAAATATTACATTTTTAATGAATTTTTGGGTAAACAACCCCCCCAAAAAGACTATTTTTACCAAAATTTAAAAAATGTTCTTTTCCAATCCTGTTTGCCTCACAGCGTCAGGTCAAGAAGAGATTTCTAAAACGGGCCCTTGTGAGGTGCACTGTCTGTTGGTAATCTGCTTACGTGGCCGAACCATTTAATTTGTTGTTTCTTGATGGAAGTCTAGTACTGATGTTGTACCCACTTTTTCCTGATGTCTTCATTTCTCAACCGGTCTCTTCTTGTTACACCCAGCATTCTGCGAGACACTTCATCTCTTACATGACTAGTTTTCTTCTATCATTTGTTGTCAGTGTCCAGGTTTGGCACTGGTAACATAATGTGGGAGAAAGATTGTGTTGAACATTGCTCTTTTTGTGTTCATGGTAACATGTTTACATCTTAAAATTGGCGCCATTTGTCCTATCATTTGATGGCTGCCATCCATACCTGCAAAAAAGAATGGATTTTGTCTTGCCTGAAGATATAGCATGGCTGCGGAGTTGAATGTGGAAAAGAAAACGTGTAACTGCTTCTAATAAATGTTAATGGTTTGCTTTATATGAGTACCTCATTGGAGTATTTTCACACTGTTTTCTAGGTCTGCTTGTTTACAGTATTTTTGTTCTACTATATTTATATATATATATTATGTTGTATATATTATATATATATATATATATATATATTATATATATATATTCCTCTGACTGTTACACACTACATACGCCTGCAAGTAATTTCTCCATGCCGCTTTGCCCTGGACAACTCGTTCAATCTCTTCCGTGGAATTTATTTCGATATTTTTTGCCTCTCTCAGCAAAGTTTGTTTCAGGGTTTCTAGCGCGTCCATATTGTTTTTAACTTACCACATTGATATTATATATTTTTGTTTTATCCAAGAATAATTAGTAACATTTGTTAGTGTATACCTGATTGCTTTTCTAGCAGCTTTTATGTCATCTATTTCGTGTGTGTAATATAGCATTGATGCTTTTAACTACATATTTATACATTTCAGATGGTCCCAACGGAACACAGCTAAGCAGTAATATGTTTACTGATCTAAACGGCATGCAACCACCTCAGCAGCTAACATCGCCTGGTATATCTATGCCTGTCAG
Organism: Arion vulgaris; assembly: GCA_020796225.1. NCBI lineage: Eukaryota > Metazoa > Mollusca > Gastropoda > Stylommatophora > Arionidae > Arion > Arion vulgaris. Next base: position 37,544,114 of record CM036766.1, read on the forward strand.
GTGGAACCATGCTGTGCGAGCAACACCTCCTCCAACAGGCGGCCAGGTAAGATACTTGAAAAACTAACATCTTCTTTTTCTTTCTTTTTTTCTAATTTTGTTTTGCTTCTCATTGTCCGGATAAGAAGAGACTTCTATAACAGACATTTGTGTGTGCTTCATAGATAGTTTTTCACTGCCTCTTGTTCTTTCTGTGGTCTATTTTTTGCTTTGTATCCAATGTATCAGAGTAGCATTGCTCTTTGAGGTGCACTGTCTGTTGGTAATCTGCTTATTTGGCCGAACCATTTAATTTGTTGTTTCTTGATGAAGTTTAGTACTTCTTCTTTGCGATCGCTTTTTGATGATTATACCGTTAGACGCGTTCTTATGATGAAATCGACTGTAGTCTGGAGCTCATCTCTATTGCCATGTAGTTTTGAATGTAGTGTTGTGTTGTAGGGCCAGCATTCCTTTCTTGGGAGGACATACAGTGGGCAGTCTTGCAGGACATGTTCTGTGGATTGTTCAGCGGAGCCACAGGGGCACATAAAGTTTAGTACTGATTATGTATCCCCTTTTTGTCTGATCTTCATTTATAAACTAGTCTCTTCTTGATCAGCATTCTGTGTAAACACTTCCTCTCTGTCATGACTAGTTTTTTTCTATCATTTGATGCCAGCCTGAAATCAAGCAGCTGGTCGCAAGTCCGACTAGAGGGAATTTATTGATCTAATATAGGACAGACTGTTAAAGAGAGTCCAGGTTTGGCACTGATAGCATAATGTTGGGAGAATGATTGTGTTTTATAATGCTCTTTTAGTGTTCATTGTAATGTGTGCATTAAAAAATTGTCATTTGTTTTGCCTTATTGCATCTATGTTGGATTGCGTTAGTTATTCTTTCATTTGCTGAAAAAAGGCTCTCTAAGAATAATAATAATTCCTCTTGTACCGTTATATGTTACATAAGGCCTGCAAGTAATTTCTCTATCCTGGACAACTCGCTCAATCTCCTCCATGGAACTGAGACCGATATTTCCTGCCTCTCTCAGCAAAGCTCGTTTCAGGGTCTTCCTAGGTCGACCTCTCTTTCTTGAACCCTTTGCATCTAAGTATGGAAAGTTTTATTTTAAAAACTTTGAGTCAATAGAGAATTGCTCAAAGAAATAAAAGTTAGAGAAATAAGGTATTTTGGGCGCATTTAAAGCCATGACATATTGGGGAAGACCATTTTGAAGGAGAAAGTTGAGAGCAAGGGACAGTAGCTTGTTTTGTACCATCAAGATGGGAGATCAGATTAGCTGGAAATCCATTACAGTCAACCTTCGATAAGAAGAGGCACTTAATGCCAATGATAAGCTATGAGATGTGTAGATTCATTAAAATCAGCTGCCTGTTACTTTGTCATCGGAAAATGTGCTACTGGGAAAAAAAAAAGATTTAAATAATTAGTTTCATAAGAGGGCATTGGCTAGTAAGGGAAGATAGTTAAGTATGCATGCTGGTTTTTTTTTGTATTTGCAGATGACAGGCGTGGCCACTACTACTAACTCACAAATGACAATGAATGCTGCACTTGCTGAATCTCAGCAACAGTTCGATGCCCTCAAACATACCCTGTCGCAGCAGTCAGTGGGCAGGTTTATGATGGGCAGCTCCACTGTTACATCTAGCCACCAATCACCCCAACAACAGCAACAACAACAACAGCAGCAGGTTTTTCACCAGCAGCTCAGTTCTCAGCCACAAGTAGTTCAGTCTCAGGTAAACTGTCTTGATAAATACACTGTCAAGTTCTGAAATATTGTCTAAATATTTAATAGTGTATATGTTCTTTTGTGCGTTTGTGTTTATTTGATCATGTCTTACATATGCATTAACCTCCAATTGATCTGAGCGATGATGTTCCCAATAACAATGTGAAACAAGAGCCAGAGTCTGCCGTTACCTAATGTGAGAAAGTGTAAAAGACAAGTGAAGCATTAAAATGTGTATTGGGAGAGAAAAGAATAGAAGTCTATACTTCTATGATTCACATACAATTCCTTAAAGTTTTACCCTTACTTCAAAGGTGGACAACGATTTGTTTCTAGCCAGGCCTATATAAGATACAATAAGCTCACTGCATTCTGGTCCAGAAACTACTTTATTGTTACCTTCTGCATATTCCAAACGGGAAAAAATGGGGCTTCATCAACACAAAATTAATTTGAAAGGAAGCTTCTGGAATACCTCTTTAATTTAAAACTTAGCACTTTATTAAAACGACACAAGCACGATTTTCTCATTGTTACAAACTATGTAGATCATTATTTCCAATTTAAGTTACTTTTTTCTGTTTAAATGCCGTCAGAACAGATTATGAATTCCTTGACATGATTATGTGTAATCATGAGTATGTGCAATTAAGCTCTAGAGTGCAAGAGCTGAGATTGAAGATTGGAGTGCCAGAAAAAACAGTGCAACAGCTATATGAGTAGGCTCATCACTTGAACTGGTAGGTGAGACACTGGATGCTGTTAGAGATATATCCAAGATCGGAGCACCTATGGGCATGTCCGAAGTGCAATGTAGATATTCCAAATTGAAACTGCCATTAAGCTTTCAGATCAACACAAAATCACCATTTAATCATGAAGTGGACGTGTCAAACTTAGCGTGAAATTTGTTTAGTACCCTGTGCGCATAATTCTGCCCACGGACCAAGAAAGTTTGTTTATCCCTGACTTACTGGATCCTTTGCTATGTATTTGAAAAATCTTGGAAATTCGTGGCTGATCGAACCTTTGGTATCTAAAGAAATAACGATACATTTGCATATTAGCTATTAACATTTTGACTATAACATTTCAACTTACCAGAAAAGTCTGAAGAATGCTGATGCAATCCCTAGTTTATGCACATCAAATTCTAGCTTAATCTTAACTCCTTTTGGACCAAATGCCACACTTTTTGTTTGTTGCGCCTTTTACCAGGAGCCACACTAAATTGCGTTTTTATTCTAAAAACAAATGGCTTTAAAAACATGGCTTCTGCCCTGGTCCACTAAGAATTAATTCCTTTCTATCATAATAATGGGAGATAAATTGAATACGTATTTCACCATGTGTGACTAATTGAATACATGTCATTTTCTCCAGGCTTCCAATCAGTCATCTGTTATGTCCACTTCCCAACTGCAGTCAGCCATCCAGAACCACCTGAGTTCTCCAATGTCAGATCCCATGGTTGGCAACAATCAGCGAATGGGTGGAGTCCAAACAAGTGTTGCCAGCCCACTTGATAATGTGATATCTCATAGTAGTGTTCATGTTAATACTTCTCAACAATCCCTGCTTCAGCAATTGGCAGGTACCGCTGCAGCAACTCCAGTTAACCAGTCTTTACACATGTCCGTGCCTAGGATGTCTCAACCCAGTGGGCACATTTCATGTAAAGATATGAATGTGAGTAGATTGATATGAATTTTATTATGGATTGTAATGTTTTGTCATATCATATGCAACAATTTATTCTTCCTGAAAACAGTATTAAACAAAACTAATAGGAAAGCAAAGATCAGAATACTTAAAGCTGCATGTTCCCAGTGGCAACGCATGGGTGTGAAGCATGGACATTTAATAAAGCAGTGGAAAAACATGTGTTACAGAAGAGACCTTCGTATATCATGGACAGAGAAGAGAACAAATAAATCTATCCAGGAAGAACTCAAAATTAAAGAAAACTAACTGATTCTACAAATAAGAAAGAGAAAATTGAGGTATTTTGAACATATAAAAAGACATGAAGGGCTGGAAAGACCATCATGGAAGGAGGCATACCGACAAAGGAGAAGAGGAAGACCACGGAAAAGATGGATTCAGGATGTGACTGATGGTTTTAACATTACGGCTGCAGAGGCCTATGAGAGAGAAAATTCCGAAGGACTGTTGGGGTGGCAAAGTTCTGTTCAGGACAAGCTATTTGATGATGATCACAGGTCAACAAAGCAATTAGGCGCCGTTACCACTTTGATTCACAATGATGTAGTTTCCACAGTTTTAAAAAATATATATAAATCTGTGTGTTTTAAAAAATATATATATATGTGTGTGTGTGCTTGCAAATTGATTTTAAAAGGGTTCTGCTTTCAATTCATGCAACTGACATATAGCAAGGGAGGAAAGGAACAGGTTTGTCTACCTCCTGCTTACTTGCTATTAGAGATGTGAAATGATGGGCACTTATGTGCCAAGGCTTTGATTCATTTTCTATTTGTTTCATAGATTTAATTTCTTCTCTCCAGGATGATCTTACACAAGGAACTGATGATATTTGCAAGCAAGAGTCTGCTAATAAAGACTCATGTTTATCAGAAAGCAACCAGAACCTGTCTAGTCTCCTCTCAGCAGCATCTCCTTCAACATTATCATTATCTACCGTCACACCATCCATATCCAATGCAACAATGACCACCATGTCTTCCATGCTCAGTTCATCGGTCGTGAAGACTGAAATAAAAACAGAACCTACATCCGACTTCAAACCAACAACAGAACCCAAAAATGAAAAGATGGATGTAGCTGTTGAATCTGGCAGTACGACAGATGTCAGCATTTTGAAGGATGAAAGTGATACATCTAGTCCAAAATTAGAAAATGTAGATGAGAATTCTCAGGCTGGCAGCAGTGAGGAAAAAACTGCTTCTGTCGGTGATTCCTCCAACAATGCTTGTGTTCCCTCCGCAAAGCCTAGGTGCAAAAAAGGTGAGCCACTGTTTGTTCTGTTCTTTCATATCTTATTTCTGAACTCTTGCTCACATTTACTGATAGGTGTGGTGTGGCCCGTCATCTTCTTTGCGTTCGTTCTTTACGACCAATTTTAATCACTCTTTGTGATATGTTTGATCTTTGCCAAGAACGTGTATACGTTGCAAATTGGTTTGTAGGTCCCTAAACACATAAGACTTCTACACGTTTAGGACACATGCATCCAATTTCAGCCAAACCTCCTTAGTCGCCTCTTACGACATGCGTGGCGGGTAACAGTGGTTCTATTCTTTACACCCCAAATTTGGGCCCCGGTAACCACTCAGGCGGTGGCCCATCATATGTTGGCAATACGATCACAAACAAAGTATTGCTAAACAGAACTAATTGTATGTCACTGACAGCCATCATCATTGAAAAAAGAGGATGACTTCAACATGTGTGCCAGAATGCTATCTGATACTTTAACAAATAAAAAAAACCTTAGATGGATGGCAGACTTATCTTTTGTGCATTTATTTGAATGATAATATATTTTTAATGTTAAACATATTATTGGCTGTTTCTGGTTTTTTTCGAACTTTTTTCATATTTCAACCTTCTGTTATTATGTGTACACAGTATACATAACTTGACACTTGTTCCAATCTTTCTCCATTTACCATTATGTTCAACATCTTTATCTTGTTTTTGTTACCATTGTTTTTGTTTTCTCCAAATTAATATCTAAGCCATATATTTTACTTTTATTGCTTTTGTTACTTTTTAAAAGAAATGCTATTTTCATCATTGTTTTCACCATGATTTACTTGCTGGAAAAATGCATGTTTTCCGAAGTTTTACTTTTAACTCTATTTTGTTACTTCATACCAACACCAGTTTAAAGGAAATAATATGTGTTGTCTTGACCGAACTTTTTTCAGTATTTGACCCTGATGACCTGCGCCAAGCCTTGATGCCTGTATTGGAAAAATTAGCTAAACAAGACCCAGAATCTCTTCCCTTCAAGCAGCCTGTTGATCCAATTGTGCTTCAAATTCCCGTAAGAGAAGTTGCATGTTTCATTTATAGAATGTTTATATTTTATGTTTCCCATAATTATATTTATTTACTTTTTTTCATTAATCATTGCTTGCAGAGAAGATAAATCTTTTCATATCTGCCCATATTAACCTGACAAGTAACCGACTTATTTTAGTTCTTCTTGAAACTTACAACCCTTTTGAATGTAAATCTGCAGATATCATCCCATTGCCACTCTTATGAATTGACTTAACTGCACCACAGTTAACAGCCAGGCTGCAATATAAATTAGCATGAGTACATTGTGCAATGTTTAAGTTAAAATATTTTGCACATTTAAGCAGTGCACATCTTTTTTTCAGTGCAATGTTTCTCATTGCCTTCATTTTACTCACATTCTTCTTTGTTCACCATGTAAAGTACATTTGTTATGTTGTGTCTCATTTATAGCAAGCTGCATCTCCATTCCCAACACATCCTTTTTCAGTACAGCATTTTAGGACTGGATTTGGCTTCCCTCTCCTATTCCTGCTCACTTAGCCAGGTTGAAGTTATGCAGCCTGTTACTATGACCACCACTTGGAATAGTTTTTGTTAGCTCTGGTTCGTTGACCTCGATTTCTATCATCTCATTCAGAGTTTGGTCACATAGATTACCAATCTTGTTTGACTACTTCCGCTGTTACTCTGTGTACATTATCCATGTCTTTTTGTGTGTGCTTTATTTTTTAACATTTAGATGCAAAATCAGCATTTTTCAATTGTTTTATTAAATATCCTTAGTGTTTCAATTTTTTGTTTAGTTTACTGAAATTATGAAGGATTCAGTTATATCCACTAACTGATTTGTTGGATGTCTACAAAACTTCTTAGAGCATCTATTTGATCAGACTAAACGTATCCATCATTGCTTTATACTTTAGAAATGTATATCATAGCTTATATAGCACTGGTGTATTATCCCATATTATATTTTTGTTTAACTTCACAACTGAAAACAGAACAATCTTTATTAAAAATACTTTAAAGCTCTATATGTATGTTGTACTTTGACATGCTTATATTGCAGAGTTACACAGAACTACCTTGCACATAATCCATTTGCTTAGTATGTTATAAAATCTTAGATTAAAATTGTTTAATCAGTACATTTTACTGAAGATATGATCATTTGGACAAAGGGCAGCTTTTGTTTGCAAACTAACACATCTTAAAATATTGTAAAATTCATGAAAAAGATTGAGAAACACGATTTTGCTTTTGCATAGATTTTCTGAGAAATGAATTATTTTTTGTGCAATAAAGAAATTCCTCTTTAAAATTGAACTTCCAATATTATTTTCCAGAAAAGTTTCTATATTATTTATTTATGCGATGTTTTCATAACTTTGTCCGTAAACCATTTTATGATTATGAACATTTTTAATATGCAGGACTATTTTGATATTGTGAAAAAACCAATGGACCTACAAACTATTAGACAGAAACTAGACTCTGGAATGTACAAAGACCCATGGGAGTTTGTAGATGATGTGTTTCTTATGTTTGACAATGCATGGCTGTACAACAGAAAGACCTCCAGAGTATACAAATATGCCTCTAAGGTAACTACTTAAATTTGGTGAAGTCTTGTTATAAATTTTGTAGTGAAAAATGCAATTTGTTATTACATGTTTAAAATTGTGATCCAGTTTGAATGCTCTGACTTTAGCTGCTTCCTTCTACCCTGGTGTGTTGACGTTCTCTACTTTCTTGTTCTTGTAAACATATTTTTAACAGCGGACATGAGATTGACATATTGTGCCTTTGCATGTTGGAGGAGTTGCTTCTGACTAATTCACAATTTTTTTCAAAGCCTTAGTAATCATTTGGCAGCTACAGTTATGATATTTTTCATAATTCTATGCTCTTAATGTTTGTATTACTACGTTCTAATGTTCACAGTATGTTCTCATGACTACTAAGAGATGAGTATGTTTACATATGTTCTATTGTTCAAATCATGGTTACATGTTTCAATTTCTATGTTTCAGTTAGTGGAAGTGTTTGAGTCTGAGATTGACAGTGTAATGCAGTCACTAGGCTATTGCTGCGGCCACAGATATGTCTTCTGTCCACAAGTGCTGTGTTGCTACGGAAAACAGTTGTGCACTATACCCAGGGACACAATGTATTATAGCTATCAAAATAGGTAAATATCCTTGTAATATTTGATAATACTTAGGTACAAGTGCTTTATTTAAATTTTGTTACTTTGCATCCACGCAAAAGATAGACCACAGAAATAAGAGGCTGTGAAAAAACACTATTTATGAAGCACACACAAATATCTAGTTCTGGAAATCTCTTCTTATCCTGACACTGAAGCAAACAGGATTAGAGAAAAGAAAGGGACTTTATTAATGCATTATGTTTATATAATTGGAAAATTGTGAGAGTTCATTTGTGAAAATTTGTATACTGGCAGGGGGGTAGGCAGCATGTTGAAACTGGTAACGTTACAACATTTCAGATATTTTTTTATTTTAAAAATTTGACAGTCGAGATAAGCAGCATCTTAATTCTCATCCAAAATAACCATCTGTTGATACATTAAATTGGAGTATAATATAACAAAAGTATATAGTGGTTGCTTATAAATTTAATGCTGAAAATATATTGTTTAGTATATTTATTTATTCCATACAGTTATTTATAGATTGGACAAAAAATATGGGAAATCTGTGCTTTTCAAATGCGACAGATTATTTCTCTTCTGTATTTCAGATATGTTTATTGTGAAAAGTGTTTCAATGAAATCCAGACAGATGAGGTGGAGTTGTCAGAAGATCCAACTCAGCCTGTGACGTAAGTTTTGTTCATCACTGTATCTTGTGTTTGTATTTATTTATGTCATTTGATTATAATTGTTATCTTACTTTTATCATGTTCTTCATTTTGTTTTGAATTCAAGATGCTAGTTGTTTTGCTCTGTTCTTCTTTGTCATCCTTCTGTCAGTCATCGTATTACAGCAGCGATAGTTTCAATGAACTATATGATTTGCTTCAAGGCACTGTCAATGTTGGCCATATTTGCTCTCCATCTTGTCTTTTGAGCCTACATACATGAAGAATGTGTTCGGGCTCCGTGCACAAGTCTGTCTCAACAATTTTAAGTTTTCTGTACACTCTCTATTTCTTCCTTTTTTTTCTTCACTGCAGTCATATTTACATTTTTATTGTTTAGTTCTTATTTTGTTTGTAAATTATAGTTTAAATTTGTGATTGTAAATTTATATTCATATTATATTTTTGCCAATTTATGTGCATGGCCATTGAGTCATTTGTATGTGTCAATTCCTCCCTGCCAATAATGGCTGACACCTTCTGTTTCTGAGGACATCATTTTTTTTAGTTTGTTCATTAGTATTAGCAGAGAATGGGTACCAATGCCTGTGGATATCAACATTTCCGTGCACATCACACTCGACAGAAGCTGCATAGATTAAGTTCCTACTGTAAATACAGAGGTTAAGACAGTGGTAGGTGAATACATACAGGATGGTGATACTGTGGTATACACTCTTGATGAGTCAGTGATTTGAGACAAGCGAAGTGCATGAGCATTTACTGCGAGTTAGAGGTGCAAACCTGTCACAGAGGACAGCGGTGCCTTTGCTGTAACCATATGCAGGCGCACAATGGAGATCAAAGCAGTAACCCTGACTCTGAAGTGGTTACGTACACAAGAATTCACACATGCTTGTATAATGAGAGACCCTCGATGAATAAGCTCAAGAACATTCAGAATGTCTAATGTTGAGCACATCCCGAATGCCCAAATAACCATTATTTTTGTACAGAACATGCTGAAGCACACGGCAATGAGAGTGCAGATATCATCAATGATATAAGAGAAACCACTTATAAATCTACATCATTATCCAGAATGAAGAAGATGAGGGTGAAAATTTAAACTGCCAGACAGAAACACTTAGTTCGATACATTTCATTAATCAACTCGGAATGGATGTGATTGGTCATTAAGCTCTAGTAAAGATACTGGGGAGGAGCTTGAAGTACATATGAACCTGTCAGGAGCACCATGATGATGATAATCACTAATTAAGTACAATTATCTTGGCAGCAAAGTTATTAAATGATGAAGTTAACCAATATATATGTTAGTGATTTTGTGTGAAATTGTACATATTATGATATATTTCATGTTTATTTTGTGAACACTTTGAAACTATTGACTGACAGATATAGATCAGAAATGACGAACAGAATAGATCAGACAAAAGCAGTGTTTCAGAAAATAGACATTGTGAGCAACGAGTCGTCTCTTGAAGTCAATGTACTAACAAGGAGGTGATTTATGCACAATAAACTGCAAATTCTCTAGAGGCCACAGAGATGTGGCTTTTACAGAAGAAATTCTGAGAATCTTATGGACTGCTAAGATGACTAATGTTGATATGCTGAAAGAGGTCAATGCATGGAGATAACTAATTATCAACATAAGACAGAGACTATCATATTTTTCAGGCATGTCATGAAAAAGAGATATTTAGAACACATAGTGAAAAACTGTTAATATGGTTAGACAAAACAATAGAGAAAATTCTAGACAGTCTAACTTCATGACATAGACGATGGTCAACATTTGAACTGATAGTCAGGGCAGATGTTTGCTGAAATCTATGATCGCAGACACTGCACATGATGATGACAATGTATAATGAATATAATTTTATATTTGAGAGCAGAAGGAATTATAAAAGACAAAGAACATCATTTAGTAATGTTAAATTGTTGGCAAGATTATTTTTTGAAATTTACTAAATTTCCATGAGTTGCTTATGGAGATACTTTGGTAGTCATCTTCTAGAACAGCGATTCTCATTTGTTGGGGTTGTCAGGTCCCTTTACATGCACACAAGTTTATGCGAAATCCCAACATGCCACTGATATATGATTGCAGAGTTCCCATTAGTGTGAAATTGTGCATACATTTTTATTGGTCTGCATATTATGTTCACAAAATATGTCTGTTAAGTGACACCGGTAAAATTTCAGGAAAGGTGCTACCGCTCCATTCATTCATGGATGCCAGTGCATTAACAGTTTTATAAGGGGGGAGTTGTGTCAGCGTAGTTTGAGAAACGCTGATCTAAAAGAAGATAATGCACTTTTTGTTTGTAATTTCTGTAATTTGTAAATACTGATGAACATAATTTTCATACAGTGATTTAAGATCTTGGGGGATCACCCCTTCAGAATATGGACTCGTACACAGTAACACACGACAAAGATGGAAAGATGGGCAAGTATATCACACTAAAGATTAAGGAAATTCTTTGGTTTGGGAAATGTATGGAAATGAAAAGAGATCAGACCGTTTAAAAAAACAATTAAGAATTTTCTTCTCATTTCTCAGATCAGTCCATTATTGTGGATCTATAACTATACATTTCAGTTATTGATAAATGATTGTGCTAGCGCAGAACAGAAGGATCATATTTGTTTGAAAATATGGTGGGAGGATACACTTTAACACATACCAGTGGATCATGAAACAACACTGAAGTTAATAGGACACAATGACAAAAGAGAATGGTTAGCTGCACATACTAGTGGACCAGGAAATAACACTGAAATGAATGGGGGACACACTGACAAAAGAGATCAGCTAGCACCACTATTTAGTCCTTGTTGTGGTGCACCCAGTCTAGAAGAATATGAGAAGTCATTAAAATAAGGACATGGAAAGAACTGAGTCAGGTTGCTTGACATAATTAAAAAAAGAAGAAAAAAGAAATCTCATTGAAGGTGTATTTTTAGATATGGAGAGAAAAAAAAAGAGAAAATGAAAAGAAATATATACTAAATAAACTGATGATTGGAACTTGTTGTTTACTATGACAGTTGTAATATTATTTTGTTGGTAATAAATTAACTACTCTATTTTTTAAATGCTCTGTATTTAGTTAACCTTAAATTATTTTTGTTAATTTGTGCATTTTTATTTGCAGGAAAATTAGGAAAGGTCAGTTTGAACGAGTTAAAAATGATCAATTGGACTATGAGCCGTAAGTATTTTGATCATTTTTTGTTAAATTTTTTTAATATGACTGATACTATAGTTTGCCTTTTTTTTTCTTTTAACATTTTTGAAAACACAAAAGCTATCTACTTGAGCTCTACCCATTGTGCTCCATTTTTGTCACTGTTCCTTCTCTGGTATGGTGTTCTTCTATTTTTCTATTTGTATGTGATTTATTTTCAAAATAAGATTTTTTAATTTTGCTGTTTTACTGATTGTTATTTGTTGTAAATATGCATTTTGAGAAATTAGAAACGTAAACAATTAATCAATTGTTATTTGCAGATGACCAATGTTTGATATACCAACAAGAGATACAACATCATATCGACACCTTATATTATAACTGTAAAAAATATGACATAAACATAGCCAAAACTGAGGTAATGAATATAGGAAGGAAACATAATACACTAAACATCAATGGCAATACAATAGAACAAGTACAGGAATTCAAGTACCTAGGAAGTGTATTTAGAAAGACTCAACAGATGGAAGACTCAACAGAGTGATAGAAGCTAGAGTCCGGAAAACAAATGCAATAACTTGCCAACTAGCACCACTACTTAGACATCCAAACATCTCACTGACAGCTAAACAACAGTTGATCAACAGCATCTTCATACCCACTCTATGTTACCAATGTCAAACATGGACAATGAATAAGACACATGCACAGGAAATAGCAACATGTGAAATGAGATGTCTCCGCAAAGTCACCAACAACACAAAAATCGACAGAGTAACGAATACCAGCATCAGAGAAAAGTTTGGAACAAGACTGTGCTTGAACTATATAGTGAAACAGAGAATGAAGTGGTTTGGCCACTTAGTAAGAATGCGAACAGACCAAACTGCCATGAAGCTTTCCACAACAGAATATCAGGAAGGAAGGCGAGAGGAAGACAGAGGAAAAGTGGATAGATAACGTAGTTGAATTCTGCCAGGGGACTAAGAAAACACACACTGGGTTAACAACCCGATAACAGTGTGTTGACAAAGAAGAAGAAGTGTATTTTTTGGAAAAGATTACAACAGAATCATCAGGTCTATGTCTGTCAAGAAAATGATCCCCAAAAATAAACGCCAGTATGTCTTCATGATCAAGAGACCATAATGCTTTCATGACTCTGCCACCAATTAATTAGTCATCTGCCATCCATTCTTCAAAATTCAGTTGTAATGGCTCCCCAAGTTCTATCCTTTGCCCTAACGGTACACTCTGCTAAACTTTTGCCTGTCTGGCTCCTGATGCTTCCATCACTATTGTATCTGTCTTCCCCTTGCTCTCCTTCCCTTCCAACATGGTTTTCAACATTGTCATGTCTCTTAGTATGATCATAATATCTATGTTGAAGTACATGTTTATTAGTTCTCTTCTCTTTCCTTGAAACTTGCCTGTACCACCAACTCATCTTTATTTAATATTACCAAGGACCTTGCTTATGTGCTGAAGCATTTTTGTGTGAAATGTAAAACTTTTTTTTCATTATTTCAGTTTTGTGGATTGTTTAGAGTGTGGAAGAAAATGGCATCAGATCTGTGCCTTGTGGTTTGAATCAATCTGGCGAGAGGGGTAAGTATTAAACGGCTCTTATATATTGTATTTTTAATGAAGATGGGAGAAAAACTGTCACACATTAAATTGTTCTTTTGCTTATCTTTACATACAGTTGTATAGATATATAGAGCGGTAAGTTGAAGATGGATAGGGGAACGTCTTTTAATTTCACTGTGACCGCCGCTTGGATGAAGATTAAAATTGATATTGAATCTATTTGGTGATTTATGGAGTATATAATTACATTTTGGAGGAGCAGAACTGGATGCTCGAGGAGCAGAATGTTGTGTTTAACAAGCCAGCCATGGAAACCATCATCAGTATACACACCCTTTGACATCTACTGGAGAAGACTGAGTACCCATGGGTCTATCTGGAGTGCTGTCATGTCAGATCATTAACCAGTACCAAGCAGTTGTATATGTCTATTGATCTATAGTTCGTCCAAAATTGTGATCACACTAAGGTTTAATTTGTACGAAATCTATCTTCTTCTTCGCTTCGTCTTTACAACCAATTTTAATCACTCTTTGTGATATGTTTGATCTTTGCCAAGAACGTGTATACGTTGCACATTGGTTTGGTAGGCCCCTAAACGCATAGACTTCTACACGTTTAGGACATGTGCATCCGATTTCAGCCAAACCTCCTAGTCGCCTCTTACGACATGCATGGCAGGTAACAGTGGTTCTATTCTTTACACCCCAAATTTGGGCCCGGTAACCACTGGCGACGAAATCTATCTGATGGATACAAGTAATTTTTGCATGCAGTCTTATATACCTCACAACGTTACGAATCCATGTTTAACTAATTGGTAGGTAGCTTAGTTGATGCAAAAACGTTTTTTGTTATATAATTTTGCATAAGCATAACAAAATGATAATCAAAGTTTAGAATTTACTGTAATACACAAAATGGTGACGAATGTTTGCAAAGGTCCCTATTACATATTATAAAAAGCAATGTGACATGGTTAGCTTTTTCTTGATGAGTGTTTTTTTATGTTGATATTATCTTTGGCGATCAAATTGACGTACCCTTGGTAGTTGTTGCCAGTCTGGTATTGTGAGGCAATTGGTGAAGGTGAAAGCAAATGGGATGTTAGCTATTAGATTTGGAGTCTGAAGAGTCGAAGAGATTGACTACTGCTGCGGGCTGGAGAAAATGCAAACCATCTTGTTGCCAATATGCCTCTTCTTCTCGGAGCACATGCTCTTCACATTTGTTCCAGTATTCTATTTCTATTTTTGCGAGGGCATCACGTGTTAGGACTTTTACATCACAAAGTTTGAAAGTCTTGTTTACTGCTGCAACTTGACCTTTGACTGCAGCCCACACAAGTTCAATGGGATTGAAATGTGAATGGTAAGGTGGTAATTGAAGAGAAGTGTGGCAGTGCTCAGCAATGACTTTATCGATTATAAAAATCTTTGACTTCTTAGTCTGTCTCACCAGTTGCAACAACTCAGTTTGAAATTGTTGCAACAAAACGATGTGCTTGATGAGGTGGGAATTTTGTCTGCATGCGCCACTACATTATGATAGGAGGCATTGTCCATTACAATACACAACATCCTATCAAGAGCAAGCAGAAGTGTGTTCGCTAACCAATCCCTGAAAATAAGTCCGTTCATTTCGGTGTGGTAGTCCCTACCATCTGTAGACAGTGCTTGGAAAGAAGTTCTGCGCCACTGAAAAGACCATTTGCTTTGCTGCCTGCATGACCTATCACAATGCGTTGCCCCTTGCTGCTTGGAATTTCCTTTTCTTAGTTCCGTCTAGTGATTGCCATTCTTTATCAAACGTATGGTGAGCATTTACCCACAATTCGTCCAGATATACAATATCGTAACCTTCCGTCCTACGCTTCGTATCTTCCGCAGATATTTGCATCGTGCAGCTATCAGATCGTTTTCACAAACTATATTCCGACCTGTACTAGATTTCCGAAAAGTGAAACCGCTGCACCTAACAACTCTCCATACGGCGGTTTTAGATATATCAATATCACATTGAATTCGCAGACGCGATTTCAATTTACGTAGTGTAACCACATCATTGGCCTTAAACATTTTATGAATCTCTCTCACAATAACATCTTTATCAAAATCGTCAGTTTTCCATTTCCTGCCTTTTCTGTGTTCCTTACGTTCATCACTACAGTCCTGTTCTATCCAACGGTAAAATGACATTCTACTTATACCAAGAGCATGTTGTGTTCTCTTTCTTCGGTCTTGTAAGTTGTGATATAAACCACCACGTCTGGCTTCTCTGCAGAAGTAGCTATACAGTTGTGCAGTCACCTTCTGCATGGTAGTGAATTTACACTTCAAACTCATTTCTAATACTGATAATAAAATAGTACCTTCCGCTTCAAGTAATGCAAATAAATGGTTTGTGACACGCTAATGACAATCTTTCACATGCAGTGTGAAATGATTCATTTCACGGGATTCCCAATTTTAACTACTGCTAAATTGCACTTGGAGCGCACATTGGCATCTTGACGTCAATACTTCACTTTTGTACCCTTAACATTCTAAAATCATAAACCCATAGGTGCTCAGTCTCCCCAACAGATATCAAAGAGTATGCATACTGATGGTTCCTGTGGCTCGCTGATTAAACACACCTCTCACTCTGCCTCTCAGGCATCCAGTTCTACTTGAACAACGGGTAACTCCAAACTACTTTGTTAGTAATAACATATAATTCAAATCTTACATAACTAAAGTTTTGGGTGGGAAAAAAATACTTTTGGAACGTCGTCACTGTTACCTATCTAAAAATATAAAAATCAAGAATTTCTGTCAAGTGGATGATTTTATATCGGGCGGTAAAGATGATCATGAATTTTAAAGCAACTATAAATATTATTGTATTTGTTATCTACATTGAGAAGAATCTGCCCGAATGGATTAGAGGCTCTAATGCGGAAGCATGGATTCAATCCATGGTACTGCTAATTGGTTTTTTTCTATCAGAGGCATAAAGAAAAATCCTAACCTGAACAGTTTCACAGCGACTGCACTAGCCATGCAGCAATTAAATCCACAGGCACATGTCAGCCTTAAAAAAGTGGTATTACATGCAGGAGTGACAGTTATTTACATTGTTATAAATATATCTGGACAAACTATTTCATAACAATAATAATTCCTCTCGCACGTTATCGTTACATAGGGCCTGCAAGTAATTTCTCTATACCGCTCTATCCTGGGCAACTCGCTCAATCTCCTCCATGGAACTGAGACCGATATTTCCTGCCTCTCTCAGCAAAGTTCGCTCAGTGTCTCCTTAGGTCGACCTCTCTTTCTTGAACCCTTTGCATCCCACTTCATTGCCTGCTTTGATATTCGTTGATCATTTCTCCTCAAGGTGTGCCCAACATATCTCCATCTTCTCTTTCTTATAACAAGTTGTCACTAGTGGTTGACCAGACATGTCTCTGATTTCATCACTTCTCCTGAATCGTTCCATTTTATATTCATTATTTTTCGCAGACATCTATTTTCAAATGCATTCAACTTGCTTTCTATATCTTTAGTCATTTTCCAACTCTGCTGGCATATGTTAGGATTGATACAACATTTGAATTGAAAATTCGTAATTTAGTTTGAATACTATATAACTTGCAGTTCCATATTTTATTTAGACTTTTAAATATAGTAGCAGAATAAATGGAGGAAAGACTCCTGATTATAAGACATCCTGATGTTGCCTGTCTAGTTCCCAAAAGTGTCATGTAGCAAGAGGAGTGAGGACTTATTTATTTTGGGTCGCCCATTATTCTCTTTATTTTCTAAGGTTCAGTTTATATGCTGTAGACAATATATTAGTATATTGTTGATGTTTCATGCTAATTATTATGTTTGGGATAATATTTGTAATACTAACAAATCTATTTTTTTTTCAGTTGGACTTGTGATGCCTGTCTCAAGGCGAAAGGAGTGAAAAGAAAGGAAAACCGGTTCACAGCTAAAAGTGAGTCTTGTGATGGTTGTATAGCAGAAAATGTTTACCAATTAATACATGACAGAGATACTAAACAAAACTGTTATAGGAGTAATGTAACATGGAACTAAAATATGATCCCCAAAATTGTGTATATGGTCTATGTAGTAAATCTACTATGTCTACTGGATCCCAAAAACACATAATCACAAGGAGATATATAAATAAATACATATACTCCATACCTACTTGGCGTGATGTCGGCCATATGACCGACCCATTGTGTGCCAACAATCAAAGAAAAAATAGGGCCTAACACCATATTACCCTATATGAAATGAAAATCGTGGCATATCCTAAAGGACGTAGCCATCAACCACAGTAACGAGTCGTTGATTTTCTAGGCACCACTTATATGTTCAGTAGTTTGCCATTGCTTTCTGAGCGGTGAGGTCTATTTTTACCTTGTGTAAAAATCCACGAAATGAATTTGCTTCCAAACTTGCCCACCGTGGGGTTTGAACCAGGGTTCGTGATCGAGTTCACTACCGCTTGAGACGCTCACATTACCCTATATGCCCTGTGGTATAACAAGAGTTACTTGACATACCTACTATAAATGATGAAGTAGAAATATCAGTAGCAATGAACTGCTATATATATGAGACTGGGTCATATAAACACTGTACTATTTATAGTTGACTCTTATTGAAAGATAATAGTATTAAATTTATATGTATGGCCTCTTTGTCACAGAAGACAATAGGCTATGTTCCACATAGTTAGTTCTGTGCTGAATCACAACGTCTGTTGTGGCTGTAATCTTGTCTTGGACATATCTCTTAAATGAGACTTACTCGCACAGCAAACAATATCTCAGAGCAGTTTGGCTGAAATCGGATGCACGTGTCCTAAACTTGTAGAAATCTATGCGTTTAGGGGCCTACCAAACCAATGTGCAACGTATACACGTTCTTGGCAAAGATCAAACATATCACAAAGAGTGATTAAAATTGGTCGAAGAAACGACGCAAAGAAGAAGAAGAATCTCAGAGCAGCAACGTCATGCTTCTGATGTGCGACCATCTCACTTATAGCTATTTGCCTGGTCTCGCCAGCATGGCGGATCATATTTAATACTGCCCCTCTACCCGGTGCCTATTCAAATCCTTGCTGCATGTGGAACTGATACGTAGGATTGTCTCTCTGCGCTTTCGTTTGCCTCCATATGTGGTGTTTTTCTCTCTATTTGAGCCATCCGCTGGTGCCGACTGGCATGCTTCTGTCTTTAGTCGACCTCTCCCAATTTTCTTTGTCTATACTGCATGAAGTTAGATTGTGCTTGCAGGTGTCGATGATGAAGCGTAGTAATGGGCGCCCATGTTGTCTAGTACCAATTGCGAGTCGGCCATGTAGAATGTCTGTCCTACAGGATTCTGTCATCACTCATACGACACACATGCGCCAACCATCTCATACGTCGCTGAGATGTATTGTAAATTGTCAATACATCTTATATTACATACATTTTATAAATAATGTATTGTCTAAATATGTCCTATCATTGCAGACAAAATGCAGTATAGATCCTTCAACTTCATATATGTTTTATTCTAGTGTTTATGTGTATTTTGTTTTCATGTCTTTGTGTATGGCATGAAATTATGTGTGATAAATCTTTCAGGACTACCAACAACAAAGCTGGGCACATTTCTGGAGAACAGAATAAACAACTTTATTCGCAAAAAGGATACACAGTCTGGGGAAGTCATAATCAGAGTGTTGTCAAGTTATGATAAAATGACAGAGGTGAAACCACTTATGAGAAAAAGGTATGTTTGTTGAAATATACATTTTATAGATGTTTGTAATATATGAACATAATACAGCAGGTTTGGAGCATCTGGTCGAATGGATTAAAATGCAGACTCCCATTATGGGATGCAATTAAATTTCACAGTCCCGTGTGGTGTCGTGTCTTCTCTCTCTCTCAAAAAGTGGTATTACATGTGGTGACGACAGTTACAGTTAAATTAGTGCCCCAATTTTGCAGTATCCATTTTTTTTAATCACCTAAATAAATGCATTGGGGTTAACAGTGAAGTTTTTTTTAAAGTAATGTTTTTTTTAACAATTCGTTCTTATTTTAAAAGGTTACTTTCCTCGGGCACAGCAATCCGTAACTGCATATATTTTTTTTTACAAGTTTGATAGGGTACAGTGGAAAGGATAACCATAATTTTCAGACTCTTAGATGTGCCAAGATTTCAATTATAACAACTTTCTGGTTAACATCCACAGTGTTGTCACCATATATTAAATATTTTGTAAACCTCCAACACAGTTTTGCCAGGCTTGATATAGGCAAGCATCTCCTTTTTTCAAATCTGCAATTTCTCTCGCGATCGTCAAATCTACAATTTGACTTCCCTCATGAGTTGCAAAATGCCTCTGAAATCATCTATTTGAAAAAATAATTGAACATGGTCACATACCAATATAAAACTTAGCAAATGCCACAGAAAAGAAGTCTTTAACAGAACCTGTGTGTTGTGCAGCTAGTCAGGAGACGTTTGGATATCACCTTGCACAAATTAGTTGCTAGCACAGAAGCAACATTAATTTAAGAGAACTGTCCTTTTGTGTTGCATCATTAAGTTTCATTTGCATCATTTTTAACTCGAAAATATGCACATACAGTGTTCAATTCTTGATACAGTCTGTTCATTTTTCTACTCAATTGAAAATGGTACTTCTGAGTTGGATGAAAATTCTAAAATAGTCTACTTTGTAAGGGCTCTGCCTCTACTTTCAGAAAAAGACTGCATATATGGTAACGCAAATGTAGCATCATCGATTCTAGCCAAGTTGTCCACCTGGTTGTTTCCTATATTATTTCACAGACTTTTATTTATCAAGAAAATAATAGAATGAAAATACATTTACCACATGGCTCAATCTCTTTCAGATTTGGACATGAGATGCCTGATTCCTTCGCATATCGTGCCAAAGCTATGTTTGCTTTCCAGGAGATTGATGGTGTAGATGTTTGTTTCTTTGGTATGCATGTTCAAGAGTATGGCTCATCTTGCCCTATGCCAAACACAAGGTGGGTTTGTAGTAATAATATCTCAACTTTGTTCTATCGCTCGCAATGATTTACATTTTAAATTGTAAATATAATTTTGTATATTGCATTATTAGCGGCTGCTGAAGCAGTAGTTGGTGCACTTGCTTCCTATACAGTTGGTCTCAGTTCAATCCGCAGTTGTGGAGTGACATTTTGTCGACAGCAAACTGCTCACAGGCCGACCCAGCCTTAATTGGGTTATAGAGAAACACTGGGGCGTAATGGTTGTTGGCGTGGCCACATCACCCATCATGTACCACTGATCAAAGTAAAATGCAGTCTTAACACTATTCCCCAATATACCACACGATTGATGATTTCTCACTAAGTGCGAAACTGAACAGGAGAATCGGCATGGCCTCAAACAACCGTAGCCAGGCTGTTACAGAGTGTGGAAAAATAGCATACTGACCATCATCACCCAGATTACTGTGTAGAGAGCCTGCATGTTGAGCACACTTCTCTCTGCCAGCGAATCTTGGTCCATACACATATTACAAGAGAAAAGAGTGAATGCATTCTACATGCACTTCTTGAGTCGAGCACTCGATCTCCTGAATTGACAAAGTAACAGGTAATGCAGTATTGGAATATACCAGGATTCCTAGAATAGTTATCCGCCATTGTCGCCTAAGATGGATGGCAGAAAAACACCAGAGGATATTCTATACAAATAGCCACCTTCTGGCAATAGAATGGCAGGTCAACCCATCCTTGATTACAAAGTTGTAAGCAAGCATGACTTAAAGGTACTTGATGGGAATACACAGCACTAGAAGAAGCTCACCTGGGACAGATCCGGATGACGTTATGCTCTGAGAACTGGTGAACCCAGACTAAAACAATTTGTTGACATAAAATGTGTCAGGAGAAACAGAAATAAAACCAACCATGGGTTCTTTTTCTCTCTCGAGACTTAACAGGATACCATCATCAAGAAAATGAGTTCTTTACTCGCCCGAGTGGTTACTGGGGCCCAAATTTAGGGTGTAAAGAATAGAGCCACTGTTACCTGCCACACATGTCGTAAGAGGCGACTAAGGAGGTTTGACTGACATCGGATGCATGTGTCCTAAACGTGTAGAAGTCTATGCGTTTAGGGCCTACCAAACCAATGTGCAACATATATACATTCTTGACAAAGATCAAACATATCACAAAGAGTAATTAAAATTGGTCGTAAAGAACGACGCAAGAAGTTCTTTACTTTACATTAACTATTACTTTTAACATTGTTACAAATCTGTGAGCTTGTATATTGATTGTTTTATTGAAACAGTACAAACTTGACATAATGTGTTGCAGCTAAAAAGATAAACTTTATTAGACTAGATTTGATCCATTGAACAATATCCTGTTCCTGTATACATCTGATAGCACTAGAAAATATAATTATCTCTTCATCTTGTTGATCTCTTCGCAGGCGTGTCTACATATCATACTTAGACAGTATCCACTTTTTTCGACCAAGACACCTTAGAACAGCTGTGTACCATGAGATTCTTATTGGTTACCTAGAATATGCAAAGACAATGGGTTACACAACCGCTCACATTTGGGCCTGTCCACCCAGCGAAGGAGATGACTACATCTTCCACTGTCATCCTCCAGAGCAGAGGATCCCCAAGCCCAAAAGACTGCAGGACTGGTACAAGAAAATGCTAGATAAAGCCATCATTGATAGAGTAGTTGTGGACTATAAAGTAAGTACTGCGTTTGTTTTTTGGATTAACCCTATGTTTATTTTGTATTATTATCTATAAAATCCTGAGTTAAATAGTAAAAAGCAAAGCAAATGTGGGTGATTGCCTTGGTTAATTAATAACTTTTTAATTTGTAATGATGTATGTCACCGTAACCTAGTTGGTGAGTACATGTGACTTTATGGAAAATGTAAACAATTTTCCCTTCTCTTCTCTCTCTTCCCCCTTTCTCTCTGCCTCTTTCCCTTCCCCTCTGCCTCTTTCCCTTCCCCTCCTCCTCCCCTTCCCCTCTAACTCCGGTGTTCATGCATTCTGATCCATATAGTTAAACTGGTAGCCATTATATATCATGTTCTGTACAGAACATCACTCTCATCACAGTGCGTCTGAAAGATTTTAAATCTCTAATCAGTTTTCCCGTCTCCTCTATTGTCATACTCATGGTTTATTTAATATCCGTTTCCATCATCATCTTGGTCAATCCCTGCTCATCTTCTAGGTACCATGCCCTCCATTAATATTTCTTTTTTATAAACGGACTTTCAATGTGTCGAAAATATTTCAGAATCTGAATGTTGTTTATGAAGCAATGTTCAGTTCTATTATGTCTATATTTCTTCTCTTCTTTGAACTGATATTCCAGCCATATATACTTGTTCTCTAGATTGATTTCGTATTTGGAAAAGCAGATCTGGCCTAACTCAAGAATGCTTCTATATCTTTCTCTATTCCTTTCTAGAATGTTACTACACTGCCAAGATATGTCAACCGCTCCACATATTCCTGATCCTTGATCAAAGTTTTTTTAGCCCACCGCTGTGTAATGACAAAAACATTGAATATATTGTTGTACATGGATATTTATTTACCTTTAACGATATTGTTTTTCTTTTTCAAATCATCAGGATATTTTCAAGGATGCTATTGATGGGTCTCTGACTACTGCCAAAGACATGGCATATTTTGATGGTGATTTCTGGCCAAATGTTATGGAAGAAAGCATAAAGGAGCTGGACCAGGAGGAAGAGGAGAAAAGAAAACGAGAGGAAGCTGAAGCTGCGGAAGCAGAGGCCCAGGAAACTGTTGAGGAGACCACTGATACTGTAAGTATACAATATCTACAGGAGTAAATGTTAACTCTTAGTGAAACAGGGCCAAAGCCATGTTTTTACAAGCCATTTATTTTTAGAAATAAAAACTCCCTTTATCGTGGCTCCTTGTAAAAAAAAAAGGCATCCGACCCAAAGCCACATACTGTGGCGTTTGGTCCACAAGGAGTTAATGTAGTCTTTTTCTTTAATCTGTGCATAGACCTACAAAGCAGTCAGTGGCCTTGATGTGTCATTTAGGGTAACAACAAAATCTCTCCATCGTGCTCATTTATTGGTCATCCTTCGCAGGGATTCCCATGACTGACCTACACTGTGCATCTTCTTCACAAGGTTGTCTTTAATCTTCTCCTTTTTCATATTACCTCCAGGTTCCACCGTGTGGCACTTCTTGTGATGATCTTTAGATTTGATGTAGTATTCAGTACTAAAACACTGACATAAACTTCTTTTACAATCGCCATTCATATACACACTTCTATTTTCTACTTCTTGCGTTCATCTGCTATGAACTTATGTATAGTTAGGCGCCTGACTGATATGTGTGTGAAGGCCTACTTTCTTTTTATCAGTGTCCCTGATATAATTATCAGTGGCACTGATAATAAGGAAAGCAGACTTTCGTGCAAAAATCAGTCCGAGCGCTGACTAGATCTGATTTCATAGTGTGCGTATGCTAGAAGGAGTAATATCTGATCACTTCTTTCTGTAATAAGCCTGTGTTGTTGATTGATGCAAGATGTTAAAACCAAATTGTCCTTTCTCTGGGTTTTTTTTTTTTTTCTTTCGTCGCTTTCAACTCAGACGAAGTTTCATCTCTGAAACTGATTTTTCGTGAAAATCTGTTTTTCCAATTTCTTACAATGGCAGCAGCGTGCACATTGTAAATTACTTTACACTGGCAGCCGTATTCTCAATGTACTTGTAATTAGTATTCCCTCGCCATACAGGCAGATTTTCTCCGACTTCAGAGGTACTCACGTTATCGTCCTGAGTAAGACCAGGGACTCGAACAAATGCCGGACAGTAGGTTTGAACCCGAGCTATGAGGCGTCTCACAGCTAGCAGGCCGAGCTACTATCAACTACTCTAGGCAGTCCCCTCTCTGGTTGTAATTTCTCTGGTTTACCTTCCAGACCATCTGCTTCTTTGTATACAACTGTTTCAAGTGTATACAAGTAAAAAAAACCTCAGGTTTTTTCTATTAAATGTCAAAACCATATTTTTTACTTTGTATGTCAATATATTGCCCTATGTTTATCCCAATACCTTTGTATATCAGTATATTGCTCTGTGTTTATCCTCCCAATACCTTTATATATCAGTATATATTACCCTATGTTTATCCTCCCAATACCTTTGTATATCAGTATATTGCCCTATGTTTATCCTCCCAATACCTTTGTATATCAGTATATATTACCCTATGTTTATCCTCCCAATACCTTTGTATATCAGTATATTGCCCTATGTTTATCCTCCCAATACCTTTGTATATCAGTATATTGCCCTATGTTTATCCCAATACCTTTGTTCTAATGTTACTAAACTGTTTCAGGATATGTCTGGCAAGAAGAAAGGGAGAAAAAGGTCAGAGGAGTAAAAAGCCAACAAGAGTAAGGAAGCGCTAGAAAAAACAACCCAAGACCAATCTGCCTCAAGGAACAAATGATTTAACTGCCAAGCTATTCAGTCACATGGAAAAGCATAAAGAGGTATACTTAATGAATGCTCTTTTGTCTGTTTTATTTACTATGCACAACTTTTTCGAATTTATTTAAGATTGTAGGCTATCATGGCATGAGCATCTTCAACATTTTAAATCATCTGCTAGCAAGTGAAAAATGTAGTACTTGTATTTAGTGGGTTTTTTCTCTTAAATTTAGCTAAATGTTTATGCATTTGATGGGACATTTATATGTAGATTTTTAAAATATTTTTGTTTTTCCTGCACACTTTGTTGGTTTAATTTGACATTCAGTTAAATGAGAATAAAATGTTTTACTGAATGTTCATTGTTTTGTTAAAGTGATGCATGAAGGAATTCTTTAAATTAATTTTCACATTGAATTCAAGGATCTGTGCCATTTGTACTACCATGTCTGTATTTTATTTTTCAGGTGTTCTTTGTTATCCGCCTGCATAATCAGCAAATTGCTGCCTCTCTTCCCCCTATCACTGAGCCAGACCCAGCCATGAACTGTGACTTAATGGATGGACGTGATGCTTTTCTCACATCTGCCAGAGAAAAACACTACGAGTTCTCTTCATTGCGCCGAGCAAAACTTTCGTCTGTGGCTCTGTTGTATGAGTTGCACAACCAAGGAAAGGATGCATTTGTATACACCTGCAACAGTTGCAAAGCTGCAGTGGAGACTCGATATCATTGCAACGTTTGTGACGTAAGTTTTAAAAACCATTTACTCTATCTGTATATTGTTTCGTTTCATTCAACTGGTGTCACAGTGGCTAAACTACATTTTCCTTATTATAGTTAGTCGGTTAGTAACATATAGAATTCATATAGTTCTATGGGGGATTATGTATGTATGTTTAGCATCCTATGAATTTCCAGCAGAAATTTCAGAATGACAGGCCGCCTCCGTGTGTTGCCTGGCTTGCAAGGGGAGCAAAGAATGGTAACAGTGCGACCTACAATGCATGTCGTAAGAGGCAACTGAAGTAGGGGCCTAGGGACGCTACCCTAGTAAATAAAAGCGTCACAGAAATTGGATGTGCTGGCTTACTTGTAGGTGCATAATGTACAATTTCTCTTAGACGCAGATCACATACAAATCACAATGGTTGGTTTAACGAGTGGTCGATGTGGAGTGTTCGAAGAAGAAGAAAGAATGACAGGCCATAACATGCATCAGAAGAAGTACCAGTTATGCTTCCTTATCACGGATATTTAATTATGTTCATTTGTTTTGTAATAATTTGTGTATGTCATGCATTGCAGTAGTTTCACTCAGAAATATTTTAATTTTTTTAATGGGTTGTTAATGGCTACTTTATGATATTGCAGGACTTTGATCTCTGTATACCCTGTTACAAGAATGAGAATCACCAGCATGAGATGACCAAGCTTGGCTTGGGACTTGATGACATTGCTAGCACAGGAAAAGAAGAAAATCCACAGGAATCTCGCCGCAAGTCCATCCAACGTTGTATCACATCCCTGGTGCACGCTTGCCAGTGCAAGAATGCAAACTGCCGTATCAACGCATGCCATAAGATGAAACGAGTTGTGGCTCACACCATGGGCTGCAGGCGTAAAACGAACAACAGTTGTCCAATTTGCAAACAGATGATTGCGCTGTGCTGTTATCATGCCAAGCACTGCATAGAAAACAAATGTCCTGTGCCATTCTGTCCTCAACTTAAACACAAACTCAGACAGAAGCAATTGCTTACCAACCTTCATCAAGCACAAATGCTTCAGTGCGAGTGGCGATAATGACAAACAATGCTAGCAGTACTAGTACAAGCACCATCAATGGACCATCAAGTGTATCCAACCCAGAAGCCTCACCGTCACCTTCATCCTCATCTTCACCCTTCCCAAGTGGCAGTTTAGGTAAAACTTCAGGACCCCCTAGAGCTGCTGTTATAGCAGCTCATGATGCACAGTTACAAGCTGAAAAACAGAGGCAAATAGCCGCAGTGCCAACCATTAGTTCGATAGGTAAACCTACGATGCAGCCACCTATCAGGCCTTCAACGCCAGTACTTGGGCCTTCACCTGGCAAACAAGTTGCTGGAACACAAAGGCCTACTTGGTCACCCTCCTACCCCCAGACCCAACCACAGCAGGCCAGAACTGGCATGGTTGGTACAGTGAGATTACCTGGCATGCAGCAGACTCATCCCCAACAGCAGCAGCAGCAGCCACCAGCACCCCAACAGCAACAGCAGCCTCTACCCCACTTGGGTCCTAGCCCTATTAACACCACAGGCATGCCTGCTGCTGGTGGTGCAAGTGGTGCCACATCAATAGGACCTGCTGTACACAGTATGCTGCAAGCTTTCAAACACCAAAACTTTTCTCAAACAGAGTGGCTAGCTGTCCTTAGAAAAAATCCACAACTCATGGCTCAAGTGCTGAAACTGAAAAATCAGAAAATGATGCAGCAGCAAATTCAGCAGCAACAGATTCAGCAACAACAACAGCAGCAGCAACAACAGCAACAACAACCACAGCAGCAGATTCATAGTATACCCAATATGGGTCAGCCAATGCCACAAGGTGGGGGACAAATGCAACAGCAAATTCGAAATCAAATGACTCAAATGATGCCACAACAGTACAGACAGCAACAGTTGCAACCTCAGCAACAGACTTCTCAAATCAACCAATTTGCTCAGCCACAACAACTGTTTGTTCAGCGTCCTCGTATGAATTTCCAGCAGACATTTCAAAATGACACAGGCCATAACATGCATCAATTTCAACAGCAACACATGATGCAGCACCATCAAGCACAGCTTAAACAGCAGATGTCTGGTGGGCAGCCCATGAGTCCCCAGTACATGATGACACAGCAGACTACACCTTCCCCCCAGCACATGCTACAGCAGGTACGATCACCGCCAACCTCAGCTGTTGGTTTACCACAAACAGTTCGATCTCCTCAACCAATACCTTCTCCCCGTCAGCATCTCATACCATCCCCGCATCATATGGTCAACAGTCAATCCCCACTGCATGGTTTAAGTGTAGGACAGGACAATTCACAGATGAACAATGACCATCTCATGTTATCCTCATTACAGACTCACAATTCCTTATCTCAGATGAATTCAGATGTAAACATGGGACAGCAAGACAATGAGGTGGCACCTCTAACGCCTCAGGACCAATTAGCTCATTACGTCAACCAAATATAACGATGTCTTCGTCCCTACATTTATGTGAATGTTCAGCTAAACTATTTATCACATCCCTCTGTGTTCAGTGTGAAGTCTCTGTTTTTCTTGTACAAAACAATGCTCTTTGAACAAATGTGATCAACATAGTTTCCACACAGAGTTGTTTTTATATTTTTATAGAAAAAATGTCAAGTCGTGTTTGTTTGTTGATAATATTAGATGTTGCTGTAAATTTTTTCACGCAGTTGACAGTATTTGTGGCTCTTCTCTTTGTAAATACATAAATTGCTATGTACAGACATTGTACAATTTCAATTCTCCTCAAGGGGAAATTATGTTGTCATTTATGTTGTTTAAAAAAATACACGTATAAACATTACCAAACTCTGTTTGAATCCAAATCTTACCAAACAACAAATTTTTTTAAATGTTTGTTATTCTGTGATCGTTTGTATATCACTTTAAGAATGACTGCAGCCTTATGCTGGTCTTAGATGATAGATATATTTGGCTGTGGCAATTCTCACAAGAAAAGATGCACTTTATTTTTGTGAGATGTAACTAGTGTAGGCAGATGAGTCTCAGCGTGATACAGGTATTCAGCTGTTTTCTCACTCATTATTTGAAAGTGCTTGTTTTATCTGGTTGAGAAGATGTTGAGAATGGTAGCGTTCACACTTTTACAAGGCTTTAATAAACACACACACCCCATCTAAAGGGTCCAAAGGTGAAGAATTAACTTCATTGCATCAGGTTTCCCCATATGGCTCCGTGCCTGTCTGTAGAGATGGCATGCCATCTGCAGAGAGCATTGCACGAACTCTAGCTCTGGCAACAATCTTAGCGATCTCATGAAACCCAGCTATCTCATTTAGTGCATCTCTGTTGCCGAAGTAGTTAATACAAATTTAACTATTCCGGTTTTGTAATCGTGATCACAGCATTCACAGTTTCTTATGTTGTCTGCCGTCTCTCCCACAACCTCAGTACCTGAGACACCCTGCACTCTCACTTTATTGTGCCATGTATCTAGAAAATAATGCCATCATCTGTGAAATTGCCACTATGTTTTACAGTGTCCTTCAGTCTACATTGTCCAAATGCCAAAATCATTCCATTGCTGTGGAAATTGACTGCGTAGATTTACACCTTTTCACACACAAGATCCAAGTAAATTCAAATGGCGGTTGTAGATCTGATATCTATGCAAATTAAACCAGGCCCTCCATACTGTGCATATACTTAAAACTTCTGATATTAGTGTACGTTGAAGTTGGTATCTGTGACACTTGTTTCGTAAATGAAAAGAGTTGCTTTTCGAGGGGATAACCTTCCATGTATGTATATACAGTCTGTTATTTTTTTAAATGTCCATTGTTCTTGTACAGCGTTCTTGAAGATGCGTCTACACTTTTTCCCATGTTAAGTACTCAATAGTATATGTGGTGGACAGCATGGTTTTAGTTCATGCAGCAAAGTACTTACCTGCTTGCTCAGGCATTTGATTCAATTATTGTAAATTATTGCTTGGTTATGTAGCCCTGATTTTCCTGTCTCCATCTCTTGAGTATGACTTTTGTCTTCTAGGTACATTTCAAGCCTTAACTTGAATACTTTTAAAGACAGCATTAGTCATTCTAAGGTTGTTTAAATCTCCACAAAGTTTGTCTCAGTGTGTAACTGAAGACAATTATACACACTGTCTGTGGTGGTCATCTTTGGCACATTTTTTAATGCTCAACTGAAGATTGAATTAAAAATCCTGGTTCCTTCATTTGTTTTGGGCTGGTGTCCCAGATCCCTTCCCCGCTGCTGACCATTCTCATTCTGTTGTTGTAATCACTAATGATAAAATGGCAGCTCGACATGGAGATAAACTGGTAAATTGTGTCATTTCATTACTTCTCTGTATGCATATCTCACTATTTCATGTAAGCTACATTGTAGAATATAATCCTCTAGCATTTAATGCAATGCAGTTGTAAGAGCTCACAGTAGTAGACATTACCATGTCTCTCTGTCGCGATCATCACTTAGACTGATGTACCAGATTTCCCCATAAATTCTGCTTCGTCTTATTCATGTGGAAATCTGATTCATGCAGTTTTAGCATGAGTGTGCTTTGTCACAGCTTTAGCGCCATTTGAAGCTCTGGCGCTTATCCTTCGGCGATGTGTCTGGTTTTAGCCAGCGATGGTTAGGTGGTCAGCTTTCTTCTTCATTAACTTTTTCCACAGTATAGACACTACAATGTAAAGGTGTAATAAACAGATCTCTTTGATAACTTTCTATCCATACCTCAATGAACCAGCTTTGCAGTTGAGATGAGTCTATAATACCTACACTGGGATTCATTCCCTGTCTCTTTCAGTTGTAAGTTCAGTGCTCTAACAATTCTACTACACCAACAAAGTTTAAATATATTTTCACATTGGCCTCAACTGAAGTGTAGTTGCTTTGCTTTTTTTTTTCTAATCAATAATCTTGTGATGCAAAAAAATAAAAAAAAAAGATTGTGCGAATTTGCAGATATTCCAAACTAGAAACAAGTATTTCAACAATAGAATAATTTGTTAAATAAAATAATGGCAGTATGAGTAGCATGCCGGTTGAAATTTCTTCTTCATTCGGTCTACGCCAGTCATTTGTTAAATCACTGTTCGTGGTCAGTATGTGATTTGCGTCCTAGAGTGCGAGTTCATTGTGCCTACAGACACGTAGGACCAAAAAATAAATACATAAAAATCTGACCTAGGAGAGTCCATGATCCTAGGCAAGCCAGAACCCCTGTTGACCATGACATCTTGGTTTCCTTATCTACACTACTGCGAGATGGGGTTGTCTTGTGTGTTCTACAAGTTATCAGAAGGCTACTCATTTTCACCTTTTTGCCCTTCCTAAGAAAGACTAGCTGACCCCAACTCTCCAGGATACAGAGCTGCCATTAGAACTCAGGCGCAGAACACACATCTTGTAGAAATGTCAAAATTTCTACCTTTGATATCTGTAATAGCTAAAGTGAAATTGGAAAAAATGTGCATGGTTTTTGTTTTCTGTGTGATGCTGCGGTAGATATTTCATTACAACGCAAAATTTAATCTCTTGCCTTCCTTAAACTTCTTTTTCGTAACAGTCTATCAGTCAATTTGATAGAGTAGTTTGCATTACTATGTTATTTTACCTTCCACCATTAGTATCCAGATCAGTAGTTTCAGTGTTATGATTGATTGGCTATCATCATTGCACTTCAGTGAGTAACCATGTGTGCCCCAATCTCTTTCTTACACAGGAAGATCTTCTTCTGCATTCTCACTAGATTGGGATTTCGGATTCTCTAATAAATGCAGCCGTCTGCCTCAGATTATCAGCCACACCATACAGTTTGTCTTGGATGCTGGTGTAAGTGGGCCTTCCACAGTAAGTTTTGACCACCCTCGTGATAGTAGGTCTGACATTCTTACTGTGTGGCTAAATCTCCAAGGCAGATCGGCGACCATAGAATCCGTTATCCCATTCCTCATTGTGAGGTGTTGTTGCACCATGTTATGCGCCTTACGGCCTGGTGCATCCGTTTTCTGCAAGCATTTGTTTCGGGTTAGCATTCCCTGACAGGAAGATCTCAGTGGCAGTGCACGAACTCTGTAGCACCGGTGAGGTTCCTAAGTTTCAGTGTGTGATTGACATGTGAATCAATTAGTTTTTCTAATAAACCTTTCTCTGACCTAAACTAGTGGCATCCTCAGAAGATGAGAAATTAGTTGGTCTTATATGATAGCATCATCAGTCAAAATCATAGTTGAAGCTTCACAGATGATGATGCTGCTGCAGGATACATCAAAGTATATACATCTTACATGGTCCATTATTTACCTCAGGTCCCTTATATCATGACTTATTAGAACTTGTATCAAAGATAGTTATTTATGAATAATGATGTAAGGGTTTTGATAATTATTTGAGATATGTGTTTCAAATGAAGCATAATTTTTATGTTGATTTAAACTTCCTACTACAATCACCCATCACTTCAAACCTGGATTCTGTTACCTTATGTGTCAACAGATCTTTGAGTGTGAAGAAGGTTTATTACATTTAGATTTGTCTGTACATAAAGAAAAACTAATATTTGAGCTCTGATTAATTACAATGGACAGAATGATTCTATAATTGTATTTTCTTCCCTGTTCAACAGGGGAATCTTAAGATGTCTTCGGTTTGTGTGAGAGAGCTGTCATTTAGTATTTATTACTGCTAGCTCCATGAACATTGTTTGTTACCATTATGTGCATGTGATGACTGCATTAAAGACAACTGATGTCTACGATTTGTATACAGTCCTACAACATCAGCATTTAGTTTTGTGATTGTGTTTAGAAAAGATGAATGATGGGGCTGTCCCAGAGTGGGACACCACTGAGGGAACGTCCCAGAGAGGGAGGAAGGAAGGAAGGACACCTGTGGAATGATGGTTTGTCCCAGGGTGGACACTTGTTGCGGAATGATAGTATATCAAATTTCGTCACCATATCCCATTATCTGACTGCGATACCATCAGAGTTGTATCATTTCATTTTTTTTAATGCTGTATCTAATAAAACTTGTGAGAGCATTTTCATATCCAAGGTGTTTTTTTGCCAAGTTTATCTTTATAGCACATTTTGTTATTGTTTCTGTCCCTAAGATACCAACTATTACCTTATTTGTAACTAGTCTATGTTTCTTATGTAATATAATCCAGCGGATTCCATCAAAAGTATCATTCTATAAAACAGGACAAAAATGACAGAAGCTGCATGTCAAAGCTACTTTTGAAATTGAAGAAGGCACACCTGTATTGTGGAGAACACTGATAAAAAGGAAAGCAGGCGTTCATGCAAAAATCTGTCAGAAGCGCCTTAACTACATCTGAATTCATAGCGAGTGAACGCAAGAAGAAAAGAAGCATGTCAAATGAACCATCTGATCAAGTAGGAATGAGACCATGCTGATTGATGTCTATTGATGTCCACATGACATGCCTAAAGATACCAACTCAGCGCCCATAACTACTGGGGCAGCTTCTACTGATAAGAACTGATACGGTGGTGGTCAGTGTGGAGACAGGTGAGGAAGAGCTGACCCGAACAATCGCCCGCTGAAATATAGGGTGTTAAAGATAAAAGCGGTCTGTGAATGGAGCTAATCTGGCATATATGTATGAAAATGAGAAGGTTCAGCTATGACGTATTATAAGTAAAGGTTGTGTGACGGTATGTAATTGTAGTGCGGGAAGGGGCGATGAACAAATGTGATGTAGGGCGAGCTAGTCAGAACCGGTTTAAATAGTAAATAGACACCACGCGTTAGGTTATCTGGCAACTTTTGATTTGTCAATGGGGTTGCAATTATCTTGAACACCCTGTAGAATGTGCTGTATGAAATCACAATATATCGCAGTTTAGCCTATGTACATAAGACAACATATACACAACATAAAAATACATGAAGAGCTGGAAGGACCATCATGGAAGGAAGCATACCGGCAAAGAGAAGAAGAGGAAGACCACGGAAAAGATGGATTCAGGATGTAACTGACGGCTTGAACATGATGGCTGCAGGGGCAGGACATCTGGCCTATGAGAGAGAGAAATTCAGGAGGATTGTTGGGTTGGCAAAGTTCTACTCAGGACAAGCTATTTGATGATGACACATACGCATTGATTTTCAATTAGAAAGAATTGGTTTTATAAGTGGTTGTATTAGAACTAAGGTAGAAATAGAATGATATCTGTCCACTTGTATGTGTGATTGATCTATATCTTGTAACTACAGGGTGTTCAAGATAAAAGTAGCCCGATTGACACATCAAAACTTGCCACTTTAGCTACTTTTATCTTGAACACCCTGTATAAGACCCCAACAAACAGTACAACAATCTTCTGAGGCAGAACAGGACACTGTCGGTTCAAACATCACATTGTCTAGATGTTTCCAGAGACTGACGTGGAAATACTGTCCTGTGCATGCGATAGTGTCATGGCAGCGTGAGAACAGGATAGGCTTGCATCAATTGGTGAAAAAGGGGGAGACTGCAGTAAAACTTGGTAAAATAGTTAGTTTGTTCCTTTCGTGTCAAAGGCGGCACATAGGGCAGAGGTTTTAGATCTCCATGTTATGCGGTTCGTTGCTAGCAGTTGGAGATCTTGTATGGTTTTACATCCCAATAGCTTACTTTCTTGTTGGATGGTTCTTCGAAGAGTGGTCTTTGGTCTTCCACGTTTTCTTTTCTCTACTGGTGACCATTTGGTAAAATAGCAAAACACGTAAAAACAAAGTACTATAGTTTTACAAAATGCAGAAACAGTGACGATAAACAGCAACGTTTCGACCAAAAGTCCTTTATCAAGCAAACGATACAAGTGATACGAGTGATGAATTTCACAGAACACTTCAATAGACGATTACATAAGAAACATTCAAACGTATCTAATGAAAATCTGGGAATAAAAACGAATAACGAAATGAGTGCAACACAAAACTAGAAGTGGAAAAGAAGAGAAACAATAAAGTGAATATATAACCTATAGAACATACACCTTTAGATTACAAGGCATGAGATGAGAAAGTACTAAGAAGCATAGGAATGTAATGCGTAGAGACCAAGAGGTCGCAAGGTACCATACAACTAAATAAGACGGTTTTCCAGAGCAAATCGACTGCGATCATCAGATAAACATGATCGGATGGCTGTGACCTGGACATCGCAAGCTCCTGAATGGTCAATATCATTGAAATGAGTGGCTACAGGGGTCACAGAGCCTCTTGCCGGTCTCACCAATATAGGCCTTGTTGCACCTCTTGCATGTTATGGCATAAATAATATTACTCGCACGTGAAACTGTCTTCAATAACAAACGTGGCTTTTGGAAAAGACACAGTGCCGGTCTGTATTACATAAGCACACGTGTTGCAGCGCCGACGGCCACACTGGATGGTGCCAAAATGACTCTGGATATTAGGCTTGAGGCGACTGTGTACCAACATATTCCTAAGACTTCTGTCCCGTCTGTACTCCACCAAAGGATAGTGTTGGAAGACTGAACGTGTCTCAAGGTCAGACTGAAGAATAGAGAGATGACGGAATAAGACTTTCTTCACAAGGGAACTATGAGGTGGAAAGTTAAGATAAGTCACCCTGTCAGAATTGGAAGTTCTATGCTGGTTGGAAAGGGCCTCCTGGCGAGCGATTTGCTGAACGCGATGCATAGCAAATGCAAGCACATTCTCTGGATATAGGCGCTTGCGGAAGAAATCGAGCATCTCGTGCGCTCTATCGAGAAAATCATCGTCCTCGCTACAGAGGCGACGAAGGCGCCAGAGTTGAGAGAAAGGTAAAGAGTCACGACAAGCCTGAGGATGGGAAGAGGTATAAAGGAGAACACTATGTGCATCAGTAGACTTATAGTATGCTGATATAGTGATGGTGGATAGGCTGATGGTGATAGTGATGTCAAGAAAGTTGACACAAGAGGTAGATTTTGTTTGTTTGTTTATTAGGGGATTAAAGCCTCTTTAAGCCGAGGCACGCCCCTTTCAACCTAAGGCAAACCTTTTATTGGTTATATCAGAGCTGTGGCAACAACATGAAAATAGAATTAACTCCTTTCGGAGAATCCAGTAGAATGAGGTTTTCACAAGAGGTAGAGCAATACAATCATCAATGTATCTATGATACACGGACGGAAGAGAGCCATCATATGTATTCCATACTAGGTGTTCAAGATGACCCATGAATAGACAAGCATAACAGGGTCTCATTTTAGTACCCATGGCGATCCCACTGATCTGCTCAAAGAACTGGTCATTGAACTGAAAGGAGTTGAGAGTGAGAACTAGTTCTGCCAGACGAAGGAGGGCCGAGGTGGAGACAAGTGGGTTAGTTCTGTCAAGAAAGAACTGGAGAGCTTGAAGTCCGTCGGAATGAGCTATAGAGGTGTACAATGAACAGACATCAAGGAGAAAGAGACGGTAAGTCCTGCCAGGCAACAACTCAATGGAAGAAATAACAGACAAAGTGTGCTTCGTATCTTTCAAGAATGAAGGTAGTGTGGTGACTATAGGATTGAAGATACTGTCAAGGAATTCGGAGATATGTTCCGTAGGACAAGAGAAAGCAGAAACGATAGGCCTACCAGGATTATTGAGTTTATGAATTTTGGGGAGCATATAAAATGCGGGTTTGCCCAAACGTTCAGTCTTCCAACACTATCCTTTGGTGGCGTGCAGACGGGACAGAAGTATTAGGGATATATTGGTGCACAGTCGCCTCAAGCCTAATATCCAGAGTCATGTTGGCACCATCCAGTGTGGCCGTCGGCGCTGCAATACGTGTGCTTATGTAAGACAGACCCGCACTGTGTCTTTTCCAAAATCCACGTTATTCAAGACGGTTTCACGTGCGAGTCCCGTAATATTATCTATGCCATAATCTGCAATCGGTGCAACAAGGCCTATATTGGTGAGACCGGCAAGAGGCTCAGTGACCGATTCGCCCAACACTTGCGTGATATACGCCAATGCTCTGTGACCCCTGTAGCCACTCATTTCAATGACACTGACCATTCAGGAACTTGCGATGTCCAGGTCACAGCCATCCGATCATGTTCCTCTGATGATCGCAGTCGATTTGCTCTGGAAAACCGTCTTATTTCGTTGTATGGTACCTTGCGACCTCTTGGTCTCTACGCATTACATTCCTATGCTTCTTAGTACTTTCTCATCTCATGCCTTGTAATCTATAGGTGTATGTGCTTCAGTTCTATAGGTTATATATTCACTTTATTGTTTCTCTTCTTTTCCACTTCTCGTTTTGTGTTGCACTCTTCTTCTTCTCCTTCTTTGTGTTCGTTCTTTACGACCAATTTTAATCACTCTTTGTGTTATGTTTGATCTTTGCCAAGAACGTGTATACGTTGCACATTGGTTTAGTATGCCCCTAAACGCATAGATTTCTACAAGTTTAGGACATGTGCATCCGATTTCAGCCAAACCTCCTTAGTCGAATCTTACGACATGCATGGCAGGTAACAGTGGTTCTATTCTTTACAACCCAAATTTGGGCCCCGGTAACCACTCGGGCGGTGTTGCCCTCATTTCGTTATTCGTTTTTATTCCCAGATTTTCATTAGATACGTTTGAATGTTTCCTATGTAATCGTCCATTTGAAGTGTTCTGTGAAATTCGTCACTCCTGTTGTATCGTTTGCTTGATAAAGACCTTTTGGTCGAAACGTTGCTGTTTATCGTCACTGTTTCTGCATTTTGTAAAACTATAGTACTTTGTTTTTACGTGTTTTGCATCAATTGTTGGGGAGTTTAGGATTTATATGGGGAATGTTCTTTGGTCTCTTGGTCACCTTTTGTTGGTTGAGGACACTTAAATTGACGTTGAATCAATACAGCGATTTAAGAAGTTTGTAATTACACGCTGTACAAGTAGAGCTGGATGCCTGATGGACAGAGAGAGGAGTTTGTTTAACCAGCGAGCCACAGGAACTATCAGTATGCATACCATTGACATCTGTTGGGGAGACTGAGAACCTATGGATCTGCCTATGGTGCTATGACGTCAGTTCAATAGCCAGTCAACCATCACATGCACAGAACAAAGACTGCTCAGACTGCACAATGTGCATTTCAGACAGACTTCAGAGCATATCCTGCCCATGTTCATCATTGTACTTCATCGGACCATCATCATTGCACATCAATGAATAACCATGTGTGCTCCGATCTCTTTTCTTACACGTGAAGATCGCAGCGGTAGTTCGTGAACTCCGTAGCATCTGCAAGGGTCTTCGAAGTAATTGTGGAAATCTTTTATTTTAAATCTTATTGATATAAATGTTGCATCGGCTCTGCAGCTTACTCTTACTTTTAACTGCCGAAGATTCTTTAACATGTTCAACTTGATCACATGACTTTCGTTTTATCGTCTGTCTCCAGTAGGACTAGGAACTCGATCTCATATGCAGGAATCTGGGAAATATCTCGATCGCTCCACGCGGAGAACGAACCTGTACCTTTGGAGCGAGAGCCGAGCATCTACCTCTACACACTATATCTACACCAGGGAAACGAAAAATGACCTCAGGAAAGAAGCATACAGAGGAAGCTATGGGGAACCCTCAATGAATTCCAACTGGGTTTAGCTTCAGTCCATTTAGAGGCAGTCCATCTCAACGTTTAAGAGCTATCACAGTACATTATAAATAGCAGATTGGATAAGTACAAGCTTGCAATGTTCTATGAAAGGCAGTATATATAATGGTGGAGGATAGTGGTAAGTGTGAGATACCTTGTTGTATAATTATACATCAATGTTAATATCACAAAAGACCATCATTCAAAAGAAACGCTGAAGATGGATTCTGACATGTGATACGCATGAGTGCTAACTCTGTCATGAAAACTATACTGAGATGGACACCAGAGGGTAAACGAAAACACGGAAGACTCAAAACGATATGGTGGAGAACGGTAGAACAAGAACTGAAATGAATGAATCACAGCTGGAACACGATACAAAGGACGGTCAAGGGTAGAGAAGAATTGTATGAATTTGTTGCTGCCCTAAGCGCAAGTGGCGTCACATGTTAGAGAGAAAGAGAGATACAGGAAGGGAATCCGACAATATTGCATTCCATCGTGTTGTCTGTTTAACATATATGCTTCTTCTTCTTCGAACGCTCCATATCGACCACTTGTCAACCACTCGGTGTGATTTGTTTGTGATCTGAGGCTAAGAGCGGTTGTACGTTGCGCCTGTTATGCGCCTACAAGTAGGCCAGCACATCCGATTTCTGCGCTGCTTTTTATTTACTACGGTAGCATGCCTAGGATCTACATCAGTCGTCTCATACGATATGCATTGTAGGTCGCAGTGGTACTATCTTTGCTTCCCTTGCGGGCCCCGGCACCACACGGGTGAACATATATGCTGAAAACATAATGAGAAATATGACACGAGATAGCCAAAAAGAATAACACGATCCTTTTATAATCGGAAGAAGAGAAGTACATGAGCTAGGATATGCTGACGGTTTGTGTTACAACATCGTAAAAAAAGAATTTAGAAATTAACAATGACAGTGCAAAAGAAAAGCGGAAATCTATACTTCAATGTGGAAAAAATAATGATTGATAAAACAAGTACGCAATAAGTATTTTTTATCAAGGGAGAAAATAGAAACTTTAACTGGTTTTGAATATCTCGGTTCGATTCTACGGTCGTCAATCTGCCTCGGAGATTTAGCCATGCAGTAAGAATGTTAGACCTACCATCACGAGGGTGGCCAAAACTTACTGCGGGAAGATGTTGGCACAAACGGGGAAGCATAAATCATAGGAATTATATCCTACAGAACTACCTCCAGTATGCATACTTGAGAAGAAAGAGGTGGTCCACTTACACCAGCGTCGAAGACAAACTGTATGGCGTGGCTGATAATCTGAGGAAGACGGTTGCCTTTATTAGAGAATCCGAAATCCAAATCTAGTGAGAACGCAGAAGACAAACTGTATGGCGTGGCTGATAATCTGAGGAAGACGGCTGCCTTTATTAGAGAATCCGAAATCCAAATCTAGTGAGAACGCAGAAGTAAGAAGAATATCTCGGTTCAATGCTAACCAGAGAAAGAAAAAGGGTACGAAAGAAATTAAAAGAACAAACATTGCCTAACAAAAATTCAACAACTAAAAACAATATGGAATGGAACATATAAGAAAACAAAGATCAGAATACTAAGAACATGCATATGATCAGTCAGTGGCAACATATGGGTAGAAAGCATGGACATTTAACAAGGCAGTGGAAAAACGTATGTACTTTTGAATATATGTGTTACAGAATAGTCCTCCGTATACAATGGACAAAGAAACCTTATCAAAAGAATAAGAATCCGACAATCAAGGTTCTTCGGGCATATAATGCGAAGAGAAGGTTTAGAACATTTGGTGACTACAGGTACAATTCAGGGAAGGAGAGATCGTGGAAGACAGAGGAGAAGATGTTGGATGGCCTGACATCATGGTTCGACAAAATATCGACGTCAGAACTGATTACATGCACCAAGCAAGAGAGTTGTGGAGAGACATGATCGCCTACGCCGGCAGGCATGGCATTTGATTGATTGATACAATGGACAGAGAATAAAACATATACTCATATATCAAAGAAAACGGGTCGATGTTTAAAAAAAAGTGACAAAACCTGGAGTATTTTGAACATATAAAAAGACAGGAATGGTTGGGAAAAGCCATTTTGAAAGGAGACAACCCGACAAAGAGAAGATAAAGACTAACAAGATGACGGATTTCGGAAAGTCGCTGATGATTTGAGCACGATGCTAGAAGTGGCTGGACATCTGGCCTATGGGAGAGAGCAATTTCGAAGTACTGTTAGTGTTGCAGAGTTCTGCTAAGGACAAGCTATTTGATGATGATGACAAACACATTGTATATATTCAAAACTGTAAACACATACCCATCTCTCTCTCTCTCTCTCTCTCTCGTGCATTTGTTTAAACCGGATTGCGGTATAAACCTCAAACAAACGCATGCCAAATCTTCTTATCTTTAACTATCTCGTGAAACACGTACAAACAAAGTACTATAGTTTTACAAAATACAGAAACAGTGACGATAAACAGCAACGTTTCGACCAACAAGGCCTTTTATCAAGCAAACGAACAAACAGGAGTGACAAATTAAAATGAAACACAAATGGACGACCAAATACAAACGTATCTAAGGAAAATCTCATTTAGATACGTTTGTATTTGGTCGTCCATTTGTGTTTCATTATAATTTGTCACTCCTGTTTGTTCGTTTGCTTGATAAAACCTTGTTGGTCGAAACGTTGCTGTTTATCGTCACTGTTTTTGTATTTTGTAAAACTATAATACTGTTTGTACGTGTTTCACTATTTACAAGTTTTACTGCAGTCTTCCCCCTATTTTGATAACTATCTCTTGCAAGCTTTCCTGTATTTCATTAATCTCTACCTCCAAATCTATTCTTCATGCATTTATAGGCTACCATCCCCTTTGCTTTCGATGTGGGTTCCAGGAAAGAGCCCGTCATATTTCCCTCGTATTTTCTCAAGATCTGTCATATTCAATCTTTTCCTTACCTCTTGGTTCACTGTGATCGTTCTCGTGACTATCATAACATCTCAGTTATGATATTCTAC
The DNA here is from genome assembly GCA_020796225.1 of Arion vulgaris. NCBI lineage: Eukaryota > Metazoa > Mollusca > Gastropoda > Stylommatophora > Arionidae > Arion > Arion vulgaris. Next base: position 37,585,516 of record CM036766.1, read on the forward strand.
ACAGACAACAGTTTTTGAATGTTTGCAGTTTATTTGTTATGGGGTCTCTGTGGCTAAGTGGTTAAGCCCTTTGCCTTGTGAGTCGAAGGTCGTGGGTTCGAGTCCGGACAGCGCCGTTCTGTTCACGAGTGCAGTTTTTTTTCCAGAGACCCTAGGATTGTTGCTGGAGCTACGGAGTTCGTGCTTTGTGCAATACACTCGGCAGGTGGCGTGCCATTTCTGCTGAGAGGGACCGAGCCATATGGAGTAAAACCCGGTGCAATGAAGTCAATCCTTGTTATTGCCTTAGTCGTTATCCATATTTCTTACAACACTACCATTCATTAATTTTCCACACACCCCCCTTACTAATTTATTACTTCCGCCTTTGCACTAGGTGTGTTGAACCACAGCCAACTCTAGATAACTAGTAAGTAATAGTAAGTTTATAGTTGGCTCTGGTTGAACTACTAAGGTATTACTTGCCTCTGAAGTAGGAGAAGGCATGACTGTAAGGCAAGGGACACTGATAATAAGGAAAACATGCCTTCAAGCAAAAATCAGAGCCGCCATGACTACGCATGAATTCATAACGGGCGAACATAAGAATAAAAGGTACTACTAAAACACTGTTTTTTTCAGTCTAAAATAAAACAAACAATCCGAAGCAATATCAAAATTTATATATAATCAGAGTGTTGGTAGTAAGAATTAATAAATCTATTTATTACAGTGATTAATAAAGATAATAATTATCAAATATAACCTCTAATTTTACTTAAGGATTTAGTTCTTATCTTGTATATTTGTTGGCTTACACATCATCGTGATATATTCGTTGACGATCGTTCTTATCAACCAAGTTAACCCCCCTTTGTTATCTTGTGGGGTTTGTACCAAGAACGTGAGTACATTCATAGCATATACGACATGTAGGACAAGCAAATTCCAACTTCCGTCAAAGTGTATGCATAATATCCAAAACACGTAATCACAAAGTACTGCAGTTTTACAAATTACAAAAACAATGACAAAAATACAGCAACGTTGCAACCAACAAGGCTTTTATCAAGCAAACGAACAACAGGAGTGACAAATTTTGTCAATGTTTTTGTAATTTGTAAAACTACAGTACTTGTGATTACGTGTTTTGCCAATCAAATAGTTTTACTGCAATCTCATCTATATTGTTATTATTTTGCATAATATCCAACAGGACACCCATTTGTAGGCTACCTATACAAAACAAAGAATTCACAAACAGAAAACCCCACTTTAAATTACCACATCTGGAGGTATACTGTAGCAAGGTATCAGATCTGATTGGCCAAGGAGAGGCCGTTAGAGCTTATTAAAGCCATACATAGTTAGGGTCATACAATGGATATGTGCCATTCAGAACATAGATCATGGAGAATAGTGGATACCCAATACCCACTGAACACAGACAATTCTTTATAGTGCTCATCACGATAAACAAACCATGTCGAGATTCGCTGCCTACAATAGTCAACGCAGACCTTGAAGCATTAAGGCGGGAGACCCACCCAGAACAAGGGTTGTCTTTTTAAAAATTCACAGAAAAAAACTACAAAACATATTCGCATACAAGTTGGCCACATGTTGCAATGTGCATTGTTTTCGATGATAAACAACTATTAGTGTATGCACTGTAATTAGTTATTTAACAAATAATTAATTTTCTTGAAAATATATTGTGAAAAACCCCAACTTCATCGTGCAGTGGATTTACAAAATATAAGACGTGTAAAGAATGCTAAACTTGCATATGATGTATATATCACCCATAGTTATAGCGTGAACCTCCAAAAAATGTCTAACTCAATTGGTTTTGTAGATATGGTTTTGCAATGTAACCCTTCCAAATTAAAAAAATTCAAATTAGAAAAGGAATTTCTCTGCTTATATAAAGTTTAGAAAATAACTGGAGGTTCATGCTATAATTATGGGTGATATGTACATCATATGCTAGTTTGACATTCTTTGCACTTCTTACAGTTATGAAATTCACTGCACGATGAATGGGTGGGGGGGGGAGAAAAGAAAGGGGAGAGGGGGGTTACAATATATTTTCATAAAATTAATTATTTTTAAAATATCAAATTAGAGTACATACACTAAACGCTGTTTATCATCGAAAACAATGCCTTTTGCAACAGGTGGCCAAATTGTATGACGATATCTTTGTTAGTTTTTTTCTGTGAATTAAAAAAAAATACAACCCTTGTTCTGGGTGGGTCTCCCGCCTTAATAAATGCCTACACATACGAGGTAGATGCTGTTGTCTTCACTGATGGTTCTGTGATTCGGCACATTCGGAGTGCATGGACCTTTACGGCTAGAACTAAAGGAAGAGTCATAAAAGAGGCAAGTGGCGACAATTACCAACAGCATGATTTTGGAGGTCATGGCGGTGACAAAATCCTTGTAGTGGCTACAGACGCAAACATTCACCAATTCATGCATGCTCAGCGACTCTATGGGCTAGATACAGAAGATCAAGACAGGTTATGTACGACGGCAGTGGATTCAATTAATTCAAAATGCGACAATCCAGACATTTACCTTCATCTTTGTCCCAGGTCATGCTGGGTTGAAGGGCAATGGGAGAGCGGGTGTACTGGCGTCATGGCGGGCAATGCTACGATCGAGAATGTGTCTTCTAATGACAAAAGCGACATCATCAACTCTCTAAGAGAAAACATACTCTCCTGAAGATTTCAACGAAGAAGATAAAGGGTGTTCTCTATCTCGGGGGTGGAATTTTTCCCGACCACGACGGCTCTCAGGTCGACCCAGCCTCAACTGGGTACCAGACATGCTCTGGGAAAGTAAAGGCGACCGGCGTGATGCTGACCACATCATCCATCGTGTGCCGACGGTCAATGAAAAATGCAGGCCTAACACTGTATTGACCTATATACCACGAGGTATGAAAGGGTTCCTTTACTTTTTTACTCTATCTCGGGTGCGCAAGTTGTGCATACCGATAGGTGCGACAAGACGGGAAAACAACGAAGAGACGCCAGTAGATACATCAATCAACACAGAACGGGAATTGTTAGCCTAAACACACTGAAATACATGCTTGTGAGGAGATCGGAGCAATTATGAACATGTCCGATGTGCGATGAAGAATGATAAAAAACACAAAAAAAGTAATTAACATAAGAATATATTTATCCAATTAACCAATTGGAAGCCTCTTCGGCGAGGAGGTAGGGTGCTTGCCTCTAGCTCAAAACGTACACGGTGTCATACGAGACTTATGTGAATCGATGTAGGTAATTCCAGTGATCCGTGACCTCGATGTAGGTGAGATCACGTTCTTAGTCCATTTGAAGACGAACGATAAATCGTTGGTTCTGTATTCAAGTTGAGCACGTTAAACAACAATCGACATTTCAAAATTAAAAAAGTAGGTTGAAAAGTCGTTAACAGGGAATATTCTTTATATATTAATACAACATTCTTTTACATATTATTACAGATTAAAATAAAATTGTGAAGTATCCTTGGAAGTATCTTCACATCTGATAGTAGACTGGACAGAGAGATCGAAACTAGAATTCAGCAAGCCAACAACATTACATACCAGCTTACCCAATCTTGAAACACCCAGCAATTCCAGTAGAGACTAAAAGACAGATTATAAATGCAAATTGTATACCAACACTGTGCTACCAGAGCCAAACATGGGCACTGACAAAAGAACAAGAAAGGAAAATTACCACATGCGAAATGAGATGCTTGAGGAAAGCAGTAAATAAAACAAGAAGAGACCATATAAGAAATGAGGAAATTAGAAGAACAGTCGGAACAACACCTGCTGTTAGATTTATTGAAAAACAGAGACTCAAATGGTTTGGCCACTTGGTCAGAATGAACCCGAATACACCAGTTGCAAAAGCGTACAACCTGAAAATGGAATCATCAAGAGGAAGGGCAGACCAAGAAAAAAATGGGTTGATGGAGTTACAGACATCTTAAAATTCCACAATACCACACCTTATCAAGCGACCGAGCGTGCATTATCTCGGAAACCGATAATCAGTTAAACCTGCTACGCCTAGCGGCAAAAAAGCAGAGAAGGACAAAAGAAAGAAAGAAAATAAAATTCAGTTAAAAATAACCAACAACCCGATGCATAACAAAGAACCATGGGAATAAGATAAGAAGATTACGCTCGTACATTACGGTTAACGGTTGTGTGTTGTTTATTTAATTTATAATCAATTAACAAATTATTCTTACACAAATCAGTTTTATTTTTGTGCTAGGGCATGCAGGTCTAAGAAGAAATGAACTCGCCGAGAGACTTGCAGGTATGGCTACTATATAAAGCGGGCGAGCAATGGACCAGACTGATTAAACCAAATTCTCGCCCGAGTGGTTACCGGGGCCCAAATTTGGGGTGTAAAGAATAGAACCACTGTTACCTGCCATGAATGTCGTAAGAGGCGACTAAGGAGGTTTGGCTGAAATCTGATACATGTGTCCTAAGCGTGTAAAGTCTATGCGTTTAGGGGCCTACCAAACCAATGTGCAACGTATACACGTTCTTGGCAAAGATCAAACATATCACAAAGCCTGATTAAAATTGGTCGTAAAGAACGAACGCAAGGAAGGAAACCAAATTCTTGGATTCTCCGAAAGGAGTTAATTCTTATTTTTCATGTTTGTTGGCCCACACGCTCTGATATAACCAATAAAAGGTTCACCTTAGGTTGAAATGGCGTGCCTCGGCTTAAAGAGGCTTTAATCCCCTACTAAACAAACAAACAAAACCAGACTGATATTCTGAATTCCCTAAGGGTGAGAGGTCGTGTAAAGGATTCAAGTAATGGTAGCGAATCTGTAGCCTTAACCAGACTGCAATAATACCAAGTCAAATTGGATGTATCTAGACGAGAGCACTATACTGGTAGCCAAAGAAGAATAGTAAACCAACAGAGAACCGGTGTCGTTAGTTACCACACCCTGAGAGACATACCGAGGATATCTTAGCACTTATGGATTAATTGGTGTGATGTGCGGTGATGATGATCCAACGACTAAACTAAACACACAAATGTAATACAACTGAGGAACGTTGATTTTATTTTATACTTTGCTTCCTATTTTAAAATTATTTACGATTTTAAGCAGTAATTAATCACTTATATTGGCTTGGGCTCTACTCAATATTTTTATTGGGCCCTTTCCCAGAAGAACCGCAGCGGGTTGACCCAGTTACAATTGAACGTGTTAAAAAATTCATAGTACCGCCATTCTTTCGAATGAAATCTGCTCGGAATTTTGTTTAAATGTATTTAGTTCCATATTGACTCTATGAAGGCTCCTACCATTTGGCCGCGACCAAGTGGGAACGAACTACACTTCGACCTTAGCCGAAAGGCAGAGAGTAGACCATGAATGAAGAACAGGCACAGAAAATAACCACATGTGAAATGTGATGTCGCTGAAAGGCCACTAACAGCACAAGAAGAGACATAGTCACACATACCAGCATGAGGTAGAGAATGATGGAACAAGAACGGGCTTGAATTATATTGAAAAACAGAAAATGTAACCAGCTCTGAAGTACTGCTACGTGCAAATCTGCCTTCCATCATGGGCATGCTCAGCAGTAGATGACTAAGATGGTTGGGGCATGTGAGAAGAATGGAAACTTGTCGCATACCAAAACAAATGTTGTTCTGTGAACTTTCGGAGGAAGAGGCACCAGGGCAGACCACTGCTCAGATATAAAGATGTCTGTAAAGCCTCAATGAAAAACTTTTCTATAGGTCCCAGCACATGGGAAAAACTAGCTGATGACAGAGTTGTGTGGAAAGCCAAATTTCGAAAGGTCGCAGAGTCTTTTGAGAAGAGACTTATGTATGAGCTGAACGACAAGAGAGAAAAGCGAAAACTCAGAAGTTGTTACAATAAAACACTTGTCAATTGACCGTCTGTAAAGACGAGGTGGTTATTAAACTGGCGTCATTGCACTCCGGGTAGACCCATAGGTGCTCAGTCTCCTCCAACAGATATCGAAGAGTATGCATACTGATGGTTCCTGTGGCTCGCTGATTAAACACACCTCTCACTCTGCCTCTCAGCCATCCAGTTCGACTTGAACAACGGGTAACTCCAAATTGTCTAAATCGCTTGATCGATTCAACATCGATTTTAGTATCCTCATCCAACAGACAGTCGCAAAGAGACCGAAGAATATCCCCTTATCCATCTTCAACTCCCCAACAATCGATGCTGTTGATGCAAGCCTGCTGCTCTCTCATTACCGTAAACACCCGCATGCCCAGGACAGTAGACCTATATCCACGTAAGCCGCTGGAAGTTAGAAACTTCTATAGACGACATCCGCTCATACCTAAACCTGCCCTTCTGGATCTTGTGAAGCATCGACTGAGAGTCAAACACAACAACTGCCCCAGTAAATGAAGTCCCAGAGATCCAATGGAGGGCAGCAGTAACCACCTCAACTTCCATCCTCATACTAACGACGAAAAAAGGTCATATATATAATGGTTTGACCACAGAGTAAGAATGCAACCATCAAGCCACACAGCAGAACATCGGGGCGAAAGAAGACCAAAGGAAAAGATGGAGTGCTAGAATCATGTCAAAAGACGCAGTAATCCATCACTCAAGCCATCCTAGAAGTACAAGCCAAATACGGAATTTAGAAGTCCACCATTAGACCTACTGGGCTACATGCCAATATCAGAATGACGACTAAAGAAAATGCGATCGTGATGACTTGCTTGAATAGTATCGACTACGTTCTTATTGAAATCATGTATCGACCGAACGACTCCTCCAAACGATATACTTCTATGTACAATTTACACTACATCCGTATTTGTACATATGTACGTACGTAAACGCAGAACTAGTGTACTAGAAGCATCAGTAGTGTCTGTATAAAAGTGTGATTGTTATCGCTGATTACTGTTAGAGTGTAGAGGGAACAAGGTGGTTCGTTGTCAACATTTTAGTTAATAAGTTACAAACAAACTTAATTCAACAAATATTGAAAAAGTACTCATTGATTATATACAGTTGCGAACATTTGGTTTCAACGTGTCTTAGTCTCTCAGATTTAGACAATTAGACTGACAATTAAGATGACAAAAGTCACACAGCAGCAGCTGCATGAGAAGAAACAATCTTAACTACACACTTCACACAGTGTCCACACTCACAGGTAGGAGGAATGAATATATGAAATGTATATATGAAACATATTAATAGTGTAGTCTCGGACGTTGTGATTAGAACACTCAGAACAGTGAGTCGTGTGACAGTGACAACGCAGATACTTCAAATTTCTTATACATGAGTGACGTGAGATTTGAGAGATGGAAAAATGCTGCATGCATTCATTTCACAAATAATAATATCATATAATATATGAATTATATGAAATAGGTTTTGAATGATTTACATAATTAAGTGACACTCCGAGACCAGAGACGGGACAATAATAATAAGTAAGGAATAAGGGTATAAGTATAAGTCAATGATTAACTCACTCATGACTCAAACAGTCAATCAGGTTGTACCAAATGGCTCCAAGTCATAAGACAAGAGTAAGTCCAGATAAGGAAATTTTGTACCGATAAAATCTGCATAAATTAATAGTAATCTGTGGGTCTCTGTGGGCGTGGTTAAGCCTTTGCCTTGTGAGTCGAAGGTTGTAGGTTCGAGTCCGAGCCGTTCTGTTCACGAGTGCAGTTTTTTCCAGAGACCCTAGGATTGTTGCTGGAGCTACGGAGTTCGTGTTTTGTGCAATACTCTCGGCAGGTAGCGTGCCATTTCTGCTGAGAGGGACCGAGCCATATGGGGTAAAACCTGGTGCAATGAAGTCAATCCTTCGGCTTTAAAACCCTTTTTAAAATAGTAATCTATTATTTAATGAATGGCATAAATTATAATATTGTCACTTTCTTCCCTTGGGGGAAGATGTATCTTCCTGACATCTAGCGCTTGGCACCTGAAGACTAGTGAAGAGGTGGTGGTGAACGGTTTCATGATGATGTGCCCACAGTTGGCACTCTAAAGTGTGTTGTGGTTGAATTTCAGTTTATATGGTTATTAAGTGGTATGTGTTTGAGGTGTCTCTGATTTCTACTTAATTGTGACTTTTGTGACATTCCGCACCATGCAGATATCAGGCTCTTTCCTGGGTACTTAATGCAGACTACTCAGTGGATTTTCCATTGGTTATTAGAGATAAAAAATTGTGGTGTAAGGTGCATTCCTTCCTATTCTTGGGTGATCTATAAATATGAAGGGTTAAACATATAGGCTGTAGATCTAGGTTCTTCTCAGGAATTGTCAGGACCTACAACTCCACCTATGTGTTCAAATCCATTTTATTATCATGTATGCTAAAATAAACCACCACAAACACAGGATTGATATTACCAGCTGTTCAAAAGGGATTTTTAAAGTCGAAGGATTGACTTCTTTGCACCGGTTTTACTCCATATGGCTCGGTCCCTCTCCACAAAAATGGCACTCCACTTGCCAAGAGTATTGCACAAAGTATAAACTCCGTAGCTCTGGCAACAATCCTAGGGGTCTCTGAAAATAAAATACACTCGTGAATGGCACGGCACATTCTGGATTTGAACCTTCGACTCGCAAGGCAAGGGCTTAGCCACAGAGACCCCCGCCACCAGCTACTCAAAAAAGACCATGTAGTCATACTTTACCCCAAAACAGCATACAACAAAATAAGGCACCACTTGTACATCAAATTAGAGATAGGTAATTCGCCTGTATAGTACCGGGCCCGCGAGGAAGCAAAGAATAGTACCACTGTGACCTACAAGGCATGTCGTAAGAGACGATTGATGCGGGACCTAGGGAAGCTACCCTAGTAAATAAAGAGCATCACAGAAATCAGATGTGCTGGCCTACTTGTAGGCGCATAACTGGCACAACGTACAATCGTTCTTAGGCTCAGATCACATACAAATCACACAGAGTGGTTAACAAGTGGTCGATATGGAGCGTTTGAAGAAGAAGAAGATAGGCATTTCTTGGTATTTGTTCTTTTGACTTTCATAGCGTCTTTGTCTCCACCAGTTTGTTATTCTTTCTTTGATGTTAACATTTTTTCAAGGTTCTAGATGGCATTTTTGCAGCAGCTTCTTCTTCTTTGCGTTCATTCTTTACAACCAATTGTAATCACTCTTTGTGATATGTTTGATCTTTGCCAAGAACGTGTATACGTTGCACATTGGTTTGTAGGCCCCTAAACGCATAGACTTCTACACGTTTAGGACACATGCATCTGATTTCAGCCAAACCTCCTTAGTCGCCTCTTACGACATGGCAGGTAACAGTGGTTCTATTCTTTACACCCCAAACTTGGGCCCGGTAACCACTCGGGCATTGCGGCAGCTAAGATCATTATTCCTCTCCGTTCCTTTTGGATCATAGGGCCTCAGCAGTTGTTCTCCACTTTTCCAGGTCTCTGGTTGTTTTATTTATGGCTTCCCAGGATAGTCCAGAATTCCTCAAGAGAACTCCATCTCCAGTTCTATTTAGGACATCCTCTTTTTCTTGTGGGTTACACTCAAGTGCTTGTCAAGTGACAGTGAACTGTGTCTTTTGCAGGGTCTGCCCAAACCATCACCATTTTTCTTCTCTTAACCTCGGTCATTGTAGGTTCTGTTCTTATCCACAGGTCTCGCCCGAGTGGTTACCGGGGCCCAAATTTGGGGATGTAAAGAATAGAACCACTGTTACCTACCACGCATGTCGTAAGAGGCGACTAATAGGTTTGGCTGAAATCGGATGCACATGTCCTAAACATGTACAAGTCTATGTGTTTAGGGGCCTACCAAACCAATGTGCAACGTATATACGTTCTTGGCAAAGATCAAACATATCACAAAGAGTGATTAAAATTGGTCGTAAGAAACGAACACAAAAAAAGAAGAAGAAGATCCACAGGTCTGTGTTTGCAACTCTGTCATACCATCTCAGTTTGAGAATAATTTGAAGACATCTGTTGACAAAGGTCTGAATCTTATTTGTATTTAACTTGGTGACTCGCTACGTTACTTATCCATACAACAATATAGAGTTAATATGTAAGCTGAATATTCTGAGCGTTATTTTAGTAGGTAGCTAAGATTCTTCTTCACCTTTCAACTTCCAATGGAACACAGGTCTTCAACAAACATCTTCCAGCTCTTTTCTCTCTTGCCATCCCTTCAAATTCTTTCCATGTTTTACCTATCCTTTTAATATCAGCCTCCAGCTCTCTTCTGCAGGTCTGTCTAGGCTTTCCCCATCTCCTCTTCCCCTGTGGATTCCAAAACAGTGCCTGTCTTGCAATGCTTCCGGTCGGTCTTCTCAATGTATGTCCTATCCATCGCCAGTGTCTCTTCCTTAGCTCTTTCTCCACTGTTATCTGCTTAGTTCTTTCTCTGAGTTCCTCGTTTGTAATTTTATCATACCATCTCAGTCCCTCTATTCTACATAAACATCCATTTACAAAGGTCTGCAGTTTTCTGATGGTTTCTTTTGTTGTCTTCCGTGTTTCTGAGCCATAGAACAGCACTGACTTCACATTAGGTAGCTAAGATACTTGATTTAAACATTTCCAATTTTTCTTGTACTGATTCCTTTTCTATGGATAGTTTTACAAAAATGTCATCCTGTTTCTTCTAGTAACTTTCTCTCACTGTCTCTTCTTTGAGATTTTTCAGGTTTACTAGTTTGTCAAGTGTGCTATTTTCATGGTCAGTTTCATTTTCCTGTTGGATCTCTCTTGTCTTTCCCCAGGTGGATGATCGAATTGGTTGTCCACTCTTGCCGTTAAGCGCAGGGGTGGGAGCTTTAATTTGCGTTCCAGGGTCAGATGAGTCGCCCTTGTTGTGTTATATTTGTGTTTATTTAGAGTGGTCTTGATATTGTGTATCCATATTTTTCTTGGCCTTCCCTTGGCTCTAGTACCTGGTGTCTTTTTATTGAATACTGTTATTGGTGATTAGTTGTATTCCATTCTCATTAAATGTCCAAACTACAGCATTTGTTGTCTTTCATTGTATTCAGTGTATGAAGTTATGCCCACTCTTCTTTTGATGTCCTAATTTCGTAGTCTATCATTCCTGGTGACCCCCACTACCATCCTCAAGCATTTCATTTCACAGTGGTGAGCTTTCTGTGGTGTGTTGCTGTCAGAGACCAGGTTGGATCTCATCATGATGATAGTAACTACTTTATGATCATTGTTGTAATTTATTTGTTTACTTTTATTGCACACTTGAAACAAATTATTTCTAATTGTTTTCAACAGCTGAGAGACAACAATACTTTGTTTGCTGGTTGGCAAGCTGGACTGTAGTAAAGTATGGCTACATCTAAAAAAACAACCATTGAGGAAGGTAAGGAGAAAAACAAATAATTAAATTGAACAATGCTGGTAAATTTATGAGTTTAATGTTTTCCTCCTTTCATTTACTGGAAATATTGTCCATATATTCGATGTTTTAGCTTGTATTCATCTAACTGTCTTCTGCAATTCACACATAGGTCAGTGTAGTTTTATTTTCAATGTTGTTTCACTGGACCAGTAAGTTTGTCTCAGTATATCATATTCAGGGCAGTCCTGAAGTATGTGCTCTGCAATCTAGGGTGTTTGTACACGTGGCTGAATTGTCAATCTTAAATTTTGTATACATAAGGCTGCAGAATTGATTGTGCCCCATCCTGAGGAGCAGAATGATATGTCCTAATCTGGTTATTGCTTAGCAGTTGTGTTAGGTTGGTATTGGTGACTTTTTTATTGATGTGGTCATTCTTCTGATGACATGTAATTGGTACATCTGGTTGCTCATCTGTAGAACCTTCCTTATCCAGTTCAGTCTCTCTCACGATCACTGCTTAGACCGATGTACCAGTCTTCCCATAATTCTCATTCATGTGGAAATCTGATTCATGCAGCCTTAACATGGGTGTGTTTTGTCACATCTTCAGCGCCATTTGGAGCTCTGGTGCTTATTCTTCAGCGATGTGTCCGGTTTGAGCCAGTGTTTACTGGGTTCGCTCTCGTCAGCCTTTGGCTGTCCCCAGCCGACCTGCAAGGCAGCAGGTTATCCAGTTCAGTCTTATTTTCTGGTACTTCACAAAGGAAAATAGCGCACAACATAATCATCATACACAAGTTGGAAACATAAAATGTTTGAGAAGATTTCTACAAATTTTCTGGCCAATAAAGAGCTGGTGAAACAAACAAACTGCATCATTGGAGATCATCATTAAAAGGGGGGGCACTGATAATAAGGACAACAGGCCTTCACGCACAAATAAGTCAAACATGCCTTGACTACGCCAGAATTCATAGCAGGCGAAAGCAGAAAGTAGGTCAATGTTCAAGGTAGATTAACACACAGATCAGGAGAGACATGATCTTGTGAGGATGTACCTACTGTGTTACTATTTAAATGTGTAAATCTAGAGTGACTTGTATTTATTTAAACTCAAATTACAAATTCTTATTTTAACATGAAATTAAAATCATGGCATATCCTTTATAAGACTTAGCCATCAACAACAGTAAACCAGTTGTTGATTTTCTAGGCACCACTTATATTTCAGTAGTTTGCCATTGCTTTCTGAACGGTGAGACCTATTTTTACCATTCGTAAAAATCCATGGAAGCGAATTTGCCTCCAAACTGCCAGAAGAGGCGACTGATGTAGGGGACTAGGGAAGCTACCTTAGTAAATAAAAAAGTCGCAGAAATTGGATGTGCTGGCCTACTTGTAGGTGCATAATTGGCAAAATGTACAATCACTCTTAGGCTCAGATCACACACAGATTGGTTAACAATGAAGCGTACAAAGACGTAGTTTAGTTTAATGTTCTGAGTAATATGCCTAATAATATAATATGGGATTTATGTCTAATTAGGAATACTAGCAGAAGGTGAAGATCGAGAGGAACAAGAAAATGAACTGTTTGCCTTGCAAGCTATATTTGAAAATGAAGACCTTATGCTCTGCAAGCATGACAATCCTCAAGGGCACCAGCCAGGTAAAAATTCATATATCTTGTTAGATTAGTCTTATCGTTCACTGTTGTTCAACATCTACACAATGGGTTGGGTTCTCTGGATGTATGTTGTTGTGTTTGTTAGTTCATCAATGCTTCCAAACAGCTTTGCATGGATGTTTGTCTCTGTCTGCCAGTTTTCTTTAAGCAGTTGATTCATCAGGTGACATACAGGATGTGTTCGGCTATGGATTCGGATGTGTCCACATGCACAAGTGGGTGATGGAACCAGTCTTAGTATGTGTAGGTGACTGTTCAGTCTATTGGGTCCAGTTTTGAGTCGAAAGAATATCACCTGTCTTGCTCTGTCTAGAAGATTAGTTATTCTTGTAATAATATATCGCCCAAGTGGTTACCGGGCCCAAATTTGGGGTGTAAAGAATAGAACCACTGTTACCCACCACGCATGTCGTAAGAGGCGACTAAGGAGGTTTGGCTGAAATTGAATGCACGTGTCCGCTAGGGAATGCTAACCCGAAACAAATACTTGCAGAAAATGGATGCACCAGGCCGTAAGGTGCATAACATGCTGCATCGACCCCTTACAATGAGGAATGGGATAACGGATTCTACGGTCGCCAATCTGCCTTGGAGATTTAAACACACAGTAAGAATGTCAGACCTACCATCACGAGGGTGGTCAAAACTTACTGCGGAAGAGATCGCACAAACGGGAATAGAAATCATAGGAATTATATCCTTTTTTTCTTTTTTCTTCTTTTTTTCTTTTTTCTTTTTTCTTGCGTCCGCTTTCAACTCAGGCAGTTCCATCTCTGAAACTGATTTTGCGTGAAAATCTGTTTTTCCAATTTCTTACAATGGCAGCAGCGTGACATTGTAAATTACTTACACTGGCAGCCGTGTGCTCAATGTACTCGTAATTAGTATTCCCTCGCCATACAGGCAGATTTTCTCCGACTTCAGAGGTACTCACGTTATCGTCCTGAGTAAGACCAGGGGACTCGAACAAATTCCGGACAGTAGGTTCGAACCCGAGCTATGAGGCGTCTCACAGCTAGCAGGCCGAGCTACTATCAACTACTCTAGGCAGTCCCCGAATTATATCCTACAGAACTGCCCCAGAATGCAGACTTGAGAAGAAAGAGGTGGCCCACTTAACAATAGCGTCCAAGGCAAACTGTATGGCGTGGCTGATAATCTGAGGCAGATGACTGCCTTTATTAGAGAATCTGAAATCCCAATCTAGTGAGACGCAGAAGAAGAAGAAGATCAGAAAAGGGGCTGGAAATTACAGATGTTTGATAGAACACTGCCCATTTAAAAAAATTTTTACTCAATTCTGTGAGTCTATGGTTATTTATTGGTGACAAATATTCATAATATTGATATTCCGTATTGTTAAACTTCACTTGTTGCATAATATAACTTCGATTTAGCATTTTGTGTTGATTTTAAAATGAATTCATCTATATATACCAATACTGGAATGCAAGGTCACTTGATGTAGTTGTGGTCTGATTTTCCATAATTCTTACCTGAGTCCAAAGGCCCATGTTTATAGTTGGCTCTAGTTTCATGACCCCCCCCCCTTGAATATCCCCCAATTAGCCTCGATCACAAACTGTTTATAAACTTGAGCTCCTTGGTTTCTGACCACTTGGAATATAGCCGATAAATTATAACTGAACCCGTAGACACGGCCCAGTTATTTCACACTTACACACACCTTGTGGAGAGGGGCTCGGGAGAGCAAATGACTAGGAGTAAACCCTGATCTAAAATCCCTACTGTCTTGTGGGTCAGCACGGTAATGCAGAGGGACTAGAGGAGTAAACCTTCACCAAAAATCCGGAGGGAGAGACCCTAAAGCAGTTGATGGTTAAGTGTGTAGTCTGTGCCATCTTCCTGCAAACCCTGCTTGATTCCAAACGTATAGCCTTTGTCTTTCCTTTGGATGAAATAGTAGGGTAGAGAGGGAGTTTGTGAAAAATGGGAAAGGCACATTCTCCATAGCTGCCCAGGCTAGACACAAAAGATGACACTTCATCTTTGCTTGCGGCTAAGGCACAACACGGAAAGAACTAGCTGATGACAGAGTTGTGTGGAAAGCGATATTGTGCAAGGCGCAGAGTCTTTGAGAAGTGACTTATGCATGAGCTGAAAGACAAGAGAGAAAAGTGAAAACTCAGAAATTATCACAGTAAAACACTTGCCAATTGACCATCTATAAAGACGAAAAAGGCAGTATATACCAGAACTATGTTTGTTTTAGCAATGTGCAATATGTAAAAATGTATGTACCAGACAATTAAACTTATATTTCTCTGTAGCATAAAGGCTAGGTGCTCACTTCTCGCTTCAAAGGTACTCGGTTCATTTCCTCATGGAGCCATCTGAATGTTTTCCAGAGATCCCTGATCTCAGTGTTGATGAGATCGAGTTCCTAGTCCTATGGGAGACTTATGATAAAACTAGGGGATCCTTGTCAGTGCTACAGAGTTTGTGCACGGCCGCTGAGATCTTCCTGTATAAGAAAGAGATGATCGGTTCAATCAAGAAATGGGCATTATTTGCACTTACAGTTAAGGTGGCTGACAGAGGACATGTATAAAACTGACATTATTTCCTTTTCTTTGTCATCGTTTGTCCTGAAAACAAACACATTTGTTTCATTGTGTTTACACAAATGTCTATTCCTTTCTGCTCTGCACTTTAGGACATGTTTGTCTTCTCTCTTTGATCGCCACTTGCTTAGTGAGACTGCAGGGATACAGCCTATTACCAGGACTCCCAATTGTAGGGGAATTAGATTCTTTTTTGAACGCTCATATCGACTCACTTGTTAACCACTCTGTGCGATTTGTATGTGATCTGAGCCTAAGAGTCATTGTACGCTGTGCTAGTTATGCGCCTACAAATGTGCCAGCATATCTGATTTCTGCGATGCTTATTATTTACTAGGATATCATCCCTAGGCTCCTACCTCAGTCACCTCTTACAACATACCTTGTAGGTTGCAGTGGTACTATTCTTTGCTTCCCTGTTGGGCCTTGACATCACAAAGGGGGAATTAGATTCTTAATCAATTCTGGTTATCATGACTTTTCTCATTGACATGCTTGTTAAGCCTCTGTGCATTATTTAACTATCTTTCTAATATGTAGAATCGTCTCTTTTCTTCCTGTTTGTTCTCGATGGAACGTTGAGCCAGCAACTGAGTTTATTGACAACACTGAGATATGACACATAACGATAATAACATGCTAATTGATTACTAAGTTAATGATTTTTATTTCAGGTGGCATTTTCAACATCCCCGTTATCACACCAGAAAATTTCTATGTTAAACTCACAAAAGATCTATGGAAAATTAAGAAATTAGCATTTTGTAAGTATCATTGTTGCACTTAGAATAGTAATTTATTATTTCAGCAAAACAGCCAAATTATTCTCCACTGGATACAAGCTCACTGTGGCATATCAGGAAATAAGAAAATTATTCTCCACTGGATACAAGCTCACTTGCATATCAGGAAATAAGAAAATTATTCTCCACTGGATACAAGCTACTGTACATATCAGGAAATAAGAAATTATTCTCCACTGGATACAAGCTCACTGTGACATATCAGGAAATAAGAAAATTATTCTCCACTGGATACAAGCTCACTGTGGCATATCAGGAAATAAGAAAATTATTCTCCACTGGATACAAGCTCACTGTGGCATATCAGGAAATAAGAAAATTATTCTCCACTGGATACAAGCTCACTGTGACATATCAGGAAATAAGAAAATTATTCTCCACTGGATACAAGCTCACTGTGACATATCAGGAAATAAGAAAATTATTCTCCACTGATACAAGCTACTGTGACATATCAGGAAATAAGAAAATTATTCTCCACTGGATACAAGCTCACTGTGACATATCAGGAAATAAGAAAATTATTCTCCACTGGATACAAGCTCACTGTGGCATATCAGGAAATAAGAAAATTATTCTCCACTGGATACAAGCTCACTGTGGCATATCAGGAAATAAGAAAATTATTCTCCACTGGATACAAGCTCACTGTGGCATATCAGGAAATAAGAAAATTATTCTCCACTGGATACAAGCTCACTGTGGCATATCAGGAAATAAGAAAATTATTCTCCACTGGATACAAGCTCACTGTGACATATCAGGAAATAAGAAAATTATTCTCCACTGGATACAAGCTCACTGTGGCATATCAGGAAATAAGAAAGCAGACAAGCTGGCTGAGGGGGAAGCATAATTGATACAGCTTCTTCTTCGCGTTCTTTACTAACCAATTTTAATCACTCTTTGTGATGTTTGATCTTTGCCAAGAACGTGTATACTTTGCACATTAGTTTGGTAGGCCCCTAAACGCATAGACACGTTTAGGACACATGCATCCGATTTCAGCCTTACCTCCTTAGTCGCCTCTTACAACATGCGTGGCAGGTAACAGTGGTCCTATTCTTTACACCCCAAATTTGGGCTCCGGTAACCACTCGGCGATTGATACAGCTCAAACACCCAGTGTCACTAGCAGAAATCAAGACATATATCAAGTGAAAATAAGAGTTGTTAAGACAACAAACTCACAACAAACCCCCACAAGATCCCATCTGCAGACTGAACAGAAAATAGCACAACAATCTTTCGCCTCAGTACAGGACACTGCAGGCTCAACCATCACATGCACAGAATAAAGCCTACTCAGATTGCACACTGTGCATGACTGACTCCAGAACACATCCCGCAGTCCTGTCCATCATACAACACAAACGAAACATGGCCTCATGAATGAAGCTTACAGGGCAAGCTATCGGGAACTCAGTAGGGCAACTTCTTCGAACGCTCCATATCGACCACTTGTTAACCACTTTGTGATTTGTATGTGATCTGAGCCTAAGAGCGATTATGTTGTGCCAGTTATGCACCTACAAGTAGACCAGCACATCTGATTTCATGATGCTTTTATTTACTACGGTAGCTTCCCTAGACCCCTACCTCAGTCGCCTCTTACGACATGCCTTGTGGGCGCAGTATTACTATTCTTTTCCCCTTACGAGCCTTGGCAACAACACAGGCGAGGACTCGAACTAACATGCAGCTTCATAGAGGCAACCCATCTCATGGTTTCAGAGCATAATAACCAATAGCAAAGAAGAAGAAGATTTCAGTTAGTATTTTATTTTGGGTGTTGGCTGTCTGTTTTAACAGTTTTATTTTTTTCAAACTTTGAGCAGATCAGAAAATGGACTTAAATCTGAGTTCATTTGAAAACTGAGATTGTGAGTTAGAAGAGGAATCTGTGACAAAAGTTGATAGTTAGTTTGTAGCACTGAGATTTTTGTTGTATCATATTAACCGATTTGTTTTTCGGAGCCGATATACTGGTTTGCGGTATGTTCTAAAATGATGCAAAGCCAGTACACTGGCTAATTCAGTGTACATTGCAATCAATATAAGTTTGTCTAGAGGTAAACAAAATAATGGAGTGACAGGGTTAAGCATTGGAGAGCAGGATTGCCCCCATAAGATGACAGTCAGAACCCACGAGTGGTAACTGCTCTGTCTGCAACAACCATCCTCTGCTATAGCAGTCATCTATCTTCCTTGAGGAGGACATCATATTTCTTGTCTTCTACTGCTATAACACTTTCCCAAAGTATATGGGGATTAAACTATAGTGTACATGGAGCATACACTGCACAAAAAGTCAAAATTTGTGAGTAAGATGGCAGAAGTTTGAAACAACCTAGCTTAGGACAACTCCAAACAACTAGGGAAGACAAATATTATTAGCAATCTAGAGAGCAAACTTAACTCTTTCCATGCTGAGCTATTCACTAATTTTTAAACATTTAATTCGAGGGAGGTAAAAAAATAAAAAAAAAAATCTGAACTTCTTGTCAATAATTAAAACATATATACTATTATTGTTTATATACTAAATTGAAGAAAACTGACAACCTAATAGAATAACAAGATGGGATCGATAGAGAGAGAGAGGGAATAATAAGGTTAAAAAGTAGTATAAGTAAAACAGTAGAAGTAAAACTAGAAAGACTTCTTATAAAGGAAGCAACTCTATGGCTGTGGGGCTAATGGTTCACGGACTTCCACCGTAGGCGCAGTGTGGCGGAAAGCGTGGAAAGAATTTTTTTGAAATGTCCATAAATGAAATGTATCAGTCATTATTTGCAGCTAGGAATAGACACATACGAATAACTTAAATGGTTTTTGCATACCAACTTGAACATGGAACCTATGTTTTATTGCCTGTCTCTGATAGGACTAGGAACTCAATCTCACTTACTTTGATATCAGGGATCACTGGGAAAATATAACGATCGCTAAACGCATGAAAGAACCAAGTTCCTTTAGAGCAAGAGGTGAGCACCTTACTGATATGCCACAGAGAAATATAAGTTGAATTGTCGTACATACCTTTTTACATATTGTAACCTATCTTGTCTCTCAGCTAAAGTCACAGGAAGAGGCAGACGTGATAAGATCTTACAGAAAGCTGGCCAAGAACAAACAGAATGTCAGGAGGGAAGCAGAAATACCACCAGAAAAGTTGTATCTCCTGAAGAGGTTACCTCCCATCACACTTACATTTGCCTATCCACATTCTTATCCCTCCTTCAATCCACCAGAGTTTACGCTGTCTTGTTGTTGGTTGGAAAAAAAACATGTAAGTAGCTATAGCATTCTTCTTCTCTTCTTCTTCTTCTTCAATGATCCAGCGGCACTTGAGCTCTTGCCCTTCTGCCCAATGCTATGTAGTGGTATCTGCATGTGTTTGTAAGTTGTTCTTTTTGTTCCGTATAATGTGTTCCATTTATCTGGCCTTGGAGGAAGGAGGGTCTTTCTGATGTCATCTAGTGCTTGGCACTTGAAAAGGTGGTGGTGAACGGTTTCACGATGATGTGCACACAGTTGGCACTCTGGAGTGTGTTGTGGATGAATTCTGTTCAAGTGATTATTATGTGTTGGGTTCGGTCTAAAAATGGTGCTCTGATCTCTTCTTGTAAGGTGGTTGATGTTGTCTCTTACGGTTAGGGCTGGTCATATGGGTGTACACCTCTCTTCCTGTGTTTCCCATGGCCCATCTGTTCAGCCAAATTTCTTTATTTGTTGTCATTAGGATTTGCTTTGCTGTATGGAGAGTTGTAGCTGTGATTGGTTGTTCCTGTCTTGACACTTTCTTGGCTAGCCTATCTGCTTTGTCATTTCCAGGTGTGTTTGATTTAAGGATCCACTGCATTGTTATTTGATGTCATGTAATAAGTCTGTCAATATCTAGGGCAATATGGGATAGTTCATATTTACAATGTCCACCATCTTCTAGAGCTTGAAGAGCAGACATTGAATCTGTGAAGATAATTATGTTTTGTGCCTTTGATGGAAAGGCATAGAAAACAGTCTTCAGGTGGTGCAAAGCTGCTTCTATCGCATGAATTTCAGCCTCATAATTGGAGCATATCTCTCAGCATCCAAACAGATCTTCGGATGATCTGTTTGGGTATTGTATATATGCTCCGTAACCTGCTTTGATGGTGGCTTTAAATGCAGATCCATCAGTATAGACATGTACCCATTCGTGGGGATAGGCATCAATGGTTCTTTGAGATGCTATCATAAGGTTGACTGGGTTGGAGCGTTTAGTTGCTTCATCTATCAGTTTTGTTCTAATTTCAGGTGTATTCAAGAGTGTATGTGGTGGTAAGTTTGCTATTACTCTCTGCAGCTGTTGTCTTGTTTCTAGAAGGTGGTATCTGTCTTTGATTTCACTGACATGGTGGAGGATTGTATTTTGTTTAATTCTGTTTCTCTGTTGCCACTTCTCAACAAGTAGTTTATTGGGGTGATCTTGATTCATTCTTTGCTCCTTTCATAAGCTTCAACAGCAGCTTTGTCCCTACGCAGCCCAAGAGGTTCCACATTTGTGTGTATTTCACATGCGGTGGTTGGTGTTGACCTCATTGCTCCACTGATTAGACGTAAGGCATTGTTCTGTACTCTGTCCAAGGAATTAAGGTTTGTCTTGGAGCAAGTTGTTAGAAGAGCACTGTTGTACTCTATTGCAGAGCGGATGTAACCAAGATATAGCCTCTCAGTGTCTTTGTCATCCCCATGTTGCATAAGTTCTTCAATAGCTGTAATCTTCTTAATGCTTTGTTCTTTACATTCACAACATGCTTCTTCAGGTTGAGCTGGCGATCAAGTGTTACTCCAAGATATGAGGTGTTTCTCTTAGCAGTTGGTGATTGTCAAATTCAAGGTGATATTCTGTTTGGCAACTTTGTGGCTAATAGTGAAGATGGTATACACTGTTTTGGCACAATTTATCTTTAGTTCTATGTCTGGCAGTAGTCATTTTCTTATGTTTCAGTTAAGTTTACTGCTCCACTTTCTACATCCTCATGGCTTGCCAAATAGCCAGGTCGCTTGATAGCGATTTTTCAGCCATAAATTGACTTGCAAGATCATTGATGTATATTAGGAAGAGGTGCAACTTAGGGATGAGCCTGTGGTAAATCCTCTTCTAAGACCTCCTTAGATGAAATTGCATCATTGATTTTTGTCTGTATCGTACGGTCAATTAAGAAGTACTTAATCCAGTTGTACAATTTCCCATGTATTCCAATGTCCATCATCTTCATAAGAGGCCTTTCTCCATACTCGATCGTAAGCTCTGCAGGTCAAAGAAGATGGCTACTGTGTGTTTGTTCTGGAAGCTGTCATGTATTCTTTGAGTAAGCCTAAAGAGTTGGTCCTCTGTGCAGTTGCCAGATCTAAATCCCGCCTGTTCGTGGCATAGAGTGTTGGTACTTTCAAGAAACCAGTAGAGATGACACCATTCAATTTTTTCAGCTAATTTCCTAGACATGATGTTAGGGAGATTGGTCATAGCTTCTGGGTTCACCTGGAGGTTTGGTGTTTTTCAGGATAGGGATAATATGGGCACTCCTCCAGCCTTTGGGGAGCTTTCCATTTCTCCATGTCATGTTAATTAGATGGAGAACTGCTACCTTCCTTATTAGACCCCCAAGTTTAGAAGCATCTCATTGTGGATCTTATCTGCTCCAGGAGACTTTCTAAGTTTCAATTTCTTTAATGCCTGTTCTAATTCCTGTCTACTAATTTCTTTCTAAAAAATGGAAGCATTTACTGTTTGAGCTTTTTCTTGTTGCTTCAAGTGGTTCAGACGCTTTCTGTCTATCTCTGTGAGTTCCCCTGCTCTGTTCACTGATGCAAAGCAACGGTTGAAGTGCTGCTTTTTTCTGGTCTTCAATGATTGTTTTCCTTCCATCTATCACTGGTTTGGGATTTGTCTTCCTACTATCCCCAGACAGATTGTTGACCAACCCCAGGCTTTCTTTCCATTACGTCTGAAGTCTAGTTTTGAGCATGTGTCTATCCATTTTTAATTTTTAGCCTTTCTAACTGCAAGTTTTACTTTTGCACAAGCTTTATTGTACTGCACTTTTATGTCCAGTGATGGTGTGGACTCTAGTGTTTTTCTTAATGTGCTTCTTTCATAGATGGTGTCTTGTATGTCTTGGTTCCAAAATGGTTTGTGTGATTTCCGGCTGCCCCTTGGGATACATAGTGCTGAGGCTTTCAGAATTGCTTTTGTTACTTCTTCGTTGAAAGTCTCAATACTGCTGCATCAACTCTGTGTAAGCAGAGAGTCAGTTGTTTCTTGAAAAAGTCTCCAGTTAGCTTTTTTTGAAGTTCCACCGTGTTTTGACTTTCGACAGGCTCTACTTACAGTTGTTATAGTAGTAAGGAGTGGTTTGTGATCACTTCCGATATCATTAAGTATTTGAGAATGGCAGGATTCTGTCAAGTCGGATGAGCAGATGGTCAGGTCAGGTCGAGTAAGTGAGAGGTGAGCTCTGTGCAGCAGAGTTGGTGGAGATTCTGCATTCTGTAATACTGATAGGTTTGTTGTATCACATAGCTCTTCTATTAATTTTCCTGTCCTGTTGTTGTCTGGGTAGTCCTAACGTGAGAGTGTCCATTGAAGTCACCAGCTAAAATAGTTTTGCGATACTGTGTGTTGTGTAGTTCTGGCAGTTTGAGTGTTTTCATGGGGTTGAAGATGTTGTATATGGTATATTTTCCTCCAGAGTGCCAGATAGTAATTTGTTGCACATCTGTGGGATGGGATGTTGTAAGCTGTGAAGATTCTCCCTGAATGTCAGATTATATGTATGTCACTATGCTCGGGCAGTACACCTACAGGGATAACTGGTGTATCCAGTCAAGTGCAGGTCACTGTCTTTGTATAGGTTTCTTGAAAAGGGCCACATGTACCTTGTGGTCATGTAATAATTTTGAGAGTTCAATCTTTTTGTTTCTTAGGCCACAGATGTTTAATTGTAGGATGTTAAGTGAATGTTTGGTCATCTGACATCTGTAGGTCCTTCTTCCTCCAAGGGTTTTGTGTATTTCTATTTTTGCATTTGTTTGTTTTGTTTTTTCCAGTAGTCAATTTTTCGCACAGAACAGCCCGGTTACCCTCTGTCTGGGGACTTGATATTCGAGTCGACGTCCGATCTCGCTTGAATTTCTATTATTGTTGTACATAGCATTGAAAGCTGGGAGTCTGTGGATTTCTACCCACCCTGGACAGGAGCCAGAATAATACCATAGCACTAGTGGATGAGGGGCTTGTGTCGCTTAATGATACTGCAGCCAAGGTAGGGTTGCTGTTCTCATTCCCACCACCAGATTGCCTGCTGGTCACGCCGAGCTCTGTTATACTCTAGGCTTGTGTCCAAATGTTCAAGGCAAGAGGATCATCACGTCCTGAGTCACTGTGCCTGTACGATGGATGTCAGCCGTCAGAAAGCAACACACATTGGTTCTCTATCCTCAGATCTGGTTAGTGCCCTTCTGACTTCTTTCCAACCACAGAGAGTGCATGTACATTGTCAAATATTATACAAATGTTTACCACATCTACTCAGTTATGCTGTAGTGCAGTGCCAAATCTGAATGGTCATATGAGAGGTCATTAGAGCTCTCACTGTGGTCAAGAATGTTGGAGGGGGAAAAAGGGGATGTGGGTAGGGAAAAGAAAGGAGGGAAGGGGAGGGTTAAGAGTTACTCCTGCCCACCTCATGTTGTTTAGCCAGTCAGCGAGACTGTTGCCGGGTGTGGCACGTGGAGCCAAACATGAGCTAGGTGAGAAGTGGGGACCAAGTAGGATCATGTCTATCCATGGGTACAACCAGGATACGGCTGTCATTTTCCATGAGGTACTACCCCTACCTTCTCACCCAACACCCCAGCTATAGCATTCACATTTGAGTATAATTTTAAGTTGAAAAAAATCATTTTATTTTCACTTTTAGTGTAGACTTCAATGTTTCAACTACTTCTTCTTCTTTTGTCGTCACACTGCTACTGGGTTGTTGCCCAGTGTCGGGTTTTCTGTTTTTGTCTTGCGCTGTTCGGTGGTTTGGGTGATTGTTATCTTTGCTCTTTCACAGGATTCTGCTACGCCATCTAACCATCTTTTCCTGGTCTTCCTCTCGCCTTCTTTCCCGATGTTCTGTTGTAGAAGACTCTGTATACTGTGGAGTTTGGATGCATTCTTATTAAGTGGCCAAACCACTTCATTCTTTGTTTATCTATGTAATTCAAGCACGGTTTGTGCCAACTTTCTTTCTTATGCTGATGTTGGTGATTCTGTCTTTTCTTGTGTTGTTGGTAACTTTTCGCGGCAACGATTTCACATGTAGTTATTTTTGTGACTGCGCTTTGCTCAATGTCCATGTTTGGCTCTGGTAACACAAAGTAGGTATAAAATGCTGTTGATCATCTGTTGCTTAGCTGCCTGTGAAATCTTTGGGTGCCTTAAAATGGGGCTAGCTGGTAGGTTACAGCATTTGCTTTTTGTACTCTAGCCTCTATCTCTCTATCCAGTTTTCCGTCTTCTGTGAATATGCTTCCAAGTATTTGAATTCTTTCACTTGGTTTATTTTTAGCCATTGACATGGATGTCTAGATTATTATGTTTTCTTCCCATATTCATTATTTCTGTTTTAGTGTTGTTGATTTTCATGTCATATTTTACACAATTTTTGTTCAAGGTGTCAATATGATGTTGTAGATCTTGTTCATTTTGATGTATCAGGCACTGATCATCTGCAAACAGAAGTTCATTTATTTCATCATTATCTGAATTTGACTCTTGAGTTATTTTATCCATATATGCAATAAAGAGTAGTGGTGAGAGAACACAACCTTGTCTGACACCTGATGTAATGGAGAACCAGTCGGTCATTCCTTCTGTTGTTCTTACTGTACTCTGCCTATCTTGATATAAGGCCATGATATTACCTAATAGTTGTCCCTGAACGCCATATTCTTCAAGGATCTTCCATAGTTTGCACCTGTTTACTCTATCAAATGCCTTTCTTGGTCTATAAATATAAGCTGTTTACTTGATTGTATTCAATTGTTTGTTCACAGATCTGTCTTAGTGTAAATATTGCATCTGTGCAGCTCTTACCCTTCCTAAACCCAAACCTGGGGCTCTAATATATGTCTTGATCTTCGCCAATATTTTTGCAAACATTTTTCCTATATGGCTCAAAAGAGAATACCCTGTATGTTTCACACTCTCTTGTCTCCTTTGTCTTCCATATTGGGACTATAATAGCTCTCTGCCAGTCATCTGGAGCCTCTTTGCTTCCTAGTATGTTCTATGTTAGTGTACAAACTACTACTGCACTAAACTTTCTTGTTCCCAGCTGCGCAAGCATCTGCAGCTCATCTCTAAACTATCTGAAGTAAACTGTAACACATCGTAGAAAAACAAAGAAGCAGACAAGAAACATTAGCATGCAATCTCTACATTGTTTAAATATCATATAGCCAACAACTGTAGGAAACAGAAACTGTCTTAATGCCATTGCTATCTTCTGGGAGACAATCTTCATTTTTTGTTCAAGATCAGTGTAAAGTAAAAGTAAAGGACTCTATTTTCTTACTGTGAAGTGAACAGGACACAATTGACTCTGCAGTCACATGTATACAAAATTCAAGATTGGCAATTTGGCCTTGTGTACATGTGGACAGGCACATCAGACTGCAGAGCACATACTTCAAGACTGCCCCAAATATGATATACTGAAGCAAACTCACTGGCCTAACGAAACAACACTCGACATAAAACTACACTGGCCTCTGTGTGAGCTACAAAGAAAAGTGAAGTTTATACAAAAGACAACATTGAATATATAGATAAAAATTCAATCGAACGAAAGGATACTATGAGGTATATTAGGAAATACGGTACCACTGCAATTCCCAACAAATCAAGTTCACTTAACCACGCGCATTTATCGCCCACAAACTAAGAGTGAATGTAACGCTTTTAGTGACCAATAACCTCTCGACTCACACCTCCACTAGAATGGGTCTCAAGAGCTTGGCTGCCTGCATCTGAGGAGCACCAAAGCACATCTTGCAAGACTGCCCCAGCCTGAACAGCATGAGAATGAAATCTGACTGCAAAAAACAACCTGTCAAATCAAGCTATGGGGGACTAGTGAAGAACTCAAGTGCACTGACTTGTTTACGGCACATACCAGAATAGTCGCATAGCAGAAGCTGATCGCTAAAGAAGAACAAGAAGAAGAGACCAATAACCAATTTGAATTTCATAAATTTGTATTAATAATTTTTGTTTTATCCTGCAGTTGAGCCGACTGTGTGAAAAACTAGATGAGATTTGGACGCAGCATAAAGGCACACCTGTGATCACAGTGTGGCATGACTTTCTCTACCATGATGTTATTAATTTCTTAGGTAGGTTTTCTTCTTGTCTATAGACATTTATATAAGTACCATTGGCAATGTAAAATCAATGAGAGTTGTGCCGGGGCCAATAGGGGGAGCCAAGAATAATAACACTGCTACCTACAAGGCATGTCATAAGAGACGACTGAGGTAGGGACCCAGGAAGCTACCCTAGTAAATAAAAAGCGCCACAGAAATTGGTGTACTGCCTACTTGTGGCGCTAACTAGCAATGTACAATCATTCTTACTCAGATCACATACAAATCACAAAGAGGGTTAACAAGTTTGTCGATATGAAGCATTTGAAGAAGAAGAAGATAAGAGTTGGCTGGATATCTGCTGTCGTCCGGGTAACAGATTGTTGATAACATTTCAAATAAAATTCCTACACATTTTCTTCATCCTCAGTATTACTTCAGGTACACTCGCAGGTGAGAGTCACGGTAGCATACCTGTTAGTGAACCCACTTCTTACAAGCGTTGTTCGGGTTCAATTCCACATTGGGCGTGGAATATTTTCTGACCATACACCCATCACCCATCAACCATGAGCCGACTGTCAATGAAAAATACGGCCTAACACTATTACCCAATATACCTAAGGTATGAAAAAAGGGGTTTCCTTTTACACTTGCAAAAATTACTAAATTTTTGCACTGCCGTTGAATATAGTGGCAGAAAAAATGGAGTGGGCATGGCTATTCACTGAAGTGTACAGATGATGATACAGTCCGTCAATAATTGTTTTATTTGGTGTGAAAGATGTTTGATGTGATCTTGACTGATTGATAGAACTATGTGTGCTCCGATCTCTGTCTTACAAAGTAAGATCTCAGAGGATAGTGCAAAGCTCTGTAGAAGACTCTGTATGCAGTTGACTTTGGTTGATTCTTATTACGCCTGTGTGGTGCCTGGACCCGAAAGGAAAGCAAAGAATAGTACCGCTGTGACCTACAAGGCATGTTGTAAGAGGCGTACTGATGTAGACCTACGGAAGCTACCCTAATAAATAAAAAGCATCGCAGAAATCGGATGTGCTGGCTCTCGAAGGCGCATAACTGGCAGTTACAATCGCTCTTAGGCTCAGATCACATACAAATCACACAGATTATAACAAGGGGTCGATATGGAACGCTAGAAGAAGAAGAAGAATTCTTATTAAGTGGCTTCATTCTTTGTTTCTTAATGTAATACATTTTATTCACAGGCATAAAGTCTCCTTATGATTTGGGCAGAGTATATGTACACATATTCACCCATCCTCGAGATCGTGACAAAAACAGTGCTTAAGCGAGACCATTTGATGACAGGGGTATACAGAATTTCAGTAATCTTGATGATGTTCTGTTAAAGGTAACTAAACTGCTTAGATTTGAGAAATTAATTATTCAGTGATTACATAACATGTCTGATAATAACATGTACATATCATGTGAGAAAAGAAAAAGGCGGCAGCGGCTCCATAAATAAGTTCTTTTTCTTCTTGCGTCATTGTTTACGACCAATTTTATCACTCTATGTTTGATCTTTCCAAGAACGGTATACGTTGCACATTGGTTTGTAGGCTCCTAAACGTATAGACCTCTACACGTTTAGGACATGTACATCAGATTTCAGCCAAACCTCCTTAGTCGCCTTATGACATGCGTGGCAGGTAACAGTGGTTCTATTCTTTACACCCCAAATTTGGGCCCGGTAACCACTGGCGTGTGAAATCAGTTATATTTGGATCCATTAAACCAAAGGTTACTGTACCCCGTGTGGTGCCGAGGCCAGCAAGGAAGCAAATAATAGTACCACTGCAAACTACAAGGCATGTCGTAAAAGGCGACTGATGTAGGACCTAGGAAGCTACCCTAGTAAATGAAAATCATCGCAGAAATCGGATGTGCTGGCCTACTTGTAGGTGAATAACTGCACAATGACAATCACTCTTAGCTCAGATCACATACAGATCACACAGGGTGGTTAACAAGTCGATATGGAGCTTTCGAAGAATAAGAAAGGTTACTGTATATATTCTTATGTACATATGCATAGATACACATATTTTTGTCATTGAAATAAAGTCTTTAATCTTGCTACTCCATTGCAGGTTCTTGACTTCAATATTGTTACATGTGAAATTTGTCTCGATGAAAAGCCAGGAGATGAATTCATGCGACTCATCAACTGTATACACACCGCAGTGCAAATCATGTTTGAAGGGCTGGATAGAGTCACAGATAAAAGATGGTGCGGTTCATGATATGAAATGCTCAGGCTACAAATGTGAAAAAACTTATTGCCCTACAGAGGTAAAACCTGAATGAAATCTTTGAAATATTTTTTCTAATGTAAGACTTGCTTTCTAAGACAACAGCTTCCCTTCCTCCTAACAAACAATCATAGCCATACTTTTTAAAAAATGACTTCTAGAATCTTAGTCCCATTTATTTAGGAAAAATGGAACCCAGGTGGCTCTTATTTAGAATTACTTTAACCATAGTCCACTTATTTAATATTACTTTAACCGTAGTCCATTTATTTAATATTACTTAACCCTAGTTCCTTATTTAGTATTACTTTAAATCTTTTGATCTCACTTTAGTTAGGTTACTGTAAATTGATTCAAATTAATTAAACATATGACATGTCTCTTAGATCGCAAGTGTTGTCACCAAAGAACTCTATGAACGATATGACAGCCTTTTACTGAAAACAGCATTTGATGTGATGCCAGATGTCATGAACTGTCCTCGCTCATTTTGTGGATTTCCTGTTGTTTTGGAGGACAATCTTGGCTTATGTCAGAAGTGTAACCATGCATTTTGTGGAAGATGTCAGAATACATATCATGGACATTCACCATGCAAACTCAAATCTGGTAATGTTGTTATTAATGTGTTGTGTTTTATTATAATAATGTTGATCTGTTTCATTCAGCCTGAAAAAGGGGAGCATCTATGGTGAACTGGATTAGATGTTTGTCTGTCGTTCTGAAGGTTGTGGGTTCGAATCTGGATTTAGTCATATGTACAATTTTGTCATAAGATCCCTAAGATTGTTGGGAGCCGCAGTAGCATTGTTAGTGAACTCGCTTCTTAGGCATAGTCCATGTTAAATTCCACAGTGGGCGTGGAGTGTTTTTCTGACCGAGCGGCTCACATCAACCCAGTCTCAATGTGTACAAGGAAAAGCACTGGACAGTAAAGATGGCAGGATTGATGTTAACCACATCACCCATCGTGTGCTAATAGTTAAAACAAAAATACGGCGTACATCGTATTCCCAGTATCCCCTGAGGTATGAAAGGGTTCCAATACTTTTTTACTATGATTGTAGCGGGAGCTACAGATTTCATGTTTTGAAAACAATCTTGGTAGATGGAATGCCATTTCTGCAGACAGAGATGGGGTCATATGGAGAAACCTAGTGCTATGAAGTAATTCTACCCTTTAGACCCTTTCTGTCGCCCGAGGGTTACCGGGCCCAAATTTGAGGTGTAAAGAATAGAACCATTGTTACCTGCCACATGTCGAAGAGGCGACTAAGGAGGTTTGGCTGAAATCGGATGCACATGTCCTAAATCTGTACAAGTCAATGCATTTAGGGGCCTACCAAACCAATGTGCAAAGTATACGTTCTTGGCAAAGATCAAACATATCACAAAGAGTGATTAAAATTGGTCATAAAGAAGAAGAAGACCTTTTCTGTGACATTAGTTTTTTTGTCACTAAAACATTTTTATACTTATTGTTCTTATGCATCCAGCTCTTTGATCGTCAGACTTGTCACCAAATCAAAGTCCTCTGTTCTCCAGCGGGAGATCCCACCTGGTTTATTTCTTTCTCAGGTGGGGTTGATAGAAGCAGTGCCATGATAGATAAGGCCTCGTGTTCTCAGGGCAGACCTGCTTATTTCTTTCCCAAATGTGGTTGATGGAAGCAGTGCCATGACAGATAAGGCCTCGGTGTTCTCCAGCGGCAGACCTGGCTTATTTCTTTCCCAGATGTGGTTGATAGAAGCAGTGCCATGACAGATAAGGCCTCGTGTTCTCCAGCGCAGACCTGGCTTATTTTTCCCCAAATGTGGTTGATAGAAGCAGTGCCATGACAGATAAGGCCTCGTGTTCTCCAGCGCAGACCTGGCTTATTTCTTTCCCAAATGTGGTTGATGGAAGCAGTGCCATGATAGATAAGGCCTCGGTGTTCTCCAGCGGCAGACCTGGCTTATTTCTTTCCCAAATGTGGTTGATGGAAACAGTGCCATGATAGATACGGTCTCTGTGTTCTCCAGCGGCAGACCTGGCTTATTTCTTTCCCAGATGTGGTTGATAGAAGCAGTGCCATGATAGATACGGTCTCTGTGTTCTCCAGCGGCAGACCTGGCTTATTTCTTTCCCAAATGTGGTTGATGGAAACAGTGCCATGATAAATAAGGCCATCACTTTTGTCCATATTACTGTATTTGCATTTTCAGCTTAATTTGTTCCGTTTATTGCACAATAGAGGAGTGTTCATTTAGAAGGCAATGGCAAACTACTGAATGTATAAACGGTTCCTAGAAAATCGATATCTGCTTACTGTTGTTGATGGCTAAGTCCTGTAAAGGATATGCCACGATTTTAATTTCAGAGGATCGTCTGGCCAGATGGATTAGAGTGCCGCTCCCATGCAGGAGAGAGCCGTGGTAGCGTAGTTGTTAGTGAACTCGCTTCTCATGCGGGAGACCCGTGTTCAATTCACGGTAAGACCAAGGACTTTTTTCTGTTGTAGGCATAAATAAAAATTCCTAACCTGAACAGCATCGCAGCAACTGCACTAGCCATGCGGCCATTAAATTCCTCAGACTCTCATCCCACCTGTCCTACACTGCTCTAAATAGCGGTGTACCGGCAGAAACGATAGTTTTTAAAATATTTATTGCACAGTAAATGACACATGAATTTTTCTGATGTAGACCGGTTTAATACTTGTATTGAATACTTATATAGATAACATTACTGCTTCTTCATCGAACGCTCCAAATTAATCACTCTGTATGATTTGTATGTGATCTGAGCCTAAGAGCAATTATACATTGTGCCAGTTATGTGCCAACAAGTAGGCCAGCACATCCAATTTCTGTGATGCTTTTTATTTACTAGGTAGCTTCCTAGTTCCTCATCAGTCGCCTCTTACGACAAGTTTTGGAGGTTGCAGTGGTACTATTCTTTGCTTTCCTTAGTGGCCTGGCAAGAAATCGGGCTACTAAACTTTTGTTCCCTAGTGGAACTTAAAGCAGCATCTGTCTGCTTCACGTAATTATTCAGAGCACACTTCCTCAGCTATGTCTGTGAGACTTCAACTGACCATATACTCAGTTCTATGCCATTAATAATTATTTTGCCCTCCCATTCGTCTTTCCATGTGGATAGATCACATAACATCCATGTCTTTTTGTTTTCCTCCGACAGAAATGTTCAGCAAATTATGTAAGAGTATGCAGTCTGGCAATTCAATTCAGAGATTAGAGCTGGAAATGAGATACGGGAAACTGGTATTCAGCGAGCTTTGGAGGAGACGAAATCAAGCAAGTGGTTGGAGAGCAACAGTAAACAGTGTCCATGTTGCAGTACATTTATTCAGGTAACCTACGGATTCTGTTCTACTAGCAGTTAGTGTTCCTTGTTTGTTACTTGTTATGTTATCATTTTCAGTTATTTCAAGTCAAGGTTTTTGTTTCAGCACATGGGAGCAAAGAATAGTAACACTATGACATACAATGCATGTCGTAAGTAAGAGGCAACTGAGGTAGGGGTCTGAAAGTTACTCTAGTAAATAAAAAGCGGCACAGAACTCGGCCTACCTGTAAGTGCCTAGCTGGCATAACATACAATCGCTCTTAGGCTCCAATCACATACAAATCACAAATAAGTGGTCGATATGAGCATTTTTTTCACCCATTGCCAATTCAGGCAGGCATCTGAAAAGGTACTTCTGACAGATTTTTGCATGAAGGCTTGTTTTTTTCATTATCACTAACTAGTTTTCTTCTTCATGCTCGTTTATGACCAATTTTAATCACTCTTTGTGATATGTTTGATCTTGCTAAGAACGTGATACGTTGCACATTGGTTTGGTAGGTCCCTAAATGCATAGACTTCTACATATTTAAGACACATGCATCCGATTTCAGCAAACCTCTTAGTCGCCATTTACGACATGCGTGGAGTTAACAGTGGTTCTATTCTTTACACCCCAAATTTGGGCCCCAGTAACCACTGGGCGCACTAACTAGTGTCCCTTGTCAATTCAGGCAAGCATGCTTGAGAGGTAATTTAGATCTCCAAGAAGGATCAGGTTTCCTCTAGTTCAGTGATGGGCAAACTTTCCAAGAGGAGGGCCAGATAAAATTTTAAAAATATCCAGGCGGGCCGGAAAAAAAGACCAAAACATATTTTTTTAAGTGTTAAACTTTATTTTTGACTTTTAAATCATACACAACTTATATTATAATATGCTACAAAAAAAGTTACATAAATTGATTATTCTTTAGATGAGTATGAAGGCAGAAGTGACAGATGAAACTGTGACTGAGCTTTTAAAAGTTGTTCATAATGTGGTAGAAACTGGGATGACTGATTCCATTAGTGAAGCTAAATGGTTGTCAGTCAATCGTTTTTAACGCTGTTTTTACGAGCTTCATGGTAGAAACACCTGTTCACAGATGAGGAAGATGCAAACATCGTACTATTTTCTAAGGCAGATTTCAGGTTTGGAAACTCTGACTTTGCAGGGCCTTGTAGACCTCAACTTTAGAAAAGTTAAGAAATAATTGCTTCCATTCAGTGTTACACTGCAAATCAATCAGTTCCAGCTGCAATTCTGGTTTGACTGATCCACAATCCACATTAAATGGCATGCTAAAAATCTCCAGGTCCTGTTCAATAACTTTGAAGTCTTGGAATCTTCGTTCAAATTCTTCATGGAGACATTTCACGCTTTTCTCATAGCTCCTAAGTTTATCTTCCGTAACTGCAATAGTTTTTAGTCTTGGAAAATGAGTAAAGTCTTTCTTGACTAGTTGTTTGGAAAATAGATCCACTGCATTTTGAAACCCCTGATATGACTCAAAATATCATGGATTAATTGATTTCTTCCCTGGAGTTTAAGGTTCAATTTATTGATGTGACTGAGAAGATCTGTAAAATGCAAAATCAAAGCTATACAATATCTTTCAAATGTCTACATTCATCCATTCCTTTTCTTCCATGAAAGATATTATTTCGTCCTTAGATCCCAAACTCGCTTCAAAAACCTGTCCTGCACTGAGCCACCTTACTTTAGTGTAGTAGCACTAGAATATTCAGACTGCAATGAGTTAAGAAACTCTGAAATTGTCTATGATTGAGTGTCGTGACGAATGTTGTTAACAAGTTAATAACAACATGTTTCATGTCTAGAGCAGATTTACACAGAGCTTCTTGATGTATGACACAATGAAGAAATACAACTCGTTTCCCAGAAAATGATTCCCTTGAATATGCCTAAAACCAGATTTCGCCCGGCCATGTCGGTGCTCCATCAGTAGTTAGGTTAAAATTGGTCAAAGGTACTTTCAAAGACGTGATAGTTTCTTGAAATTCTTGGGAAATATCTGATCCTTTTGTCGTCCTTCAATGAACGATGCAAGCTTAATTCTTCAGTTACATCATCAATTCTCTTATAAATACTCAGTAATGAGCTTTGTCAGTTATGTCCGTATTTCATTCAACCAAAAGAACAAAATTTAAATTCGCTATCTTTGATTCTAGTTGCAGACTAATTGACGTGTCAATTACTTCAATTCTAGAAGAAATTGTTTTTCGAGACAAACTTACTGTCACAAAATCCTTTATTTTGTCAGGATACAAGATGTCACACACTTGACATACAGTTTTTAAATTCACTCATCAGAAAATGCTTTGTTACTTTTGCAATATTGTATGCAACAACGTAACTTGCATGTGTAGCTAGCTTTTGAGAACAGCATTGTTTTGTAAAAATATTTTGCTGACCTGACAGTTTTTACTAGAGCTCCTGCTTTTGCTTCCGTTCTTCGGTCATAGTTTCATAAGTGGCGTTTTATGTTTTGTCATGAAGTGTCGTGAGAGGTTGAACTCCTTGAATACTGCTACAGCTTCATTGCAAATGAGGCACACAGGTTTATCCCTAATGGGCGTGAAAAAGTATTTCCATGTCCACTCATCTTTAAAAACACGACATTCTGAATCAACTTTACGTTTTTTACTTGCCATTGTAACGATCAAAAATGTCAAAAAACACTATAAACAAAGCAAAACTATAGAAACACAAGCCAGACACACAGCTGCAGATGGCGAATCGATGATACCTGACTGTCCAAAGGTCCAACACACTGACGCTTTGACCTGAGATCAGATGGAAACAAAATGGTAGAACCCGATTCCCAACTTAGCCGAAGCAACACACGCACGCCGGCTCTGGTATAGTGACAAAATA
This sequence comes from Arion vulgaris, assembly GCA_020796225.1. Classification (NCBI taxonomy): domain Eukaryota; kingdom Metazoa; phylum Mollusca; class Gastropoda; order Stylommatophora; family Arionidae; genus Arion; species Arion vulgaris. The sequence goes on from CM036766.1 coordinate 37,620,893, forward strand.
TTCGAGAACTAATTATTTGTTCGGCTATTAATCCATCTGTCGGCAAGAAAAATCAGCATTTAAGTCATTTGCACAACAAACAATGTTTTCATCAGCAATAAATAAAAAAATAAGCGCAACACTTGTTTTACAAACGCAACAAAATAATTAATTAACCGGCAGAATTGTTATTTGACCGGCAGGAAAAATTAATTGATAAACAATATTTTATAAACCTATCATTAAGAGTAAATTAAAACAAAATACTAAATCAAAATTGACTTTAGTACAGTTTGAAGTTTACTTCTCTTACTATGAGCAAAGACATTGTTGTTTTTCTTTTTTTATATAAATTATTTAATGATTGATTTAATTTAGTAGAAGCAAATATGAGATTTTTCAAATTACCTAAAATGGAATGCCGATAACAAATTTCTTTCATAAGAAAGTCTGCATCTTCTATTGTTTTACAGACTACTAAAAACTATCTTAAGAATAAAATATCTTAAGGTTCAGTTGATGCTAAATTAGAAATACAAATAGATCGTGTGTTTTGTTTGTATTTTATTTACAGGGTTATTCAAAACCATGTCGCGGGCCGGATTGACTACCCCCGAAGGGCCGCACTTGGCCATGGGCCGTACTTTGCCCATCACTGCTCTAGTTCAACCATGTACCAAGTGCACATAGAGTATTGTTGGCCCCAAATCCTGGAATTTCCACAACATGTGGTCACTCGTGCAGCATGTTAGCAACTTTAGGTCCGTTAGGCTTTTTATAAGTATTACTTTTATCATAGTACTAATTTTAGCGTCTGTTCGAAGGGAGTAGAGCACGGCTTCCATGCAGGAGACCCGTGTTCAAATCACGGTATGGCCAAGGATTTTTTCTGGTGTAGGCATAAATGAAAAATTCTAACCTGAATAGCTTTGCTGTGACTGCGCTAGCCATGCAGCCATTAAATTCCTCAGGCTCTCGTCCCAACTGTCCTACACCATCCTAAAAAGTGGTACTACAGGTAGAAACAATAGTTGAAAAATTTTAAATGACTAATTTTAGTTGTGTTTTGTGAAGCTGTTTATGATTTCAGAATTAGATCTAGATTAGGTTATAATGTAGAATATCTTTTTCTTTGCGTTGTTCTTACACCAATTCTAATCACTCTTTGTGATATGTTTGATCTTTGCCAAGAACGTGTATACATTGCACATTGGTTTGGTAGACCCTAAACGCATAGATTTCTACATGTTTAGGACATGTGCATCTGATTTTAGCCAAATCACAGTAGTCCCCTCTTACGATATGTGTGGCAGGTAACAGTGGTTCTATTCTTTGCACCCCAAATTTGGGCCCGGTAACCACTCGGGCGATGTAGAATTTCAAAAACAATGATGTTATCAGAGATTGTGTAAGAAATCCTTTATCTCTAGCCTATTTTCCTATCTGCTCCATTGATTGGCATGTTTAGATTTCCTTAATGTCCTGTTGTCATCTTCATCTTGGCGGCCTCTTGCGTTTTTTTTCCCGGAGCTATGCCCACCATTATTCCTTTTTCTAAACCAATGTGACATTTAATCTGACCAAAATATTTCAGTTTCTGAGACAGATGTGATGTTGTTTATGAGCTAGTGTTCAGGTCTTGCCCATCTGCCCAGCGTGTTCGTAGCGCGTTGGACTACAGGTGACTATCCCTCTGTGTACGCGGGATCAATTCCGCGGGATGGCAGAAAAAGCCACAGATTCCCCAGATTTATGGTGTTGGGGGCACCGAACCGAAGGGTTACGATGTCCATGGCACCGAGCCGAAGAGCTGAAAACTCAAGTGCTTCTGGATCGGAAAAAAAAATGTTCAGGTCTTGTAGGTTGCCTATATTTTTCCCCTTCTCCGTCCAGGGCATTCTAAGAATTGTTTCTTAGATTATCACATCAATATTGTACCCCTGTTCTGTACCTTAGATATTACTGTACTGTAACTGGAGTATTACTGGACTGTAAATTGGGTATTGAACTGAAAGTTGTGGTATATCCTTTACAGGATGTCACCATCAACCACAGTAAACGAGTCATTGATTTTCTTCACACCACTTATACGTTCAGTAGTTTGCCATTGCTTTCTGAACGGTAGGTCTATTTTACCGTAAAAATCACGGCAACAAATTTGCTTCCAAACTGTCCGAGAGTTTGAACCAGGTACTCTTTGGTTGTGATCGAGCTCACTACCGCTAAGCCACAGATGCCCAAAATTTGGGACTTTAGGATGGCTGCTGCAGCGGAGGACAGAGCATGAATGGGAATGCCCAATGTGCGTGACGTCGATCGCATAACATAACATAACAAATAGGGTATTACTGAGCTGTAATTATGATATTACTGTACTGTAACTGTTGTGTGTGGGACAGATTAGCGTAAGCGTTTGTCTATTGACTCGGACACAAGAGTGTTGTGGGTTCAATTCCCATACTCGACGTTCTACATGTGAGGAAAGGAATTGGCCCTCATGCACACTAGGAATTAGAAATGTGAAATCTGAAAAGCTGCAGAAATGTGATTTTATTTAGTCCGTCCATGCGTTGCAGAGGCTCTCAAGGGGAGCAAAGAATAGTCTTCTTCTTTGCGATCGTTTTACTAAACCAATTTTAATCACTCTTTGTGATATGTTTGATCTTTGCCAAAACGTGTATACGTTGCACATTGGTTTGTAGGCCCCTAAACACATAGACTTCTACATGTTTAGGACATGTGCATCCGATTTCAGCCAAACCTCCTTAGTCGCTCTTACGACATGCGTGGCAGGTAGCAGTGGTTCTATTCTTTACACCCCAAATTTGGGTCCCGGTAACCACTCGGGCGCAAAGAATAGTAACACTCCTGCCTCCAAGGCATGTCATAAGAGGCAACTGAGGTAGAAGCCTAGGGAAGCTTTCGTAGTAAATAAAAGGCGTAGCAGAAATCTGATGTACTGGCCTACTTGTAGGTGCATAACTGGCACATTGTACAATCGCTCTTAGGCTCGGATCACATACAAATCACACAGAGTGGTTAACAAGTGGTCGATGTGGAGGTTCTAAGAAGATTTTATTAGCTACGGTATTACTAGACTGTAACTAGAATGGTACTTTGCTGATAAAAGAAAACAACATACACATTATTTCTGAATTTCATGGGATGCACTAAAACAAGTTGATGTTGGTTTGAACTACTATTTACTTGAAATAATGTCTTATATGCGAGTGTATATACAGTATCTGTAGCTGAAATGAAATTATGTAAACTTTATAAATGCACTGCAGAAAAACGATGGCTGCAACAAGATGACATGCACAAACTGTCGAACATTCTTCTGTTGGTTGTGCGAACAAGAACTTTCCAAATCTAACCCATATGCACATTACCAACACCCAACGTCGTTTTGTGCTAACCGGCTGTTTGAGGGTGTACAGCTTATAGAGGATGACCTCATAGACATGCTGGAGGATGAGTTTGAAAGTGATGAAGACATTGACAATTTGTAGCCATTTCTAAACTAAGCATAAACCAGAGGTGGGTCCTGAATTATTTTATTTCCCACCATCAATACCATCGCTGATATTGTGGCTAAACATAATTCACTTGCCTAATGTAAAAATGTATTTCTGCTTCTTGCAAATAACCACTTTGGCTTTATATGTTGCTGTGTATTTCATGTGTGCTTAAAGAAGATATATTTAGTTTGCATGTTCATTTCATAAAATTAAACTCTCAGATAAGATTTCTGGTTAGCAAAGATTAGCAGACTCAAATGAATAGGACCTCATTGCCATGATCTGCTTTTTTAGCAAGGATCTGAACCAGGACTCACCATATAATGAGTACCTTATCGTAATACAGTTGTACCTTTTGCAAGTTGTTAGTACTGCAAAGATTAGCGTATATCCCGGCTAATTATAGAAACTTAATTTAAACGGATGGAAGATACGACAAAGTGGTTTGAAGAGAACCGGTAATGGAAGGCAAGGTTCCTGGGGGTAGAGACAGGGGAAGACCAAGATGAAGGTGGCAGCAGGACATAAGAGGAACCTTGAACATGACATTAGAAGAGACAGGAGAACTTACAGTCTTTAAGGCAGGCTGTTATGAAAGTGATGTTCTGCAAGGGACATGCTACTTGACGATGATGAATTTAAGTAAAGGAACCCATTTGTTTTTATATCACATGGTATATATATGGTAATACAGTGCTAGGCCTGTATTTTTCCCTGACCGTCACACACTGGGGGTGATGTGGTCAACATCATGCAGGCTACCTTTACTTCCCAGGGGTTTAGCTGGTACCCAATTGAGGCTGGGTCAGCCTGAGAGCCATTACAGTCAGAAAATTATACCACACCCATTGTGGAATTGAACCCGGACCAGTAACCTATGAGCAGTTCACTAACAACTATGCTACTGAGGCTCGATTATGAATTTAAACAGTGGCATAGCCCGTCTGCCCAGCGTGTTCGTAGCGCGTTGGACTACGGGTGATTATCCTCGTGTGTGCGGGTTCAATTCGCGGGATGGCAGAAAAAGCCACAGATTCCCCAGATTTACGGCGTTCGTGGCACCGAACTTGAAGGGTTACGATGTCCATGGCACCGAGCCAAAGAGCTGAAAAGCTCAAGTGCTTCTGGATCGGAAAAAACAAAAACAGTGGCTAATTTTCAATGAATATAAACTAACGAATTGTTACTGAATGATGAACAGACTAGAACATTCTAAACCTCAGAACAGAACACAATCAACCCTGAAGCCACATGCTTACAAAATTCTAGATTGGCACTTCTACCATATGTACATGTGACTCCCCACCAGATTGCAGAGCAAATACAAATCTTGTTGACATAATTAGAGGCTAAGATTCTCATTGACATTAATGTTGAGAACTTAGAGATTCATACATGACAAAGAGGATTTTCAACTAGATCAATCCATATCAGCTGCTAGATTGCTGGTATTGAGGATTGAAGTGGACGGAGCAGAACAGTGGCAGGTGTATGAGTGGGCTCATCAGTCAAAATCGAACTGGTAATCGGTCGCTGGACGCTGCTGGAGATATTGCAAAGGAGATCAGATAATATCTCCACAGTAAGGGCTAGCAGTAATCTTCTATCTTCAGTCATGGTGGTCAGACTATATATGCACCCATGTGGTACCTTGACTTCACAAAGAATAGTACTACTGCGACCTACAAGCATGTTGTAAGAGGTGGCTGATGTAGGAACTAGGAAACTACCCTAGTAAATAAAAAGCATTACAGAAATCATATGTGCTGGCCTACTTGTAGGCGCATAACTGGCACAACATACATCGCTCTTAGGCTCAGATAACATACAAACCACACAGAGTGTTAACAGTGGTCGAAATGGAGCAGAAGAAGACTATATATGCAGTTGTTGATATCTTCAATTGATTCACTTCAATCAATAGCTTCTCATTTGTCAATGTGTTAAGTTCTCTATTCTCTCTCTCTCTCTCTCCTGGACATTTATTTTAACTATCTGTCAAACTAAATGTGGATCATTGAAGGAAACTACCCTAGTAAATAAAAAGCATTGCAGAAATCATATGTGCTGGCCTACTTGTAGGTGCATAACTGGCACAACATACATCGCTCTTAGGCTCAGATAACATACAAACCACACAGAGTAGTTAACAAGTGGTCGAAATGGAGCAGAAGACTATATATGCAGTTGTTGATATCTTCAATTGATTCACTTCATCAATAGCTTCTCATTTGTCAATGTGTTAAGTTCTCTATTCTCTCTCTCTCTCTCTCCTGGACATTTATTTTAACTATCTGTCAAACTAAATTACTAACACATCAACTAGACCGGGGCAGATATACAAACAACAAGCCATACATACAGACAGTAACACTTTCTTTCTTTTCTCCAATCCTGTTTTTCCTCACAGCGTCATGATAAGAAGAGATTTCTAGAACGAGCCCTAGTGTGCACTTCATAAATAGTGTCTTTCATCGCCTTTGTTATCTCTGAAGTCCACCTTTTGCTTTATATCCATTGTATCGAAGCAACATTGCTCTTTGAGGCGCACTGTCTTATAATTATCTGCTTATGTGGCCAAACCATTTAATTTGTTGCTTCTTGATGAAGTTCATTACTGATGTTGTACACACTTTTTTCATGATACAACATGACAGTAATACTAATACTGTATAGTTATGTTTTGTTTAAGCTATTTCTAAGAATATAGTGTAGCATGTCTGTGTCATTTTGTTCATCAATGCTTAGAATTCCTGGCCATTCTGTTATTTAAGAATGGTCATGGCAGCTTTGTTAATATTAATGGGTTTTTTCTCTCCCTCAAATGTACATCATTTTCATTGTCTTCCTTCATTCAATTGTTAAAAATTTATTAAACATTATTGGTGAATATGACAAGGTTACCAGACTCCTTAGTTGCATTTTATAGTGTGCATGGTAATGAACCGCCTGAGTGGTTACCGGGGCCCAAATCAGGAGTGTTAATTTATCTGCCACACGTCGTAAGAGATGATTAAAGAGGTTGGTCATGGGGCTAGCCACTTCACCTTGTTAAAAAAAAAACCACTAGATGGCTACGGAAACCACAACTAGAAAAATTCAGAGCTCGCCACCCAAGGAAGGATCCCGCATGGAAGGACTCATGAAAACACCTGGAGGTGGGAGTTGGAAACGGAATGCAAGAAAGTGGGTAGAGAGTGGAGAGATCTGGAATAGATGCCCTTAGATAGGAGGGCTTCCTTGCTTGTGGACCTATGCCTCCTTAGGGAGGAAGGTTGAAGAAGAAGATGGTAGTCAACAGTTGTTGTCTTTTCTGTCTGTGTCTGCACCACTAAACAGACCCTTCTATTCACACCGTATTCTATGTTCTTGCATATATTATAAATTAGTGCATGCATGGGAATATATTATTGTTTCATTTTGCTTAGTATCTGTTTACTTTTTAAATTGCTCATCACAATGTGGATCATTGTTTTAGAACATATTAAACTAACCTGCTGCCTTGCAGATCGGCTGGGGACAGCCAAAGGCTGATGGAGAGCGACGCAGTAACGCTGACTGAAGCCGAACACGTCGCCGAAGGATAAGCACCAGCACTCCAAATGGCGCTGAATGATGTGCCGTAAAAATACGTTCTTGGCAAAGGCTGTTTATATATCACAATAAGAATGATAAAAATGGCCAAAGAACGATCGCGAGAGAGAGTTATTAAACTGACGTCTCATCGCTCCGGACAGACCCATAGATGTTCAGTGTTTCCCGACAGGTGTCGAAGGATATGCATACTGATGGTTCTTGTGGCTTGCTGGTTGAACACACTACTCTCTCTGCCCCTCAAGTATCCAGCTGTACTTGTACAACGTGTAATTCCAAACTCTTTAAATCGCTGGATTGATTGATGGCTTATACTTCGGCCGAAATTCTGATGTGCTTGTTCTAGAGGCCTAATGGGGGTGTAATGTAATCACATTCTCAGTGCAAACTATACAGTTCATAAAGAGGGGGTTAACTTGGTTGATAAGAATTAATGCAAATAAACAAACTGAAGCGAAGGGTGTTGTAAGTGCGGAACATCTAAACACACAGACCATCATTTTGATATATTTATATAATATACAGTAATTTTAAACGAGTATTAGATATTTCACATTTTTAACTTGGGGATATATAGAAGAATAGGCAGAGTTTCATGGACAGAAAAACAGACAAATAAACAAGTTTTAGGAAAACTAGGCATGAAGAAACAATTATTAAGAGAAATAAAATTCAGACAAGTAAAGTATTTTGGGCACATAAAAGACATGACACCATGATAAAACATTTACTAGAGGGAAAGTTGAGGGGGAAGAGCAAGAGGAAGACCGAGAGATAAGTGGGAGGAAACTTTAAGAAATGGACAGGTTACAGTCTGGCAGTGTGCAACACCAAGGCGAAAGACAGAGGATGCTGGAGATTCATTGCAGCCAACCTTCGATGTGGAGATGGCACCTGATGATGATGATGAACTTGGGGTTACAAACCAAGAAGTTTATAAGATTATTGTTGGGAGATCTGGATCATTTGCAGAAGATTTGTCTATCATGAAAAATATATACAAATTATATTGATATGAACACATAACCATATCATTCAGCCTTTCTTTATCCCTGCATTATCCATGTTGGGGCAATGAAGGTAAAAATGTCTTCATTTTTGGAATGTGTAAACATTGCTTGTCCTCATTTTAGAATATCTAAGCAATGTCTGCCCTCATTTTAGAATATCTAAGCAATGTCTGCCCTCATTTTAAAATATCTAAGCAATGTCAGTCCTCATTTTAGAATATGTAAACATTGCTTGTCCTCATTTTAGAATATCTAAGCAATGTCTGCCCTCATTTTAAAATATCTAAGCAATGTCAGTCCTCATTTTAGAATATGTAAACATTGCTTGTCCTCATTTAGAATAGAAATCATTGCTTGTCCTCATTAGAATTAAATTGCTTGTCCTCATTTTAGAATATGTAAACATTGTTGTCCTCATTTTAGAATATGTAAACATTGTTTGTCCTCATTTTAGAATATCTAAACATTGCTTGTCCTCATTTTAGAATATCTAAACATTGCTTGTCCTCATTTTAGAATGTGTAAACATTGTCCACATTTTAGAATATCTGAGTAACGTCATCATTTTAGAAAGTCTAAATAATATTCCTTCTACAGGTATTTAAAACAACTTATGTATATTGACACATTAGCAAAGTGGCTAACACAGTGAAAAATGTTCTGTAATAAGCGACAAGAGACTTAAAAGGGTGAAGATAATGGACATCCTAGTTTCACGAAATCTTCTTCTGCATTCTCACTAGATTGGAATTTCGGATTCTCAAATAAAGGCAGCCGTCTGCCTAAGATTATCAGCCACGCCATACAGTTTGTCTTGGACGCTAGTTTAAGTGGCCACCTCTTTCTTCTCAAGTCTGCACACTGAGGGCAGTTCTGTAGGATATAATTCCTATGATTTCTGCTTCCCGTTTGTGCCGACCTCTTCCCGCAGTAAGTTTTGGCCACCCTCATGAAGTCTGACATTCTTACTGCGTGGCTAAATCTCTGAGGCAGATTGGCGACCGTAGAATCGTTATCCCATTCCTCATTGTGAGGGTCGTTGCACCATGTTATGCGCCTTACGGCCTGGTGCATCCGTTTTCTGCAAGCATTTGTAGCATATGGAGAGATACAGAGGGTCATGATCGCCAGTGTCTGATAGAGAGAGATATCAGTCTCTGTTAACCAGCTGTAATATCAGATTTACTCATACGTTTTTGCTAGTGTGGTGCAAGTGGAGCAAAGAATAGTACCACTGCAAACTACAAGGTATGTCGAAGAGGTGGCTGATGTGCGACCTAGGAAGCTAACCTAGTAAATAAAAGCATAGCAGAAATCAGATGGGCTGGCCTACTTGTAGGCACATAACTGGCACATCATATAGTCGCTCTTAGGTTCGGATCACATACAAATCACATAGAGTAGTTAACAAGTGGTTCATAAGGGATGTTCGAAGAAGAAGACTTATATAAATTAACTTTACATGATAGTTTATCCAATTTGTCTATTTTTATCGGGTGAAAAATGAAAATCATGACTAATCCTTTACAGGACATTCCTATCAACCACAGTAAACGAGTAGTTGATTTTCTAGGCACCACTTATACGTACAGTAGTTTGTCATTGCTTTTTGAACGGTGAGGTCTATTTTAATAGTTTGTAAAAATCCCAGGGAACTAATTTCTTCCAAATGCCTGCCGCAGAGTTTGAACCAGGTACGCTTGAGTTGTGATTGAGCTCACTATCACTTAAGCTACAGACACTCAATTAACTTACTTGACGGTTAAATCAAAATTCTCTGGGGTCAAAGGCGCAAAGGGACAATGCAGCGCCATGATTAGTGAGCTGGCACTAATCAAGATCCTACACCACTGACACATGGTGACCCTGGAAACAGACAATGGTTCCTCTCTGGCTAAGCGGGTAGGAATTAAGGGAGAGCTACAATGGTATAAGTAGTGATGCAGACGTAGTCACGTTGGATGAGATCCGCTAGCAACACAGATGAGTGGAATCCCAGAGTGACAATTAACGCACATCTCTCCCGGCCGATGGGAAAAGCTGAACGGATAAACATAAAGGGATGTGGGTGCATCCAGAGAAGAGATGTGGGCTCACATAGGGCAAAACTCGAAGCCCCGAGGTGGGGACCCGAATTGAGTTGCAAGGGGTGCATCCAGAGAAGAGACGTGGACCAGCGTGGGGCGAAACTCTGGCCCGGAGGAGGAGGCCCGAGTTGAGTTGCACATGGACCCACATAGGGTGAAACATGGAGCCCTGAGGTGGGGGCCCGAATTGAATCCCGAGCGGTGCATCCAGAGAAGAGACGTGAAGTGAAACTCAGGCCCGGGGGCCGAGCTGAGTTCCAAGTGTTCTCACATAGGGTGAAACTCGGAGCCCGGAGGTGGTGGTCCAAATTGAGTTCTGATGGGTGCATCCAGAGAAGTGGGGCAAAACTTGGGCCTGGAAGTGGGGGCCTGAGATGAGTTGCACATGGGATCACATAGGGTGAAACTCAGAGCCTGGAGCCTGAGATGAGTTGCACATGGGATCACATAGGGCGAAACTCAGAGCCTGGAGGTGGGGGCCTGAGATGAGTTCCGTGACCAGTCTAGAGGCATGGTGAATGTGTGGATGGTGAGAACTAATAGACACAGTGAGGAGGCATCAAAGAAGGGCGAGCACGCATGCGGACGATGCACGGGTGAGCCTACCGGTGGGGCAGGTGTGCACAGCACTGATGGTGTAGCAACGAAGGGGCGTGGCAGGCATAGGGGTGAGCCAGAGCCAACTATAAACTACTGGGCCTTCGGGCTCAGGTAAGAATTGTGGAAATCAGACCCCAACTACACCACGTGACCTCGCATTCCAGTATTGGTGTATATAGACGAATTCATTTTAAAATCAACATAAAATGCTAAATCAAAGTTACATTATGCAACAAGTTAAGTTTAACAATAAGGAATATCAATATTATAAATATTCTTCACCAATAAATAACCATAGACTCACAGAATTGAGTAAAATAGCAAAAAAGCGTGCAGTGGTCTATCAAACATCTGTAATTTTCAGATCCCTTTTCTTATCTAGGCCAGGGAATACCCGGCCAGTTGTCTGGCCTGTGCTGGAGCCTGGCTGTGGTGTGTGTGGGGTGGTAAATGTGCAGAAAAACTGGAAAGCCCAGCAGAGGCGTGAATCCAGTGCGCGTTTCCGCTCGCAGGGAACTACTGCTGCCTTGTAGTTAGACTGGGGACAATCATAGGTTAGCGAAGCAAACCATACACAAAGCTGGACGGTAGGCAAACCAGGTAGTCCAAAAAAAGACAGGTAACCTGGGCAGATGACGAGTTTGTCTAAGGGTAACTACCCTAAAAGAAAATAGAAACCGGCTGCCTTGCAAGTCGGCTGGGGACAGTCAAAGGTTGATGGAGAGGGAGAGTGAACCCAGTAAATGCTGGCTGAAATCGGACACATCGCCGAAGGATGAGCACCAGAGCTCCAAATGGCGCTAAAGATGTGACATATCAAACCATTCTTGGAGTAGGCTGTTTATATTCACAATAAATGACAACAATCAACAAGCAAGAAGAAACAACAGAAAACGACATGGCAACAACCTGGCAGTGTGCACAAAAGAAGAAAATAGAATATCAATGCAAGATCTGACAAGAAGAAGAAAATTCTCTATTTTTACCTGTACAAACACATTAACGATAATTATACAACTGTTTTATTTATTTGTGCAGATTCCAAATGTCTAATTCAATGCATCTTTTGTCTATCTGTGCAGAAGTTAGAAGGATGCAATACCATCTACTGTTGGAACTGTGGCCATAAATTTTGCTACTTGTGTGGTGCTTCATTGACAAGAAGGGATCCGTATGCTCATTTCAGAATTGAGGATCGAGTTTGCTATGGACGGCTTTTTGAGGGAGAGAATCTTGCTGCTCTCTTTCCACCGGAAGATGAATTAAATGAGTTGCTCTTGGAAGAAGGAATGTTTGATGATGCATAGTTTAAGAACTAGCGTCTAGATACAGAGATATTGTTCATTGTTGCTATCATGTGAAAAGGAATTTTAAAGTTATTGGTGTGTGAGGAAATTCCATCATTAGTTATTGGTGGATGGCTGTGAAAAATGTGGATTTAAGTCTCTAGTTATTGATGGATAGCAGTGAAATGTGGGATTAAGTCTTTAGTTATTGATGGATAGAGAAATTGGATTAAGTCAGTTATTGATGGATAGCATGATGGGATTAAGTCTTTAGTTATTGATGGATAGCAGTGAGAGTGTGTCTTTAGTTATTGGTGGATAGCAGTGAAATGTGGGATTAAGTCTTTAGTTATTGGTGGATAGCAGTGAAATGTGGGATTAGCAGATTGTGATCAATGGATGATCACAAGTGGAATACCAGATTGAGTTCTTAGTTGTGGATGTATGACAAGTGGAATATTGTGTTTTATTATATATGTATGACAAGTGGAATATTGTGTGTTTTATTATATATATATGACAAGTGAAATATTGAGTTTTGATATTAGTTCTCTGTATAAAACTAGGGGAATGTGGGTCTTGGTTATTTGTGCCTTCCATAAGAAATAAAACAAACAAAAATCAATAAGCAAGCGGAATCTTTCTACGGACGTGTCATGTTTCCAGAGACAGTATCCCATCTTAAGCCACATTTTATATGTCTATGGCCATCAGCAGACTAAACAGTAAACAGCACACAACAATCTTTAGCCTAAGAATAGGTCCCTGCATGCAGTACCGCCCACTTTGGAAAACGCTGATCTAATGTATACAAACATCAGTGGATAGTATAACAGAATGGAATTGATTTAGTTAGTTAATTTAACAGATATCACAACAAATAGGGTAGATTCACAGGTTCCCAGTCTCTTGTAGAGCAGATGGTGAATGGTCTGCATGCTGATAGTTCCTGTAGCTCTCTGGTTATACACACATCTCATCCATCTACACAGAGATCTCTATTGAATCATCCACATTTAATTCCTCTTTATTTGTGATCTAGTTTTCATTCCTCACAAATGCACATACAATTTGTCAATATTCGAAATTTGTGGGTTATTACTTTGTTTGAGAGCTAGTTTTCATTCTTCCAAATGTACACATATTTGTCAATATTCGAAATGTCCTACATTGATTTGTTTTCTTGTGATCTAGTTTTCATTCCCTCAAATGTACACATAATTTGTCAATATTCTGAAATGTCCTGCATGACTTTGTGTGTGAGCTAGTTTTCATTCCCCACAAATGTACACATAATTTGTCAATATTCTGAAATGTCCTGCATGACTTTGTGTGTGAGCTAGTTTTCATTCCTCACAAATGCACACATAATTTGTCAATATTTGTAAATTCCTATGCGCTTAGTTTCTTTACTTGTGAGCTAGTTTTCATTCAACACAAATGCACATATAATTTGCTAATATTCAGAAATGTCTTGTTTGCTTGCGATCTAGTTTCATTCCTCACAAATGCACACATAATTTGTCAATATTCAGAAATGTCCAATGTGGCTTACTTCTGAGCTAGTTTTAATTCCACACAATTTGTTAATATTCAGAAATGTCCTATGTGACTTGTTTGCTTACTTGTGTGCTAGTTTTTAATTTTTATTTCTCACAAATGTACACACAGTCTTGTCCGTTTTATATAAAATCCAATGCACGTGCAAGTGTGTGAATGATGAAACACATACATTGTAACATTAGAAATACATTTTTGTCTCTCATTGCCTTCTTCTTCGAACGCTCCATATCGATCACTTGTCAACCACTCTGTGTGATTTGTTTGTGATCTGAGCTAAGAGCGATTGACGTTGTGCTAGTTATGCGCCTACAAGTAGGCCAGCACATCCTATTTCTGCGCTGCATTTTATTTACTAGGGTAGCAGCCCTAGGGCCTACATCAGTCGCCTCTTACGACATGCATTGTAGGTCGCAGTAGTACTATCTTTGATTCCCTTGTGGGCCCGGGCACCTCATGGGCGGTTTCTCATTGCCCATTACTTCTGCACCATTTGCACAGAACACCACTTTCACACTAGATTTCAGGTGAAACGAGTCCAAGTGAAGTTAGTATAGTGTTTTTAAAAATGACACTTCCCTGGCTTTATTTTTCAGTATTAAAGAATCTGATATTTGCTATTAATCGCCCGTGTGGTGCTGGGACCCAAGGAAGCAAAGAAAAAGGTACCACTGCGACCTATAAGGCATGTTGTAAGAGACGACTGATATAGGGCCTAGGAAGCTACCCTATTAAATAAAAAGCATAGTAGAAATTGGATGTGATGGCCTACTTGTAGGCGCATAACTGGCATAATGTACAATCGCTCTTGGCTTAGATCACATACAAATTATACAGAGGGTTAACAAGTGGTCGATATGGAGCATTCGAAGAAGAAGAAGCTATAATAAAGCTTTTTATAATCATACATGTTGCTTTCAACCAGTAACTGCCCAGTGTATCTATTTATCTCATTTTTTTTTCCAGTTTTACTGCAGTCTCTTGGGTTCTCAAAATCAGACACTGTTCGCCCGAGTGGTTACCGGGCCCAAATTTGGGGTGTAAAGAATAGAACCACTGTTACCTGCCACGCATGTCGTAAGAGGCGACTAAGGAGGTTTGGCTGAAATCGGATGCATATGTCCTAAACGTGTAGAAGTCTTATGTGTTTAGGGGCCTACCAAACCAATGTGCAATGTATACACGTTCTTGGCAAAGATCAAACATATCACAAAGAGTGATTGAAATTGGTAAAGAACAACGCAAAGAAGAAGACACTGTTGTTTTGAAAGTGAAAATCATTGCATATCCTTTACAAAAAGTCACCATCAACCACAGTAAATGAATTGTTGATTTTCTAGGCACCACTTATACGTTCAGTAGTTTGCCATTGCTTTCTGAATGGTGAGGTCTGTTTTTACCGCTTTGTAAAATCCACGCTTTGCTTCCAAACTGCCAGCCGTAGAGTTTGAAGCAGGTACTCTTGGATTGTGATCGAGCTCACTACAGCTATGCCACAGATGCCTACATGTAGAATACTAATTGGGAAATAAACATTGAGTGATGGACAAAGTTTTCTGTCAGAATGTACTGCCATGGCAAAACAGAAAATGAAGATCCATTACAATTAATCTTTGATGTGGAGATGTTACTTATAAAGCATGGTTTGATTATGTATAATTTATTTTGTTTTTGTCTGTCCACATACAATGTCATGATGTGTGATTTAGCCAGAGAGACCTCACATAAGGTTATTTAAAAAAAATAAAGCTTAAAAAATGATGTTCGTAAGATATTAGAAATGAACTATGGTGAATATTAAAGGTTGTATTTCTAATGAGACTGACTTTCTTGAAAATCGTGGCTATTCTTTACAGGACATCACCATTAACCACTGTAAATGAGTTGTTGATTTTCTAGGCACCACTTATACGTTCAGTAGTTTGCATTTGCTTTCTGAATGGTGAGGTCTAGTTTTACCGTCATAAAAATTCAAGCGAACAAATTTGCTTCCAAACAGCCCACAGCGGCGTTTGAACCAGGTACACTTGCGTTGTGATCGAGCACACTACAGCTAAGCCACAGACTTTCTTACTAATACAATATATGCTGTTTGCAGAGTAAAGTAGTTGGTGCACCGACTTCAGTACTATCTTAACACTTTGAAAAGTTGCCCAAGACTTTGGTCACTGTGGTGAACTTTATGAAAAAATATATAATCCCAGATTACATGTTCAGGAATAGGCATATGTCTAAAAAGTCTCCTCAACATAGAACAATATATGCTGGTCAGATAATTGTCTTGCAAGCAATCCAACATGAGCGTAATAGATGGACATTTTGAGCAGAGATAAAATGGCTTGTAAATTGATTGAGTGGACCATCATCATTGCACTTTGCTGAGTAACTATGTGTGCTCCGATCTCTTTCTTGCACAGGAAGATCTTAGCTGCAGTGCATGAACTCTGTAGCACCAGCAAGGTTCCCAATAAATTTAGATTTAAAAAAAAAAAGTATTTTTAATGAATTTTGTCAGGGCAGCGGCTTTTTTTATGACTAGGAACTCGATCTCAACTACACTTGAGATCAGGGATCTTAGGTAGTAAATGAAATGACTTATTCCACCACAGAGGGGAAACAAAAACACTAATCAAAGGAAAATACAAATGTGCATTGTGTCATAGAACAGGCAGCAATTACCCACAAGACTCCATTCTAAAGTTAGACAGAAACCAATAAACCACCATCTTTAGGTTTCATGCAGGACACTGAAGATTAGAAGCCCATCTCCATAAACTGAAAGCTGGCCAATGCATATGCTCAAACTGACACCCAGACATCTGTACACATCATTCAAACCTGCCCCCTCCTCAATGATTTGAGGTCTAGGGAGAATAATCTGAAAGAGAAATTGGGACACCGAGGGCCTCCTGCTGACAACTGGATTCATAATGGCAACTAATCTCGCTGTTTAACTTCTGAGCATAACGAAACTGATTGCAGAATAATAATTAGGACTTGTGACCATTCTTCTGAAAATCAGGCAGTCATGCATGGCCGGCTAGGTACCAAATGACATAGCATTGATGTCTCATTTTTTGTTGGATCACATCTCATGATTGAAATTTGTTTTTATGACATGGTTTTACTGGATACAAAATCATATGCGTCACCTTCCATTGCATTTATTCTAGCATTAACGTCTCCTAGGAGAGCATAGGAGACATTTAAAACCAAAAAAAATCATAGAAACAAAACAAACACTTCTTTATTAATTGAATTTAATTGTTAGAAAAACATTTCACACGAATACATTTTTCTATCTTGTAACTAACAAATAAACACCCTAACAAGAACAAATAAAGAAGTCACTAGTGACATTTGTTTACTCAAATGCATTTTTTATATCTATTTTTTTAAACGTTCATGTCGGAGAAAATAGAAGAATAGGATGAGAGTTGATTTAGAAAATCTTTTTCTTTTCTCTAATTCTGTTTTGCCTCACAGCATCAGAAGAGATTTTTAGAACGGGCTTTTATGAGCGCTTCGTAAACAGTGTTTTTTGTTGCCTCTGTTATCTATTAGGTCCACTTTGTATTCACTGTATCGGAGTAGCATTGCTCTTTGAGGTGCACTATGTTTGTTGGTAATCTGCTTATGTGGCCAACCATTTAATTTGTTGTTACTTGAAGTTCATTACCGATCTTGTACCCACTTTTTTCTGATATTTGAATTTATAAACTTGTCTCTTCTTGATACTCCCAGCATTCTGTGTAGACACTTCATCTCTGTCGAACTAGTTTTTCATCTATCGTTTGATGTCAGCGTCCAGTTTTGGCACTGGTATCATACTGTTGTGAGAAATATTGAACTATGCTCTTTTAGTCTTTATGGTGATATGATTGCATTTAAAACCTTAGATGGGTTAAAAAAAACACACAACATGGTTAGATGGGTTAAAAAAACACACAACATGGTTGACTACATCACAAAAACATGAAATATCAATGGTGAAATAAAATTCTATCTATTCTCTAATCCTGTTTGCCTTTCAGCGTCAGGTCGAAAAGGAAACATCTGGAGCGAGCCTCTCTATGCACTTTGTTTTCTTTCTCTTCTCCAATCTTGATTTGCCTCACAGCTTCAGGGTAAGAAGATATTTCTAGAACAGGCGTTTAGTGTGCGCTTCATAAACCGTGTCTTTCGTTGCCTCTGTTATCTCTGAGGTCCACCTTTTGCATGGCCTGCCTTTTGCTTTGTATCCACTGTATCGGAGCAACATTGCTCTCTGTGGTGCACTGTCTGTTGGTAATCTGCTTATGTGGTCGAACCATTCAATTTGTTGCTTCTTAATAAAATTCAAATAAAATTAAGCTGTATAAATGTGCATAAAGAGCATATTTCAAGGAAGAGTTAGTAAGTAACAAAATTGATATTTACTATTACATAGTCCATATGCGCACACAATGTTCATCTATTGCCTATTTCCATTTTTAAACTTTAGTTAGTTTTATAATTATTAATGCACTTGAAGTAAAAGGTTAGCAAGATCTGCATTTCCTATAGTGACAATGATAGGCATACTCTTTATGGAATATGTTGCAGATAATTGAACTATGTATAGAGAAAATGACTTATTTTGTAAAACTGATCTTCAGTGGCATGTTAGGCCAAGGGCTTGGTTGAAACCTGTCCAAAAAACGGTCAAAGCTCATCTGCATGGCAGTTTCCATTGCTTGTATCATAGGTGCACCAGTCCCATACAGTTCTTTCATCTCTACTGTTCTTCTAACCCCAGGTCGCTCAGTGGGAGCTGAGGAGATGGGATCTGTTTCTCCTGGTTTGTCTAAGAGTTGGAAAAAAGATAATTCAGTAGAAGGCACCAATATCAACAGTAAACACAAAGCTGATCTGTTTGTTATTGACTACAAGGAGTTGATACATTAATGAGTAACTTCATGTCAATTATTTGTTTGCGCTCATTCTTATCAAGTTAATCACGCTTTTTTATATGTGTGGTTTGCGCTGGATATGTTGAGCACTTGTTAGGTCCCTACCGCATGGAGGACAGGCACATTCGAATTTAGGCAAAAGTGTATGCATACTATCCAAAAGGACACAAATTTGTACAGACTAGTAAAACACGTAATCACAAAGTACTGTAGTTTTACAAATTACAAAACAATGACAAAATATAGCAACGTTTCGACCAAGGCCTTTATCAAGCAAACGAACAGGAGTGACAAATTAAAAAAAAAAATGGACGACCAAAAACAAACGTTTCTAATGAAAATATGGAAATAAAAACGAAAATCTGGGAATAAAAAAGAATAACAAAATAATTGTAACACAAAAACACACATAAAAACTAGAAATAGAACGGAAGAGAAACAATGAAAAATCTAGTAAATATATAACTTGAATACATGCAACATATACCCATATAGATTACAAGGCATGGGAAGAGAAAGTACTAAGAAGCATAGGAATGTAATACGCTGAGCCCACGTGGTGCAAGGTACCATACAAAGAAATCAAATGATTCTCCAGAGCAAATCGACTGCGATCATCCGAGGAACACGATCGGATGGCTGTGACCTGGACATCGTGAGCGCCTAAATGGCCAGTATCATTAAAATGGGTGGCTACAGGAGTCACAGAGCATTGGCGTATGTCGCGCAAGTGTTGGGCGAATCGGTCACTGAACCTCTTGCCTGTTTCGCCGATATAAGCCTTGTACAGACTAGTAACTATTTTGCAAACAGAAAAACCCCACTTTAAAGTACCACAGCTAGAGGTATACTGTGGCATGGTATCAGATCTGATTGATCATACGGACTAGGCTGTCAGATCTGACTCATGCCAGACATGTCACTTAACTTTCAACAATTTGTATAAATCTGAAAGAAGTGTGTTATGTCCTATGCAACATCTGGTTTTATTTACATCATACAATCCTTTGTGAACTGTCTGTCAAGTATTAAAATGGCTTGGTTTAAATTGGACAGTTTATGTAAATTGGACAGTAATGATGCTTGCTAATGTGGCTCTACAGATTTTCAGATAGGGAGAAATAGAATTAATATCAATGTACTTAGGGCGCCCGATGTCAGAGCAGTTATTGGCAATTCTACAGAAACTGACTATTAGGAGCAAATAGATGTGACTTATGCCTCAAATGACTGGTGTTGTCCATTTATCCGGGACACTTTCAAGAGACAATGGTTCAGTGCCTGGAGATGTACTGTGATGCTCATACCAACAAGAAGTGCAAGTCGCCAGACAGTCATGGACTAGTGAGAGCAACCCGAGAAAATACATGGGAAAATCAGATATGCTGAGACGAAAGGTACAAAATATCACAGCTTAATAACTCAAATCATTAAACTTAATAGAGTAAACATAGAAGAGAACGAACACAACCAGCTGGTGTGTGAATCTACCGTCTCTTGACACTTCAGTGCAAAAGAAAAAGAGTGATCTTTTGTATATAGTAATTGACTTGTGGTTTCTTCTTCGTTCGCTTGACATCAGCCACTTGTTAAACAACTTTATGGTCTGTATGTGATCTGTGCCTTATGACTTGTGGTTTGACACATTGTCTCATGTCATCCTATCTGAATAAATGTTTACTATCTGTGGTGAAATGCAGTAGGGCGTCTGTGTTTAATAACATGTTTGCCCGTCTGCCCAGCGTGTTCATAACGCGTTGGACTACGGGTGACTATCCCTCTGTGTGTGCGGGTTCAATTCCGCGGGATGGCAGAAAAAGCCACAGATTCCCCAGATTTATGGTGTTCGTGGCACCAAACCGAAGGGTTACGATGTCCATGGCACCGAGCGAAGAGCTGAAAAGCTCAAGTGCTTCTGGATCGGAAAAAAAATAACATGTTTAGAAATTACATAAAATAATGCAAAGCAGAAATTTTGTAATCAATTTACTAGACTAGAAAAGAAAACTAGTCACGTCAGAGATGAAGTGTCTACGCAGAATGCTGGGAGTATCAAGAAGAGACTGGTTTAGAAATGAAGACACCAGAAAAAAAAAAGTGGGTACAACATCAGTACTAAACTTCATCTAGAAATAACAAATTGTTCTGCCACATAAGCAGATTACCAAACAGTGTGGCTCCAAGAGCAATGCTATTTCGATACAGTAGATACAAAACAAAAGGTTGTGCACACAAAAGGTGGACCTCAGAGATAACAGCGGCGACATAAAACACTTTATGAAGAGCACACAAAAGTATGTTCTAGAAATTTCTTCTTATCCTGATGCTGTGAGGCAAAACAGAATTAGAGAAAAGCAAGCAGAAGATAATAGAGAATAATTTGAGGATAAAGCTACATGACCAACCTCTCTCCAATTTGTGCTTGAATGAGGTTGTGAAAAATTCAAGCATGTCATCAGTAATTTCCATCTCTAGCTCCTCTCCATCCTCTTCTTTGTGACTTTGCTTCTTGCTGTGTCTAGGCACAAGGGCTTTGGTTCTCATACGTGTCACTCCATTTTGTTCTGCAGTTGAATATGAAGCAGAATCTGAACGCCTGCGACTCCTACGTCTAGATTTTCGCTGACGACTGTCACAAAAATGACAAGATAAAAGTTATAAAACACGAAAACAGATTTACACCAAAAAATAAAAATTTTGACTCATACGAAATATAAATATAGAAAAATATTGTTTACTCATTTCCAGCAAAACTGTCAGTATCAGATGTCGACTGAACTATGTTTAAAAAAATAATTACAGGCCTAACACTGTATTCCTCACTAGACATAGTGGTATAAAAATGGGTTATTTTACTGTGTTCCATTGGAAATGGAATGAGAGAAAAGGCAATGGATTAGAAAAATTTTCAAGTACCAAAGATGAAGATGTATATACCAGAAGAAAAACGTGAAATGATTTAAATAAATTTTTAAAAAGCAATGATCAGACCTGGATTTCTTGGACTGTCGAGTTCTCCCAACATTTCTCTCTCGACTGCCAGGGCTTTTGTGAAAATGGCCACTGTTGTGGATAGCCCCATGTACCAACCATCTGTGTCTGCAAAGCCGTCACTGCGTGAACATGCAGGTTATACCATTGCATAACAAATCTGTAGTGAGACCAGTATCGATCAAAACATTGAGCCTGATGCCATCGATCTGATGACAAATCTGGCAGAAATGGTCTCTCTTGTTCTGATTCTACACTCTCCACATCATTGTCCTCGTTGCTGTCTACATCAAATTCATTATTGTTGTTTCTGTCACCAAATCTTTGTCTGCTACTTGTGTCAGAGCAGTCTGTGCTGAGTTTGTTGTCTGCATCATCCATGCCCAGATTCTCCTCACACCCTCCAAGTTTATGTTTTACACATGGTTGTATTAAACAGTGGTTGAAAATTTGGTGAGACGAACAGTCACTTCTCAACTTTTGTTCTTTTCTTGCAAATTTTAGAGGAATAGGATTAGCGCCATATGGATGCACAAAATTAGTTGCAGGGATATCAGTATTTGTTAATAAAACACCATTTCCAGAAGTGTGTTTTCATCGAAATCTTTAATGTCTTTTTGTAATTTGTGTTCATGGAGAGCATCATGATGCTTTCCAGTTTTTTCAGCTCTGGCTAGTTGCGGCTTTTTGTGCTCGCTTGATCTACTGGCTGCACTTGCGGTGTTAGATATTGAAATTTTGATCAGACTAGGAGTCAGTTTATCATCGGTATCTGTACTGCTTAGCAATGATGATGTCACGTTGGAATATGATGATTCTGTGGTGTCTGATTCAGAACCAGCAGATATATCTTCTTCTGTAACTGATGTCATTGAGCTTGTCTGTCCTTTCTCTGCCATCACGATCAGGAGGCTGAAGGCATCTCTGTATTAGACATAACAAATAAAATATCAATTTTAGAATAGATTAGAACAGACTTAAATGCTGCGTTTACAAATGTACATCTTAGTCGACCAGACCTGTTATACAGGTTGAGTAATTTCTCTTCAGCGATTTTACTAGATTGGAGTTATGGATTCTTTGATAGACCGCTGTCTGCTTCATACAGTTAGTGGCGTCATACAGTTTGTCTTGGACAGTGGTGTAAGTGGGCCACCTCTTTCTTCTCATGTTTGCATACTGGGGCAGTACTTTAGGACACACTCTGTTGTCATACTAGTTATTTTATTTCTAACAAATTCGTTTGTCTTGTATTTCTCAGTAGGAGATCTTTATAGCATTTAGATTCAAAAGCATGAATTTTCCCTTTAGAACTTTATTTATTGTCCAGTTCTCAAATCCATACAAAAGAAACATATAAATATTGTACTATAGGAAAGATTTATTTATTTAACTAGCAAACTACTTTGTATATCTTGGACAGAGAAGAGAACAAATAGATCTATCCAGAAAGAACTCAAAATCAAAGAAAACTGGCTGATGCTACAACTAAGAAAGAAAATTTAGATATTTTGGACATATAAAAAGACATGAAGGGCTGGAGAAGACCATCATGGAAGGAGGCATATCGGCAAAGAGAAGAAGAGTAAGACCACGGAGAAGATGGATTCAGGATGTAACTGATGGTTTGAACATGACGGCTGCAGAGGTAGGACATCTGGCCTATGAGAGAAATTCGGGGTGTTGGGTAAGAAGGTAGGGGTTAGTACCTCACGGAAAATGACAGCCGTATCCTGGTTGTGTCCACGGATAGTCATGATCCTATTTGGTCCCCACTTCTCACCTAGCTCATGTTTGGCTCCACGTGCCACACCCGGGCAACAGTCTCGGCTGACTGGCTAAACAACATGAGTGGGCGGTAGTAATCCTGCTTAACCCTCCACGTCCCCCATTTTCCTCCCCCATTTTCCCCTACGTCCCTTTCCCACTTCCTTCCCAGTTGCGACAAGAGGTGATAAGACACTGGCATTGCACTGAGCCAGATAGGTCACACTGCTTAGGGGACCCATGGTGAAGACGGACTCTGTGTGTTGGAAGGGAATAGCTGGATGGGTGGAGATGCACAAAACACCTATGCACATGACGTGACACGGCCATAGTGAATAGCCCAGAACCAGAGCTAGTGATAAAGGCCTGCAAGCATGGTGCACCTATGACTAGCGGGATTGTGCAGCGTGAACTGTGCTCCCCAAAGTTCGATCCAGTGACACCTGATACCACATATCTGCCCGGAACTACCATGGGCCCCAGATCAAGTTAGAGATCTATGTCTGACAACCTCTTTGGGATGAAATTGTCGCAACAAAACTCCAGACATAATGCCAATACAACACAAATATATCAGATACGAGCTCGGACGTTGCCTCGGTCAACACGGTCCTCGCACATGAGTGAAGCCCCTCGCTCCGTGTGAAAAATATGTAAAGGGATCCATTAATATACTACAGATAAACATATCAGGACTACAGAATAAAAAGATGGAGCTCGAAAGAACTCTACAACAGAGTAATGTCCCACATTGTCCTTATACAAGAAACCATCTTACCTCAAGGAGGAGTTAACATCACTGGTTACAGCCAATACAAATGCGAGTGCAACAGATGTCAAGGACTCATGACACTGATAAGAAATTATGTGCAGGCAGAAGTCCACAACAGACCACACAACAACATAGACACCCAGACCATCCAAGTGTGGTTTGATGGAGTGAGATATACTGTACATAACATCTATTGTCCACCAACCTGCACCTCTGACCAGCCGTTCAAGGAACCCATGTACACCAGAACAATTATTGCAGGAGACTTTAATGCACACACACCAGCCCTAGGTTACAAAGATTACAACAAAGAGGAGAGACATTGAAGACCTGTGTAACTCATCCAACCTCACGGTAATGCAGAGCTCAGAAACCAAACCAACACTTCTACACAGAGCCCATGGTACAATTAGCAGACCAGATCTTACCATAGTATCAGCTGACATTATAGATGCAACAACTATCACTGTCTTGGATGATATAGGTAGCGACCATCTCCCCATACTTATCTCTGTTACCACCAAGCAACTCAGAAGCTCAGTTTATAGAAATAGAAAGTTCTGGAATTTCAGAAAAGCAGACTGGCCGCTCTTCGAGAACCAGACCAACATAGGCATGGACAAAATTGACCTCACTGGAAATATCGATACTGTCTTTGCTAACATATGTTGTAAAATACTGGAAGCTGCAAGAAAGGCCATTCCAAATGGAAACACCAGAAAATATAAGCCATACTGGAACAAAGATCTAGAAAAAGCAGTGATGGATAGAAGAAAAGCAAGGAAACAAGCTGAAAAAGAACCTAATCGAGTTAATAAAACCAACTATAATTGCTTGACTGCTAAAGTTCGCCTTCTAATTAAAGCAGCAAAGAAGATGAAGTGGCAAGACACGTGTCAGAAACTTGATCTAAATAAAGATGGCCACAAGGCATGGGATCTGATAAACAAACTGACAGGCACTAGAAAGAAAAATCCCAGACCATCAGAAACAATGAAACCATCATAGATGCAAAAGAAAGCTGAAATATTCAAAAACACTTTGCTAAATTAACTCTTTCCACGCTTTAAGCGCAACTGCCAGGCGAAGTCCGTTGCGCTTTGCTCACTCCATAGAGTTGCTTCCTTATAAGAAGTCTTTCTAGTTTTACTTCTAGTTTTACTTCAATACTTTTCAATCTTGTTATTCTATTAGTTGTCAGTTTTCTTCAATTTATATATAATAATATATATATGTTTATTTATTGCAGTAGGATCAAATAAAATTTTTTTTTTTACTCTTTGAATTAACTCTTAAAATTGAGGAAATAAATGCGTGAAAGAGTTAACAGAAGCATAAGAAGAAAACAGCTGGATAAAGCTTTATGGAAAATCTTTAAAAGTAAAAAAATGCACCAGTAGCAAATGTATGTGCATTTGAACAAGATTTGAGTCTATGCGAGATGGAAACAGCACTGAAAAAACTAAAACCTCGAAAAGCCCCAGATAAGATTAAGAATGAAATGTTATGCCATATGGGCAAGATGGCTAGGTTGATATTGCTGTTCGCTATAAATAGAACTTGGAGAGAGGCCGAAATACCTGCTTCTTGGCGAACAGCCAATATCACTCCCATCCTCAAGAAAGGGAAACCAGTAGATGACCCCCTAAGTTACAGGCCCATCTCATTGACCTCATGTTTAGGAAAGCTAGCGGAGAGAATGGTTAATAACCGACTTTATTGGTGGCTTGGAAAACCCAGTCATGAAATACCCAGGCAGGGTTTAGAAGGGCTGCAGAACAGAAGACCAACTCTTCAGACTTGTGCAGAATACAATTGATGGATTCCAGAATGAAAAGAACACAACCGCGGTTTTCATCGATTTACAGCAAGCATATGACAGAGTCTGGAGGAAGGGCCTCTTGATGAAGATGCTCAATATGGGGATCCATGGAAAGATGTTACAATGGATACAAGCTTTTCTCCAAAACAGGACCATTGGAACATCTTTTAGTGGAACAATGTCCTCTAAGAGAACACTAGAGGAAGGCCTCCCACAGGGCTCTGCCCTTAGCTGCACCCTTTCCTCATCTTCATCAATGACCTCCCATCCCTTCTAAACACACAGAAAGCGCTTTTTGCTGATGACCTTGTAATATGGACAAGCGAGAAATACCCTGTACTAACTCAGGCTAAACTTAATAGAACCCTTGCCATAATCTCAACATATTGCAACCTATGGAAGCTTAAAGTCAATGAACAGAAAACTGTGTATACTACATTCTCCCGCAGCCCCAAAACAACTCAAAGAACCTTTCGCTTACAATGAATGGAGCACTGCTGAAAAAGAGGAAAACCCGACTTACCTGGGAGTCAAGTTAGACAAACAACTGAGGATGACAGAACACATTAACAACTTAAAAGAAAAAGCATCTAAAAGACTCAACATGGTTAAAAGACTTGCTAGCACCACTTGGGGTGCAGACAAAAGCACCCTTAGGCAACTATATCTTGGCTATGTAAGATCTACAATGGACAACTGCCTTCCTCTCCAAGCTATAGCAAGTGAGCACATCACAACATCCCTGGACAGAGTGCAGAATCAGGGTCTCAGGTTTATATGTGGGGAATGAGAACAAACCCCAACTGCTGCTTGTGAAATTGACGCCAACATCGAACCACTAGATATTAGGAGACAAAGGGCACTAATAGAAGCAGTCGTGCAATATAAAAGAATAGAAAAACCATCCCAACAGACAAACTATTGACAGGTGGAAATCCAATCAAAGAATCCAGCAAAATCATTGCTGGAAGTTGGGAAAAATCTCGAAGAACATTACCATCTCCCAACTGACAGAGAACCGATCACAAGATGCCCGGCCCACCACCATGGCTAAACATAAAACAACCAGTAATCCAGAAATACCTCCTTGACAAAACTATAAACAAAGTAACACTTGCACCGATCTTAAAAACCTGTGCACTGGAGACAATAGACAGTTATCCAACTTCCTCTATCCATGCCTACACTGATGGTTCAGCTTTCAAAGCCACTACTTACGCTGGCTGTGGCATATACCTGAAATATCCAGATGGAACTACCTATAGTTACTGTGCTCCTTGTGGTAATATATGTTCCAACTATGAGGCAGAGATTATAGCCATAAAGACCGCTGTAGAACTAGTCACCAGCAGTTTGAACTTGGAGAGAATATTGTCCAAGACATGATAGTATTCACTGACTCACAGTCCACACTACAAGCTTTAGAAGAACAGCAGAATCAGTCAAGTGAGATCCAGTCATTGGCATTAGTCATCCACAATCTGATTTCCTCCTTTGATATTAATGTCATTCTACAGTGGATTCCTGGGCACACACATATCCCAGGAAATGACAAGGCAGATCATCTGGCCAAACAGGGATCATCAAAACAACAAATAGACAAACCTGTTAGCATACAAAGTATAAAACAGATTCTGAAAACAACTCCAGAGAAGATTGGCTGAACCGATGGGCTATGGGGACGACTGGTCGGGACATGTATGCAGAGATGAATAGACCAAACCCCAAGGACAATATAAATCTGCTACAAAGAAAGATCAAAGCACTATCTTTCAGTTAAGAACAGGACATGTTGGACTGAATTACCACCTACACAGAATAAACCCCACACACCTACCACACTGTAGAAAGTGCAGTCACTCATGTGAGACAGTACAGCATATCTTGCTTGAATGTCCTGGACTACATAAAGCTAGACAAGAACTACTCCCACCACACCCATCTGTTCATAATACCCTTTACATTAGTCTTCCACAATTACAGAACACATGCAGATTCTACAAACTGGCATTGGCTGCCCAAGAGTGAAAACTCGCAGCCCTGGTTAGAAGAAGAAGAGAGAATTCAGAGAAATTCCGGTGGACTGCTGGGGTGGCAAAGTTCTGCTCAGGACAAGCTATTTAATGATGATGATGAGCAAACTACGGGATAAATTAACATGAACACTAAACTAATCCCTATACTATCCACTGAATTGAAAGAACTTAAAATCTAAATACCTATGAATTTGCTCTGGTGAAATGATAATGCTATCAGCCAAGACTAATTTTTTTCTGATGAGTGATCATCATCACACTACACACTTGACACAGTAGCTGAGTACTAGTAACTAGCTGCATATGATTATATACTTAGGACGTAGCCATCAACCCACAGTAAACGAGTCGTTGATTTTCTAGGCACCACTTATACGTTCAGTAGTTTGCCATTACTTTCTGAACGGTGAGGTCTATTTTAACGTTTTGTAAAAATCATATGCGAACGAATTTGCTTCCAAACTTGCCCACCGTGGGGTTTGTACCAGGTGCGCTTGGGTTTGTGATAGATCTCACTACACAGCTACTGAGCTAGAGCTACAGACGCTCACATATCTGATATCAAGATAATACTTGTTCGTAATCAAATTATTCACACGTGACAGTCTCTTAAGGTGATAATAATTAATTAACTACATAAGAACCTATGACGATAATGATACTATCATTGATAGTATTGATGATAGTAAAGTGTAAAGACAGTAGGTAGTAACTACTAAAACTATAAACTTTCTGTACACTACTGTACACTAGTAAAGTAACTTAGTAAGTTCTATCTTTTTGAAGAACAAACAAACCTTTTAGCCTTTTATCTGCAATACTT
Organism: Arion vulgaris; assembly: GCA_020796225.1. Lineage (NCBI taxonomy): Eukaryota > Metazoa > Mollusca > Gastropoda > Stylommatophora > Arionidae > Arion > Arion vulgaris. The sequence continues at coordinate 37,649,672 of CM036766.1, forward strand.
AGTTAAGTATATCAAAATATTGTCAAACAAGAAATATCCTTGCACGGCATAATTAATGCACTCTTGGCCGCTGCTTATTCTTTATGTGGAACTTTGCAATGATAACGATAATGAATGGAAGGTACCGTTATCGGTTATTGTTAGAACGGGATTTACTAACGACTGGGGCGACGTGCGAAACTGAACGACAACATGGTCAGATTTTGTGAGCAAAGTCGTCTGCTTATTTGAGTTGTCCTTCTTTGGCGTTCGTGTGGAGTAACCGATCTATTATATTACACATATCAGTTTCAGTATTACATCACGAACCTTGTAGAAAAACAACGAAGAATAGCAAATATGACATATAGAAACTGTGAAGAACTATATACTGATAAACTAATCTTACTTGGGTATTGTTTCGCTAGTACCAACAACGATTAACCTTTACTACTTTACTTTCGTTTCGATGTCCGAGTGAATTCTCAGTGATTCCACGCACTAGTGGCACCACTCACACTGTGTGTTGTGTAACAAATGATATAATCATTCATAATCAATGCAATGTGTATTTCCACAACTGTCAAATTAGTTTGCCAAAATTTAAATGTGAACAAACGTTTACTTCGGTGTTCTCAAAATACTTTCAATTTTCGAGTTGCAAGAGAATTCATAGTATTTTCTAAGAATGGTGCAAGAGAATTTATACGTAACAGAAGATTTGTTAATGTTAAATGTTTCAGTAACTTTACTCGGGATATTTGGATATACTCAAATCGCATAAAATCAACAAAATTAAAATATGTTACAGTTAAGTCAGTCAAGTCAATATGCACCGAAAGCGGTCATATAGTAAAGACATATCCATTTCTTATTTGGACGTGTTCGCTCATCGTGCCATTGCATGTTATTTTATGGTATATTTTCCCGTTCATGAAGGAGAGTATTTACAACATTTTACAATTTGGTGAAGGTGTAGCTTTAACACCACAGCTTTCATTACCGGATTTTGTTGCGACACATGTCTCAGATAAAAACAATACAAGATACTCTCATATTGTTAATTTCTGGTGTTCATTACAAGAGCTCTTCCTTTTAAATCTGAGAGCCCTTTATCTGTTTTGCGTGTTTTCCCCTTTGTTACTGACATACCCACTCACATGTAAGTTTTATGTATGTGTTCATACAATACACATAAATATTTGTACGTGTATTATATATTTACAAATTATATATAACATTTAGAAAGTTATTAAATTTAAACAGATTTTGCAAGCCCAAGGTATTATTCAGTGTGATGAAATAATGTGATATAAAGAAGAACAAACATGACCTGAAATAAAAGCAACTTAAAAACAGAATAGAATTGATATGAAATGGGAACGCAAGAGAATTGATATGAAAACAAAGATCAGAATACAAAGAGCATGCATATTCACAATGGCAATGTATATTTGTGTGAAGCATTGACAGTGGAAAAACATGTGTTTTTGAATATGAGTGTTACAGAAAAGTCCTCCGTGGCGTATGCAAGGACATAGAAGAGAACAAATAGACCTACACAGAAAGAGCTCAAAATCAAAGAAAATTGGCTGTTATATATTAATTATATATATATATATATATATATATATATGCCCCTGCCCAGCGTGTTCATAGCACGTTGGACTGCGGGTGACTAGCCCTCTGTGTGTGCGGATTCAATTCCGCGTTCTGGCAGAAAAGCCACAGGTTCCCCAGATTCATGGTGTTCGTGGCACCGAGCCGAAGGGTTACGATACGAGGGCACTGAGCCGAAGAGCTGAAAGCTCAAGTGCTTTCATATATATATATTCTTCTCGACTCGTTATACATTACATAGGGTCTGCAAATAATTTGTCCATAGCACTCTGTCCTAGGCAACTTGCTCAACCTTATCCATGAAATTGAGTCCGATATTTCTTGCCTCTCTCAGCAAAGTTTATTTCAGGGTTTCCTTAGAGCATCCTAAATTTCTTGAAGATTCATATTGATAGCAGTAGGCTATATTTATTTTGTAATGAAACATGTGAATTGAATTTCTTCAATGGATCTCCAACAATTTTTTGTTTCTTGCCAGGAGGTTACTCTGATGCGTTTGTCCATCTCTTAATGTTTCTATCCTAATTATATCAATTTTTAGTATATTATGGTTTTCAAAAGTGTCATGTCTTTATAAGTTCAGAATATTTGATACTAGCAATACTACCCATCTTTGAAATATCTAGCGATACTAAATATCTTCTTTCAATCAAATGTGAAGTCAGTGCTGTTCTATGGTTCGGAAACATGGAAGACAACAAAAGAAACCACCAGAAAACTACAAACCTTCATAAATGGATGTTTATGTAGAATAGAGGGACTGAGATGGTATGATAAGATTACAACAAACGAGGAACTCAGAGAAAGAACTAAGCAGATACCAGTGGAGAAAGAGCTACAGAAGAGATGCTGGAGATGGATAGGACACACATTGAGAAGGCCAACCGGAAGCATTACAAGACAGGCACTGTTGTGGAACCAGCAGGGAAAGAGGAGTAGGGGAAGACCTAGACAGACCTAGAGAAGAGATGTGGAGGCTGATATTAAAAGGATAGGTAAAACATGGAAAGAATTGGAAGGGATGGCAGGAGAGAGGAAGAGCTGGAAGAAATTTATTGAAGACCAGTACTTCGTTGGAAGTTGAAAGATGTGAAGAAGAAGAAGAATACTACCCAGCTTCACACAGGAAATTTCATTTACCCGTAATGCCATTGAAAACATCCTTGTGACTAATTCATGACAGTACACACAATCACATTAGAAAGGAAATAGCGTGAACCGGCTGACTTTTGGCATGTAACACGAGTTGAACTGAGGATACACACTTCAGTTTTCTTCTTAGAACTCTCCATATCAACCACTTGTTAACCACTCTTTGTGATCCGAGCCTAAAAGCGATTGTACATTGTGCCAGTTATGCGTATACAAGTAGGTCAGCACATCCGATTTCTGCGACGCTTTTTATTTATTAGGTAGCTTCCCTAGGTCCCTACCTCAGTCGTCTCTTACGACATACCTTGTAGGTCACAGTGTTACTATCTTTGCTCACCTTTCGGGCTCCGCAACACACACATTTCAATTGTAAATCTGTTATAAATTTTGAGGCTTTCACTAACTTTATATGCATTAAAATCTTTGAAAGCCGCTCCTAATTTTTCTCAGCAGTGTTGATGATTTGTCTGCATCACATGCTTGTACTTTTTAATTTTAATCTCCCTTCAACTGGATGCATTTAATTTTTACCACATTCTTGTATTATCTCACTTTGACAATATGCATCAAATTACCGTAATCTGGTCTCTAACTTAATTAAATCATAACTTGAGAATGGAACAATGCAGAGAGTTCAGAACAGCTGCATTGTTCTAGCATTTCCAGCATTAAAAAAAAAATAAAAAAATAAACTCTTTATCATACCATGAGATATATTGGAGAATACGGTCTTAGACCCATATTTTTCATTGACCATCGGCCACGATTAGGAGTGTGGTCAACGTCATGCTGGCCGTCTTTACTTCCCAGTGTTCTTCGGGTACCCATGCAGACTGGGGCAACCTGAGAACTGTTGCTGTCTGAAAAATTCAACTCTTGCTGTGGAATTAAACCCGGACCACACACATAAGAAGAGAGTGCACTAACCACTTTGGTATCGTGGCTCTCTGCAGCATGAATACTCTGTGTAAATTTCATGATTGCATAGTTCAGTGCTTGAGAATGCTACTTGAGACAAGCAAACACAACAATTTTGTGTTTTATAGTTAAGATATTAAATTGTTTTTTATATTTCAATATTATTATTGCAGGGCTTCATATGTTTTCTTTTGTTTCTTAAGAATCCTGCCACATTCTTTACTTAATATCCATATTTTAACAGGATCCTTTTTCTTAAATACATTTTAAATCGCCGAGTGGTTACGGGCCCAAGTTTGGGGTGTAAAGAATAGAACCACTGTTACCTGCCATGCATGTCGTAAGAGGTGACTAAGGAGGTTTGTCTGAAATCGGATGCCATTGTCCGCTAGGGAATGCTAACCGAAACAAATGCTTGCAGAAAACGGATGCACCAGGCCATAAGGCACATAACATGGTGCAACGACCCTCACAATGAGGAATGGGATAACGGATTCTACGGTTGCTAATCTGTCTCAGAGATTTAGCCACACAGTAAGAATGTCAGTCTTACCATCACAAGGGTGGCAAAAACTAACTGCGGGAAGAGGTCAGCACAAACAGGGAAGCAGAAATCATAGGAATTATATCCTACAGAACTGCCCCAGTATGCAGACTTGAGAAGAAAGGTGGCCCACTTACACTAGTGTCCAAGACAAACTGTATGGCGTGGCTGATAATCTGAGGCAGACGTCTGCCTTTATTAGAGAATCCAAAATCCCAATCTAGTGAGAACGCAGAAGAAGAAATACACTTAAAATACTATACTTGCACAAGACTCTTCTTGCAATGCACTTGATTCACTTTTATTTATTTGTATTATTGATCTACAGATGTCAGCTCTAGATGCTTTGCCTTATGGTTATATCTCTTATATACCAGTGTGGAATATTCAGGTGCTACATTTGTCAAACTTGGTCAGTGGGCAAGTACTCGTAGAGACCTTTTCTCAGAAGATTTCTGTAATCTCTTTTCCGGCTTACACCAGAAAGTACGTCCACATGCTTGGTTGCACACCTTGAGAGTATTGAAAAAGGAGTATGGAGAAAACTGGCAGCAGATGTTACACATATCAACTCGGCAAGACCCCATAGGATCAGGCTGTATTGCACAGGTAAGATATCAGTAGTTAAGTTGACGCTTAAGTCTAACTTAATTGATGCCAGCGTGTTGCTGGGGCTCGCAAGGGAGCAAAGAATAGTAACACTGCGACCTACAAGGCATGTCATAAGAGGCAACTGAGGTAGGGGCCTAGGGAAGCTACCCTAGTAAATAAAAAGCATTGCAGAAAAAGGATGTGCTGGCCTACTTTTAGGCACATAACTGGCACCAACGTACAATCGCTCTTAGGCTAGGATAACATACAAATCACAAATAGTGGTTAACAAGTGGTCGATATGGAGCGATCGAAAAAGAACTTAATTTAAGTTGACACTGAGTACCTAGCAATAAAAATGGAATATGCATACATCATATACAAGGTGTTCAACTTAAAAGCAGCCCGTGAATGGAGCTAATCTGGCATATATGTTTGGAAATGGGAAGGTTCAGTTATGACGTAGTATAGGTCAAGGTTGTGTGACGGTGTGATGTAGTGCGGGAAGGGGCAATGAACAAATGTGACGTAGGACGAGCTAGTCAGAACCGGTTTAAATAGCAAATAAACACAACTCAATGTGTACCTGGCAACTTTCGAATTGTCAATGGGGCTGCAATTATCTTGAACACCCTGTAGATAATGACTGCGTTAAGATATCTTACACAGAATTGGTCTGTCACAGTGAACCAGCACTAGATTCATGAAGGCAACTCATCTCTCTATTTGGAGAGGAGAAACTGATGAAGAAGAAAAAGAAATTAGGACTTGGGATGTGAACGTATTCACATTACTTGTGTAAATCCTAGGGTTTGAACACTAGGGTTTGAATCCTAGGGCTTCTAAAGCACCTCTACACTTGTACATAATGTACATAAGTACATACACAAAGTAGGTTAATTATCGTGTGTAAAAACAAGCATTCAGTCTTGTTTCATTATATTTGATTTGAAATTTTAATAATACAATTGTTTTGCTAATTTAGGTGTACAAAGGATATGTCTCGACAGAGTTTGTTCCCTCATCTATTTTGAAGAACATTGAGAAGAAGACAGATAAAACACATTTTGAGAAAGGTGAGATGTCTTAAAAATGTCATTAAACTAAAAAGTCGTTCACGGCCTCTTGGCTAAGATCAAAGTGTAGTGCCCACCTAATCGCTCCCAAATGCTGGGAGCCTTCATAGAGCCAATAGGCAACTTAATACATTTAAACAAATTTAGAGCAGCTATCGTTCGAAAGAATGATGTCGCTCAGAGTTGTTATATGTTTTAAATGAAGCTGGGTCCACCCACTGCGGCACTACCAGGTAAGGACCCGATAAAAAAATATGTAAATTTGACTTAAAAATGTTCTTTTATACCCTGAAAATGACCCTAGATAAATGACGTAACAGTCAGTGTAGAATGAATAAGCAAGAAGTAGAATGAAGCAAAGTCCAACAGTAGAAAACACCCAGAAGCACAACAGCATAAAGCAAGCCTTCATTGAACATAAGAAGACTGAAATTAAAAGCAACAGACCGCCCTGTGGTGCCGGGCCCACAAGGAAGCAAAGAATAGTAACACTGTGCCCTACATGTCATGAGAGGTGACTGAGGTAGGGGACTAGGGAAGTCACCCACCGGACTTCGTGATGATAGATGTAGGTAGAGAATAATCCCTGGACAGACATGATGCTATATGACTGGGTTAGACTGTGACAACTGAAATACTGTTGTATTTATAATAGAGACAATTAAGACATTGTTTTTATCATGCAACAGAAAGTTCACAATTTATTTTTATCATGCAACAGAAAGTTCACAATTTATTATTATCATGCAACAGAAGGTTCACAATTTATTTTTATCATGCAACAGAAAGTTCACAATTTTCTACAACTGTTTTTAAAGGTCTAAAGCCAAAGGATTTACTTCATTGCACCGGGTTTTACCCTATATGGCTCAGTCCCTCTCTGCAGAAATGGCACGCCACCTGCCAAGAGTATTGCACAAAGCATGGACTCGTAGCTCCGGCAACAAACCTAGGGTCTCTTTGAAAAGGCATCTGTGAACAGAACAGCACGACCTGGATTCGAACCTACAACATTTGGAAATGCTCAGCAATCACTTAGCCACAGAGATACCTGTTTTTATAGTACAACAAAAAGCTCACAATTTTCAACAATTTTTTAAAATCATGCCATAGGAAGCTCACAATTTTAAAAAAATTGAAAATATTTATGTTTCCTTGTCAGGTACTGGTATGGGATTAAATGATGTAACAGTTGGTAAAGATAAATGTGATACAGATGTCTTGGATACAAATGTGATACCTGTGGCTATAAAGGTAATTAAGGTTATTTAATTAGTGTATTTAGCTCAGTGGCAATATGTAAAAGTTAAGGAACCCTTTTTCACACCTTGTGGTCTATTGATCAAGGTTGAACATGTATAATAGTGATGTTCAAGAGAACATCAGTAAAGAAGGTGAGAGGAAGACCACGAAAAAGATGGTTAGATGGCATATCAGAATACTGTCAAAAAGCAAAAATAATGATCACCCAAGTCACTAGAGCGGAGCAAGACAAAAACAGAAAACCGCAACACTGGGCAACTACCTGGTAACAGTGTGATGACGAAGAAGAAGAGGTTTACTGGTGAATACAGTGTTAGGCCCATATTTTTCATTGACCGCCGGCACACATTAAGTGATGTGATCAACATCTTGTAGGTGACTTTTACTTCTCAGTGCTTTTCCTGGTACTCAATTGAGGCTGGGTTGACCTGGGAGCTGTTACGGTTGGACAAATATTCCACATCCAATGTGGAATTGAACCTGGACCCGCCCGTGGGGTGCCAGGGCCCGCAAGGGAAGCAAAGAACAGTACCACTGAAACCAACAATGCATGTCGTAAGAGGCGACTGATGTAGACCCTAGGAAATAAAAACATTGCAGAAATCGAATGTGCTGGCCTATTTATAGGCGCATAACTGGCACAACATACAATCGCTCTTAGTAAAAAGTAAAGGAACCCTTTCATACCTCGTGGTATATAGGTCAATACAGTGTTAGGCCTGTATTTTTCATTGACCGTCAGCACACGATGGGTGATGTGGTCAGCATCACGCCGGCCGCCTTTACTTTCCCAGAGCATGTCTGGTACCCAGTTGAGGCTGGGTCGACCTGAGAGCCGTCGCGGTAGGGAAAATTCCACGCGCATTGCGGGAGCTGAACCCAGACCACCAGCCTTGCGGAGCGAGTTCACTAACAACTACGCTACAGCGGCTCCCAATCGCTCTTAGGCTCAGATCATATACAAATCACACAGAGTGGTTGACTTTTTTATTTTATCCAATCCTGTTTTGCCTCACAATGTCAGGTTAAGAAGAGATTTCTACTTTTAGTTGACAAGTTGTCAATATAAAGCGTAGAAGAAGAAGAAACCGGACCACTAGCCTAAGAATCAAGTCCACTAATGGCATTATGTACCTTTTTGTTGTTACTTGATTTGAACTGATGATGCTCGTCCATCACGGGTGATGATGACCACACAAATTTTCATCCAAGGGAATGTAGTTGCGCTATGTTTGTCTGTGTGTGCGTAGATGACTAGTGAGCCCGATACGGGCTTGAAATGTACATGTACAGTGTGGGCAAGGTATACTTGCAATTGTGGGAAGTTTTACTGCCTTTCTGTTTTGACGTTTTTGCTTCATCCTTGCTGTTCTATAAACTGATATTTGATTTGAACTGATAGTGATATATCAAAGCCACCTTTCATTTTTTGGGCGGGTATCTTTAATTAACTCTATTAAATAATTGTTACATTATGGCTTGTTCAGAATGTACAAAACATGATGAGTGAGTGGTCAACATCTTGCCGGCCGCCTTTATTTCCCACTGCTTTTCCTGGTATCCAATTGAAACTGGGTCGACCTGAGAGCAGTCACGTCGGAAAAATATTTCGCGCCCACTGGGGAATTGAACCAGGAACATGTGCCAAAGAAGTGAGCTCACTAACAACTACGCTACTGCGGTTCTTGAACATATAATAGTTTATCATAATTCACCATCATTGCAAGAGACGTAAACTGTTGGAGATCTATTACACTTGATTCACAAATCGACAGTAAAATCGAAATTGATTTATTCTGAATGTCTCAGCAATGGCATCTGTATAAACTAAAATGTGCATGGGTCGTCGATGGCAAAGTTAATAACACTCTACGCTAGTGAACCTGTGCTGTAAAAATTCTAGGGTTTAAGGCTAGTTTGACCAAAAAAAACAAAAAGAATTCTCGGTGTGCACAGAGTACGCATTTTGACTATATGAGACCCTGATCCTTTATCTGAGAATCTTAATTACAAATACTCCTGAAGTTGAAGTAAAGCTTGCCTGAATGGTGAGAGACACTGGTGATAAGGAAAGCAAGCCTTCAAGTAAAAATCAGTCAGAGTCGCCATATTAGATGAGTGATTATGCATGACTTCATAGTGGGCGGGGAAAATATATTTTACTGTTGAAAATGTCAGATCAGTTGTATATTTATCTCCAGGTTCTTCACCCAAAGGTAAGGGAAGCATTCCAAAGAGATCTGAAGCTGATGAAAGCTGCCTCCAGGTTCTTAACATTTGTATTTCCAAAGCTACACTGGGTCAACTTAAACCAGTGTGTGGAGGAGTTTGCAATTGTAATGCGCAAACAGGTAAGTGTCTGGAATAGATTAAAGATTCAAAGGTAAGAAACAATTTGCAATCTCTGTGCACAAAAGGTAAGTGTCTGGAATAGGTTAAGCATTGAGATACAAAAAACAATTCTTCTTCTCTTCCACCATTTACTTCTTTATAGAAGAGAGGGTGGGTGGGGAGAGGGGGAGAATGTAGTGATCTTGTGTGTGCTTGTTTTAAAGCACTTTGTAAGCTGATATTCATTTTTGTAAGGCTGTTCTTGATGCCGTCGCTCCATCTTTTGTGTGGTCTTCCTCTTGCTTTGTACTTATTATACTTTTTCTGTGTGTCTCTCTGTGGTAGACAATACCAGGGCATTCTTAGGTGTTCAAACCATTTAATCTGTTGTTCTTTTACGAATTGCATGATTGGCTTCACATCCAGTCTCCTTCTGATTTCTTCCTTTCTAATTTTGTCTCTTATTGTCACACCTGCAGCTCTTCTAAGACACCTCATCTCTGTCGTTATGATTTTCCGCTCATTAGCTGCTGTTATTGGCCATGTTTGACACTGGTAACATAGTGTTGGCCAGGGGGGACTGCCTAGAGTAGTTGATAGTAGCTCGGCCTGCTAGCTGTGAGACGCCTCATAGCTCGGGTTCGAACCCACTATCCGGCATTTGTTCGAGTCCCTGGTCTTACTCAGGACGATAACGTGAGTACCTCTGAAGTCGGAGAAAATCTGCCTGTATGGCGAGGAATACTAATTACGAGTACATTGAGCACACGGCTGCTGGTGTAAAGTAATTTACAATGTGCACGCTGCTGCCATTGTAAGAAATTGGAAAACGGATTTTCACGCAAAAATCAGTTTCAGAGATGAAACTCGTCTGAGTTGAAAGCGGACGAAAGAAAAAAAGAAAAAAAAAAGTGTTGGCCAGAAAATCGTTCAACAGTTTGCTATCAGTAATATGACAGCTATCATCATAGCACCCTGGACATGTCCATAGGTGCTCCAATCCCCGCCTCAACAAATCCTGCAGCGTCCCATGGCCTAACATGCCAGTTCAATGTTGATTAATCAATCTTGTTTGCATATTTCGTATTGGGGGCTGTACCAATATCGACACCCATCTCTCTCAATCTGGTCAGCGACTGGAATTCACAACCTTGAAACTCCTCTGTTCAGAAAGACATTTATCTTTGTGCACAAGCAAGTTATTGTTTATTGAACCGACATCATATCACTCTGGACAAACCCTCAGTTGCTCAGTCCCTCCCAACAGATTTCAAAGGGTGTGCATACTGATGTTTCTGTGGCTCACTGGTAATACACACTCCTTTCTGTCATTTCTCTGTCCCTCAAGCATCCAGTTCTACTTGATAGTAAACTAGTATCAGTACTGAATAGGTTAAGGGTTCAAATATAAGACGTTCAACAAGTGCACACCAAATCCCCATTAAATGTACATTTGTCTTGTCTGGTTTTGCCACCTAGGCCATGAAGCATCATAGTCAGTAGTTACACCCGCCCGAGTGGTTACCGGGGCCCAAATTTGGAGCGTAAAGAATAGAACCACTGTTACCTGCCATGCAAGTCGTAAGAGGTGACTAAGGAGGTTTGGCTGAAATCGGATGCATGTGTCCTAAAGCGTGTAGAAGTCTTATGCGTTTAGGGGCCTACCAAACCAATGTGCAACGTATACACGTTCTTGGCAAAGATCAAATATATCACTAAGAGTGATTAAAATTGGTCGTAAAGGAGGAACGCAAAGAAGAAAAAAGAAGAAGTAGTTACACCAACATTTGCAAACACAGTAATAAGGTTTATATAAACAAAACTGATAAGAAACTTAGGTCCCTCTTGGCCAACATCATACATGATATATAGCGAAACACGTAAAAACAAAGTACTGTAGTTTTACAAAATACAAAAACAATACACAGCAATGTTTTGATTAAAGGCCTTTATCAAGCAAAGGATACAGAAGAAGGAAGGAAATTCACTTCTTACACGGCACAGTACATATAAAATCAGACAATAAAATCCTAACTGCCCTAAAATCATTCTATATCTAGTATGCCGTGTTAGAAGTTAATATCTTCACTTCTGTTGTATCCTTTGCTTAATAAAGGCCTTTTAATCGAAATGTTGCGGTGTATTTTTTTGTACTTTAAACCTGCAGTCCTTTTTTACATGTTTTGCCATTGCTACATAGTTCCACTGCAGTCTTCCCTTATATCAATAATACATAATATATGCAAATGCTCTGTGACCCCTGCAGCCACTTACTTCATTGGTAATGACCAGCAAAAATAATCTTCTAGCTGGCTGTGATGGAGTTTTACCAAAGTTTTTGTTTCTTTGTTCTAAACTGTTGTCACACATATTTTTTTACTCAGACTATTGCCACATATGTTGTTCATTTTTTGTTTGTTTTATTTCATCCTTGAAATGAACACAAATCATTACCTTACTGGGACTTGAACCCTTGTCCTTAATACTGTAAGACAGATGTCCTAATCTCTTGGCTATCTACTCTTTGTAATTAGTCTTGTCAGAAAATTAAAATGTTTATTTTTTGTCATTTACAGCTGGACATGCAGTATGAATACCAGTGCTTGAAGAAGTTCTCCCAAGATTTCCAGACATCTTCCAGTATTAAAGTTCCCCAGCCTATTCCAGTCTTTGTGAGACAGAATGTTTTAGTTGAGACATTTGAAGTAAGTCTGATAAAAAACAAGAGCCGTAGTTGTTAGTGAACTGGCTTCTTAGGCTAGTGATCTAGGTTCAATTCCAGTGGGCGCAGAAATTTTTCTGACTGTAACGGCTCTCATGTCGACCCAGCCTCAATTGAGTACCAGGAAAAGTACTCGGAAGTAAAGGTGACCAGCGTGATGTTGACCACATCAAATATCATGAGTCGATGACAAGTACGGGCCTAACACAGTATTACCCTAAATACCTCATGGTATAAAAAGGGCTCCTTTTTTTCTAGATAATAAATGGACAATACAGAATAGAATGATTTCCACTGTCTTCTCCTTACTCCGGCCTGGCATTTTCTCAGTCTCCCTCCTCTTTTTCCTCCTCTTTGATGTTTCATATGGAGATGATTCCCAGTGACAACGTATTTGTGTGAAACAGGGACGTTCACCAAGGCAGTGGATAGTGTATATGTGCTTTTGAATAAAAGTGTTCTACATATACATGGACAGAACAGAGAACAAATAGATCTATCTAAAAGAAACTTCATAGCAATTTCTCCACACCACTCTATCTTGGTCTTCTATGGAATTAAGAAGGATATTTATCATCTCTCTCAGTGAATTTTGTTTCAGGGTTTCTCTATGGTATCCTTTCCTTCTAACAATTCAATCATACTAGAATAAATAATTAATAGTTCATAGTTCATAAGTACGGTTCCAACTTCACTGCAACGGGTCCCCCATAATTGCTCCGTTCCTGTGCCAATGAAAATCACACGAAATACTAACAACTGTGAAATGTTTCCTGTGTGAACTAATTCCAGAATGAAACAGCCGCTACACGCCACAAAAACAACCTGCACCGCATAAATAATTAAATAACATCAGAAATATAAACTGCTTGATCCATTTCATCATTTCAGGAAGGTGTAAGTGTGAGCCAGATACTTAGATCTACAGAGCATTCATCGCAGTTTAAAAAGGAACTAGCTGGTCTAGGACTGGATGGGCTTCTACAAATGGTAAAGTAGTCGTTCGATTTTGATGTCATGTTTTATTCTTTTGTGTCATGGAGGCAGGCAACCAAAGAATTGGGAACAAAATGGTTTTTGTATTCAGACAGTCTATTTGTTGTCAGTATTTTCTCATTTCTATAGCAAGATTTGATTGATTGATTGATCCATCATCATTGCACTTAGGTGAGTAAACCATGTGTGCTCTGATCTATTTCTTACACAGGACGATCTCAGTGGCAGTTCACAAACTCCGTAACATCGGTCAGGGTCCCCGATGTAATTTGTAGTTTTCCCCCTCTATATATATATATTTGACTAAACTACACCTTTTCAACAGAAACAGTACCTTTTACAAGTAATCAAGAAAGTAAATGATACCCATCAAGCGCATATTTTTGAAAATTCAACTAAATGAAACCAGTAGAAAGAAATTTGTGTGCAAATGAAATGAAACATAAAAAATGTTTATACGTCAGAAGAAAGGAGAGTCATTTGTGCAGATGATTTTTTCCAATACATCTAGTACTACATATTTCCATATCCCTGACTTGATACAAGACAATGTTGTGTTCGTTGTCATTTATTAAGGTTGCATTTTCATTAATTTTATTCATTGCTTATATTCATTATTCTTTTTACACCAGGTGTTCGTGAATAATTTTGTTCATGCTGACCTTCATCCTGGTAACATGTTAGTACAGAATATTGAAGCTGACAAGGTCAAGGTTAGTAACTGATATGTTATTGAAATGAAGGAATGTTTTTGAAAAACAATTATGTCATCAATTGTTTGTTTCTGAGCCTTTTATCGCCTGAGTGGTTACCGGGCCCAAATTTGGGGTGTAAAGAATAGAACCACTGTTACCTGTCATGCATGTCTAAGAGGCGACTAAGGAGGTTTGGCTGAAATCGGATGCATGTGTCCGCTAGGGAATGCTAACCCGAAACAAATGCTTGCAGAAACGGATGCACCAGGCCGTAAGGCGCATAACATGGTGCAACACCCCTCACAATGTGGAATGGGATAATGGATTCTACGGTCGCCAATCTGCCTCGGAGATTTAGCCACGCAGTAAGAATGTCAGACCTGCATCACGGGGTGGCCAAAACTTGCTGCGAGAGGAGTTCGGCACAAACGTGGAAGCAGAAATCATAGGAATTATATCCTACATAACTGTCCCCAGTATGCAGACTTGGGAGGAAATCCAAGACAAACTCTATGGCATGGCTGATAATCTGAGGCAGACGGCTGCCTTTATTAGAGAATCCGAAATCCCAATCTAATGAGAATGCAGAAGAAGAAGAACCTTTTATTGTAATTTGTTTCTTCTTCGTTTCTTCTTCGAACGCTCCACATCGACCACTTGTTAACCACTCTGTGTGATTTGTATGTGATCTGAGCCTAAGAGCGATTATACGTTGTGCCAGTTATGTGCCTACATGTAGGCCAACACATCTGTTTTCTGCGATGCTTTTTATTTACTAGGGTAGCTTCCCTAGGTCCTGCATCAATCGCCTCTTATGACATGCCATGTAGGTCGCAGTGGTATTATTCTTTGCTTCCCTTGCGGGCCCCGTCACCACATGGGCAAGATGTATTTAAAAAATGGGGTTTTCCTGATGGTAAAATATTTGCAATACCGCCAGCTGTAAGAGAGTGAGCACCTATGAGGACAGGCTGCTTGCAGAGATGTCAATTTTAACCACATCTCTAGTATGAAATAAGTTATCCATTTCCCACTTTGATTTCAGGAAGACTTTTATATTTAGTTTGGTTCATTGCATATATGTTTCTTACGTCATTATGTTGTAAAGCTCTACTTTACTGTAGTTTTTTCTCTCTGTTTGTTAATTTTTGTCAATAATCTATTTATTTTCTTGAATCAGTGTTTGAAAATATGTAGTTTTATTCATGTCCTTATTAGTCGGTGCTTGAAAAAAATGTAGTTTGTATTTTGGTTATGTTGATTCTTGTGAATCAATCAAGCAAAAAAAATTCTTACAAAATATTTTCCCCATTTTCTAAATTACATTGGGGACCCTCGCCAGTGTTACAAAATTTGTGCACTGCTACTGAGATCTTCCTGTGGAAGAAAGAGATCGGAGCACACATGGTTACTTACCGAAGTGCAAGGATGATGGCCTTATCAATCAAGTGCTGTCTCTGCAATGAAGGTTGGCTGTAATGGCTCTCTAACAAGTTTTGTTCCTTGCCATGATGGCTACTCTGCCAGGCTGACCACACCGCCTATCATGTACATTCAGTCAATTAAAAATATGAACCTAACCCTGCATTCCGTAATATACATAATAATACGATTTCCCTAGCCTTTTCAGACCATAGGGTATGAAGTCATTTCACATTTCTAGACCCTAGTGGTGTGCAGGAGGTAGAAGGACCAATTCCTATTCTCACTTGGGAAACATCGAGTGTGGGATTACACCAACAACCCTCTTTTGTTCGAGTCGATAGTTGAATGCTTATGCATTGCGATAATCCATCCCCATTTGCCCTATATACCACATAGTATACAATCAAGTTTTAACCAAACTGATACCAGATGTCATGCTTGCACTCCAGGTTCTTTAAATCAGGTTCTTTATTTTTCAGAAAAATATAGTCAATCTTGAAGATATCTTTGATACCATGATGGTGGATATTTGCCCCGTTGAAGAGTCTTCACTAAAACTGGTGTTACTTGACTGTGGTATTACAGCTTCATTGTCACCAGATGACAGACTCAAGTTTAGAGCTGTTTTCACTGCTATTGTCAAGGGAGAGGTATGAAAGATGTTAGCTAATCTAAAAGAATTTCATGAAGGTAGAAAGATCAATATTATTAATAAAAGAAAAGGGAAAAAAATTCATGCAACTTAACCCTAGTCAAGAGAATATTAGCAACATCATTGGAATCATACGATGCATACAACCTATTAGAAGACAACAGATAAAATAGTTTGGTTACATAATGAGAGTGAAACCAGATCTACTACCATCTTGTGCCTATAACAACCGCCAACTCGGACACAGAGCCAGAGGAAGACCAAGAATCTGATGGATAGATAATATCACAGATATACTGCAACGTCAAAGACTAACAACTGCAGATGCAACACACCTGGCACAGGATAGAAAACTGTAGCTCTCTACGACTCTTCACAGCACATGTGGATAAGACAGGACAAGACGTTAGTAGGGAGCTATTCTAGACTGAAGGTTAAAGGTCTCTTGACCTAACTGTCAATATATCTTTGTGCAGATTGCTTTCTTTTTAAAACTTTCTTTTTAAAACTGTAGTCCCAAAAAGAAAAAATAACCCCAGACCTTAGCCATAAAATATAAAATGGCCCCAGACCTTAACCTACAAACAAAAACTTACCCCAGACCTTAACCTCAAAGAAAAAATGCCTCCAGACTTAACCCCAAAGAAAAAATGACGCCAGACCTTAGCCACCCCCAAAAAAAATTACCCCAGACCGTAGCCCCAACCCCCTCCAATGACACCAGATCTTAGCCTCAACAGAAAAAATTACCCCAGACCTTCCCCAAAGTATTTATTCAGAACCTTGTTTAGTTAATTCAACTGGAGAACCATAATGGCTATCTTCTGTAATGTTTACATACCGGTATGCACCACATTAAGTAATGCAGATATTACACGGGGGTCTAAAAGGATAAACATAACAGAGCAGTTTACCTATTTGATCAGAAATTTTGACTGCACAGCATTATAAATTATGCTGCAAAGTGTCAAAGCAATATAATCTTTTAAAAGTCTAAATAAAATATGGAACTCCATAACGCTATATCCTGAACAATTTGCCCAATCTCTTCTATGGAACTGAGACCGATATTTCTTGCCTCTCTCATCAAAGTTTGTTTCAGGGTATCCTTAGGTTTATGGAACATCCGAGGCACTAAATTCTACCTTGTACAAAACGCGTAAAGAGGAACGCTCCATGTGCCTCCTTTTTCGGCCTGATGCCAAAAGGCAAAACAAGGCTAGAGAATAGATAGATAGAATGAAATTGATCGCCAATGATGGAAACGGAAAGTTCTGGAGATTAGTAATCACCAAAACACCAGTGGATATGATGACAAAAATATTGCATAAAGTTAAGGGAAAGATTTTTAATAAGTGGAAGTGCAAGCACCAACTTCATTGTCATATCCTATAGGAGCATCATGGTTAGATTAAAAAACAATTGATGAGGTGAATGTAAACATAAAAGTTGTGCTAATAACTGACTTTTTTTCCTGTAATTATTAAAGGGTGAAACAGTTGCGGATCTCTTTTTGTCTAAGTCACCAGTCAACCATTGCACGGATCCTGAACTTTTCAGAAAGGAAATGGCACAATTAGTAGTCAAAGGCTGTAAAAAGCTAAAAAGTGCTTCCAAAGTAAGTACAACTAACAGTACAAATGCCATTAAAATGAAAGTACATGTCATTTGGAATATTTTATGGGACTAAGAATATTTTATGTGTATATCAGTATCAGATCAAGTGAATCAGAATCGGATACACATTTTGGCTGAAATCAGATGCACATGTCCTAAACGTGTAAAAGTCTATGCGTTTAGGGGCCTACCTAGAATGTGCAACATATACACGTTCTTGGCAAAGATCAAGCATATCACAAAGAGTGATTAAAATTGGTCATAAAGAATGAACGCAAAGAAGAAGAAGATACACATTGAAAGTTGGATGTAATAGGTCTCTGTGGTCTTTGCCTTGTGCTCCCAAGGTTGTGGGTTCAAATCCAGACCACACCGCTCTGTTCAAAGGTGCATTTTTGCAGAGGCCCCTAAATTGTTGCCGGAGGTACAGAGTTCGTGCTGTGTGCAATATTCTCGGCTGGGGGCATGACATTTGTGCGGAG
This sequence comes from Arion vulgaris, assembly GCA_020796225.1. Lineage (NCBI taxonomy): Eukaryota > Metazoa > Mollusca > Gastropoda > Stylommatophora > Arionidae > Arion > Arion vulgaris. The sequence continues at coordinate 37,667,735 of CM036766.1, forward strand.
AGGAACTGAGTCATATGGGGTAAAACCTGGTGCAATGTAGTCAAAAGCTTCGGCTTCAGACCCTTTGTAATAGGTCTCCATTATTTTCTGTCTCTTGCCATGTGGATACAATACGACAAGCTGCTAATATTATACACCTTTGATAAGGTTGGCAATAGAAAAGTTGATAACTTGCTGTGCTAGTGACCACAAGCTCTGAAAATTCTGGGGTTCGAGCCCAGCTTGGCCATGGTTTCTTGTATACCGTGCGCATTCCAAGAAATTTTGCCATGTTAAGAATGCACACAGTATACAAGAAATCTTGATCCTTTACTTGGTGATCTCTCTCTCTCGCATGATCACCGCCCAGACCGATCCCATACATTCTATTCATGTAGAAATCTGATTCATGCAGCCTTAGCATTGGTGTGTTTACGTCACATCTTCAGCATCATTTGGAGCTCTGGTGCTTATCCTTCTGCAATGTGTCCGGTTTCAGCCAGCATTTACTCAGTTCGCTCTCCATTCTGTAGCCATTTAGTGTTTTTTATGGTGGGAGGGTAGCTAGCCCCAATGTGCAACCTTCTTAGTCGCCTCTTATGACGCGTGACGGGCAACAGTGGTTAATTCTTCACACCCCAATTTGGGCCCCGGTAACCACTTGGGGATCTAAATTACAAATACTTTTGCAGTCAAAGTTAGGCTTTCCTGATTGGTGAGGGACTTTGGTGATAAGGAAAGCTAGCCATCATGCAAAAATAAGTCAGAAGCGCTGCTACATTAGGCACCATGACTACATTTAAATTCATAGCGAGTGAACACTAAAAATTATACACCTCTGATGTTTACTTCCCACTTTCTCTATTTCTTTCCTCTTTTCTGTCAGTATTTAGAATTTTATCCCTAACTTATCAATAACTTACTTCTGGTTTGTTTTTGTTGCCTTGAAAAACTATCCACAATTCAACTGTGATTCTATACACACCCCTAGAACATCAGTTCTGTTTTATAGAACTACCCACAATTCAACTGTGTATTTATATTTCTGGAACTACCCACAATTCAACTGTGTATTTACACTTCTAAAACTACCCACAATTCAACTGTGTATTTACACTTCTAGAACTACCCACAATTCAGCTTCATGATCTTTAATTCTATCTTGTAACATCTTGTTAATTTTCTTGTTCCAAACAAAAATGATAGATTTTAAATACGACTTGTTGTCTCGTGAAAATAAATAGTAATATTTTCTTTACATTTTATTATTTTCTTCTTATTTTGAATATTTTTTGGGACCATTCTTTTTCTCTTCTTGGTTTCTTTTCAACATTTTTCCATCATAATTTATTGTGATGAATTTATTGTAAAAACATCCTACAAAACCTGTTTATCGAGGAGCATTGGCTCATAAATAACATCATGTTCTGGAAGATAAAATATTTTTGCCATGTTAAATGTCACAGGGGCTTAGAGAGAATGGTATGGAAGGCATGGTTCCTGGAGAACAAAGCAGGGAATGAACAAGACAAAGTTGGCAGGGGGGCATCACAGAAACCTTTAACTGCTTGAGGAGGTGGGAGAACTTGCTAGAGACAGAGTTTTTCAGGTGGACTGTGATGAACGTGAAGTTTTGCAAGGAATTCTACTTGAATTTATTGTATCTTCAAGAAAGAAGAACCATTGAACTTCAAATGTATACTCTCCCTTTATTTTTATGTGTAATATTGACCTTGCCAGTGTTTTGCAAGGAATTCTACTTGAATTTATTGTATCTTCAAGAAAGAAGAACCATTGAACTTCAAATGTATACTCTCCCTTTATTTTTATGTGTAATATTGACCTTGCCAGTGTTTTGCAAGGAATTCTACTTGAATTTATTCTACTTGAATTTATTGTATCTTCAAGAAAGAAGAACCATTGAACTTCAAACGTACACTCTCCCTTTATTTTTGTGTGTAATATTGACCTTGCCAGTGTTTTGCAAGGAATTCTACTTGAATTTATTGTACTTGAATTTATTGTATCTTCAAGAAAGAAGAATCATTGAACTTCAAATGTACACTCTCCTTTATTTTTTGTGTAATATTGACCTTGCCAGTGTTTAAGAATTCTATGAATTTATTGTACTTGAATTTATGTATCTTCAAGAAAGAAGAACCATCAACTAGCACCTCTCCTTTATTTTGTGTGTAAATTGACCTTGCCAGTGTTTTGCAAGGAATTCTACTTAATTTATTGTACTTGAATTTATTGTATCTTCAAGAAAGAAGAACCATTGAACTTCAAACGTACATCTCCTTTATTTTGTGTGTAATATTGACCTTGCCAGTGTTTTGCAAGGAATTCTACTTGAATTTATTCTACTTGAATTTATTGTATCTTCAAGAAAGAAGAACCATTGAACTTCAAACGTACACTCTCCCTTTATTTTTGTGTGTAATATTGACCGTGCCAGTGTTTTGCAAGGAATTCTACTTGAATTTATTGTACTTGAATTTATTGTATCTTCAAGAAAGAAGAACCATTGAACTTCAAACGTACACTCTCCCTTTATTTTTGTGTGTAATATTGACCTTGCCAGTGTTTTGCAAGGAATTCTACTTGAATTTATTGTACTTGAATTTATTGTATATTCAAGAAAGAAGAACCATTGAACTTCAAATGTATACTCTCCCTTTATTTTTATGTGTAATATTGACCTTGCCAGTATTTTCAAGGGAAGCAAAGAATAGTAACACTGCAGCTTACAAGAATTGTCGTAAGAGGTGATTGAGTTAGTAGCCTAGGGAAGCTACCATAGTAAATAAAAAGTATTGCAGAATTTGGATGTGCTGGCCAACTTGTAGACATATAACTGGCACAAAGAACAATCGTTCTTAGGCTCAGACCCTATAGAAATCACAAAAAGTGGTTTAACAAGTGGTCGTTATGAAGTATTTGAAGAAGAAGAAGAATATTGACCTCACTTTTTTTTTTTTACATACGTCTTTATGTAGAATCAATTTAATCTTCTTGTATCTTATTTCCAATCCAGCTTAAAGTTGCAGACCTAATGAATGACCTCTTCACTGTACTCTCTCGTCACAAAATTCAGTTGGAGTCTAACTTTGCAACCATGATAATGGCTATAGCCATGCTGGAAGGAATCGGACGGACTCTGGATCCTGACCTAAATTTATTGGACAGAGCTCGGCCTGTGCTTTTAAAGAGTTTTTTAGGCTAGTCCCAAATGTTTCTAGGCGAAGCAGGATGAGAATCAGGAAAATGATAGAAACTACATTGTATAATGTTTAAAAATCTGGATATTGCACGAGTAATGTGTCACATGTGAGATGGATTCACATAATGCATAAGCATTTGCTTATCGACTCGGAGACAAGAGGGTTGTGGGTTCAATCCTGCGCTTGACATTCCATGTGCGAGGGAAGGAATTGACCCTCCTATCTCTTGCACACTAGGGTCTAGAAATGTGAAGGGAAGTGACTTCACACCCTAAGGTCTGAAAAGGCTACAGGAAATGTTTTATTTATTTAAAATTCATAAAGTATGTAAAAAAAACTCATTTTCCTACCCTGTGATATAATCGAGAATACGTTGTTAGGCCCGTATTTTTCTTTGAACCATGGCACAGAATGGGTGATGTCGTCAGCATCACGGCAGAAGATTTCACTTTCTAGTGTTTTCTCTGGTGCCATATTGAGGCTGCGTTGACTCTGCATCTATTCATCATCATCATCAAATAGCTTGCAGCCGTCATGCTCAAACCATCAGTTACATCCTGAATCCATCTTCTCCGCGGTCTTCCTTATCTCCTCATTTGCTGGGATACCTCCTTCATTATAGACATCCGCTGTAGTCATAAATTCCACTCGAACTGTGAGATATGATCCTTGGACCTCACGCCAACAAAGAAATGGTACTAACTACTACACTTTCACACTACTTAGCTTAGTGGTTATTTGCTGGATGTGCGGACCAGGGCACAGTGCCTAAATTCTGTTATGCTGGCACTTTGAGCTAGCTGAAAGGTACTCAACATCAATGGACCTCTGAGTGCATAAACAATAAACCTAATCACTCAGTTTTGTCGCAAAGTCAGCAACAACACAAGAATCGACAGAGTTACAAATACCAGCATCAGAGAATAAGTTGAAACAAGACTGTGCTTGAACTATATAGCGAAACAGAGAATGAAGTGGTTTGGCCACTTAGTAAGAATGAGAACAGACCAAACTGCTTATGAAGCTTTCCACAACAATATCAGGAAGGAAAGCGAGAGGAAGACCGAGGAAAAAGTGAATAGATAAAAGTAGTTAAATTCTGCCAGGGGACTAAAAAAACCATCACACAAGTCACCAAAGAAGCGCAAGACAAATACATAAAACCACGACACTGGATTAACAACCCGGTAACAGTGTGCTGATAACACAAGTCACCAGAGAAGTGCAAGACAAATACATAAAACCACGATACTGGGTTAACAACCCGGTAACAGTGTGCTGACAACACAAGTCACCAGAGAAGTGCAAGACAAATACATAAAACCACGACACTGGGTTAACAACCCGGTAACAGTGTGCTGACAACACAAGTCACCACAGAAGCGCAAGACAAATACATAAAACCACGACACTGGGTTAACAACCCGGTAACAGTGTGCTGACAGAAGAAGATAAAGAAGAAGACTCAGTTTTGTTACAAGCTGCATTTTATTTTCATGCTGAATTATTTTCCTCGGACTAGATGCAGACGCAATCAGGGAAGTCACACTTGATGTGCTCATGTTGAACAGTAACAGACTTTACATTTGTTGCTGTTTCCGTTGTTAAATTTTTTACAAAGACAGTTTCAATGCTGAAACCTCCAACTTGGAGGATCAAACTGTCTGCTCTGGTAAGGTCCATAAAACTTGTCTAACTTAGTAGAGTGAGCCGCTGGGAGTAACACTCCTGTTCAAATAGGTATGAGAGTGGTTATGATACTCAAGAAGTAGGTAAACTATCACAAGTCAAAGACTCAGATGATGGTAGAACCCTCCAATCTAGAAGACCAAGCTGTCTGCTCTAGTCGGATCCCTAAGACGTGCCCAGCATGGTAGACTGAGCTTGCTGGGAGTAACACTCTCACTGAAATAACAGAATACCCAAACAACATTAGGGATACGATTAGAGCACCTACGGGGAAATTCTGTCATAACTATGATGCAGAAATTTAGGTAATCAAGGTGGCAACAGAGAAACTGTTGAACACCAGACTTAATCCACAACCTGTTGTATTTTTGATAGTTGCAAAATCAGCACTCCAAGCACTCCAGTCCAGAAAATTGCCAGGTCTACAAACACTACTGTCTAAACTGCAAGCAGCACGAGGTCGTCTTGCAGTGGATACAGTCTCACTGTGGAATACCAGGAAATGAAACAGCAGACCGACTGGCAAAGGAAGGTGCTGCAGAAGAGCAACCGGATATTCCAGTTACCTACCACCAAAAGAAAAGGATGATTAAATCAATCAGAAAGCCACAAATACCAACACAAGATGATTACTATAATATGAGCAGATTAGAACAAGTTGTCATTCTGCGCCTTAGAACATGACACAATCGACTCCGCAGTCACATGTATACAAAATTCAAGATTGGCAATTCAGCCATGTGTACATGTGGACAGGCACATCAGACTGCAGAGCACATACTTCAAGACTGCCCCGAATATGATATACTGAGGCAAACTCACTAGCCTTACGAAACAACACTCAACATAAAGCTGTATGGACCTCTGTGTGAGCTACAAAAGACAGTGAAGTGTGTGCAAGAGACAACATTGAATGTATAGACAATATTTCAAGTGAACAAAAGAAAGGAAGGAAGGACTGAAATAAATATGAGGTTAGTTAGGTTACTCAAGTTGACAAACTATGACATGTTAAAGACACTGATGACGTTATAACCAGCACTTTATAACAATATAATTGTTTATATTACCAATTCATTGATTTCTACTGATAATGTTAGAGGCGACGAAAGAGACTATCTACGAAGCGCATACTAGGCCCGTTTTAGAAATCTCTTCCTGACCTGACGCTGTGAGGCATACAGGATTCGAGAAAGAAGAAGAATGTTACTATATATTTTTGTGATAAAAATAACAGACAATTTTGTTGTGATACAGTCAATAAGTTTACAAGATTATTTATGTACACAACAATTATTTTGAAATTGTTTTGTTTAATGTGTGATTTTAGTTTTTATACCAAGTTTGAATCATTATATTTTGTAAATTTATTAATTCTGCTGAGATCTTTATTTATATATGCTATAAATATTTATCAAGTTTAGATAAAACTGTATGAGTGTTTCTCTTTCTGGTTCCCTTTATGAACATCAATTTTTAATTTTGTTTACACCAAACTCGCCTGAGGGGTGCCGGGGTCTGCAAGGGAGGCAAAGAATAGTACCACTGCGACCTACAAGGCATGTCGTAATTGGCTCAATACACAATAGCTCTTAGGCTCAGATCACATACAAATCACACAGAGTGGTTAACAAGTGGTTGATATGGAGTGTTCGAAGAAGAAGTTTACACCAATGTGGATCCCAAGTTTCCTTACTGTGAAGTGTAATTGTGTTTACACCGATGTGGATCCCAGGGTTTCTTACTGGGAAGTGTAATTTTGTTTACACCAATGTGGATCCCAAGTTTCCTTACTGTGAAGTGTAATTGTGTTTACACCGATGTGGATCCCAGGGTTTCTTACTGGGAAGTGTAATTTTGTTTGTACAATGTGGATCCCAAGTTTCCTTACTGTGAAGTGTAATTGTGTTTACACCAATGTGGATCCCAAGGTTTCTTACTGTGAAGTGTAATTTTGTTTGTACAATGTGGATCCCAAGGTTTCTTACTGTGAAGTGTAATTGTGTTTACCCCAATGTGGATCCCAGGGTTTCTTACCGTAAAGTGCAATTTTGTTTACACCAATGTGTATACGACTGGGAAATTTCATGCATTTCATCATATGACCTGGCTTGTCTGCCCGCGCCCATGTGGTGCTGTGGCCTACAAGGGAAGCAAAGAATAGTACCACTGCGACCTAAAAGGAATGTTATAAGAGGCGACTAATGTAGGACCTAGGAAACTACCCTAGTAAATAAAAAGCATAGCAGAAATTGGATGTGGTGGCCTACTTGTAGGCGCATAACTGGCACAATGAACAATAATTCTTAGACTCAGATCATATACAAATCACACAGAGTGATTAACAAGTGGTTGATATAAGGCGTTCAAAGGAGTAGTCTGCGTCCTAATTACATTTCCATTCATCCGACAAATGTAAGTTGCATGTGGATAAATAAGAATGGAGAAGAAGATGATTACACCTTATTTTAGTCCGTCATACTTCTATAATCATAGTAGTCCTGGTTTCAACTTCACGGCAGCAGGTTACCCCATAATTGCTCCATTCCTGTGCCAGCGATTATCACTCTAAATGCTCATCATTGTCTCACATGAACTCGTGAAGTTTTCTTCTCGTTCGCTGTTGTTTAATGTCTACACAATGAATCTGGTTCTCTGGATGTATGTTGTTGTGTTTGTTAGTTCATCAAGGCTTCCAAACAACTTTGCTTGAATGCTTGTCTCTGTTGGCCAGTTTTCTTTCCGCAGTTGATTCATCAGATGACAATCTTGCAGGATGTGTTCAGCTGTCTGTCCACATGCGGGGGTCTGTTCAGTCTATTGTGTCCAGTTCTGACTTAAAACAATATCACCTGTCTTGCTCTATCTAGATAACTCATGAAGTAAATTGAAGTCCAGACACAAACCAGCAGCTTGCATACACAATAAGTGCATAAGGCAGCCACCAGAGTGCCAACAAAAATTAACACTAAGGAATAACCCTATTATTAACACTTTTCAACAATTAATAACCATGGGCTCGTAGAATTTTGTAAAATTGCAATAAATCTTTAAGTGTCCTATCAAACATATGGAAGAGTCAGCCCGCTTTAACGGAAATTTCTGATTTTCCGACTTGAGTCCATCAGCTTTTAACTACAGGGAGCTGTGGTTTCATTTTGTTGAACAAAATACACTTCAGTATTGGTTTGACAAAACAACAAATATCAAATTTCTTGACAAAAATAGTTTATTTTTACTTTGTTCCCTTGAAAAATGATAGCATATACATAATTTAATTGTTTATGGATATCAACAGATTTAACAAGTACTCTTGTTATATAAGTGAAACATGTGACATATTTAGGTCAATATCACATATGTGATGGCCAAGAAGTAGGTCAAGATCACAGAAGCAACATTCAACAAGTAAGTCAATATTAAACATATGACATTCAAGTAGATCAAAATTGCATTCATGACATTCAACAAGTAGGTCATAATTAAACACATGACATTCAACAAGTAGGTCAAGCTTAAACACATGACATTCAACAAGTAGGTCAAGTTTGAACACATGACATTCAACAAGTTGGTCAAGTTTGAACACATACCATTCATGTAGATCACAATTGCATTCAGGATATACAAGTTTGCAAGATATACAAGATTGCATTCATGACGTTCAACAAGTAGGTCAATATTACATTCACTCAAGTGTATCAACACATCATTAAGGATATACAAGTAGGCCAAGATTGCATTTTGGACGCTTAATAAGTAGGTCATCAAGATTACATTCTCGACAGTTAACAAGTAGGTTAAAATAACATTTAGCAAGCACGATGAAGGTTACATTTGTGACAATCACAAAATAAGCATTAGAGCTCGAGAAATACCAAAGAAGAAGGTGGATAGACAAGCTTGCAGAAATCTTAAAAAAAAAAACACAGGTTGACCCAACAACAAACAAGGGGGGACACAAGGCTCAAATCTTCTGCCGCCATATTGGCTCGCATAAATTGTTAATTTTAAAAATATTTCCGCAAAAGTTCAACAATTAAGTCGGGATTGTAATTTTAAAATGAAGAAATTAGGAAGAAAGTGAGAAAAATAAAGAATTTGTGACACTAATATAGAGAATGATGATAAAATGGTAGAGAATTGATTTGAATAGAAGTATATCGACCTAGAGGAAGGGGTGGGGTGTAAGGACAGCTAGCCCTTCATTTTGTTCGCTTGAAAAATTGTCTATATATTCAATGTTGTTTCTTGTATAAACTTCACTGTCTTTTGTAGCTCACACAGAAGTCTATGCAGTTTTATTTTCAGTCTTGTTTCACTAGCAAGTGTGTTTGCCTCAGTATGTTATAATCGGGGCAGTCTTGACATATGGGGGCAGTTGGTGATTGATATGAAACCCAAACAACATATTGATGTAGATCCAGACCCAACTACTTGATGGTGGAGACCCAATAAGATATTTATAACATAAACTAAACAGGTCAAAGAAAAAATATACTTCTCTTTTTTGCGATCACCGCTAAGACTGATGCACCAAATTTCTCCATAAATCTTATTCATGTGGAAATCTGATTCATGCAGCCTTTAGCAGCGGGGTGTTCTTCGTCACATCTTCAACGCCATTTGGAGCTCTGGTGCTTATCCTTTGACGATGTGTCCGGTTTTAACCAGCGTTTAGGGGTTCGCTCTCCGTTAGCCTTTGGCTGTCCCCAGCCTACCTGCAAGGCAGTAGGTTGCTATTTTCTTTTAGGGTAGCGACCCTTAGACAACCTTCCCTCTGGGTTTTTGAGCGTCATCTGCCCGGGTTACCAGTCTATTGTTTGGACTACTTGGTTTGCCTGCCGTCCAGTTTTGTGTACGGTTTGCTCTATATACTTATTCAACTAAAATACAAGCAGAAATGAACTTATTTATAACAAGAATAAGATAAGAGGTCAACACAATTAGGGGTCAACAAACAAGTACAAACAGCTAGTAACAATGGTGAAACACGTAAAAATAAAGTACTGTAATTTTACAAAGTGCAAAAACAATATACAGCGACGTTTCGACTAAAAAGAACTTTATCAATCAAAGGATCGACCACACAACTAGTAACAAGGAAACAAGCGTCGGCTGTTCAGATTAGTTTTAATTAGATGGAAAATGTCTGCAGAAATATACAGCATACTGTTAACTCAGTAGTTTGTACCTACAAGCATTGCTTCCTGTTTTTGAATATATGGCTTTCATCATCATCATCAAGTAGCTTGTCCATTCTGGAACTTGGTTCCCATGACAGCAGTACTGAAAACTCTCTATTCTGTGCATGTCGACCGGTGTTAGCAGCAGTCATTCTTATCGCATGACATTACACTCATGCTCGTTGTCCTCTCATGCTTCTTCCAGGCATCATTCCCTTCAAAATGATCTTTTCTAGACACTCGTCGTTTGATGTGTCTGAAATATTTTAATTTTTTTTGATTTTATAAATAACTAGCACTTTATTAAGTCGCCCTAAATTTAACACTTAGAACCCAAGATCCTAATATATAGGTCTGAGATGTAAGCATCTCCCTTCCCGATTTATAGTACGACAAGACTTTGTCGTTATTTGTCAGCGATCAAAGATAAATTGTGTACAAATGTGATGTCAAACACAACCCACATGTTACTATTTACTCCCTCAACACCATATAGGTACAAGATGAGATTAAATGGTAATTTCAAACAGGCTAGTCAATGAAGCTCAATTTAAAAGTACAGTTTGGTTTGTTGGTAATTTTACCAGTCAAGGATGAAGGCAAATACCCACATGGAAGACAGCATTAAAAATGAGAAAAAAAAAATCAAATGATGGACAAAATGTGGCCACTCAGATGACCATAATGGCAGTGACAACAAATATTTGAGCTCAATTATAACCAATCTTCGATGTGGAAATTGGCACTTGATCTGAACTACGTTTCAGCAGTAGAAATCTTATTTTCAGCAGTACCCTATTTTTTAACAATCATTTGGAAGGCAGAGAAATGAGAAACTTTTATATGCAAAAAATCTGCAAAGATTATGAATAAAAAGCAATGAATATAAGCACATTTTTTTTATATTTCAAACTAACTCATCTAAGAAAAATATAGTTATACATGTTTCAGACATATAAGATTAAAAAAATATGTCAGTGCTCTAAATATATATATATTTAATTAATGTAACTATTGTAAGTCCAAAGTTGGACATCCAAGATAACAGAGGTGACGAAAACCACTGTTATGAAGTGCATACAAAAGCCCATTCTAGAAATCTCTTCTTATCTTGACGCTGTGAGATCAAATAGATTAGAGAAAAAAAGGAAAGAATGTAAGTATGTAAAGAAAAGTATTGTCTTCTACTTTCTCTAATGCAGTTTAGTTTCACAGCAGTATGACTCTGACTGAGTCATAGAGGCTAAAAACTACATACTGCAAGTATGTCCAACATACAGTGAACAGAGAGAAAACACATGGGCCATCCCCCATACCAGTCCAAGACAAGCTACATGGAGATGTACATGGACCCCAGGTTGACCACTAACTACTTAAAAGTATACAAATCGATGTCAGTCCAAGACAAGCTACATGGAGATGTACATGGACTCCGGTTGACCACTAACTACTTTAAAAGTATACAAATCGATGTCTGAAAATGTTGGAAGAAGATAGCAGGCTTAAGATACAAAATACTGAATCATCCAGTATATATGCTTTTGCATGATCATAAAAAAGATTTGTGAGCCTGTATATCGACTCAGAGGGGCGGATGGGTTAATAAAGTTACTAATGTTCACAGTGTTGTATAAATAGATATATATTTATCTCAGGCATACATGTTACAGATCAGACCAACTTGAATACAAAATTGTATTCCAACGAAAGAAGTAACAATAACTCATTAACTCCTTGTGGACCAAGCGCCACACTACATGGCTTTGGGTTGGACGTCTTTTTACCCTGAGCCACACTAAAGGGCATTTTTATTCTAAAAACAGAATGACCGATAAAAATTGTATTCCACTGGTCAATAACCATTAAGTATAAGCTATTATCATAATGGCTTATTATCATGAAAAGACAAATATAATGAAGACACCTATGGCAAGTAATGCAGATAACACCTTAGAGTCCAAAATGATAAAAATATCAGCAGTTCACATATTTGGTTAGCAGTTTTGACTGCACGGAATATACTAAAAAATAAAATTATGCTGCAAATTGTAAAAGCAACATTGGCTTTTAAAAGTGTACATAAAATATGGAACTGCAAGTTATATAGTTTTAAAACTAAATTTCAATGTAAATGATGGGGGCACGAATCAAATCCATCGAAGGGACACTGACCCGCGTGTGGCGAAATTCAGAGCCCAAGCATGCTATCTTTAGCCACCACTCTAAAGCCGATGAGTATGCTAGGTGCCGAGTTGAACCGCAAGCTGGGCCACATAGGTCAAAGCACTGGCCCCCATCACAGTGTTGGGAGCACGAATCAAAACCATCGAAGGGACACTGACCCGCGTGTGGCGAAATTCAGAGCCCAAGCATGCTATCTTAGCCACCACTCAAAGCCGTGAGTATGCTAGGTGCCGAGTGAACGCAAGCTGGGCCACATAGGTCAAAGCACTGGCCCCCATCACAGTGTTGGGAGCACGACCCAAAGCCATCGAAGAGACGTTGACCCGCGTGTGGCGAAATTTGGAGCCCAAGCCTGCTCTTTATAGAGACACTACCCTAGAGCCGATGAGAATGCCGGGTTGAGAGGAGTCGGAGTCGAGTTGCACGTAGGCATCATGGGGTGAAACTCGGTTTTTGCCCCTCGAAGTCAGACAGCCCACTGGGAATTGACGGAAATAGTGAGATAGGCACCAGGGCAGAGCATGTACGCACGATGGCAAAGCCATAGTGGGCCCCATCAAGGGGCAGGCCGGCACGGCAAGTGCGGAAAGCGAGGCAAGCATTGCAGCGACCTGCAAGGCAGGCAAGAGGGTGTGCGTCCACCCACATGAGCAGAACTGGAAAGCCCAGCAGAGGCAAAACCTGTGCAAGCGAGAGGGTGTATGTCCCACCCAAATGTGCTAAACAACTGGAAAGCCCAGCAGAGGTAAAGCCAGTGCGCGTTTCCACACGTAGGGAACTACTGCTGCCTAGTAGTTGATTGGGGACAATCAAAGGCTAGCGGAGCAAACCGCAAACAAACCTGAACCAAGGTGTTCATTAAAACGACCGGTTTTGCTGGGCAGATGGCGTTAATAAGAAAATGGCAACCAACTGCCTTGTGGGTTATGGCTGGGGACAGTCAAAGGATAGCGAAGGGCGAACCGCACACAATAGCTGGCTGAAATCGAACACCCAACCGAAGGATAAGCAACTGTGCTCAAATAGGTGCTGAAGGTTGGTGCACGTACATTATGTTATGATGTTTGGGTGTTTATACATCACAATAGAATGATAACAACTAGCCTAGAACGATCGAGGAAGAAGAAAATAGATGTCTGTGAAAAATAATGAATATAAAATGTAACAAATTCAGAAGTTATGAAATCAGAAATGTCTGGTCAACCTTTAATAACAGCTGTTATAAGAGAGAGAAGATGGAGATATATTGGGCATACCTTGAAAGAAATTATCAAAGAATACCAAAACATTCATTGAAGTTGGAGGCAAAGGGTTCAAGAAAGATCTGACGCCTAGGGAAACCCTGAAATGAACTTTTCTGACAGAGGTGAGAAATATCGGGCACAATTCCATGGAAGAGATTGAGTGAGTTGCCCAGGACAGAGTGGTGTTGAGAAATTACTTGCAGGCCCTATGTAACTTAAAACAGTACAAAAGGAATATATATATATATATATATAGTCATAATGGCATGTATGTGGTTAGATGTAGTTCATCGACCGAAATCTACATGGACGTGGGTGGTAGAGTTAGCTATCCAACTTGACTTTTAACCATCTAAGGCAGCTTGTGAACTCAGCATTGTAGCATCGGTATATAAAACAAATTAATATGGAAACCACAACAATCTTCCTGGGGGTTCTCTGTAGCCTCGAGGCAAGGTGCTCACCTCTTGCTCCAAAGGTACTCAGTTCACTCCCCCCATGGAGCAATCAAGATATTTTTCCAGAGATCCCTGACCTCAATGTAGGTGAGTATCTAGTTCTATTGGAGATAGACAATAAAATGTAGGTCCCATGATCAAGTTAAGTACATACAAGAAACCTTGGCAGTTAAAAATCATAGAAAAAGATGAAAATAAAATTTCGACACAATTTTCACCAACTTCAAAATTACATCAGGGGCTCTCATCGGTGCTATGGAGTTCACACATTTCTGCTGAGATCTTTCTGTGGTAAAAAGAGACTGGGCACACATGGTTATTCTCCAAAATGCAGTGATGCTGGCCAAATCAATCAATCAATAAAAATCTTCCATCAATATGTGACATGATTTAGTACAAACTGCATGCATGTGGACCAACTACAGGTCCCATCCGATATACTGTAAACAGCGTAAAAGATAAGAAGTTACATGGTGAATAGACTTATAGTCCTGTACAGAAATGACCCTAAAGGTCATCCAATCACACTAACCACTTTGAACTTTTCAAAGCAAAGATTGTCAGACAAAAACGATAACTACTGCCATTTTAAAAACAGTTTCAAATATCAATTTAAAAGGGCAGTCAGTACTGGTTCTTATTTCTATTCACAGACTTGAAGCAGTTCTGAATATTTCATTATACTCTAAAAGGGTCTAAAGCCGAATAATTGACTACATTCACGGGTTTTACCCATACGCTCGGTTCCTCTCGCAGAAATGGCACACCGCCTGCAGAGAGTACTGAACAAACTCCATAGCTCCTGCAAGAATCCTAGTGGTCTCTTGAAAAAATAAGGTATTGAACAGAAAATTGCGGTCTGGTTTGAACCAAAACAATCAGCAGAAAGCAAGGCAAAGGCTCAGCCACTTATTCCTTTTTCTCTGCTATGGCCCAACCACATTCTCTAACTATAACCCCAACCAGATTACAATATGTTCATATACTGTTCTTCTGTTAGTTACTGTGTTTGAATACTCCACAATTATTTAACAATGATATTTTAGTAGAAATGTTGGGGGTCGCCAATAATGAATGATAACACACGCTAATAACCATGGGCATTGGAACGTTCATGGTTCGAGACTAGCTTACACCAAAATATTTCGGGGTGCACATGGTTGGACTACAGTAAACCCTGATCATTGACTTCGGAATCTTAATTCCAAGTAGCTGTTAAGTCAGAGTAAGGCTTGCCTAAATGGCAAGGGGCAATAGTGATAAGGAAATTAAGCCTTCATGCAAAAATCAGTCTGAGGGGCCATAATGGGTACCATGACTTTGCCTAATTAATAGCAAGAAAACAAAAAAGCATAAATGTTTACATATCAAAGACCTGCCAGCAAAAACAAACAAAAATCATCTCATCAACCTACAAGTTATCATGAATTATCACAGGGAATATAAGATGTAGATATATCATACTGACGAAGATGCTGCTTCATCTTCTCATGGGGGAATTCTGTTAATTGTTTGGATAACGAAGCACGGGTCGGCATGACTACCTCCATGGTGAAACCTGAATACATATGCATGCTTCGAAGGAGTCAATCCTTTCATATTCAGTTTGTCTTCAAAAGTTGACAAAGAATGACAACAAAGTTCTCTTTGAAGACTACCCAGCTTGTGACATTGCATCCATTGTGTCAAGATGCCTGCTAAAACTGGGACTTCATTCTGGAAAATTACCTTGTCAGAGAGTCTATTCCCAGGTGGAAGATGTAGTTGGCTGTCCACTCTTGCCGTTAAGTGTAGGGATGGGAGCTTTAATTTGCGTTCTAGGGCTAGATGAGTCACCCTTGTTGTGTTGTATCCGTGTTTATGTAGTGTGGTCTTGATATTGTCTGTCCATCTTTTCTTGGTCTTCCCTTAGCTCTAGTACCAGATCTCTTTTATTGTATGCTGTTATTGGTGGTTGGTTGTATTTCATTCTCATTAAATGTCCAAACCACTGCATTTGTTGTCTTTCGATGTATTCGATGCATGAGGTTATGCCCACTCTGCTTCTGATGTTCTCATTTCGTAGTCTGTCTTTCCTGGATACCACCACTGCCTTCCTCAAGCATTTCATTTCACACGTGGTGAGCTTTCTGTGGTGTGTTGCTGTAAGAGACCAAGTTTGGCACTGGTAACAAAGTGTTGGTAGGAAAATACTGTTTATCATCTGTCTTTTCACTTTCATCTTGATCTTTGGATGTTGTAGTAATGGTGCCAGCTGGTAGGCCACTGCATTTGCTTTTGATACCTTGTCTCTATTTCTCTATCGAGTTTTCCATTAGAAAGAGTTGCCAGGAGAAATATGGACAGGAAGTACAAACTCAAATGTTAAACATAGGAAAACAAAAAATTCAAAACTTGTATTCTCTTGTGGATTACAAACAAACAACCAACCAAAATTGGGAAATACAAACACTAAAATACACCAATAAACTTAGATTCTGACAGTTCTGATGTGTTTTTAATTTAAAATCCTTAAAAGTTCATGAGTATTTGCCAGGCAATCTTTTAAAACCATTTGACCAAAAACTGTGTCATGTATTTCTCTGATGTCACTAACAGTACAGACACTGGTTAGCAAATTTGTGAGCATTACTGCATTTCTTTTATCACTGTACACATTCAACTAATTAATTTTCATTAATATTTCATTGTCAAAAGACAAAACAATTTTGTTATGTTCAACATATGGTATTAACATTAAAATACATCAAAAAGGTTATTCTTACAAATTGTAAATAGAAGACACATTTTAACGACAAATTATATTTAAGACATATTTTAACAATCTCATTAATACTGGTCACAGCTAAAGGGTATAAAGCCGAAGGAGTGGCCTCACTGCGCTGGGTTTTACCCCATATGGCTTGGTATCTCTCCGCAGAAGTGGCACACCACCTGCCGAGAGTACTGCATAAGGCATGAACTCCCTAGCTCTGGCAACAATCCTAGGGCCTCTTGAAAAATGCGCTCATGCACAGAATGGCTTGGCCCAGATCCGAACTATCTTTAGAACAGAAGGCGTAACCACTTAGTCACAGAGACCCTCATTGGTCGCATATTTGATGGCAACCAGTTAATGAAAAAAAAGATGGTGGATTGGTTGGAAGATGGTGGTGATGTTGGGTAGGTAGTATTTATATAACTCATTGCCTTTTCTTCTCTCTCTCTCTTTCTCTAGTCTATCTTGCACTCAACACTTAGAACAGCAACAAAAGCATGCCATTCTTCTCTGTCCTTGGCTGTTCTCTGTATTGAGTTCCAGCTCTGATTCCTTTCAGTTTCTGTTCTACTGTTCTCTGTGTGGCTTTTGGGTCTTTCACATTTTTGCTTACCCTCCGGTGTTTATCTCAGTGCAGTTTTTGCGACAGAGTTAGCCTCCATGCGTAACATGTCCAATATATCTATAGCATCTCATTTAGATGGTGGTATTCACATTTTCCTACTGGCACTGTGAGTTCTTGGTTAGATCTTTCACAGATAAGTTGTATAGAAGGTGGAAAGTTTGGACATATCTTGTTCTGTCATTCTTCAGCATTTTGGTTCATACAGTAAAGTTGGTTGCACACAGCAGCTGTATATATTACGTTTGGTTCTGATGCTGTATTGGGCTAATTTCCATACCACCTGAAGGGTAATGAATGTGCATTGTGCTTTACTAAGTCTGCTTATGATGTCAGATCTAGTTACTCCTTCAAGGTTGATAATGATTTTCCTGACACACTTTACATCAGTGAGCTGTCTTAGTGTGGCTACACCAGTTTCCACACTAGTGTTCAGAACCTGCCTACAGTTGAACCTGTCCATGGTAAGCCCTGGTACCCACTAACTTAGATAGAGTAATTCTGTGAAATCATAAATCTGAGTGGGGTCACATATGGAGACGTGAGTGGTTACCGGGGCCCAAATTGGGGTGTAAAGAATAGAACCACTGTTACCTGCCACGCATGACGTAAGAGGCGAATAGGGAGGTTGGGTGTGGAGCTAGCTACCCCACACCGTAAAAAACACTAGATGGCTACAAAGCGGAGAGCTAACTGAGTAAACGCTGGTTCAAACCGGACACATCGCCGAACGTTAAGCACCAGAGCTCCAAATGGTGCTGAAGATGTGACGTAAAACACGCTAAGGCTGCATGAATCAGATTTCCACAAGAATAGAATTTATGGGGAGATCTGGTACATCAGTCTGGGCAGTGATTGCGAGCGAGAGAGAGATATGGAGAAGTTGAAAACATGCTGCACTAGTGACCATGCAATATGGAAATTTTAGGGTTAGAGGCCAGTTTGGACACTAAATTTCCTTTGTGCACACATTACGCGGTTGGACTACAGCAAACCCTGACCCTTTACTTTGTAATCTAAGTTACAAGAACCTCTGAAGTCGGAATAAGGTTTACCTGAATGACAAGGTACACTAGTAATGTAAAGTAGTAAAGGAACCCGTTTTCATACTTCAAGGTATATAGTTTAATACAGTGTTAGGCTAGTATTTTTCATTGACCGTCAGCGCACGCTGGGTGATGTGGACAACATCATGCCAGCCACCTTTACTTCCCAGTGCTTTTCCTGGTACCAAATTGAGGCTGGGTCAACCTGAGAGCGGTTACGGTGGAAAAATATTCCATGCCCCCTGTGAAATTGAACCCGGACCACTCAATTAAGAAGCGAGTTCACTAACACTTATGATTATGTGGCACTCAAGGAACACTCGGATAACAAAAATAAGTCAGAAGTGCCATATTAGGCACAAAGATCATGCCATAATTCATAGCAGGCGAACACACAAAAATAAAATAAATAAACTAGTCATAATTTGATCACCGATTTTTCCCGACCGCGACGGCTCTCAGGTTGACCCAGCCTCAACTGGGTACCAGATATGCTCTGGGAAAGTAAAGGCGGCCGGCGTGATGCTGACCACACCACCCATCGTGTGCCGACGGTCAATGAAAAATACAGGCCTAACACTGTATTGACCTATATACCACGGGTATGAAAGGGTTCCTTTACTTTAAAAAAAAATTTGATCACAATTTAGTGATCCTATATCCTATGTGGTTTTACATGGACAGCAAAGAAAACAAATGAGGTTTTAAATCAGGCCTGCACACAAAGAAACCTTATCAAAAGAATAAGAATCCGACAAATAAGGTTCTTCGGGTATATAATGCGAAAAGAAGGTTTAGAACATTTGGTGACAACAGGTAAAATTCAGGAAGGAGAGATCGTGGAAGACAGGGAGAAGATGTTGGATGGCCTGACATCATGGTTTGACATAAGATCGACGTAAGAACTGATTACATGCACCAAGCAGAGAGAGTTGTGGAGAGACATGATGGCTTACGCCGGCAGGCATGGCACTTGAATGAATATCCTATGCACTGCCTACATAGACAGAACACTTCAGTTTAGTTCAATTCTCTTGATCAACTTCCTCTCATACGGGATAAATCTATACATACTCCATCTTCCAACGCAACAGCCATCTCAATGTTCCCATGGTGACACTGTATCCAAGTGCAGTTGGTTGACATATCTTCTCTCTCTCACCCTGGTGGCAGCACCAGCATACTTGTCCGTGATTGAACTCAGGCAGATTTATAATTGGAAAATTAGCCCAATTTCTTTAGATGAAAAAAGGATCAAAGAATACAAAAGCAGACATCGAAGTGGGAGGCAAAGAATTCAAGAAAGAGATAATGACCTATGGAAACTCTTAAACGAACTTTGCTGGGGAGGCAAAAATATAGGACTCATTTTCATGGAAGAGACTGTGTGAGTTGTCCAGGACAGTGCGGTATGGAAAAATTACTTGCAGGCCCTATGTAACGTATAATGGTACAAGAGGAATATACATAAATTTATAATTAAATATAATTATATTTCGCTTATAATTAAAATTCAATCAGACGGTTCAATGTCACTGATTCTGCTTCCACATGTGTGAAACAGAAGGCGTTTATATCTGCCCTGTTTATTACTTCTCTCACTTGCAACGGATGCCAGTCCAGCGAACTTGTCTAGTACTAATACTTGTTTATTATCTATTTAATGATCATATTCATCGACTCCGAGGCTTTCCCTGGGGTTCTTAAAACTTCTTATTCTCTCCCAGTTAACTTAACTACACTTTCACTTCCCTTCACTAAATAACAGAACACTGTATATCAGTATTTATACGCCAGTGTGGTGAAGGGGCCCTCAAGGGAAGCAAAGAATAGCACCACTGCGACCTACAATGCATGTCGTAAGAGTTGACTGATGTAGGCCCTAGGGATGCTACCCTAGTAAATAAAAAGCAGCGCATAAATCAGATGTGCTAGCTTACTTGTAGGCGTATAACAGGCACAATGTACAATCACTCTTAGGCTCAGATCACATAAACATCACACAGAGTGGTTGACAAGTTGTCAATATGTAGCGTTCGAAGACGATCACGACCTATTTATTGATCATATTCATTGGCTCTGAGGCTTCCCCTGGGGCTCCTTATTCTCTTCCAGTTATTTTATCTGCACTTTTACTTCTCTTCACCAAATAACAGAGCATTGTATATCAGTATTTATAAATTACAACTTGTTTTATAATTTATTTCTAGCCATTTATGTAATATGTTTTATATATATATATATATATGGCAAGCATTTGTTTGAACTTCTGAGCATGGGAAACTTATGGCAGAAGTGGAATGATAAATACGGGATCGAAGAGAGAATGATAAATACTACCTGCCATTTTATTTTAAAAAATACCAGATAAATATGTTCTCATTTCTTAATCTATGATACTAAAAGGGCCTAGAGCTGAAGGATTGACTCAATTGAACCAGGTTTTACCCCATACGGCTTGGTCCCTCTTCGCATAAATGGCATACCACCAGCCGAGAGTATTGCACAAAGCGTGAACTCCCGTAGCTCTTGCAACAATCTTAGGGTTCTCTGGAAAAATGGACTTGCAAACAGAACAACACCGTCCAGATTATAACCCACGACTTTCGGGACGCAAGTCAAAGACATAGCCACTTAGCCACAGAGACCCACAAAACCTAAGATACAATTTGCTCTATATCTCTATACTATATTACTAAAAGTTCCATGATACAACTTGCTCTATATCTCTATACTATATTACTAAAAGTTCTATAATACAACTTGCTCTATATCTCTATACTATATTACTAAAAGTTATATGATACAATTTGCTCTATATCTCTATACTATATTACTAAAAGTTCTATGATACAATTTGCTCTATATCTCTATACTATATTACTAAAAGTTCCATAATACAATTTGCTCTATATCTCTATACTATATTACTAAAAGTTCTATAATACAATTTGCTCTATTTCTCTATACTATATTACTAAAAGTTCTATGATACAATTTGCTCTATATCTCTATACTATATTACTAAAAGTTCTATACTACAACTTGCTCTATATTTCTATACTATATTACTAAAAGTTCTATACTACAACTTGCTCTATATCTCTATACTATATTACTAAAAGTTCTATAATACAACTTGCTCTATATTTCTATACTATATTACTAAAAGTTCTATAATACAATTTGCTCTATATCTCTATACTATATTACTAAAAGTTCTATAATACAACTTGCATACTATATCTCTATACTATATTACTAAAAGTTCTATGATACAACTTTGCTCCTATATCTCTATACTATATTACTAAAAGTTCTATATACAACTTGCTCTATATCTCTATACTATATTACTAAAAGTTCTAAACTGTCTGAGATAACAATATAAAAGATAACTTCTACCACTACAAGTCAAAAATCAGAGACAATAATTTATTCAGACAAAATTAATGACTAGAACATAACTACAACAGCCAGAGTTGGAAGATTTTTCGATTTTTGCTTAAATCAACAGAGTTTGTATGCACTGGCTTGACATCTTGTTGATCTTCCATCTCTCGTAGGCGGGAAACTGCAGAAATAAAAGCCTTCTCCACATTTATGGCATCTTTCGCACTGGTTTCAAAATAAGGTGCATTTCCATTTCGAGCGCACCAGGTCCGAGCCACATCTTCTTCCACATCTCTACTGGGCACATCCACTTTATTACCAAGAACTATGAATGGGAAAGGAGACCCATCTTGAATATCAGCATAATAAAGAAACTCATTTTTCCACATGGGGAGGTTCTCAAAACTCTTCCGGTCATTCACAGCATATGCCAACATACAAATATCTGCTCCCCGATAGAAAGGAGTTCGCAGTGACTTGAACCGTTCCTGACCTGCTGTGTCCCATATCTGCATTGTGTAATTCTCACCAGCAATCTGTCAATTTGGAAATGAGAATTATTAACAGCACATACATTTTTTGACCTGACATTGAAAGCCAAAACAGGGATAGAGAATAGAGAGACATACATTAAACAAGGCTTCACTGTGTAAAATAAAGACATTAACTCTTAACCACTGGCAGGTTTTTAAGGTTTTTTTGATATCTTTGATATCCTGCTCTATAGATAGCAACCATACAAAATCTTTGCATTGAAAATAGGCATGTTATATATGGTTGGAAAGCTAATTTGATGGGCTATCAGGATATCTCTCTCTCTCTTGCGATCCCGGCCTAGACTGATGAACCAACTTTTTCATGAATTTTACCGTGTTTTTAAGGGATTCCGTTCCTCCGTACAGCTTCTCGCGAAGCTCTGTGTTTTGGGGCCAGGTTTCTTTTCTTATACCTGCTATCAGTTGACAATCTTGCAGAACGTGTTCTGCTGTCATGTCTGCCTTTTTGCAGGGGCACAGGCTAGTTGTTCCAATTTTAAATTTGTGAAACATGTGGGCGTGGAGTGTGTTGTGGCGGTACGGGGGCGAAGTATGGCAACTTGTTCACTAAGAGACAGATCATAGTATCCGTCGCTGTTATTGTGGTGAGGATGATCTTTTGTCCATTTGTCTCTGTAGTGCCAGCCGATGGTTGTTCTGGCTTCCTCATAACTGATCTCGAGATCAGTCTGAGGTAGTCGCCGCCTTCTTTAGCTGGTTTGTCGGCTTTTCGTTTCCGCTAAAATACATTGTGATGGTATTCACTGAATGATGGTGCATTTGAGAGAGCACGCTAGTTCATCGAGGGTAGCTTTGAGCTCATTTAGATATGTTTTGCCAACACGTTTGAGTGCCGTGATGATCGATAGAGCATCGGTGAATATCACGACTTTGTTGCGAGAGGTGCCTCTTCTCTCTAGGATCATTTCGGCCGCTGTTCTTATTGCCTCTGTCCTGTAGTTATTTGAGTATTTGCCTGTGGCAATCGCTTTGTGACCGTCACTTTCTTTGAGAGTTTAAGCACTATTCCTCCTCCGCTGTCTTCGTTCCTAGCCGATCCGTCAGTATAGACGTGTAACCACTTATTTTCAGGGTACTCTGTCCCTATGTATTTTTCTGTGGCCGTTCTTCTTTCGAGGTTTTCTTGCTGGCCTTTTTAAGTATGCCTGGGATTGATTCCCTTAGTTCCGGCATATTGGTTTTCCATGGCGGGCACTTATCGGTTGCCGGGATTGCTTTGGCTTTGCAGATTGCTAGGACCAGATGGTCTGCGATCAGTGCTTTCACATTTTTTGTGAAGCTTGTTCTCTGTATTCTGCCCCTTCCGAATCCGTTCATTCTTTCGTGCATAGGGTGGGAATTGAGCCGTTTAAGTTTTTCCGCCAATACCAAGACTTTTCTGTCCCTTCGATCTGCCATTGGTTGGATGCCTGTGATTGTTTCCATCACCTTGATAGGCGTGGACTTCATGGTTCCTGTGATAATGCGCATTGCACGGTTCTGACTATTGCTCACTTTGGCGAATTGCTTGTTGGATGCACTGCCCCACAATGCAATGCCATACTCCAGACCGTCGCATTCTTCCAGAGTAGAGTGTTTTGACC
Organism: Arion vulgaris; assembly: GCA_020796225.1. NCBI lineage: Eukaryota > Metazoa > Mollusca > Gastropoda > Stylommatophora > Arionidae > Arion > Arion vulgaris. Next base: position 37,691,658 of record CM036766.1, read on the forward strand.
TGACATTGAAAGCCAAAACAGGGATAGAGAATAGAGAGACATACAATAAACAAGGCTTCACTATGTAAAATAAAGACATTAACTCAACTCTTAATCACTGGCAGATTTGTCAGGTTTTTGATATTTTGATGTCCTGCTCTATAGATAGCAACCATACAAAATCTTTGCATTGAAAATAGGCATATTATATATGGTTGGAAAGCTAATTTGATGGGCTAACAGGATATGTAGTTTTAACATAAGTGTGACGCAATATAAGAGAAAACTGAGATATTTTGGACATATAAAAGACATGAAGGACTGGAGAAGACCATCATGGAAGGAGGCATACTGGCAAAGAGAAGAAGAGGAAGACCACAGAAGACCATCTGGCCTACGAGAGAGAGAAATTCTGGAGGACTGTTGGGGTGGCAAAGTTCTGCTCAGGACAAGCTATTTGATGATGATGAATATATGGTATCCGTGACCTACTTATGAAAAGTCTAAAAATAGATTATTCTACAGATGACAAATAATTTTAGTCGCAAAGAAGGATAAAAAAATGTATGACGGATATAATGAAATCTTTTATTAGTCTTTTAAAGTCTTCATATTTGCAAAACATATATGAATTTAAACATGTTTGAAAAATATGAAAGGCAGTAATCATGAAATTTATAAAATATCAATATTTTCATATTTTAAAGAAAAAAGTGCTATAAGAAGATTACACAAAGTAGCAGCCTTGCATATATTACTTGTCCATGTATTACCAGGGCTTGCAAGGGGAGCAAATAATAGTAATATTGAGAAATACAAGCCATGTCGTAAGAGGTGATTTAGGTAGAAGCCTATGGAAGCTAACCTAGTAAATTAAAAGCGACACAGAAAACAGATGTGCTGGCCTACTTGTGGGTGCCTAACTGGGACAACATACAGTCGCTCTTAGGCTCGGTTCAAATACAAATAAAAAAGAGTGGCTAACAAGTGGTCAATATGGAGCATTCGAAGAAGAAGTCTATATTACTTACAAATTTCTATATCAATCAGTGACACTTACTGTTACGTCTTTATTCAAGAACTCCACTCCAATCGTATGAAATGACTGTGTGTCAAATTTGTTACTAACAAATCTGTTCATTAATGAACTCTTCCCCACACCTCCATCTCCTAGTAGTACCACTTTCAATAGCTTTGACCGTCCCATGACTGTCTGTTAATATAAAGTTAATACCAGTTATGATACTTAGTGTCTGAAATTCAACAAATAAATAAACATTCATATGTCGTACAGTAGTTAGTTCACAGACTCAACATTACTGTACTTCAGAAAGAGCCATCGCCACTGTACTCTGGATGGAGTCATTCATCATCACGGTACTATGGACAGAGCCATCATCACTGTACTCCAGACAGAGCCATCATCACTGTAATCTAGACATAGTCATCATCACTGTACTCTGGTCAGAACCATCATTGCACTCCGGACAGTGTTTTCATCATTGTACTCTGGTCAGAACCATTATTGCACTCCGGACAGAGTCATCATCACTGTACTCTGGACAGAGCCATCATCACCACACTCAGACAGAGCAGTCATCACTGTACTTCGGACAGTTGCCATTAGTGTCTTTAAGTAGATATACTAATCAACTCCTCATGGGTACGGTGAGCAAGTGAACTTGGGATGGCTGTTGCAGCGGAGGACAGAGCATTCATGGGAATGCCCAATGTGCCATGACATCGATGACATAACATAACATTGTCTTTAGATCATTTAAAAACAATACTAATTTAACAAAAATATCCTATGGAAACTACGCAACACATTGAGAAATACAAGTCATGTCGTAAGAGGCGACTTAGTTAGGAGCCTACGGAAGCTACCGTATTAAATTAAAAGCGACACAGAAAACACACGCAGCAAAAACTGATATTAATCAGGACTCCAGTCATCCAAGGTCATGTTGTTTTCCGGGCAAAAAATAAACATCCGACCTGAACACTTAATGACAATAGTTAGGGCAAGCCTTCTTAAATATAAACATTTCCCCCTTAACAAGCCCCTTATCTGAAATGACCCATTATGTTATCTGATACATAGCTTTGTCACAGCAGACAATGAAGTGCCCTAATGAGCACGGGGTTTGTTTTTTGGGGATGGGGTGTGTGTTTATAATTGTGACTAATAAAATTAAAATTGCACTTATTTGTCAATATCTCATGCAAGAGAGTAATATGATGCAGATAAATTTTGTTAATTTTCTCAGATCTCTTCAATTGGTTTAAAAAAAAATCTTGTGAAGTTTCAATGCTGTTTGTCAGCTTGGTTTAGTTTAGTTGTCAGATCATCATCACTGCACATCAAACCAATTAGTTCATAAGTGCTCTGATCTCCTCCTCAATATGTCTCTCAGCATGTGGCGCCTAACGATACTGGTTCTTAGTGTTTAGTTTAGTTGTTGGATAATCATCACAGCACATCGAACCAATTAGTCCATAAGTGCACTGACCTCCTCTTCAGTTTGTCTCTCAGAGTGTGGCAACTAACGACACCAGTTCTGTGTTGGTTTACTATTCTTCTTTGGCTACCAGTTTAGTGCTCTTGACTAGCTATGCCACATTTGACTTAGAACTCTTGCATTCTGGTTAGGGTTGTAGATTCAGCACTATTTCTTGAATTGTCATCTTAGTGACAAAAATGTCTTCATTTTTGCAAAATTTATTGCCTTAGACAAAGCAACATATGACCACACACAGTCAACCTGAAAACTAAGCTTTGGGGAAACCTGACAGATCTGAAGGTGACTGCCCAGTTTGTTGTGGACAGTGAATTAAGCGCATGGCCAGAGATCTTAAAATAAAAAATTTTTTTTTTAGACTGGAATTCCCCATTGTTTATTTAATGTCTGAAGTAACGTTCAAGTAGTTGCATGTTCATTGCGGAATGTCGCTTTCATCACAGCCTGTCTGAGAAACTGTCTCTAGCAAGTTCTCCGCTTCTTCAGCATCATGTTGTAGGTTTCTTTGATGTCTTGCTACCGCCATCATCTTAGCCATGCCCTGCCTCATACTACAGAAACAATGCCTTCCATTACCATTCTATACAAACCACTGCGACGTTTAACGTTGTCAAAATATTTAATCTACTGGGACATAGTGTTTTTTATGAGCCAATGCTCCTTGATATGCAGGTCTTGTAGGATGTCTCTATTTGTTTTTTTTCTCTTTCTGTCCAGGATGTTCTAAGAACTTTTCTGTAACATCTTGTTTCAAAAGCTTCAATTTTGTTCTTTAATGTTTGTTGTTATGGTCCACGATTCACATTCGTATGTTGCCACATGGAATATGCATGTTCTTAGAAGTCTTACTTTTGTTTCTTTGCTTTATTAAGTAACTTTGACAAATGGGAAATAAATTGTTGGACAGAGTTTTGTTCATGCAAGCACAAGAGAAGTGAGTTTGCTGAACACATCATTCCAAGCTAGTTCAGTGAAGATATATACGGTAATTTTGTTTCAATTATCTTGATCTTCTTCTTCTTTGAACGCTCCATATCGACCACTTGTTAAACCACTCTTTGTGATTTGTATGTGGTCTGAGCCGAAGAGTGATTGTACATTGTGCTAGTTATGCACCTACATGCACATCCGATTTCTGCGATGCTTTTTATTTACTAGGTAGCTTCCCTAGGCCCCTACCTCAGTCACCTCTTGCGACATGCCTTGTAGGTTCCAGTATTACTATTCTCTGCTCCCCTTTGCGGGATTCGGCAACACACGGACGAAATACCTTGATCTAAAGATTATTATTCAGAAAGGTGCAGTCCCCCAAATCTGGAGAGAAGCCATCACATTACCCATACTGAAAAAAGGAAAATATAGAACCAAGACTTCAAGCTATCGACCAATCAGTCTGACAAGCTGTGCTGCTAAAACCATGGAAAGAGTCAACAACAGAATGAAATGGTTTTTAGAATTGGAGCAGATTTTGGTTCCGGAACAAGCAGGATTTAGGGAATGCCATAGCATAGAAGACCAAGTAACCTATGTATCCCAGGTCATTGAAGATGCCTTCCAAGAGAAAAAAAAGGTCCTAACCTTATGGGTAGACTTCAAGCAGGCCTTCGACAAGGTGTGGAAAGATGGTCTTATGGCAAAGCTCAAAAGAAATGGGATCCAAGGCAACATGCAAAGATGGATCCAATCGTTCCTGCACAATAGAAGAACCAGAGTCACACTCTATGGACATCAGAGCAAAAAGGGGTCTTACTGCGTCATAGGGTACCTCAGGGAGGAGTTATGTCTCCAACTCTCTTCCTTGTCTACATCAACGACCTAGTAAAGGATCTGCCAGCTGGAGTGAAGGCCGCTCTATATGCAGACGATTTAGTGCTATGGTGCGCAGATGAACACACAACATCTGCAACTGCTAGAATACAGCGAGCAGCAGATAAACTTATGGAATGGGCAGAGACGTGGTACGTTACAATCAACACAGACAAAACCTCCACAACACTGTTCTCCCTCTCCCCAGGGACAAAGCAGCCAACATACACTTAGGAACCACTCCAATACAAGAAGAAAGCAATCCAACTTATCTAGGGATCACATTTGATAAACGACTCACATGGAACAAGCATATAGAAAACATAGAAGGAAAGGCCAGACGAAAAATTGGAATACTCAGAAAACTGGCAGGTACCAACTGGGGAGCTAATGAACACACACTTAAGAAAGTCTACAGCGGAACAATTAGTCCTCACCTAGAGTTTGGCTCAACAGCATGGGCTACAGCTGCTAACACACACCTGCAGACATTGGACAGAGTGCAAAATCAAGCACTCAGGATCATCACCGAAGCCATGAAATCTACGCCTATCACAGAGATGCAAAAAACCACTGGAGTACAAGCCCTGGCTTACAGAAGGAAACCAAAAATATGATCCAGATGGAAAAAATGATCCAGTATGCCCTTGCATCCAATGAAAGCAAGATTAAATGATCTGGCACTTGGGCAACTAAAACGCAGCAGCTTCGTCCATCGGGGAAAGCGACTAAAAAAGACAGTACCAAGATGACCTACCAATGCACACAACACTGCTGATACCTAGTCTTGACCCTGTTCCCTGGGAACAAGTTAGCAATACAACAAAAATCATCATAACAATTAGTGGAATCACAACTGGAGAAATACACAATGACCTGCAGAAGAGAACAGCCACTATGTGCATGATCCAAGAAAACTACCCTAAACAATCATGGATCCATGCCTACACCGATGGATCTGCAACAGATGCAATCAAGAACGGAGTGGCTGGTATCTATATTACATATCCCAACAATCACACCGAAACAAAGTACATGCCAACTGGTAAATTTTGTTCAAACTACACCGCAGAGGCTCAAGCACTAATACAGGCCGCAATCATGATCAATAATTCCAACTCTGACTGCCAACAAGTGGTATTTTCACAGACGCGCTATCTGTTTTGCAAGCCCTACAGAGTAACCATCCATCCCTGAGAAAAGAGCTCAGCAAGATCTCTACCAACAAAATAGTTACACTTCAGTGGGTACCATCACATTGCGGAGTGCCAGGTAACGAGAAGGCAGACAAACTTGCTAAAAAGGGAGCAGAATGTGAACAAATAGATAATGAAATCACGTACTTTGAAAAAAAAGAGCTATCATGGACATTAGAAAAGAACCTAAACCATCCAACGATGACTACCACACACTTGACAGACAAGGACAGACTATCATCTTCCGACTCAGGATAGGTCATAACAGACTGAACAAACACCTACACAGGCTGCGATTGTCCCCAACCACTCTGTGCACCTGTGGCTCCGCTGAACAAACCACAGAACATGTCCTGCAAGACTGCCCCCTGTATGTCCTCCCAAGAAAGGAATGCTGGCCCTACAACACAACATTACATTCAAAACTATATGGCACTAGAGATGAGCTCCAGACAACAGTCGATTTCATCATAAGAACGCGTCTAGTGGTATAATCATCAAAAAAGCGATCGCAAAGAAGAAGAAGATTATTATTGATTGAACCATCATCATTGCACTTCGGTGAGTAACTATGTGTGCTCTGATTTCTTACACAGACTCTGTAGCACCGGTGAGGGTTCCCAATGTAATTTAGAAGGTGGTGAAAAGATTAAGAAACTTTGACATGACAGTAACAGAGGTAAAACATTCATAACTATTAAGGCTGTAATCCTTAAGGTTAACAAGTTAGTCATTTTATACTATAAGCTTAAATCTTTGTCTGAGCTGCAAGAGCATAGTTTTTAGTGAACTTACTTCTTAGGCATGTGGTCTAGGTCCACAGTCGGCATGGAATATTTTACTGACCATAACGGCTTTCAGGTCGACATGTCTAAACTAGGTACCAGGAAAAGCCCTGGGAAGTAAAAGCGGCCGGCGTGATCTTGACCACATCAACCATTGTGTGCCGACAGTACAAAATAAAAGGAAGGTATGCCCTGAATGATCCAATACTGGAGATAATTATGGATGCTCTTTTATGACAGAGAGCACCAAATGATCAAATATGCAAGAGATCCAAGGATGATCGGATATAGAAGATTGATATGAAAGAGTCATAGAAGATTTATATGAAAGAGAAACTTAGATGATCTGTTTATGAAAGACAACCTTAGATGATCTGTTTATGAAAGACAACCTTAGATGATCTGTTTATGAAAGAGAACCTTATATGATCTGTTTATGAAAGAGAACCTTAGATGATCATGATCTGTTTATGAAAGACAACCTTAGATGATCTGTTTATGAAAGAGAACCTTAGATGATCTGTTTATGAAAGAGAACCTTAGATGATCTGTTTATGAAAGACAACCTTAGATGATCTGTTTATGAAAGAGAACCTTAGATGATCTGTTTATGAAAGGCAACCTTAGATGATCTGTTTATGAAAGACAACCTTAGATGATCTGTTTATGAAAGAGAACCTTAGATGATCTGTTTATGAAAGGCAACCTTAGATGATCTGTTTATGAAAGACAACCTTAGATGATCTGTTTATGAAAGACAACCTTAGATGATCTGTTTATGAAAGACAACCTTAGATGATCTGTTTATGAAAGAGAACCTTAGATGATCTGTTTATGAAAGACAACCTTAGATGATCTGTTTATGAAAGAGAACCTTAGATGATCTGTTTATGAAAGACAACCTTAGATGATCTGTTCATGAAAAAGAGCCTTAGATGATCTGTTTATTAAAGAGAACCATAGATGATCTGTTTATGAAAGACAACCTTAGATGATTTGTTTATTAAAGAGAACATTAGATGATCTGTTTATTAAAGAGAACCTTAGATGATCTGTTTATGAAAGAGAACCATAGATGATCTGTTTATTAAAGAGAACCTTAGATGATCTGTTTATTAAAGAGAACATTAGATGATCTGTTTATGAAAGAGAACCATAGATGATCTGTTTATTAAAGAGAACCTTAGATGATCTGTTTATGAACGAGAACCTTAGATGATCTGTTTATTAAAGAGAACCTTAGATGATCTGTTTATTAAAGACAACCTTAGATGATATGTTTATGAAAGAGAACCATAGATGATATGTTTATGAAAGAGAACCATAGATGATCTGTTTATGAAAGAGAACCTTAGATGATCTGTTTATGAAAGAGAACTTTAGATGATCTGTTTATGAAAGACAACCTTAGATGATCTGTTTATGAAAGACAACCTTAGATGATCTGTTTATGAAAGACAACCTTAGATGATCTGTTTATTAAAGAGAACCTTAGATGATCTGTTTATGAAAGAAAACCACAAATGATCAGAAATGGAACACAGCCACAGATAATCCGGCATGAGAGATCTTCTTATATGTTTGCTTTCAGACATTCATCTTAATGATTCTGAAAAAGGTAGATGTTAGTATATGGGCTACTATCGCCCTTGTGCTTTTCCCCTAACTTTCGTACATTGATTAAGTCTGCAACAACTGTCATAGAGTTGGTATCACAGATACACAAACCTTTCCCTCTAATCTGGTATCTGCAGTCTAGTTGGTGTTTCAGGCTGCTGTGTCCTGTGCAGTATACAAATGATGATCTGTTCTTGTGTAAAGAGGCTGATAATAGACATTTGTTTATTTTACCTGAGCAATCTCATTCCCACTTTGATGTAAAAGTGATCTTGATAGCTGTTGTCGTTATCTCCTATGTTGGTTTTCTTACAATGCCCCACCTTCTTTTCGTGAGTTTGTCTGTCTCTACATTTCCTGTAATGTGTTGGTTTGTTTACAATTGATAATGCTCTATTTGAAGCGCTTTGTCAGAAATGCAAGTGAGTTTATCAGAGCAAACAGATCACTGCTATTTTGGCTTGTCTGGGTTTCTATTACTGGCATTATTATATTCCTCTTATATCGTTATATCTTATATAGGGCCTGCAAGCAGTCTCAAAGAGACACTGTATTTTCTTTTCATTGATTTTACCTTGCCCTTGCGCTGTTCTGTCATTGAGATATTTCATTGAGAAAAGGCCTTTTGGTTGAAACGTTGCTGTGTATTGTTTTTGTAAAACTACAGTACTTTGTTTTTGCGTGTTTCGTTATTGAGATAGTGACTTATCCAGTTGTAAATTATTTTACAGACTCCATAGGTAAATATTTTCACTCTCGGCCCATCCTTCGAGACTTTGTTTGCTAAATGTTTTCTCCATGTCTACGCACACTGTAATTGTGCTTCTGTCTTCCTGGAATCTTCTTCTTCCCCTTTCAACTCCCAATGGAGTAGAGGTCTTCAACAGACTACTTCCAGCCCTTCCTCTCTCATGTCATCCTAATTCTTTCCATGTCTTGCCTATCCTTTCAATATCGGTCCCCAGCTCTCTTCTTCAGGTATTTCTAGGCATTCCCATACTCCTCTTTCCACGTCTGTTCCAAAACAGTGCCTGTTTTGCAATGCATCCAGTCGGCCTTCTCAATGTCTTCCTGGAATACATCATCCATTTTTTAAATACAATGTGGGTATTTTGGTCTTCTGCAAATATATTTTGTCTGAAGTCTGTTTGCAGTTGTAGAACTGAAGTATTTCTTTCTTTTCTAGATGCTATATTAATTATTTTCTCAACTAGTTCTAGACCTCAGAGTACAGGAAAAACATTGCAGAAGTGAGTTTAGTGAGGCACAAGTAAATCCATAAGAAATCGCTACTGCTACACAAATGAGTCTAACCGATATACGAGACAGAACACCTTACCTGGCTAAGTTCTTCTTATGACTCAGACTGTGCTTTTTATTTTTAAGCAAGAGAATAAGTAGCCATAAGTGTTAGTGGCATAAGCCTTTACCAACTACGACGGATTATCTAGAATCTAGAGCGCTATAGTATTATTTAATTATTCGTTACATGTTAATTTGTGGCAAATGTTTCAGTAGTTTCACTATTATAGTGAAACACACTCCATAATTAGTTAAATAGGAATATGGTTAAAAGTGTCTTCAACAAAAATCATATCACAAGATTATTACATATTACATCTGTCTTGTTTATAACTGCTGTTACTAGTTATAGAATATTTGTGCATATAACAATACTAAACTAAAAGTTATGGGGGTGGGATTCTTCCATATCCGCGCGTAGTCAGGTAGTCGTAAATCAGTGTTTGTTTTCTTTACCAACTGTCGTAGCTACCGTAATGCAAGTAACAGATTGTAATACAACACTAAAATCTCGTTTAAGTATAATGCTGTAGTTAAAACGTCCGTATACTTACGTTAATATTTAGACAACTGTAAAGAAAATTAAAGGGTACACTATGTTGAAAACTTTACTTGTGTTGCGATAAATCCAGACTGTCCACCATTGTTTGGTGATGACGTCATTTTTGTCATATGACTAAAGTCATGTGACGCTTTCTCACAGCTGCTAAACACAATTTGAATAGCAACAGTTTGCAACAGCCATAACTATTTAAGTATTCATAAACTTGTTTCTGATTTGGCGAGTATTTATTAACAAAAAACTTTTCATACTGCTGTTCGTATTGTTACCTTTTATGACGATAATTAAATGTCAATATCGCGTGCTGCTTTATTTATTATTGATTGCCATTGTTTGGCAACTGTAGCATATCATTTATCATCGTTGAGATCAGACAAATCATTATTCAATTCATGGGAGTCCATACATGAAGGCAAGGTTGGGGAAAGAAAAGGGGAGGAGGGAGTGCTACCCCCGGAAAAGTAGATTTTTGATAAAACATTGTGATTGACTATTATCGATATAGGTATATTATCGACCAGCACGCGGTATTGATATTTAATTATCGTCATTAAAAACTCATGGATCCCACAGCACAAAAAGAGCAATGTTCAACACAATCTTTCTCCCCATATTATACTATCAGTGCCAAACCTGGACACTGACATCAAATGATAGAAGAAAATAGTCGCGACAAAGATGGTGTCTACGCAGAATGCTGGGAGTAACAAGAAGAGACCGGTTTAGAAAGGAAGACATCAGGAAGAAAGTGGGTACGGAACTTTATCAAGAAACAACAAATTACACGGTTCGGTCACATGAGCAGATTACCAACAGACAGTACACCCCAAAGAGGAATGCTGCTCCGATACAACGGATACAAAGCAAAAGACCGGCCACGCAAAATATGGACTCGGAGATAACAGAAGCGACGAAAGACACTATTTATGAAGCGCACATAAGGGCTCGTTCTAGAAATCTTTTCTTATTCTGACGCTGTGAGGCAAAAATAGTATTGAAGAAAAGAAAAAGAACGAAAGAAATGGCGCCCGTAATTGAAATCTAATCTGAAGCTGGTATCCTTCATTACGTGCAGTAAACTAAAACAAATAACATTAAAAATATTTATTTTTCCCCCACCTTGGAAAAATATAAGTGTACGCTCATGATCCCATTGTTGATTATACTTCAAAGTTATCGCCCTTAATTATCTTTAAGATACCGTAACATCTAGGCGTCTATTTAACATTTTTATTTTAATATTTTATCAGTCATCTGGTGTTTCTCTTAGTGTGCGATTACCGTAGTAAAGAATGGGTACGAGATTATACACAATCGTTTATGACAATGCATATGATATATATCTTTCATAGGCCTTTTGGTCGAAACGTTGCTGTGTATTGTTTTTGTATTTGGTAAAACTACAGTACTTTGTTTTTACGTATTTCGCTATATTTCATAGGGAAAACGTATCAAAGAGATGGAGCGAATACTTCATGCACGTCTTTTTGTGTGTGTAGAGATACGTCGAATCATCTACTTTTAATAAATACCGTTTGATTTCAACTGGAGATTAAAATAAAAGATATTGTGTTGCTGTTTGTCCATCATGAGTCATGAAGACCACTGTTCATTTAATGTATATGTATATATGTGTGTGTGTGTGTGTACTTACATACGCATATGGCATTTTTCGTCTTTAGGGACAGTCTATTGATAAGTCCTTTACTATCACAGCTTCTGAAATTGCGGTTATCTTTCTTGCCTCTCAGTTCATCCCCAAGTCTCTTTTCAAAGGATTCTGCACTTTTCTGTTTCAGTTTCAGTTTATGTCTGACCTGGGCAGCTAGTGCGTGGAATGTGCCTTGCCCATTCTGTACAGACCCCGTTATTGTTTTCATCCAAAGGAAAGACGAAGTTCATAGTTCAAAGTTCATAGTTCGACAAAGTGCATATTCGATGGTTGAACTGACCAGCGCCTTTTACAGGATGATAAGCAGCCGTTGCTCGATATTAACAGCCACCATGACTCTTATTGCTGCAATACCTTTACGTACCTTGACAATGACATGCTCAACATGTTCACTGAAACACAGGCTGTGATCAAATTTCACACCCAAAAATTGCATCGATTTAGATCGGGATATTTCAACACCATACATTCTCACAACATGCGTACATGCGTTAACCGTGTTATTACTAAGAGAGAGCCACGTTACTGCTGCTTTTATAGGAACAATTAGTTCTCCTGCGAAAAGTTAGTTACCAACAACACCAGAAAGACAGTCACCAACATCAGCATAAGAAAGAAAGTTGGCACAGAACATTGCTTGAATTACATGGAGAAACAAAGAAAGAAGTGGTTTGGCCACATAATAAGAATGCATCCAAACTCCACAGTATACAGAGTCTTCTACAACATAACATCGGGAAAGAAGGCAAGAGGAAGACCACGGAAAAGATGGTTAGATGGCGTAGCAGAATCCTGTGAAAGAGCAAAAATAACAATCACACAAGCCACCAGAACAGCGCAAGACAAAAACAGAAAACCACGACGCTGGGCAACAACCCGGTAGCAGTGTGACGACAAAAGAAGAAGAAGAATTAGTGCTCCAGAGACATCACACTAGTCTGTGATGTGGTCACGTTTCCCCCTGTATCTCGCCGACAATCTCATTCCTGTTTTTTTCCCTGTCTATACACCAGAATATCACCAGCAAATGGCAATGTTCTGCCTCTTCCATCAAGTTGTTATTCCGTGATTGTCACCATGTATATGTTAAATAAGACTGATAACAGAGGAGAGCCTTAGAAAACAATCTACTACATCACAGTACAACCCTCCTTTTGAACAGCGCAGCAGAAATCCATCCTATGAATAGAAGGTGACCTGGGGTTTACTAAGCTGGTGCATGAGATAGCCGTAGGACACTGCTGTATGTCACCATGGTTCCCAGTAGAAATATAAATGTAAACATAACCTAATCCTTGTTCCCAGTAGAAATATAAATGTAAATATAACCTAATCTTTGTTCCCAGTAAAACTATAAATGTAACAATGATTTTGTCAATGTTCGTAACAAATATATAAATGTGTCACGTGACACTTGTCTTAAGTAGAACAGTAGGGCAAGTTCACAACTGTGTCATTAATCAGAGAATTTTTTTTTCCCTATCCAGAAGCACTTGAGCTTTCAGCTCTTCGGCTCGGTGCCATGGTCATCGTAACCCTTCAGTTCGGTGCCACAAACACCGTAAATCTGGAGAACCTGTGGCTTATTTTGCCAGCCCGCGGAATTGAACCGCACTAACAGGGGGCATGTCACTCGTCGTTCAACGCGCTACGAACACGCTGGGCAGGCGGGCAATAAGAGGCTTAAATACCACGACTAGCCCTTTCACTGCATAATTTTTTATTACACCCGAACGCGCTTAAGTGTATACTGAGTTAGCCAGTGCTCTCTATGTTTGATTGATTAATAAGACCATCATCATTGCACTTCAGTGAGTAACCATGTGTGCTCCGATCTCTTTCTTACACATGAAGATTTCAGCGACAGTGCATGAACTCCGTAGCACCGGCGAGGGTTCCCGATGTAATTTAAAAGATTGTGAAAATATTTTGTAGGAATTTAAAAAAAGATCTTTAATAATGAATTTTGCCCGGGCAGCGGCTTTCCAGCCTGCTCTTCTCGATTTCGGCCTGTCAAGGTTTCTTTTACCTGCTCAAATTGAACATGGGACCTACGTATTATCGTCCGTCTCTGTGAGGACTAGGCACTCGATCTCACCTACACTGAGATCAGAGATCGCAGGATAAATATCCTGATGGCCCCACAAGGAAACGAACTAAGTACCATTGGAACGAGAGACGAGCACCGAACTTCTCTACCAGAGACCCCTAAAAACTGATTTTGTGTCATCTTAAAAAACAGTTAGTTTAGTTAGTTAGTTTGTTCCTTTCGTGCCAAAGGCGGCACATAGGGCAGAGGTTTTAGATCTCCATGTGATACGGTTCTTTGCTAGCAGTTGGAGATCTTGTATGGTTTTACATCCCAATAGTTTACTTTCTTGTTGGGTGGTTCTTCGAAGAGTGGTCTTTGGTCTTCCATGTTTTCTTTTCCCAACTGGTGACCACATAAGGACTTGTCGATTTAGTCTCTTTTCGTCTGCTCTAAGAACATGACCTAAATATTTCCACCTTCGTTTCCTAATAATATTTGATACGGGTTGTTGGTGTGTTCTATCTCTCACTGTGTTGTTAGAAACGAAATCACTCCATTTTACTTTTAATAATTTTCGTTGACATTTATTCTCAAAGCTGTCCAGTTTCTTATCAATTTTCTTTGTTGATTTCCAACTTTCACAACCGTAGGTCAGTACAGGAATCACACATGACCTAAATAATTTAACTTTTGTGCATATACTAAGCTCTTGAGATTGCCAGATATTCGTTTATTTAGTGAAGGCACTAGCTGCTATAGCAATACGAGAGAGTTTATTTCTTTCATCGTGTCTCCGTTGTTTGACACTTTACTACCCAAATATGTAAAATGTTCAACTTTCTCCAGTGTTTGGCCATTTATTACGATGTTGTCTGTCGAGTTTGTGAGGTCCATAATTTTGGTCTTGGCAGAATTAATCTGGAGAACAACCTGTTCTGCAAGTGTGCAAAGATTGCTCGTTAGTTTGTGGGTTGCTTGTGTGGTTGAATTCAATATGGCCACGTCATCGGCAAAGTCAAGATCAAATAGTCTGCTGTTATTAAGCCATTTGATGCCTAGTTGATCATCTTGGATGCATTTGCGCATGATCCAGTCTATAACTATCCCAAAAAGCATAGGTGACATAACGCAGCCCTGCTTCACACCCGAATTGACTGTGAACCAGTCTGAGTTTCCTGCATCTGTTCTTACACAGCAGGATGCTTCAGAATAGAAGGCTTTTATAATATTGATGTATTTTTCCTGGAAGCCGTAGGTCTGAAGAATCTCACAGAGAGTAGAACGATGAAGACTATCAAACGCTTTCTGAAAGTCTATAAAATTTATCACTAGTGGTGACTGGAATTCACTTGATTCTTCTATGATGGACTGCGAGTCAGTATATCGACCCATAATAACATCATTATAATAATAATTCCTCTCGTACCATTATACGTTACATATGGTATGCAAGCAATTTCTCCATACCGCTCTATCCTGGGCAACTCGCTCAATCTCCTCCATGGAACTGAGACCGATATTTTCTGTCTCTCTCGGCAAAGTTCGTTTCAGGGTCTTCTTATATCGTCCTCTCTTTCTTGAACCCTTTGCATCCCACTTCAATGCCTGCTTTGTTATTCTTTGACCATTTCTTCTCAAGGTGTGTCGAACATATCTCCGTCTCCCTCTTATAACAGTTATTACTAGTGGTTTACCAGACATTTCTCTGATTTCATTACTTCTCCCGAATTAGTTACCTTTTATATTCACTATTTTTCGCAATCTATTTTCAAATGCATTCAACTTGCTTTCTATATCTTTTGTCATTTTCCAACTCTCTGCAATATCGGCCCAGAGGGGATTAATAAAGATATTGAATTACTGCAGCAGTAACATGATTACATATCTTCCTAAATGGATGTTTACGCAGAATAGAGGGACTGAGATGGTATGATAAGATTACGAACGAGGAACTCAGAGAAAGAACTAAGCAGATACCAGTGGAGAAAGAGCGAAGGAAGAGACGCTGGGGATGGATAGGACATACATTGAGAAGACTGACCAGAAGAATTGCAAAACAGGCACTGTTTTGGAACCCGCAGGGAAAGAGGAGTAGGGAAGGCCTAGACAGACCTAGAGAAGAGAGCTGGTGGATAATATTCAAAGGATAGTTAAAACATGGAAAGAATTGGAAGGGATGGCAGGAGAGAGGAAGAGCTGGAAGAAGTTTATTGAAAACCTGTGCTCCGTTGGGAGCTGAAAGGTAAAGACGAAGAAGAACGCGGTTACATTAAGTTTTCTCTAATACAGAATTATGTCCAAACAGACATACAGCAGTTAGAAACCGGATTTACCCTACCCGCTCACAGCTTGAGTAACACGTAGAAACCATTATAGTCACTACAGGCAATATTTCTCTACGCAAACGGATCCCACGCCTTAGGGAAGATCGACGTGAGCAATGAATGAGAGAGGGGAGGAAAATCCCAGCTCACAAAGTATTTTTGGTTTCCGACATTACTTTTTCCTCTTATATTTTCTAAAATATTGTGGGCGAACACCTGAATAGAATTATGCGTGTTTTAACTTTTCCGTGAGTAAAGAAGGAACATGTATCATTAACTTTGTTACACACACGAAAACGCAACGGTAACTTTAGCAAGTGTTTATAAAATTATGCAGCGAATGATAACTTGTTATTCTGTGGATAAATTTGCTGTATTTAAAGGTGGACGGATTACTATAATTGATTTCAGCGTTAGTAATCTGTATCACTTATGTCGTAGAAGCTTTCTTGCTAGAGCAGGATTATTTAGTCATATTCGAAGACATTCTAGTTGTTGATTGGTTGATTGATAGGACCATCATCCTTGCACTTTGGTGAGTAACCACGTGTGCTCCCTTCTATTTCTTACACAGTGTTATAACACGTCAGTAAAGCTATTAGCTTCATCATCACGTGCAATGAACGACTGTTATTATTTAAATAAAGGAAATTTATAATAATATTAACTTTCATATTTCTAAAATATCACTCAAACAAAAAAATGTATATCAATATATGTACGAATTGTGTTATCATCGCCATATTCGTTTGGATAGTTACAACATCAACAGCAACAACAACAACAACAACAGCAACATCATTCCAAACAGCAGCTACAACGATTGGTAGCTATGATGCTTTGTTATCGTACATCAATACAACGGCTACGAATTTTGAAGATGATTTTATTAGTTCAAACAAGTATAATTATGGAGAAGTGCTAAATCTGGACACTGACGGTAACCCAGTGCTAGTTCGCACACTTGGTAAATAAAACATGTTTTGTATTTTATTCGTTACTAACTTTACTATCCAACTGCCCCCACTAGGGATTTACACTCTTGTATATGTATACGTGTATATGTGTATGGATTTTTTCGTCTTTACAGACAGTCAATTGGCAAGTGTTTTACTGTGACAACACCTGAATTTGCGCTTGTCTCTCATGTCTTTCAGTTCACTTTTATATTTATATATACAAGTGCATTTTTTCCAGTCGCGCTTAAGGTTGATGCCGGAGCTATGGAGTTCGTACTTTGTGCAATGATATCGCAGGTGGGGTGCTCCTTTTGTGGAGAGGGACCAAACTATATGTCGTAAAACCCAGTGCAATTAAGCCAATCTTTCGTCTTTAACTCTATATACTCGTATATATTTATGATCCTTCACGATCCGGAGAGCTATGCCGATAGTGGCTTTGTCCCTGGTATGAACACCCCTGTTAGTTACCATTCCTCCAAGTTGTGGGTTGGGTAAGAAGCGGAAAACCCATTCATGTAATACATGCAGTGAAGAATGGAGGAGCAGGAGCGTACATAGAATACTCAAACAACGCTAGAGATGCGATTAAAGTACCAACGGGGAAATTCTGTCACAACTATGATGCAGAAATTCAGGCAATCAAGGTGGCAACTGAAAAACTGTTGAATACCAGACCCGATCCTCAACCTGTTGTATTTTTGACTGATGCAAAATCAGCACTCCAAGCACTCAAGTCCAGAAAATTGCCAGGTCTACAGACCCTACTGTCTAAATTGTCCAAGCAGCGCAGGGTCATCTTGCAGTGGATACCCTCTCACTGTGGAATACCAGGAAATAAAACAGCAGACCAATTGGCTAAGGAAGGTACTGCAGGAGAGCAACCGGATGTGCCAGTTACCTACCACCAAAAGAAAAGGATGACTAAATCAATTAGAAAGCCACAAATACCAACACAAGACGATTACTATAATATGAGCAGATTGGAACAAGTTGTCATTCTGCGCCTTAGAACAGGACACAATTGGCTCCGTAGCCACATGTATACAAAATTCAAGATTGGCAATTCAGCCATGTGTACAGGCACACCATACTGCAGAGCACATACTTCAAGACTGCCCCGAATATGATACACTGAAGCAAACTCACGAGCCTAACGAAACAACACTTGACATAAAACTACACAGACCTCTGTGTGAGCTACAAAAGACAGTGAAGTGTGTGCAAGAGACAACATTGAATATATAGACATATTTCAAGCGAACGAAAGGAAGGAAGGAAGATGTAATACATATTGTGCTACGGACTGGTCAAAACTTTGTTTGCGCAAACACAGTGGTAATGATTTTGTTGAATATTGTGTCTATTGTGAATATTGAATATCTTTATCTAACGACTACGATGCTATGACTAGAACATGACACCAACAGATGAAGAATATCCGTAATCAATAAGTCTGTAATCCTTAGGGTGAAGCTAGTTACTACACAAGACTTGTTCATTGTCCATGTGTCTGTCTTTACTGCCTTTGTTATCGCTTTTTAGGGCGCCGTAGGACAGATGGGAACATGAACCTGAGGAATTTAATGATCGCATGGCTACTGCAGTCTTCGCGACACTGTTTAGGTTAGGATTTTGTATTATGCCACTGATAGAAAAAAACCTCATTGGCCTTACCGGGGATCGAACCCGGGTCTCCCGAATGGGAGCCCGCGCTCAAATTAATTCAACCAGAGGCTCCTCTGTATCATGTGTCCGTACCATAATCAATTGTTGAATAATATACGTAACAAATGGCCACTCTCAATTAATTTTTGTTGTTTTTGAAGTTCAGGAATTTCTAATGTTATTAAACAATGTTATTAAACGTTTTTAGTCACAGATGTTCATTTTAGAACCGTTAGGAATTAATTGTTGTATTCTATATGTAATGTGCTGTGAAAGATAAAGACATTTTGTATCCTGTGCTTGATAAAGGCTTTTGGTCGAAACGTTGCTGTGTATTGTTATTATTTTTGTATTTTGTAAAACTATAGTACTTTGTTTTTACGTGTTTCGCCATTGCTACATAGTTTAACTGCAGTCCTACCCTATATCGGTAATGTTTTCTTCTTCTTCTTCTTTGCGTTCGTTCTTTACTACCAATTTTAATCACTCTTTGTGATATATTTGATCTTTGCCAAAAACGTGTATACGTTGCACATTGGTTTGTAGGCCCCTAAACGCATAGACTTCTACACGTTTAGGACACGTGCATCCGATTTCAACCAAACCTTATTCGCCTCTTACGACATGCGTGGCAGGTAACAGTGGTTCTATTCTTTTCACCCCAAATTTTGGCCCCGGTAACCACTCCGGCAATTAATGTTATTAAATACATATTTAGCCATTTCCTCTTCCCTAAACTTTTTTTTGGACATTTACTACTTCGGTTATCACATTTCCAAGGTGATGAAAAAATGTAATGAAATTCTAAAATAAATAGTCATTGTTCATTTAATTCGCAAAATTCTGGTTTAACATTTTAACTTCGTAACTATTGTTACTTCAGAATGCACTTAACTTATATTCATCATCATCATCATCATCAAGTAGCTTGTCCCTTCCGGAACTTGGCTCCCATGACAGCAGTCCTGAAAAACTCTCTGTTCTGTGCAAGATGACCGGAGTCAGCAGCAGTCACTCTCAGATTGTCAATGACATCTTGCACCCATCGTCTTCTAGGTCTTCCTCTGATTCTTCTTCCAGGCATCATTCCCTCCAAAATTATCTTCACTATGCACTCATGTCATTGGATGTGTCAGAAATATTTAATTTTAGTTGATTTCATTATCTTTAATAGCCAACTAATAGACGTAACAAATGGCCACTCTCAATTTATATTTACTGTTTTTGAAGTTAAGTAATTTCCAATATTACTAAATATATTTTTGATACTTTCTTCTCACCTTTTGACTTATTTTTTTTTTTTACATTTACTACCATTGATTATTACATGTCCAAGGTGATGAAAACATTTATTGAATTTCAAAAATAATAATCGTGGTTCATTTAATTTTCAAACATTTTGGTTAACCTTGTCACTCCGTAAATGTTGTTACTTTTGGATGTTCTTAACTTATATTGCAATGTCTACAGAAGTAAGAAGTAAACTGACTTTGCTTTATCAATAAAAATACTGCGATTTATATGTACGCGTATATCGGCTACAAAGAGCGAACGATTTAAGTTTCAAAAGTTTATTTATTTATATTTGAAACGGGAATTCCCAGTACAACTTTTAGTTAATATGTTCTATCGCAGCTTCCGGTAACAGAAGTCCGAAAAGATTAGCCGACAAATCGGATGATTGAACACTGTAAGAGTTATTATAATTTACTCAATTCTTTGAGTTCATAGTTATTTATTGATGAAAAGAGTTAATAATACTCAGTGGTGTCTCGTGGTCCTTATTTTTGTGTGGCTCGACAAAATTTTGGGAAAATTTTGGTTTTTGAAGTATTTGTAATTATTTGTATCCTATAAAGGATACGCACCTTGATGACGATGATACTATTTTTATATAACATTTCTGGATTTAATCGATAATTAAACGGATTATTTAATCAAGAGCCCTCGTTTATCTGTGAAATGGGTTGACCGCGTAAGAAGGAATGTAGCTACCGGTTGAATGAAAATGACATAATTATTTTGGCAATTATCATAGTAGGTAGAGATCAGAGGTCGCAATGTTACATTGTAGATAGGCACCGTTTAAAACAACCCAACAAAAAAAGTGCGCTGCAATATGCGTGTAGCGTTAGAAGGAAAGACGCTGAATTCCAGACTATATCATATTTTTAATATGCATATTTTATATTTTATTATGATTGTTATATCATTATGATATAATATTTATATTTTAGTGCTGTATATTCAACTTTCAAAGCTAATCCGTGTCACGTTAAAAGTAATAAGTGTCAACAAATAGTTTCTACAATAATAAATACACGTTACTCATTTTTAGTTTGTGGGCCTGGGCCTTTCTGACCATTAATGACCAGGTACGTATATTAATTAGGGAGAAAAGATGCTGAATTTCAGATTTCAGACTGTGTGTGATATTTTAGCGTTATATATCAACTTTCAAAGCCAATCATTATCACGTTAACAACATTAAAAAAACCCATTAAAATTAAGAACAAATATTTTCTAAAATAATAACTAGACGTTACTCATTATTATTGATGGGGCCGGGCCCCACTGGCCTTTAATGAAAGCCGCTCCTGAAAATACTTACGAGAATACTCGTATATTACTTAGTTTTAAATTTATTTTGTGTAGTAAAATAACTGAGTTCTTGTACGTTGTGTTTTTTTTTAAATGAATTCCTTTATCTCTAACAATACTGAAATTATGCTAGGGTCACGCGACACATGTGATCTGATTTCTGAAAATGTTACTTGAGCTCGTCGTCCTAATGTTACCAGGGGCCAAGGCTCTATGTATTAGTAGCGGATGTAGACTCGTTGAAACCTCAGCAACATAAGTTATCGGAGGCCACGGTTGAAACCTGTGCATGAGTCCTGTCGTATATCCGTATCCACGAAATGACGTCCTTTGCCTTTGTAGATTGTGAGCAATCGCTTACCGTAAAACTAGGTAAACAAATCATTGTTTTTCAGTTTCCTTACATGAAGAGTGTTGAATCCTGATATTTCATTTTACCGACTTTCTTTTGAAATGTTTCTGGAATAAAACAACAATTAACAGAGGAAAGAAAAAACAACAACTGTCAACATAAGTGCTCGTAAATTGCCTTTAATGTGAAGGGTTTCATTATTTACTCTCCCACGGTCGTTCGTTTAGAATACCTGGTCATGGCCTCCGGTAACGGAAGTACGTTAAGTTCAATCAGGAAATCGGAAAATCCCGTTGATGTTGACTAGCTTTTATATATTTATGATAGAACACTGTAACCTTTAATTGTAACTTTGCACGACTTTGTGAGTTCAAGGTTAGCGATCAAAAGCATTAATAATACTGATATAATAATATTTATTCCTTTCGTACCGTTATACGTTACACAGGGATGCAAGTAATTTCTTCCTACCGCTCTGTCCTGGGAAACTCGGTTAATCTCTTCCATGGAATTGAGTCCGATATTTCTTGCCTCTCTCAGTAAAGTTCGTCTCAGAGTTTCCACAGGGCGTTCAATCTTTCTTGAACCCTTTGTCTCTCATTTCAATGCCTGCGTTGGTATCTTTGATCACTTCTTCTGAAAGTATGCCCAAAATGTCTCCTATCTTCTCTTTTTTATGTTGGGAGACAGTTTATGTTGAACAATACTCTTTCAGTGTTCATGATGACATATTTGCATTTCAAAATTAATGCCATTTGTTCTATGATTTGATTTGATTTATTGCATGTATGTTGGATTTCGTTAGTTATTCTTTCAATTGCTGAAAAATGCCCCCTAGGTATGTAGTCTTTGACTTGCTTTAATTGATGTTTGTCGATGGAGATATTGGTTGTGTTTTCCTCTCTCGCGAATGTCATTACTTTGGTTGTGTCAATGTTTATTCTCATATTGTATTCAGGACATGTCAACTGGGGTCTGTTAATGTGTTACTGTAGCTGTTCCTCTGTTGTTGATATGATTGCTTGATCGTCGGCCAAAACAATTCGTTCAAGAGTTCCCCAAGGTTGTTCCATTCACTGATGTTAGTTATTTTGCAGATTTGATCGATAAATGTCATAAACATCAGCGATGATAGTACGCATCCTTGTCTTACTTTTGCCCCAACGTGGGACTTTTCTGATAAGCATGTACTTTTTTGTTTTCCTAACCGTAAATCTTCATGAAAAGAAGAAGACAAAGATCCATACTCTCCCCATATGCATTCACCATCTTGGTTATTGGTTATTGGTTATTGGTTACTAAACTGACGTCATTGCACTCCGGGCAGACCCATAGGTGCTCAGTCTCCCTAACAGATATCGAAGAGTATGCATACTGATGGTTCCCGTGGCTCGCTGATTAAACACACCTCTCACTCTGCCTCTCAGGCATACAGTTCGACTTGAACAACGGGTAACTCCAAACTGCCTAAATCGCTTGATCGATTCAACATCGATTTTAGTGTCCTCATCCAACAGACAGTCGCGAAGAAACCGAAGAATATCCCCCTATCCATCTTCAACTCCCCAACAATCGATGCTGTTGATACAGGCCTGTCCGCTCTCTCATTACCGTAAACACCCGAATGCCCAGGACAGTATATCCACGTAAGCCGCTGGAGGTTAGAAACTTCTGTAGACGACATCCACTCATACCGAAACCTGCCCTTCTGGATCTTGTGAAGCATCGACTGAGAGTCAGATACAACAACTGCCCCAGTAAATGAAGTCCCAGAAATCCAATGGAGGTTTATTCAACATCTATGCAGAACATTTAATGCGAAGTGTTAAGAATGACTAGAACTCTAATTTTTTAAAAACCCATTTACAATTGTGGAAAATATGATTCCAGAACTAAGGTACGCAGATGACACAGTACTACTCTCAAATAGTGCCACCGGCTTGGAACATCTAGTTCAGACTAGCAAAAAGCACAGCGAAGATCGTAACCTTTTTTCTGAATATAAAGAAAACTAAAACTATGTCCAAATTACGCCAAGGTTGGCAAGGAAACAACTGAAGAAGAGGAAAAGATAAAAGGTCCTTTCAGTATAGGACAACGAAACGAAAGAGGCACAAAACTAATTGAATTCTGCCTAGAAAATAATCTCTCCATTACGAACACCCTAAGCAGGCAACATCCAAGAAGACTATACACCTGCACCTCACCAGATGGCAACACCAGAAACTAAATAGATTACATCTTGGTCCAAAGAAGATGGATAACAGGCATTCTATCAGTAAAGACACTACCCGGAGCAGACTGTGACTCGACCATGAACTGCTGGTGGCAGAGTTTAAATTAAGACTGAAGACAACAAAGATAGCACCTGGCCCTATACGTTTTGATACAAATGTCATTCCACTAGAATACAACATAGAAATACAAAACAAATTTGACATACTTATGGCGGCTCTAGAGGACATGATACCTGACGAACTGGCAACACAGGCAAGAGATATATTACTGTCCACCGCACAAAACATCATACCCAGGAAAGTACACAAGAAACAGGTCTACATAACTGAAAAAACACTGAAGCTAATTGAAACACTGAAACAAACGGGGTTAAAACGAAACAGCCCTGAATATAAAAACTGCTCAAGAGAAGTCAAGAAAGAAATCCGAAAAGACAAGAAACAGCACATAGTCACCTCATGCAATAAAATTGATTACGAAAACAAGGGTAAGAGAGAAATGTACAACAAAATTAATATAATGACACGTGACTTCAGCCCATCAATACAAGTCATAAACGATAACAATGGCAAAACATTAACAGGAAAGAAAGATGTACTAGAAAGATGGCGTGAGTACTGCAGAAACATGTATGAATACACATCTAAAAATCCACATAAGATAATAACAGAAAGCGAATCAGAACCAGAGCCCATGTTGGATTAAGTGCGCCTGGCCATCAAAAGCCTGAAGAGAGGAAAGTCACCAGAGTGCGATGATATACCAGCGGAACTGATTCAAGCAGGTGGGGAGGCCAGTGTTCGGGTATATCATAAATTGTGCACAAAGATATGGAATAGCTCCTTCTGGCCAAAGGAATGGAAAAGATCAGTATTTATACCTATTCCAAAGAAGGGAAACATGAAACTATGCACCAACTACAGAATCTCAAGGAACTATTGCCCTTATAAGTCACGCCATCAAAATCCTACTAAAAATCATAATGAAGAGGATGGAACAAAAATTAGAAGATGAAATACACGAAACACAAGCAGGTTTCAGAAGAGGTAGAGGCACTAAGAGACCATATTTGTAACATGAGACTCATTATCGAGAAATGCAGAGAATACAACATAGACTTGCATGCATGTTTCATAGACTATAGCAAGGCTTTCGACCATTTACAACACCAGAAAATGTGGGACATCATGAAAGACATGCACTTTCCAACACACATAATACAACTCATAGAATCTCTATACCACGAACAACAGGCGACCATTCAAATAGGAGGTGAAATAGCCGAATGGTTCGAGATTCAAAAGGGGGTACGACAGGGATGTATTTTGTCACCATACTTATTCAACATATATGCGGAGAACATCATGAGGAATGTAAAAGACGATGCCAACTATGTAAATTACGACCCTCTCACTATAGGCGGCAAATGCATACCAGAGCTTAGATACACAGACGATACAGTATTATTACCCACCAGTAAAGAAGGTTTGGAAAATCTAATCATGACGACCAAGAAACATAGTGAAGACCAACATCTATATTTGAATACACAAAAACAAAAATCATGTCAACTGACAAAGCAAAAGGGTCACCTAACATCCAAGTAAACAATGAACTCCAATGTGTAGAGAGCTACGAATATCTGGGCTCAATAATTAACAATAACGGTGACTGTTCCAAAGAGATCTCAAGAAGATTGGCAATAGCAATCAAGAAGTTAAACACAATGAAGAACATGTGGCAAAGCACCAGCAAAATACTAAAATAAAAAATATTGAGAGCATGTATTTTCCCAGTGGCTACTTATGGTTGTGAATCATGGACTATTACACAAAAATTAAGAAATAAAATTCAGTCCTTCGAAACTAAATGCTACAGAAAGATCCAACGAATACCATGGACAAAAAAAGAAAGAACACTGATGTCCGGAAAGAACTAAACGTTAAAGAGAATTGGCTGATAAACAACATACTATACAGAAAAATTACATACTTTGGTCACATCAAGCGTCACGATGGCTGGAAAGAACAATACTAGAGGGCAGGGTCCCAAGACGCAGAGGCAGACCAAGAAGAAGATGGCTACAAGATATTAAAGAAACCATGAACATGACCATGGACGAAGTGGGTGAACTGGCAAGAGACAGTGAATTTCAGATGTGCTGCAAAGAGAGCAACGTCCTATAAAGGATACGCACCTTGATGTGATGAACATTATGTCCATCGACAAAGCAAAATCTCAACCCAAAATGACCATCAATAATGAAGACATTGAGAACGTCACATATTTTGAATATCTTGGCTTTATAATTACCAACAATGGAGATTGTACGAAAGTAGTTAGAAGAAGACTAGCCATGGCTTTCCAGAAGGTGGTCAGCATGAAGAAACTATGGCAAGACACAAGCAAAGCAACACAAGTAAGACTTCTGAGAACATGTATATTCCCTGTGGCAACATACGGATGCGAATCGTGGACCATAACACAAACATTAAAAACAAAATTGAAGCTTTTGAAATGAGGTGCTATAGAAAAGTTCTTAGAACATCCTGGACAGAGAAGAGAAGAAACAAAGACATCCTACAAGACCTGAATATCAAGGAGCATTGGCTCATAAATAACTTCATGTCCCGGAAGATGAAATATTTTGGCCACATTAAATGCCACAGTGGTCTAGAGAGAAAGGCAATGGAAGGCATGGTTGCTGGAAAACGAGGCAGGGGACAACCAAGAGGAAGGTGGCAGCAGGACATCAAAGAAACATTGAACATGACGTTGGAAGAGGCAGGGGAACTTGCAAGAGACAGAGAGCTTTTCAGGATGGCTGTGATGAATGCGACGTTCCGCAAAGGGACATGCTACTACTTGACTTGCACATCCTCATTATCAAATAACTTGTCCTGAGCAGAACTTTGTCACCCCAACAGTTCTTCTTAATTTCTCTCTATCATTGGCCAGATCTCCCGCCTCTGCAACCGTCATATTCAAACCATCAGTACATCCTGAATCCATCTTATCCGTGGTCTGCCTCTTCTCCACTTTGTTGGTATGCCTCCTTCCATGATGGTCTTCCTCTTCTCCACTTTGTCGGTATGCCTCCTTCCATGATGGTCTTCCTCTTCTCCACTTTGCCGGTATGCCTCCTTCCATGATGGTCTTCCTCTTCTCCACTTTGCCGGTATGCCTCCTTCCATGATGGTCTTCCTCTTCTCCACTTTGTCGGTATGCCTCCTTCCATGATGGTCTTCCTCTTCTTCTCTTTGCCGGTATGCCTCCTTCCATGATGGTCTTATCCAACCATTCGTGTCTTTTTATATATCCAAAATACTTTCAATTTTCTGTTTCATATCTGTAGCATTGGACAGTTTTCTCTGATTCTGAGTTCTTTCTGGATAGATCTATTTGTTCTATTCTCTGTCCATGATATACGGGGGACTCTCCTGTAATACATATTCAAAACTACACTGGCTGTTTATATAGAGACCCTGCCCGTCTGCCCAGCGTGTTCGTAACGCGTTGGACTACGGTTGACTATCCCTCTGTGTGTGCGGGTTCAATTCCGCGGGATGGCAGAAAAAGCCACAGATTCCCCAGATTTACGGTATACATGGCACCGAACTGAAGGGTTACGATGTCCATGGCACCAAGTGCTTCTGGATCGGAAAAAAAAAATATAGAGGCCCTTGCATAGATTAATTAAGTGGTCATTAACTTCATATAAACCACTAACACTGCTAAAGGGCATCACGGGACAGGAAGATGATATTACAACGTGGTTTACTTATTCATTGGATGCGCATAAAGAAACAATACACGACCGGAAACACTAAACAGCCACTGATAATTTCCCGCCATTAGTGTTACGACGTGACGAACAGTTCCGGGTGTCTAGTTAATTGACGTTTGGCCATTGAATCATTCTTTGACATTAACATCGACTAAAGCAAAATATCAGAGTAACAGATCGTAGCAGTAAAGGGTAGGATGCCCAAAGTTCGTTATAAATAACAAACAGAGGGTTACATAAGGGCATAGTTTATCTAGTATTAGGCCCCGTGTTACTAGCCCCTGAAGTAGAATTACATGCTTCAAGAATAGAATATATATTCATCACATTCCTCAAAATGAACAGTTGTCACATTTGTTCTCTAGAGGAAGCTTGTCATAAAGCAAGTTCTTCTTTCTTTATCTTTCGCTGATGAACGGTACGAATATTTGTTAGCTTGTGATAAGAGTTAAGTGCTGGGAGTCTCTGTGGCTGAGTGGTTAAGCCCTTTGCCTTGCGAGTCGAAGGTCCTGGGTTCGAATCCGGACCGTTCTGTTCATGAGTGCAGTTTTTTCCAGAGACCTCTAGGATAGCTACCGGAGCTACGGAGTTCGTGCTTTGTGCAATAGTATCGGCAGGTGGCGTGCCACTTCTACAGAGATGGACCGAGCCATATGGGGCAATGAAGTCAATCCTTCGGCTTAAAAACCCTTAAGTGTCCCATGGATGGGCATAATGATGGGCTTTCTCTCTTGTCTAATGTAATGATAGGCTTTCTATCTTGTCTAACATAATGATGGGCTTTCTACCTTGTCTAATATAATGATGGCTTTTCTACCTTGTCTAATATAATGATGGGCTTTCACCTTGTCTAATATAATGATAGGCTTTCTATCTTGTCTAACATAATGATGGTTTTGTCATATATATGCTCATCTTGTCTAACATAATGATGGACTTTCTACTTGTCTAACATAATGATGGACTTTCTATCTTGTCTAACATAATGATGGACTTTCTATCTTGTCTAATATAATGATGGGCTTTCTATCTTGTCTAACATAATGATGGACTTTCTATCTTGTCTAACATAATGATGGACTTTCTATCTTGTCTAACATAATGATAGGCTTTCTATCTTGTCTAACATAATGATGGGCTTTCTATCTTGTCTAACATAATGATGGACTTTCTATCTTGTCTAACATAATGATGGACTTTCTATCTTGTCTAACATAATGATGGACTTTCTATCTTGTCTAACATAATGATGGACTTTCTATCTTGTCTAACATAATGATGGACTTTCTATCTTGTCTAATATAATGATGGCTTATCTTGTAATACTTTCTATCTTGTCTAAATAATGATGGGCTTTCTATCTTGTCTAACATAATGATGGACTTTCTATCTTGTCTAACATAATGATGGACTTTCTATCTTGTCTAATATAATGATGGACTTTCTATCTTGTCTAACATAATGATGGACTTTCTATCTTGTCTAACATAATGATGGACTTTCTATCTTGTCTAACATAATGATGGACTTTCTATCTTGTCTAACATAATGATGGACTTTCTATCTTGTCTAACATAATGATGGACTTTCTATCTTGTCTAACATAATGATGTGACTTTCTACTATCTTGTCTAATATAATGATAGGCTTTATATCTTGTCTAACATAATGATGGACTTTCTATCTTGTCTAACATAATGATGGGCTTTCTATCTTGTCTAACATAATGATGGACTTTCTATCTTGTCTAACATAATGATGGACTTTCTATCTTGTCTAACATAATGATGGACTTTCTATCTTGTCTAACTAACATCACGACTTCCTCTTGTCATTTCTACCTTTTAGTTATATTTGTTTTAATGTCCTATTTCATAATTATATATGTATTTTTGAGATGTGTCTTTTGTCGAAAAATCTGGCCAACTATGGCGGAATGCGGAGGCCATTCAGAGTCAAGAACGGTTTGATTCTGAACACGACTTGATGGACATTCCGCCATGTTTGATCGAGGTATTTCGTTCGTTTGCCGAGCTACTGAGTTAGTGCTTGAGCAACTGTGAGCTTGACTGTTACATGAATGCTTTTTGCTGTGTCAACTGTGCTTTTTTGTGTATTCAGAAAATGGCGGACAGCGTTATGACGAACAAGCTCAATCTGCCATATGCAGTTATATTGCGAGTGCAAAAAGCTGGATTTTGCCGTGATTATGTCCTTCGACAAGAATTGCTATTCAAGTGATGAACAGTTTTGTGTTGCTAC
Source organism: Arion vulgaris (assembly GCA_020796225.1). Classification (NCBI taxonomy): domain Eukaryota; kingdom Metazoa; phylum Mollusca; class Gastropoda; order Stylommatophora; family Arionidae; genus Arion; species Arion vulgaris. Next base: position 37,721,322 of record CM036766.1, read on the forward strand.
ATTGCCATATGCTAATATGCGGCAGGTTGCTTTATGTGGCGTACGCTGTTTCATTCTGGAATTAGTTCAACAAAACTTTTCACAGGTGTTAGCATTTCGTGTGATATTCATTGCACAGGAATGGAGCAATTATGGGGACCCGTTGCAGTGAAGTTGGAACCGTACTTATGAACTATGAACCATGTACTTTGTCAAGAGTTCAGCAAAGGTCAACAGGCCAAAGCCGTTATATTCTTCCACGTTGGGACGAAAAACCGTATTTGGGCAAATACAATTATAATTATGTATAACTTTGACTATAAACATTTATTTTACGTATTTGGCAATCCAGATTGCTTTATCTTCTGTATTTTCCCAACCATTTTACGCAGCGCATATCCAAGACCCTGGTCTATATTTCCTGTATTTTGTTATTTCACATAATTGGTTCTCAATATCCTGATCGAAATTAAAGATTGAATATCAATATTGATCAACATTAGTCAAAATGTTCAAACAGGACCTCTTAAAATATATAGAAAACACAGAGAATGAAAGTTGACCCACGAGTTTGTTTGTTTCGTTCACCCGCTAATGCCTAGAAAAATCACAAACAGCGTTAAAAAGCTATGGTTGATTCGCAAAGTCCTGTAAAGGATATGCAATTTATGTGAAGTCTATAGTAATTTATGGGGAATCTAACGTTATTAATGGTGGAGTCTGATAAATGTCAAAATTAACCCATTCTCCTTTCTAAGCAGATATACTGGCTAGCTATATTTCTTTAAGATGACGCAAAGCCAGTATACTCACTTTTTTCAGTAAACATTGCCGAATAAAAGCGTACGGGGGTAAATAAAATTATAGAGGGAGATGTTAGTGAGAATAGAGACGGCCCAGCAGTAGAACGGATGCTGTACAAAGGAAGTTAGACGAAGACTAGCCATAGCTTTCCAGTGGGTGATGAGTATAAATAAACTATAGCATGACACAAGCAAAAGTAAAACACGTAATCACAAAGTACTGTAGTTTTACAAATTACAAAACAATGACAAAATACAGCAACGTTTCGACCAACAAGGCCGTTATCAAGCAAACGAACAACAGGAGTGACAAATTTAAAAAACAAATGGACGACCAAAAAAAAAAAAAAAAAGGTTTGTGAATATTTGGACACAAGCAAAAGTACAACGTTAAGAATTCTGAGGGCATCCATCTTTTCCCGTGGCAACACATGGTTGCGAGACGTGGACAAAATTGAAACTTTTGAAATGAGGTGCATTACAAATGAGGTTTTGACACAAGCAAAAGTACAACGTTAAGAATTCTGAGGGCATCCATCTTTTCCCGTGGCAACACATGGTTGCGAGACGTGGACAAAATTGAAACTTTTGAAATGAGGTGCATTACAAATGAGGTTTTGACACAAGCAAAAGTACAACGTTAAGAATTCTGAGGGCATCCATCTTTTCCCGTGGCAACACATGGTTGCGAGACGTGGACAAAATTGAAACTTTTGAAATGAGGTGCATTACAAATGAGGTTTTGACACAAGCAAAAGTACAACGTTAAGAATTCTGAGGGCATCCATCTTTTCCCGTGGCAACACATGGTTGCGAGACGTGGACAAAATTGAAACTTTTGAAATGAGGTGCATTACAAATGAGGTTTTGACACAAGCAAAAGTACAACGTTAAGAATTCTGAGGGCATCCATCTTTTCCCGTGGCAACACATGGTTGCGAGACGTGGACAAAATTGAAACTTTTGAAATGAGGTGCATTACAAATGAGGTTTTGACACAAGCAAAAGTACAACGTTAAGAATTCTGAGGGCATCCATCTTTTCCCGTGGCAACACATGGTTGCGAGACGTGGACAAAATTGAAACTTTTGAAATGAGGTGCATTACAAATGAGGTTTTGACACAAGCAAAAGTACAACGTTAAGAATTCTGAGGGCATCCATCTTTTCCCGTGGCAACACATGGTTGCGAGACGTGGACAAAATTGAAACTTTTGAAATGAGGTGCATTACAAATGAGGTTTTGACACAAGCAAAAGTACAACGTTAAGAATTCTGAGGGCATCCATCTTTTCCCGTGGCAACACATGGTTGCGAGACGTGGACAAAATTGAAACTTTTGAAATGAGGTGCATTACAAATGAGGTTTTGACACAAGCAAAAGTACAACGTTAAGAATTCTGAGGGCATCCATCTTTTCCCGTGGCAACACATGGTTGCGAGACGTGGACAAAATTGAAGCTTTTGAAATGAGGTGCATTACAAATGAGGTGCATGTTCTAAGAACTTTTCTATAGCACCTCATTTCAAAAGCTTCTATTTTGTTCAATTTTCATGGGTATTTAGGTACAAAATCGAAGCGTTTGAAATAAGGCGCTACCGAAAAATTCTTGAAACACTCTTGACAGAGAAAAGAAAAAAAAACAAATACAAACTACAAGACTTACATATCGTGAAGCATTGGCTCATATACAACATCATGAAAATAAAATATTTCAGTCACGGTAGTGTGGAGAGAACAGTAATGGAAGGCATGGCTTCTAGGGGTAGAGGCAGGGGAAGACCAAGACAAAGGTGGCAGCATGACATCAAAGAAACATTGAACATGACGTTAGAGGAGACGAGAGAACTTGCTGGAGACAGAAGTTTTCACACAGGCTGTGATAAAGCGACGTTCTACAAGAGATATACTACTTAATGATGATGAGAGATGGTCTGACAAAAAAAAAAAGAAGAAACTGGAAAGTTTAACGTCGTTTTATTGAAGTAAATCAACACAGTAAGTGGTTAATAATACTTTGAAGTTGTGCTGCTCGCGATCGCCTACGCCAGATGACACGCGAAGGTAATGCAGAAACAGGTAGATGTTCTCATATAGCTGGTATAATATGAATATTTCCCTCGTTAAGAAAATTGTATCTGCGTTTGTTTCTTATCTTTTCAAACTCTTAATTTAGTTCTGTTTTTTCTTGCGCTTAAGTATTGGTATAATAGGTTCGTAAAAATATTTCTTTAAAAAAAATATAGAATTTTAATTTAGCAGCAGAAATATTCTTCTTCTTCTTCTTCTTTTTCTTCACCCTTCGTCCCTAGGGAAGCATAGAACAGCAACTAAGGCCTTCCAAACTCGCCTATCCAAGGCAATCGTTTCCATATCTCTCCACTCTCTCCCCATTTTCTTACATTCCATCTCCAACTCCCGTCTCCAGGTGTTATTTCACCGGGTCGCTTCATGATTCCCTCCTTGCGGGTCCTTCTTCCTCCTCGGGTGGCGAGCTATGAATTTTCCGTGTTGTGGTTTCTGGAGATATCTAGTGTTTTTACGGGTGGGGTTGCTAGCCCAACGTCCGACCTCCTTAGTCGTCTCTTGCGACATGCGTGGCAGCAGAAATATTGAATGTTTAAAATTATATTTTTCCCACTCCGAAGAAGATTGTTTTAAGGATTGAAACTCCGCTAGCTGTGAAAAGAAAAATTGTAAAAAAATAGAAAAATATTTATTATAATCAACCCAATGCAATCTACAAACTTAATTACAATCTTGTATGTTTATATTATCCTATGTTAGTAAGAATGATTTCACAGACCTTCAAAATAGTCACCCACTGTACAAGAACAAAAACAGAAAACCACGACACTGGGCAACAACCCGGTAGCAGTGTGACGACAAAAGAAGAAGAAGTCAGAATGATTTGGGTTCTGTGTAACAAAGTGATAGCGCCATTGTTTCAATCATGACTGAATATGGTTCAATACCTTGTACGATAATATCCGTTCCATCTTAGAAATTACATCGGGACCCTCGCCGGTGCTACGGAGTTCGTGCACTACCGCTAGATCTTCATGTGAAAGAAGAGGTCGTGCACATATGGTTACTCACCATAGTGCAATGATGATGGTCCAATCAATCAATTAATCAATCAATCAATCAATCAGTCTATAGTCGATCTAGTTGAAGACAGGTTCTCAAATATTTTAAGGTCTGTGAAAATTCCAAATCGTTGTCTGAAACTAGGTTATAAGTAAGGTTTTAATCTTTTGTATTCTCATCCTATATTCCAAGCATTTCCACCGTTTTATATTTTATTTTTTTGTTTATATTGTGTATGCCTACACATAGGCTTATACAGACCCATCTGTATAAACAATATCATCATCATGATTTGCATTATCTTCAATAAGTTGCTTAGTTGCGAGTACAGCCTTCATGTTGCCACAATCTCTACATTCTCTTCCAAGAGTAATGATAACGTTGTGGCAGTTGGTCATGCTATCATCTCTTGGAATGCATTCTTACTTTTTTGGTAGGGTCGCAACAGTGGTCGCCTGGATAATTGTTTTCTCAGCCTGGGCAGAGCCAACTATAAACTTATGGCCTTCGGACTCAGGTAAGAATTATGGGAAATCAGACCACAACTACACCACGTGGCTCGCATTCCAGTATTGGTGTATATAAACGAATGGATTTTAAAATCAACACAAAATGCTAAATCGAAGTTATATTATGCAACAAGTTAAGTTTAACAATAAGGAATATCAATATTATGAATATTTTTCACCAATAAATAACATAGACTCACAGAATTGAGTAAAATTGCAAAAACGCTTGCAGTGTTTTATCTTTCTTTCTTTTCTTTGTCCTTTCTGCTTTTTTGCCGTTAAGCGTAGCAGGTTTAGCTATGATCGGTTTCCGAGATAATGCATGCTCGGTCGATTGATATGCTGTGGTATTGTGGAGTTTTAAGATGTCTGTAACTCCATCAACCCATCTTTTTCTTGGTCTGCCCTTTCTCTTGATGATTCCATTTTCAGGTTGTACGCTCTTGCAGCTGGTGTATTCGGTTTCATTCTGACCAAGTGGCCAAACCATTTGAGTCTCTGTTTTTCAATAAATCTAATAGCAGGTGTTGTTCGACTGTTCTTCTAATTTCCTCATTTCTTATATGATCTCTTCTTGTTTTATTTACTTTTTTCCCCCAAGCATCTCATTTCACATGTGTAATTTTCCTTTCTTGTTCTTTTGTCAGTGCCATGTTTGGCTCTGGTAGTGTTGGTATAAAGATTGCATTTATAATCTGTCTTTAGTCTCTACTGGAATTGCTGGGTGTTTCAAGATTGGGGTAAGCTGGTATGTTCTATCAAACATCTATATATTCCAGCCCCTTTTCTGATCTAGGTCAGGAAACCCCTCAGTTGTCTGACCTAGTTATCTAGAGTTGGCTGTGGCCTGGGCCATTACCGGCATTCACGCTTGGTTCCGGGCCCATAATGACCCAATAACCCAGGGATAAGCTATAATGACCCAACTTTCAGTAGTATAACCCTTAATGTCATTTGTATTCTTGTGCAGCGGATGTCTCTTTTAAGGCGTATAAAATGAAATCGTTGCTGAAACTACGTTATAAGTGGGGATCTGACCTTTTGCCTTCTCAAGCTATATCCAAAACATGTTCATCTTCTTCTGTTTACTTGCTCCCTCATGTTAGTGATGCCTAGGGTGATCTCAGTATTAGGTACTTTTTGCTTCGAACAAATTCGGAGAATTCTTGTGAGACACTTTCCTTCAAAACCTCATATGCGACTGCCTGTCTTAGTACTTGTTTTTGGCGAAGACACTGATAATAAGGAAACCAGGCTTTCACGCAAAAGTCGGTCAGAAGCGCCATACCAGGCGCCATGACTACGCCTGAATTCATAGAGGGTGAAGGCAGAAGAAGTACTCGTTTTTTCATATATCTGATCTATACAATAAGACCGCGCTCACATTTGATTTTTATTGATTGATTGATTGATTAAATACATTCAGCTCGATATTTGGGGGCCAGCTTCGGATAAATATGTTTGGGGCAACTTTATTTCCGATTAAATGCATGTTTTGGGCTCGGCCCACTGGCCCTTAATGTCGAGCCGCCACTGTTCAGTACCTATTGATGAATAACCATTGTGCTGATCTTTTCTTAAATAGTAAGATCTCAACGACAGTGCACGAACTCATAGCACCACATGGTTTCTGGAGTAATTTTGAATATGGTATAAAGTTTTGTAGAAATTTTATTTAAATATTTTTTATGTATTGTACTCATGCAGCGGCTTTACACTTATCTTATCTTATCTTATCTTATCTTATCTTTCTTATCTTATCTTACTCTTATCTTACTCTTATCTTATCTTACTCTTATCTTACTCTTATCTTATCTTATCTTATCTTACTCTTCTTACTTTATCTTCTTATCTTATCTTACTCTTATCTATCTTATCTTATCTTACTTTATCTTACTATTTTTTATCTTACTATTATCTTAACTATCTTATCTTATCTTATCTCTATTTTCTTTTTCTTACTCTTATCTTACTATTTATCTTCTCTTATCTTACTCTTATCTTACTATTATCTTATCTTACTCTTATCTTACTCTTATCTTATCTTACTCTTATCTTACTCTTATCTTACTCTTATCTTACTCTTATCTTATCTTACTCTTATCTTATTTACTATCTTATCTTATCTTACTCTTACTCTTATCTTACTCTTATCTTATCTTACTCTTATCTTATCTTATTTTCTTTATCTTATCTTACTCTTATCTTATCTTACTCTTATCTTATCTTATCTTATCTTACTCTTATCTTACTCTTACTTACTTTATCTTATCTTATCTTATCTTACTCTTATCTTACTTTATCTTACTCTTATCTTATCATCTATCTTATCTTATCTTACTCTTATCTTATCTTACTCTTATCTTATCTTACTCTTATCTTATCTTATCTACTTTATCTTACTATTTATCTTATCTTATCTTATCTTATCTTACTTTATCTTACTCTTATCTTACTCTATCTTACTCTTATCTTACTACTTTATCTTATCATTATCTTATCTTACTCTATCTTATATTATCTTATCTTACTCTTATCTTACTCTTATCTTATCTTACTCTTATCTTACTCTTATCTTATCTTACTCTTATCTTATCTTACTCTTATCTTATCTTACTCTTATCTTATCTTACTCTTATCTTATCTTATCTTATCTTACTCTTATCTTACTCTTATCTTATCTTACTCTTATCTTATCTTACTCTTATCTTATCTTACTCTTATCTTACTCTCATCTTATCTTACTCTTATCTTATCTTACTCTTATCTTATCTTACTCTTATCTTATCTTACTCTTATCTTATCTTACTCTTATCTTATCTTATCTTACTATTATCTTATCTTACTCTTATCTTATCTTACTCTTATCTTATCTTATCTTACTCTTATCTTACTCTTATCTTATCTTACTCTTATCTTATCTTACTCTTATCTTACTCTTATCTTACTCTTATCTTATCTTATCTTATCTTATCTTATCTTATCTTATCTTATCTTATCTTACTCTTATCTTACTCTTATCTTACTCTTATCTTACTCTTATCTTATCTTATCTTATCTTACTCTTATCTTACTCTTATCTTATCTTATCTTACTCTTATCTTACTCTTATCTTATCTTACTCTTATCTTATCTTATCTTATCTTACCCTTATCTTTTTATCTTACTCTTATCTTACTCCTTATCTTACTCTTATCTTACCCTTATCTTACTCTTATCTTATCTACTTACCTTATCTTACTCTTATCTTACTCTATCTTATCTTACTCTTATCTTACTCTTATCTTACTCTTATCTTATCTTATCTTATCTTACTCTTATCTTACTCTTATCTTACTCTTATCTTATCTTACTCTTATCTTACTCTTATCTTACTCTTATCATTTGTCAATGGATATATTGGTAGTACCGTCTTGGGCAATAAACAAACAGCTCGAAAAATCTCAGAAGGCCACAGAGATGTATTTTTACAGAAGAATGATGAGAATCCCATGGACTGCTAAAATGAACAATGTGGGGGTGTTGAATGAGGTCCAGACGCAGAGAATGCAAATCATCAATATCAGAAAGAGGCAGTCATCATTTTTCAGACATGCGATGAGAAAGGGAGATTTAGAAAATATTGTAACTACCGGAAAAATCGAGGGGAGACGAGACATAGGACAGAGGGAGAAAATGTTGGATTTCATGGCACGTAAGGGCGTCAACATCTGAGATGATAGCAGTCACGGGAGACAGAGAATTGCGGAGATTCATGATCTCCACCAGTCGGCACGATACCTGCTGATGATGATATTGGTTGTGTTTTCCTATCTAGTGAATGTTATTACTTCGGGTTTGTCAATGTTTGTTCTCATGTCGTAGCCAGTCCACGTTAACTGGAGTCTGTTATAGTCTAGTTGTTGTTGGATCCCAGTTCTGCAATGTTATATATGTATGGCATTGAACCGAAGAGGAAGGACCAAAGTTCCGTTAGACCACTGTAATAGTGGAGAGCGAACCGCACACAAACGCTGGCTGAAATCGAACACACCACCGAAGGATAAGCAACTGTGCTCCAATAGGTGCTGAAGGCTTGTGCACGTACATTACGTTCTGATGTTTGGCTGTTTATATATCACAATAGAATGATAAAAATGGCTTAACCCTTTATCTGCTAAGGAAGTATATATACGTTTTTCCCATTCACTTCTAAGGACGCATTAACACGTCTGTTATTATCTCTCCTCTGTGGGCTAAAGACGTGTTAACACGTTATACATTGCTACTGTCACTGCTATAGGCGTACATTCACGTTTGTGACCTAGAAACAAGGAGTAGCTATTTTTAGCTCAGCCTTCGGAAAGTATGTAGGAGCGAAAGTGTTAAGAACGATCGGGAGAGAGAGAGAGAGAGAGAGACCACTGTAAACGAAGAAGAGACGTTCGTTGTTTCAAACATATTAGAAGTGAATCTTCTTCTTTGCGTTCGTTCTTTACGACCAATTTTAATCACTTTTTGTGATATGTTTGATCTTTGCCAAGAACGTGTATACGTTGCACATTGGTTTGTAGGCCCCTAAACGCATAGACTTCTACACGTTTAGGACACATGCATCCGATTTCAGCCAAATCTCCTTAGTCGCCTCTTACGACATGCATGGCAGGTAACAGTGGTTCTATTCTTTACACCCCAAATTTGGACCCCGGTAACCACTTGGGCGAGAAGTGAATCATTTAATCACTGCGGTTTCCACACTTAGAATTATCGCGGAAACCCCCTTTTAAATATATTTTGTTGCCTCGGACTCACAAATATTTCTATACATGAAAATCTTCTAGCGATGGAGTTATTATTACACCACACCAACAGTCAAGCTGGCTCCAATCTCTCAGACTGCGGGAAACTTAAAATGATCTTTCATTTTGTCCTGTCAGACATTTAGACTCCGGTCTGGTCTGGGTCCTTTGATTTCATAGCGGAACTAGTTTACCACTGTTTTGATACATGTTTTTGAAATTTTAATTTTCTGTTTGAAATGTTAAAGATGATAATATTTCTTCAAGTTCTTGAGGACCACTGTTAGTACCGTGGACTCTGTTACTCGTGGATCCTGTTAACCTCGTGGATCCTGTTAGTACCTCGTGATCTCTATTAGTACCTCTTGACCCCTGTTAGTACCTCGTGGATCTCTTAGTACCTCGTGGACCTCTGTTAGTACCTCGTGGATCCCTGTTAGTACCTCGTGGATCCCTGTTAGTACCTCGTGGACCCCTGTTAGTACCTCGTGGACCCCTGTTAGTACCTCGTGGACCCTGTTATACCTCGGGACCCTGGTACCCGTGATCTCTGTGTCCTCGTGGACCTGTTAACCTCATGGATCTCTGTGCTGTGGACCTGTTAGCCGGACCCTGTAGTACCTCGTGACCCTGTTAGTACCTCGTGGACCTTGAAGTTACATTGATTAACACACTCACTCAATACCTGCCCTCATTGAAGTCTGCCCTAACCCTCCTCCTCCCAAACCGCAATTTACATAGGAAAGACACAGACTTGTTTATACACTTCATAAAGCTGATCATTCATGGTGTATTTGGATTACTATATCTATCTTTACTAATCTTGCGTGAGTGAACGACTGTTGTCTATAATATTTACCTTTTTAGTCACACCTTCTCATAGACACATTATTTGCATTTATGACATGCTCATATAAATCGAGTACTGTTTCATTTCATATTGTGATCACCAACAACCGAATTCTCCCTAAGGACATACAACCAACGCATCCCACGCATTTGTCATCATTAGAACTCATTTGTCATATAAATATCGATTCTCGTTATAACAAATTCGTGACCATGAATATAATTCCATCTGAACCTGGAATCGAAACTTACAATTCGGCCATGATTGTTCCTCAGATATTAACTTTTACAAATCAATAACGCAAATTAAAATGTAACTCGATAATGTATTATTCCGAAATATGCAAACAAAAGCCAGGAAATTGTTTACAAACAATATGTTTAACAAGTGTATAATTGCTTTTGTGTGCTCGTGAATTAATTTAACCAGTGGCGGCTCGTCATTAAGGACCACTGGGGCCAGCCCCACCCAAAATAATGTGTAACGTGTATTTATTATTTTATAATTAAAATACAACAACCCAAAACCATGATTCTTCCAATAATTTGTGTCTGGCCCCACCAACAAAAAGGATGACGAGCCGCCACTGAATTTAACCCTTTCACGCCGGAAGTTTTTCAACCTAAAAACGCATTTATTTTGTAATGTATACTAAAATCAATAAGATCACCGGAAGCGACAGAGATGTGATTTTACAGAAGAATGCTGAAAATTCCATGGACAGCAAAGAAAACAAATGAGTAGGTTTTAAATCAGGCATGCACACAAGGCAACATTATTAAAAGAATAAGAATTAGATCGCCCGAGTTGTTACCAGGGCCCAAATTTGGGGTGTAAAGAATGGAACCACTGTTACCTGCCACGCATGTCGTAAGAGGCAACTAAGGAGGTTTGGTTGAAATCGGATGCACGTGTCCGATAGGGAATGCTAACCCGAAACAAATGCTTGAAGAAAACGGATGTACCAGGCTGTAAGGCGCATAACATTGTGCAACGACCCCTCACAATGAGGAATGGCATAACGGATTCTACGGTCGCAATCTGCCTCGGAGATTTAGCCATGCAGTAAGAATGTCAGACCTACCATCATGAGGGTGGCAAAAACTTACGGCGGGAAGAGGTCAGCACAAATGGGGAAGCAGAAATCATAGGAATTATATCTTACAGAACTGCCCCCAGTATGCAGACTTGAGAAGAAAGAGGTGACCCACTTACACTAGCGTCCAAAACAAACTGTATGGCGTGGCTGATAATCTGAGGCAGACGGCTGCCTTTATTAGAGAATCCAAATCCCAATCTAGTGAGAACGTAGAAGAAGAAGAAGAATCAGGCAATCAAGTTTCATCTGGCATATAATGCGAAGTTAAGGTTTAGAACAATTGGTGACTACAAGTAAAGCTCAGGGAAGGAGAGATCGTGGAAAACAAGAGGGAGAAGATGTTGGATGGCCTAACATCATGGTTCGACAAAAGATCGACATCAGAACTAATTACATGCCCCAAGCTAAGAGAGTTGTGGAAAGACATGATCGCCTACGCCGGCAGGTGTGGTACTTGATTGATTGATACTAAAATGACATACATACTGGCTTTCCGTCATCTTAAAAATACTGCGAGACAATATATCTGCTAACAAGGACGAAGGGTTAAAAACATGATGAAGAACAGTAGAAGAAGGGGAAAGCCTCATTTGTAGAGAGAGAAGATGATGCACAATATAATTCGGGAGAGCTTCTTCTTCCTCTTCTTCGAACGCTCCATATAATCCACTTGTTAAACCACTCTTTGTTATTTGTATATGATTTGAGCCTAAGAGAGATTGTAGGTTGTGCCAGTTATGCGTCTACAAGTAGGCCAGCACATCCGATTTCTGCGAGGCTTTTTATTTACTATTGTAGTTTCTCTAGGCCCCCTTTACCTCAGTTGCATCTTACGGCATGCCTTGTTGTTCGCAGTGTTTCTATTCTTTGCTCCCATTGCTGGCCCCGGCAACACACGGGCGGGATGGAGAGCAATAGTTAGTGTTCTCATGCTCCTCAGAGAACAGTACGGTTTATAAGTAATTACTAACGAACCATGTTATCTATAAATATGTACGTCTCTTCTGTTCTGATAACTATTTAGTAGTGACTTTGACTGAAGAGTATGTTTGTATGTGTGTATGTTGTCTTTCTATCTCATTAGGATATGAAGTGCCTGTCACTTAATATTTATAGGTTCTTGTATGCAGGAGGTAGGAGGGCCAATTCCATTTCTCATATAGGAAACTTCCAGTGTGTGATTGATTTATTGATTTTTGATAGTGTAGTTTTATTTAGATTGTTATTATATGTGTAGTTTTATTTAGATTGTTATTATATGTGTAGTTTTATTTAGATTGTTATTATATGTGTAGTTTTATTTAGATTGTTATTATATGTGTAGTTTAAGATTGTTATATATGTGTAGTTTTATTTAGATTGTTATTATATGTGTAGTTTTAGTTTGTGATCATTATCGTATGTGTCTTTTTCTTTATATGGTTGTCCAATCGTGATTAAATATGGTTCAATACTTTGCACGATAATATCCGTTCCATCTTCTAAATTACATCGGAGATCCTCGCCGGTGCTACGGAGTTCGTGCACTACCGCTGAGATCTTCATGTGTAAGAAAGAGGTCTGCACATATGTTACTCATCGAAGTGCAATGATGATGGTCCAATAAATCAATCAATAAATCAGTCTATAGTCAATCTATTTGAAGAAAGGTTTGTAGTTTTGTAGTTCTGCTTGTGTTCATTATCGTATGTGTCTTTTTCTTGATATGGTTGTTGTATGTGTGATGTTCTGTACGCTTGTTATCATATGTGTGGTGTTCTTTACGAGTACTACCATCTATGTGGGTTTCTTTAGATAGTGATCATATGTGTGGTACTCTTTACGACTGTTACTATACGTGTGGGTTTTTTTAACGACTGTTACCATATGTGTCGGTTTTTTTACGATTGTTAGTGAGTTCTTTACAATAGTTACCATATGTGTGGTGTTCTTTACGATTGTTAGTGAGTTCTTTACAATAGTTACCATATGTGTGGTGTTCTTTACAATAGTTACCATTTCTTTAGATAATTGTCATCTGTGTAATATTCTTCCCAGTCGTTATCATGTTTATGAATGTCTTAAAGATATCTGTTATTTGTGAGATTTTGATTTTCAGGAGTTATTGACAGCAATGGAAACCCATCTATGAAGGATGCTAAAACAATTATGAGCAAGTTTCAGAATTTCAGCCTGTCCTTCTCCGGAGTCAGCTTGGCAGACTACAGCTCAGATGATGCTTACAGTTTTAGGAAAGGTAAGTGTCTGTGTGGTGCCGGTGTTCACAAGGGGAGCAAAGAATAGTACCACTGCATCATTGCCGAAAACGTAGATATTAATATGCATCATAGAAACGTTTAGTGAAGCTGATGATGTTTGCAGTATTGAGGGAGAACGTGTGGTTATGCTGGTGATGTCTAGTTGTGATGATCATTTTAGATTGTGATGGTGATCTCTGGTTGTGGTGATGTATGGTTTTTATGCTGGCAATATTTGGTTGGGTTGGAGATGTTTGACTGTATAAATATTGTTTGTCTTTGGCGGGAGTTCTCGGCTATGTTGATTAAGTATGGTAATGGTAGAGATGTTTGGTTATATGGATTATGTCAAGTTGTGATGATGTTTGGTTGTGGTAGTGGCCTTTTTTATGGTAGTGATGTTTTTGTGGTAGTGATGTTTGGTTATGGTAGTGATGTTTTTGTGGTAGTGATGCTTTTTGTGGTAGTGATGCTTTTTGTGATAGTGATGCTTTTTGTGGTAGTGATGCTTTTTGTAGTGATGTTTGAGTGATGTTTTTGTGGTAGTGATGTTTTTGAGTGATGTTTTAGTGATGTTTTTGTGGTAGTGATGTTTTTTGGTAGTGATGTTTTGAGTGATGTTTTTGTGATAGTGATGTTTTTGTGGTAGTGATGCTTTTTGATGTGGTAGTGATGTTTTTGTGGTAGTGATGTTTTTGTGTGTGTAGTGATGTTTTTGTGGTAGTGATGTTTGGTATATGTTTGTAGTGATGTTTTTGTGGTAGTGATGTTTTTGGAGGGGTTTAGTGATGTTTTGTGGATAGTGTTGTTTTTGTGTGGTAGTGATATTTGGTTGTGGTGGCCTTAAAGCTAATGAATATCGTGTCCGGCTGTTGTGTGGACATATAGTAACAGTGATTGTATCTGTGGTGTTGTTGACATATATACAACATGATATTCATATATATTTCAGTGGTCAAAATTCTACGTGAAGAAAACCCAAACGCAGTGATAGGTCCCTACCATTGGCCCTACGCTGTGGCAACTGAACATTTAAGGATACCATATTTTGTGACATCACAGATGCCTTTAGACCAAAAAGTGTCACCATTTTTGATCCGGCTGTTTCCAGATCCTCACGTATTTGCCATGGCTACGGAGGACATGTTGAAATATTACGGTCTTCATAAGGTGGCTGTGTTCTATGATTCTGTGGCAGGTAAGTGTTAAATAATAATAATAATAATAATAATAATAATTCCTCTCATACCGTTATACGTTACATAGGGCCTGCAAGTTATTTCTCCATACCGCTCTATCCTGAGCAACTCGCTCAATCTCCTCCATGGAACTGAGACCGATATTTCCTGCCTCTCTCAGCAAAGTTCGTTTCAGGGTCTTCTTAGGTCGACCTCTCTTTCTTGAACCCTTTGCATCCCACTTCAATGCCTGCTTTGATATTCGTTGATCATTTCTCCTCAAGGTGTGCCCAACATATCTCAACAGGTAAGTGTTGAGTTATTGAAAATAAACAGACACCTGTAAGTAAGTAATTCGTCATGTGTCATGTCCACCCAATATCTTATCAATATGCAGCGTTATAGAAAGGATATCGTGAGATCTGACTCATTGTTTAGCTGGTGCCGCCCATGTATTGCCGGGACTAGCAAGGTGAAACAAAGAATAGTAACATTGTGATCTACAAGGCATGTCGTAAGAAGCGACTGAGGTAGGAGCCTAGGGAAGCTACCATAGTAAATAAAAAGCGTTTGCAGAAATCGGATGTGCTGGCATACTTGTCGGCGCATAACTGGCACAACGTACAATCGCTCTTCGGCTCAGATCACATATAAATCACAAAGAGCGGTAACATGTTGTCTATATGGTGCGTTTGAAGAATAATAAGTTTAGCTGTGAGAATTGGGACAGAGACTATCATTACCACAACGGGCTTTATAATCACTAAATGAACTAAAACCGGAATATAATGAATATAAAAGAAAAAATAAATAAACATAGCAAGCATCCATGATCAATGTCATTACATTTTAATCAATGGTGCAAAATAAATCCAACACGGTGTCTGCACCAACCATGACATGTTACACGGAAGCTAAGCTAATGCTTCTGGATCGAAAAACCAAACCCTCAAAAAAACCAAATGCTGCAAATTCAGATGTTGTACGGAACGATATTACAGAATGGAACTAGCAATGAGATAGATGCTTAGAGTGCAATAACGCAAAGACTAGACAATGAATCAAAGTTCTGGAATGCAATAAGAAGCGAAGACTGAGATCAATGAGATAGAGCTGGGAGTGCAATAAGGAAGACTAGACAATGAGATAGAGGCTAGAGTGCAATAGCGTCTGAGATGACAATGGATAACTAGTCTAAGCGCGAACCTCTTATGGGATTTGTAGCTGATCTGCAGACTTAAGGGCGATGTAGCGGAGTGCTATATTATAGCGCCTACAAGTAGGCCAACGACCAAATGGATTAGTAGCTAGGTGCAGCCTAAGTCGCGACTGCAATGAGATAGAGGCTGAGTGCAATAGCGCGAAAGACTAACAATGAGATAGAGGCTAGAGTGCAATAAGCGCGAAAGACTAGACAATGAGATAGAGGCTAGAGTGCAATAAGCGCGAAAGACTAGACAAAGAGATAGAGGCTAGAGTGCAATAAGCGCGAAAGACTAGACAAAGAGATAGAGGCTAGAGTGCAATAGCGCGAAGACTGACAATGAGATAGAGGCTGAGTGCAATAAGCGCGAAAGACTGACAATGAGATAGAGGCTAGAGTGCAATAAGCGCGAAAGACTAGACAATGAGATAGAGGCTAGAGTGCAATAAGCGCGAAAGACTAGACAATGAGATAGAGGCTAGAGTGCAATAAGCGCGAAAGACTAGACAATGAGATAGAGGCTAGAGTGCAATGCGCGAAGACTGACAATGAGATAGAGGCTAGGTGCAATAAGCAAGACTAACAATGAGATAGAGCTAGAGTGCAATAAGCGCGAAAGACTGACAATGAGATAGAGGCTAGAGTGCAATAAGCGCGAAAGACTAGACAATGAGATAGAGGCTAGAGTGCAATAAGCGCAGTTTTCTTTGGTTTTGAGTTCTGGGTAGATCTATTTATTCGTATTCTTCAAACTCTTCACATCGACCACGTGTTAACCACTCTTTGGGATTTGTATGTGATCTGAGCTTAAGGGCGATTTTACGGTGTGTTATTTATACGCCTACAAGTAGGCCACACATCCGATTTCTGCGACGCTTTTTATTTACTAGAGTAGCTGCCCTAGGTCCCTACCTCAGTCGCCTCTTACGTCATGCCTTGCAGGTCGCAGTGTTACAATTCTTTGCTCCCAGTGAGCCCTGGCAACACAGGTGCGGATCTATT
The DNA here is from genome assembly GCA_020796225.1 of Arion vulgaris. Classification (NCBI taxonomy): domain Eukaryota; kingdom Metazoa; phylum Mollusca; class Gastropoda; order Stylommatophora; family Arionidae; genus Arion; species Arion vulgaris. The sequence continues at coordinate 37,738,051 of CM036766.1, forward strand.
TGTTCTCAAGTCTGCCTATGATAGCTTTAGTTACTATAAATAAATGATAGTATTTCTGCAGTTAGTCATATTGTTAATAAAATTGTGAAATGTATATTAGCTGAATTGTTATTTCTGTGACAGGTGAAATCATCCTGGAACGACTGTGCCAGCAGCCGTCAATGGAAGTTACAGGTTTCTTCATTAGTAACAAATCTATCTCCAACATCAGAGAGCAGTTAAAACTTGTCCGCAGCAAATACTACACAACCTTCATCAGTATCCTCAACCCACACAACATCCGCTATATTCTGGAACAGGTAATTCAATCTCTCACTTTATTAGCACCGTTTTCAGACGCTTCCTATTTAAAAAAAAAATACTATACAATATGGAGACGGTGTGGAGGAAGCTCCAGTGAGCAGGTTCAGTCACAAGAGTATTGGGTTTCCTTTTCTTCTCCCGCTTCTTCATCTTCTTCTTTTTCTACTGCTACTTCTTCTTCCTTACTTTTTCCTTCCTTCCTTCATTTTTCTTTGTTTTCTTCTTCTTTATTCGTGCCTTCTTCCTTTTCTTATTTTTTCTTATTCGTCTTCCTTTCTTTTAGTTTTCTTCTTTTTTCTTTTTCCTTTTTTCTCGTCTTTAAATCTTGTTTTTCTTCTTCGTAGTCTACTTTTTCTTCGTTTCCTTTACCTTCTTTTTCCTTCTCCTCTTTCCTTTCCTCTTCTTCTTCTTCTTCTATTCTTTCTCATCTTTCTTCTCTTGAACTTCATCTTTTTCTTCCTTTCTATTCATCATTTTTCTTACTTTTTTCTTTTTCACTCTTTTCTTTCCTTTTCGACTTCATTTGAAAGTAATAAATTTCAATTTTTACAGAACTAGCAAACCTGTATTATTATAACGTTACTTTATTCTAGATTGATGGTCCTTTATAAACATGCCTGCAGTCGTCTAAGGAGATGTGATCAAAGAAGTGCCTGGTCTAAAATACAACGCTAAAACAATACTGAATCAGTGGCGGCTCGTATCATTTTTTTTTAGATTTAAATTCTTTTTTGTTATGTATAATTTTTTCTCGTCTTTAAATTTATAAATAATAAATACACGTTACACATTATTTTTGGTGAGGCCCGGCTCCAGTGACCCTTAAGGACGAGCCGCCACTGGCTGAATCTAAAGGCGTATAGTCACAACGGAAAGAGTAAGCTTCACAACGAAACAAACTCAGTTTTTAGGACGACTGAAGAAGAAAGCTTCTTGGTAACTATTTTGATGAAGGAAACAGTCAACCGTAACGCTACCAACATTACGGTAACAAGTTTGGTAAAGAGAAACTGGAAACGGTTATGTGCTTCTTGCTCACTATTGTCTTTTGAGCACGTTCTCAACAGCTGCTCTTTCGTTTAAGAGCTGACATCACAGGTACACAGATCTGCAATGTCAATCTTGTTTCTTTGGTATCGTCGTGTTCTCAATCAGTTGTTTTATGAGCATAGTTTAAAAAAATAAAACTATCCAACTTGGATACGTTTTAGAGAGTCGATAACAAGTATCATTTGAATGTTTCGCCCTTGTTGCCAGGGCTCACAAGAGGAGCAAAGAACAGTAGCACTGCGACCTACAACGCATGTCGTAAGATGCGACTGAGGTAGGGGCCTAGGGAATCTACCCTAGTAACTAAAGAGCGTCGCAGAAATCTGAAGTGGATCAAACTTAATACTTATGAGATGTAATTGTATTAAAACTTAATATTTACTCATAATGAATAAATTGTATTAACTTACTACCTCATAGATGAATAAATTGTATTAAAACTTAATATTTACTCGCATAGATGAATAAATTGTATTAAAAACTTACTACTTACTCGCATAGATGAATAAATTGTATTAAAAACTTAATACTTACAACTTAATAATACTGGAAATTCCATAGACAGTTAATAAAACAAATGATGAGGTTTTAAAACAGGCATGTACACAAAGAAACCTTTTCAAAGAATAAGAATCAGACAATCAATATTCCTCGGGCATATAGTGCGAAGAGGAGGTGAAGAAATTTGAGGACAGCAGGTAAAATTCAGGGAAGGAGAGATCATGGAAGAAAGAGGGAGTAGATGTTAGATGGTCCGACATCGTGGTTCGAGAAAATGTAGACGTCAGGACTGATTAACTACCCCAAGGAGAAAGATAGTTATGGAGAGACATGAACACCTACGCCATCAGGCATGGTACTTGAGTGATTGACCACTTACTCTTACAGATGAATAAATTGTATTTAAAAACAACTTAATTAATATTTACACTTTATTTGTTCCAGGGATTATCACTTAGTATGTTTTCGGCACCTTACAAATGGTTACTCGTAAACATGGTAAGTATTTTAACGAGATACTTCCTGTTTTGTTGTTTCGTTTAAAGAACCATTTCTCATTTTCACCTGCTCCTTTTTTTGTTATCTCGGTAACGTGAAGCTATCTTTACAGATTTTCTCTTGCAGGAATTCTATGGGGAAAAAACTCCACTTAACGTGTTCATTTATTTGTTGTTTATGTAACACTTTGTCTTATCTTTCTGACGTTGTTGATATAAACGATTTCATTTTTAGTGATGTTTTATAATACTTGTTGGCCCGTCTGCCCAGAGTGTTTGTAGCGCGTTGGACTACGGGTGACTATCCTCTGTGTGTGCGGGTTCAATTCCGCGGGATGGCAGAAAAAGCCACATATTCCCCAGATTTACGGTGTTCGTGGCACCGAACCGAAGGGTTACGATGTCCATGGCACCGAGCCGAAGAACTGAAAAGCTCAAGTGCTTCTGGATGGAAAAAAAAAAATATTTGTTGATATTATGTTTACGTTACATGTTTTTCTTCTTCTTCTTCTTTTTCGATTGCTCCATTTGACAACTAGTAACCACTTTTTGTGCTTTGTATGTGATCGAGCCTAAGAGCGATTGTACGTTGTGCCAGTTATGCGCCTACAAGTAGGCCAACACATCCGATTTCTGCTTTTTTTTTATTTACTAAGGTAGCTTACCTAGATCACTACCTCAGTCGCGTGATATCTCTTGGAGGAGACTGATCACATATGAGTCTGACCGGGGTACTATAACGTCAGTTCAGTAACCAATTATCAATTACAAAATATTTAAGTACGGAGCCACTAAAAACAATCCGCTTCCATATTTATTTTTTGGTGGTTCTCTTTGAGTACTGTGCCATCAACATCAGTACTAGACTTCATCAAGAAACAACAAATTAAATGGTTCGGCCAGATGCAATTACCATCAGAATGTTTACCAAAGAGTAATGCTGCTCGATACAATGGTACAAAGCAAAGGCTAATCGACCAGCACGCAAAGATGGACTCAGAGATAACAGAGGCGACAGATGAGACTAACTGAAGGCATACTAACCTTAGAAATCTCTTCCTGACCTGACGCTGTGAGGCATACAGGATTCGAGAAAAAGAAAGAAAGAGACTGTGCCATCAACATGAAACAGACATGCATGTAAGATGTGGAACATGTTGAGATAGACAAAATTCTCCCCAGACTCAAAACACGAATGTTTATAATTATAAAGAGCTGGAACTCAGGTGGATGCAATAATTCCTTTGAATTATACGTATACAAAACAGGTAATCTGACCTAGCAACGCAATTCTTTTATTCCCCTGGGCTGATAATGCATAACCAGTCTACAGGGACAGGTATTGGCATGAGCCCAGCTCTGATGGCATCACTATAAACAATCATACCTGATACCATGCTGCAGTATAACTCCAGATGTGGTACTTTTAAAATGAGGTTTTTTTCTGTTTGGAAAATCTTAGTTACCCGTGTGTACAAATTTGTGTCTGTTGGATAATATGCATACACTTTGTCCGAATTTCCGATGCGCCTGTCCTACATGCCTTAAGGACCTTCTTCTTCTTCTTCTTCTTCTTCTAACCAGGGCTGCGAGTTTTCACTCTTGGGCAGCCAATGCCAGTTGAGAATCTTCATGTGTTCTGTAATTGTGGAAGACTAGTGTAAAGTGTATTATGAACAGATGGGTGTGGTGGGAGGAGTTCTTGTCTAGCTTTATGTAGTCCAGGACATTCAAGCAAGATATGATGTACTGTGTCACATGAATGACAGTACTTTCTACAGTGTGGTAGGTGTGTGGGGTTTATTCGGTGTAGGTGGTAATTCAGTCCAATATGTCCAGTTCTTAACTGAAAGATAGTGCTTTAATCTTTTGTTGTAATAAATTTATATTGTCCTTAGGTTTTGGTCTATTCATCTCGCATACATGTCCCGACCAGTCGTCCCCATAGTCCATCGGTTCTGCCAATCTTCTCTGGAGTTGTTTTCAGAATCTGTTTTATACTTTGTATGCTAACAGCTTTGTCTATTTCTGGTTTTGATGATCCCTGTTTGGCCAAATGATCTGCCTTGTCATTTCCTGGGATATTTGTGTGCTCAGGGATCTACTATAGAATTACGTTAATATCAAAGAAGGAAATCAGATTGTGGGACCTAAACAGGTACGCTTGTAGGATGGACATTGTAAATGGAATATTATAAAGTGACGTGAAATGATCAGACGATTTTATCACCAATCTTCGGATTGTCTAACCCAGCGGTTCCCAAACTTTTCATTACTGCTGACCCCCTTTTAAATACATTATTTCTGCCAAGAACCCCAAAGTTTCTATATATGAAAATATGCTAGCGATGGAGTTATTATTATACCACACCAACAGTCAAACTGGCTCCAATTTCTCAGACTGGAAAACTTCAAATGATCTTTCATTTTATCCTGTCAGACATTTACCCTCCGGTCTGGTCCAGGACCTTTGATTTTTCAGCAGAACTAATTTACCAATGTTTTTAAAATTTAATTTTCTTTTTGAAATGTTGAAGATCATAATATTTCTTCAAGCGCTTGAGGATCCCATGAAAGTTCCTCGTGGACCCTCGGAGGTCCGCGGACCCCAGTTTGAGAAACGCTGGTCTAACCCAGTAAAATAATGATAATGAAGGTTTAGTAATTGATGCAAGCCTCTAAATCATATATATATATAATATTATTATACGCTAAAAATAAGATTACCCTAATATTAATTTTGTTCTGTTTTAGCATCTACACGAATATTCCTGGAAAATATATAGACTCACAAGCCAACATAACCGTTCTTCGACTGATGATGGATTCCAGTTCGAATTCCTGCGCCCTGAGTTCGGAACATATCAACTTAAGAAGAGCTGTATTTCACGATGCTGTCCGGTTGCACGCCCACATAAAACAAGAAGACGTGCTAAGATTACAGAATCATACTTCCGTCAGCATGAGAAGAGTCATTCGTGCTGTGAGTCATTTTAACTCTTAGTGCACGCATGCTAAAACTTAATTTTGTGCGATGCTTTTTTAAAAGTGTAAAATGTGATATTATAACGAATGCTTCTGCTTTCTAGAGCTTAGCATTATTTCATACACTATACTAGGCAGAGTTGAAAGCTTTTGTTTCATAAATTCGTCTATAATAATAGCCGTCCATCGCAAGCGATGATGACAACAATCTCAGACGTGTACTGTTGCACCTCTCTGGTGTGTGCGGAGGTGACTGTAGAGTCCAATCCTAGAACAGAATCCCCGACCACAGGTGGGGCATACATGATCAAGGTTAGACATGTGCGTGTTGTGTGCTCTGTCTTTTCGCGCTGCAAATACAAATGACCGGAATGTTATACAGGAAATAAAAAGAAGGCTGAGAGTTGTTTTGCAAAAACGAAAAGAACTAACTAACCTATGAAAGGGAGCCGACATAAGAACAAAAATCAAGTGTTTAAGAGCTTGCGGTTTTCCCTTGCGGTTTTTCCTTGGCAACATATGGATTTTATACTTAATACTTTCTGTGAATAAACAATTGAATACAATCAAAGTAAACAACTTATATTTATAGACCAAGAAAAGGCATTTGATAGAGTAAACAGGTGCAAACTATGGAAGATCCTTGAAGAATATGGCGTCCAGGGACAACTATTAGGTAACATCATGGCCTTATATCAAGATAGCCAGAGTACATTAAGAACTACAGAAGGAATGACCAACTGGTTCTCCATGACATCAGGTGTTAGACAAGGTTGTGTCCTCTCACCACTACTCGTTATTGCATATATGGATAAAATAACTCAAGAGTCAAATTCAGATAATGATGAAATAAATGAACTGCTGTTTGCAGATGATCAGTGCCTGATACATCAAAATGAACAAGATCTACAACATCATATGACCTTGAACAAAAATTGTGTAAAATATGGCATGAAAATCAACAACACTAAAACAGAAATAATGAGTATGGGAAGAAAACATAATAATCTAGACATCCATGTCAATGTCACTAAAATAAACCAAGTGAAAGAATTCAAATACTTAGGAAGCATATTCACAGAAGACGGAAAACTGGATAGAGATAGAGGCTAGAGTGCAAAAAGCAAATACTGTAACCTACCAGCTAGCCCCATTGTTAAGGCACCCAAAATGTCACAGGCAGCTAAGCAACAGATGATCAACAGCATTTTTATACCTACTTTGTGTTACCAGAGCCAAACATGGACATTGAGCAAAGCGCAGTCACAAAAAATAACTACATGTGAGATGCGTTGCCTGCGAAAAGTTACCAACAACACAAGAAAAGACAGAATCACTAACATCAGCATAAGAAAGAAAGTTGGCATAAAACCGTGCTTGAATTACATAACACGTAATCACAAAGTACTGTAGTTTTACAAATTACAAAAACAATGACAAAATACAGTAACGTTTCGACCAACAAGGCCTTTATCAAGCAAACGAACAACAGGAGTGACAATTTAAAAAAACAAATGGACGACCAAAAACAAACGTTTCTAATGAAAATCTGGGAATAAAAACGAAAATCTGGGAATAAAAACGAATAACGAAATAAATGTAACACAAAAACACACATAAAAACAAGAAATAGAACGGAAGAGAAACAATGAAAAATCTAGTAAATACATAACTTGAATACATGCAACATATACCCATATAGATTACAAGGCATGGGAAGAGAAAGTAATTCCTATGCTTCTTATAGTGCGTTTCAAAACGTTCGGTCAACGATTGACCTCAAATATCTCCATATTCATTGCATGGATGAACGTGATTTTTGCATGTGGTGTTGTATTTCCGATGTCGCAACGATTGTCTAAAATTCAATGTTGCAGGTAGTGTACTTTTCTTGCAACGGCGAATTCCTTTGATCTTTTCAAACCTAGTAATTATCTGGTGCTGGAAGAAAATAATTTACCGTAAATTTAAAAAATCACATATTTTCGGCATAGGCGTATGTACAATTCGAATTTTGAAGGGTGTGATAACTCATATTATATAAATCATATAAAGTGTTTACTCACTTTGATGAGCCTAACATTTTGTAATACACCTATGCTCTGAAAACACAAACGGTAAATTGTAACTGAACACACCGGAAGGATCATTATACATTTTTAAAAGTGCGATAAAGCGATTAAAATCGGGAAAACCACGTTAAAAACGTGCAAGTCGTGGAACTTGCAACATCTCACAAATATGAAGGGTAATACTTCTCATTATATGGTTGGCCAAGGAGATGGTCACTTTTATATACTTTACATAAAGAAAATTTTAAACCATACGTTTGTTATTGAGTAAAAAATATCAACCTCGGGACATTACGATCATTAGATCATATGCAAAGTTACATCAATTACGGTCAAGCGGTTGCAGAGATATTAAATTTTCTCCGCGGAAAATCAATTTGAAACGCACTATAGTACTTTCTTTCCCATGCCTTGTAATCTATATGGTTATATGTTGCATGTATTCAAGTTATATATTTACTAGATTTTTCATTGTTTCTCTTCCGTTCTATTTCTAGTTTTTATGTGTGTTTTTGTGTTACATTTATTTCTTATTGTTATTCCCAGATTTTCGTATTCCCAGATTTTCGTTTTTATTCCCAGATTTTCATTAGAAACGTTTGTTTTTGGTCGTCCATTTGTTTTTTAAATTTGTCACTCCTGTTGTTCGTTTGCTTGATAAAGGTCTTGTTGGTCGAAACGTTGCTGTATTTTGTCATTGTTTTTGTAATTTGTAAAACTACAGTACTTTGTTTTGTAAAACTACGTGTTTTGCCAATCAAATAGTTTTACTGCAGTCTCATCTAATTTGTGAATATCTTGAATTACATAGAGAAAAAAAGAATGAAGTGGTTTGGCCACTTAATACGAATGCATCCAAACTCCACAGTATACAGAGTCTTCTACAACAGAACATCGGGAAAGAAGGCAAGAGGAAGACCACGGAAAAGATGGTTAGATGGCGTAGCAGAATCCTGTGAAAGAGCAAAGATAACAATCACACAAGCCACCAGAACAGCGCAAGACAAAAACAGAAAACCACGATACTGGGCAACAACCCGGTAGCAGTGTGACGACACTGGGCAACAACCCGGTAGCAGTGTGACGACAAAGAAGAAGAAGAAGAACATATGGATGTGAGACATGGACCATTGACAAAGCGGCGGAAAAGATCATTCGTTCCTTTGAATGCAAATGCTACAGAAGAGTACTTAGAATATCATGGACAGAGACAAGAACAAATGCTTCTGTTTTGCAACAGCTTGATATTAAACGAGAGTTCGTTATTAAATAACATAAAATCAAGAGTTAAGTTACACTCTACGAAACTAAATACCTATGGAACGCAGTCGGCACTAACTCTCTCTACAGCGCTTCTTTTACAATCACGCTGTACTGAATGACATTCTAGAGTGAATATTTTCTGTATGTTTTGTTTGTTAGTTCTTCAGCTTGAAATCGACGGCTGTACTGGTCACTTGAAATTTTCTGTATGTTTTGTTTGTTTATCTTTCAGCTTGAAATCGACGGCTGCACTGGACACTTGAAATTCTCTCGATATGCAACACGAGCTGAAAGTTTTCTTCAGATGATGTCTCTGGAAGGTTATAAAACTGGTTCTGTAAGTAGTTTTTCAAATTAACTTAAATAAACACACACACCAGAAAATCAGCTCTTATCATTAATACATTCACTACTGCACTGAGAAACAGGATGTGACTGAATAAAAAAGTAACTTTAGAAATAATTTTTCCGCCCACAGATGTAATTTAAGTTATAATTTAAGTTGTAATTTTCAATTAAACTCTTCCCCCCTCCCCACGAAATATGATGACCAACTTGTATTTGGTGTTTGACTTGTAATTTGATAACAACATGATTAGTGTTTGACTTGTATTGTATGTAATTTGGACTTGTAATTTGATAACAACATGTAATTTAGTGTTTGACTTGTAATTTGATAACAACATATAATTTTGTAGTCACATTAATGTCCTCATATTACAAACTAACGGAATATGAAAAATAAATCAAGATCCGGCCGGTAATGATCAAAATTAACTCCCCTACTTCATGAGGCTATTACCTTGTACTTTTTAGAAGTGGTTGTGGTGGACGGGGAGGAGGGGGGAGTGCGTGTCTTAATGACTCAGAGAAATATCCTGGTAGGAACATTTACCTTAAGGTTTACCCAAATTGGACAGTCAAGGAAGAGAGATCAAACTGAATGTGTCCTCCTAGGTCCTTTCCCAAATTGAGTGTTTTGAGTTTAGCTAACTACACATCCACATAAAAAATAATGGTGCAGTAGCGGAATACAATACAAATCAATACAAATAATTCGAGTCTTTGGCGAACTAGATATCCATTTTAGAGACAGTCACGAAAAGCAATCAAGAAAAACGGCTAGACACCGTGGAAAGTGGTAGACAACAGTTGAGACCCTATGTTCCAGGAGGAGCGAAGAGGAATAAGAAGAAAAAAAGGATCGAAATGCATCACTAAAAATTTAGAGTTACTTTTACAACGAAACAATTCCTGCCGCTGTTTGCGCACATCGTTAAACGGAACATATAATCAAACGCATGCTGTAACATTTGGAAGTGATTGTGTTAATAATGTATCGGTTATTAGTATGAAATACCCGTATAACTTGTTCCTGAAATAATGCGGTCTCCTGGATTAATGAAAACAGACTACCATAACAACAACATAGTCAACCCTTTTTTTTATTTCTACTTTCCTTCTCTACAACTTCCTGCTCTACATTATATTTTTAGGGGTATTCTTCGGTCTCTTCGAGACTCTCTGTTGGATGAGGACACTAAAATCGATGTTGAATCGATCAAGCGATTTAAGCAGTTTGGAATTACCCTTTGTTCAAGTCGAACTGGATGCCTGAGAGGCAGAGTTGTGTTAATAATGATCGGTATTAGAGGGAAACATACATGCATAACTTTCTGATAAACGGTCTCTGGAGATGAAACAACTATGCATAGCCCGAGTCAATGATTGTCAGTTTCTACAATTCCTCTTAATTAATTTTAGAATATCACATTAGCTTAGAAGATGGATTCAGGATGGGACAGGTGATTAGAGCATGACGGCTGAATAGGCAGGACATCTGACCTATGAGAGAGAGAGAGAGAGAGAGAGATTTTCTATTTCTACTTTCATTCTCTACAACTTCCTGCTCTACATTATATTTTTTAAATATTGTACTAGCTTTGAAGATGAATTCAGGATGTAACTGATGATTTGAATATGACGGGAGAGAGACATTCTGAAGGACTGTTAGGGTGGCAAAGTTCTGCTCAGAACAAGCTATTTGATGACTGGCTTTACTACCCAGCTTAGTGTGCGATTTATGTATGAAATATTTTCCGAATGTAACGGCTCTCAATTCGATCTTTCTTCAGTTGTGTACCAAAGAAACACTGGAAAATTAAAGTGGCGGACGTGATGCTGACAACCAGTGGCGGCTCGTCATTAGGGCCCCACCAAAAATAAGGTGTAATGTTTATTTACTATTTTATACATTAAAATATATCCTAACCCAAACCATGATTTTTCCGGAAATATCCGTCTGGCCCCACCAACAAAAATGATCACGAGCCGCCACTGCTGACAACACTACCAACTGTTTGCGGTAGATCAAAGAAAAATACGCGTCTAACACCTCATTCATACCTGGAGAAGAGAGAGCTGGAGACTGATACGAAAAGAATAGGTAAAACATGGAAAGAATTGGAAGGGATGGCAGGAGAGAGAGGAAGAGCTGGAAGAAGTTTGTTGAAGACCTGTGCTCCGTTGGGAGTTGAAAGGTGAAGAAGAAGAACACATTATTCACTAATATACTTCATAGTAGACAAACGGGTTCCATTACTTTTTATTTACAAAATGTATGTTCCATTATACTTTATATATAAAAAAATCAAAACGAAATTGATGTTTGCATGATTAAAAAAAAACTAAAAGTTAATTTGTCTCAAGTGTTTGATAAGCAACGTAATTTTGAACCGATTTTTTAATTGATATTTCTCGTTCACAAATGTTGCAGCTATTTTTCCTCCTCCGTTTATCGCTGCGAATGCTCAATGATCTACCATAATGGTTGACTAGACACGCCATGAAATGTTAACATTTTAAATATTAACGTAACTAACTCATAACTCGGTAAAGTAAAAACCTAAAGATTTCAAAATGGTCCCTTTTGGCCTATAAATAATTTTAAAAAATAGCTGTCCATATTTCTTGGTTCCAGAGTTTGAGATTTTCAATTTTTCATGTAACACACAAACAGACACTTTTTATAATTAAGAATTCGAATTTTAAGTGTTCGTCTTCTTTGTCATATTTCTGTCAACACCCTTCATTCCTCCTCTTACTTTGTTCTTCATTTATTTTATTATCTCTCTCACTATCATCTTTCGGTTAATTTTATTGACTTAATGTATACATGGAGTGTATGAGTTTTTATTGTATTGTTGATTTTGTAGCATTTATTAATTTTTCTTTTTGTCCAGTGCGTTCTAACAATTTTCTGTTGCACTTAATTTGAGAAGATTCACTTAAAAAAAATTATTGCTTGTGTTATTGTCCATGATTCACATCGATACGTTGTCACAGAATAGTAATTAGTATTAATAATATGTAGTTTAAAATAATATTTATTTTGATAAATGGTTGCACCTTAAATTTCTCTCAATAGTCCACGCACAATTTTACATTTTCCAAGATTTTTAAAATATCTCCAGCATTATAGCTTGTATACTTATGCTCTCTATGGTAAATTTAATATTGATTAAATATTGAATACATTGAAAGAGATTGAATGATAGAAGAAAACTAGTCACGACAGAGATGAAGTGTCTACGCAGAATGCTGGGGGTAACAAGAAGAGACCGGTTGAGAAATGAAGACATCAGGAAAAAGTGGATACAACATCAGTACTAGACTTCATCAAGAAACAACAAATTAAATGGTTCGGCCACATAAGCAGATTACCAACATACAGTGCACCTCACTGATCAATGCTGCTCCGATACAATGGGTACAAAGCAAAAGGCAGACCACGCAAAAGATGGACCTCAGAGATAACAGAGGCGGCGAAATACACTATCTACGAAGCGCATACAAAGGCCCGTTTTCGAAATCTCTTTTTGACCTAACGCTGTGATTCAAAACAGGATTGAAGAAAATAAAAATAAAAGAAAGACAACAAATGCAGTGGTTCGGACATTTCATGAGAATTTAATACAACCAGCCACCAATAATAGCAAACAACGAGCGAATATATTAGTGAACGAGCTGATAGATTGGCTGGCATGGCTACAATATCAGAGGGATCTGCCATGGACCGAAATGACATTCTTAACGCACCGAGAGAGTCTTTCCGAACAGAGGAGTTTCAGGTCTGTGAATCCCACTCGCTGACTAGATTGAGAGAGATGATGTTGTTACTGGTGCAGTCCGAAAAGAACGACATACCACATATGTTAAGAGATTGCTTAACATCGAACATGCGTGTTGGGCCGCTGGACGAACATCGAACATGCGTGTTGGGCCGCTGGATGAACATCGAACACTGTTGCGCTGATTTGTGAGCAGATCGGAGCACATATGGACGTGTCCGGTGTGCTAGTTGTCTGCGAAAAATCTTACGCGTGTACTGGCCGACTACTATCTTGAATCAAGAATTGCTTGCACGATGCCAACAAGAGAATATGGGCACTATAATCCGAAGACGACGCTGGAGATGGATTGGATATGTGATGCGCATGGAGACTGGCTCCGACACGAAAACTGCACTGAAATGGACTCCAGAGGGTAGGCGAAAGCGTGGAAGACCCAAGACGACCTGGAGGAGAACGATAGAGCAAGAACTGAAGGAAATGAATCATAGCTGGAACACAATACAGAGGAAGGCCATGAACAGGGAAGAATGGTGTGCGTTTGTTGCTGCCCTAAACGACAAGGGCGTAACAGGCTAAAGAGAAAAGGGTGTGCTAGGTTGATGATCCTCATATAACAGATAACTGGTAATAGTATCCAATAAAAATAGATCATGTACTAGAGCCAAGGGAAGACCAAGAAAAAGATGAAAAAGCAATGTCAAGTTCACAGTAAATGAACACGGCTATAACATAACAAGGGCGACTCCTCTGGCCTTGAAACGCAAATTAAAGCTCCCACCCCTGCGTTTAACGGCAAGAATGGACAACTAATTCCATCATTCACCTGGGAAAAGACAATAGACATTATTGATTTTGGTGAACTAATTTTTCCTGTCGTTGTACAATCAAATATTAGGCCCAGTTTTCTTTTTTAACCTTATTTTTTAACCTTATTTTTGTTGTGATGTTTGTTTCAACTTGACATTCCTTCCCTGTTTTGTGACGCAAACAAGAATCCAGTGGAAGATAGCAGGACAAATTGCTTCAATTATGGGTCAAAGATGGAATGCTTCTCGGCAGCCAATATGAAACAGGGGTGGGAGCTATCGGTTTGTGCTTTTCCTCTGTCCTTTATCTGCATGTTTGTTTTCCTCCCAAATATGAATTGTTGTGTTTTTTCCCCATTATTTTATTTTAGGTTTGAAGAAAGGATAGCTATTGTTGATGTTTTATTGTTGTTGGTTTTACCTTTTTGATTTTATGTATATGATGGGGAGTTTTTGTTAGAGAATTGTTAAAAAAAATATTCACTTAGGCCAATTATCCTAATACAAGTAGGGCGCCAGCACATCCGATTTCTGCGACGTTTTTAATTTACTAGGGTAGCTTTCATAGACTCCTACCTCAGTCACCTCTTACGACATGCCTTATAGGTTGCAGTGTTGCTATTCTTTGCTCCCTTGCGAGCCACGACAACACACGGGTATACAGTTTAAAACTGCATCTCGACACACACCAAATATATGTAAGTACATGCCACAGCTCTGAGATTCTACTGTTTACAAATGAGATAAACACATAAGACTATTCCCAGAACTTCAATGAAGATTGTATTAATCAGTTATCATCAATCAACATTTCTATTTGATCAATAAATAGGTATTGTACAAGTATTAGGTGCTTCCGAAAAAACAAATTACCAAAGACACAATTAGAATAACAAACTATTTTTACGGTACCCATTGCCCAACACAATTGGATCGAATCTGATATGATTATTCTGTATCTAACAAACGAGGCGTTTATGAAAAATACTTCCTCAGTAAAGCTCTTTTTTTAAAGAGCTAGTTGACTGTGTTCGTATTGTAGCGCTGGGCAATGGGTGCCGTCAGAAATAAGGGTTTGAGGTTCGAGTACTTTGTTTCGTATTTTTGTCCGGAAGCCCCTAATATTTATACACTATTTAGTTATTGATCAGATTCATTGCTTCTGTTGCTTCCTCTGGGGTTCTTAAAAAAATAAACACTCTTTGTTCTCTCTATTTGTATTTGCAAACTTTAATGGAACAGAAAGCTTGATTCTTATTTGCATGAAATTTTAAAGTTCATTTGTTTGTTGAGGATAAATTAATTTTTTTAATGTGCATTTTACATAAGAAAGTTTACAGAAGTTTATAAAATCACCTGTCTGATCTAATTCGACTTCTCAGACATTTTGCACACCATTTTGCTGTGTGATATTGCTGTTCATTAGTATTGCTTTTTTATACATTATATGACATATATCGATACACAATGTAATTATACTAAGATTTACTCGATTATCTAACAGCATAACATATAAAACGGTATAACAATGTAGCTTATATACCATTTGTAACACATATATAACATATCATATATAACATTATCACATATATAACATTGTAACATATATAACATATATAGCATTGTAACATATATAACATATATAGCATTGTAACATATATAACATATATAGCATTGTAACATATATAACATATATAGCATTGTAACATGTATAGCATTGTAACATATATAACATTGTAACATGTATAGCATTGTAACATATATAACATATATAGCATTGTAACATATATAGCATTGTAACATATATAACAGTATAGCATTGTAGCCTATATACCATTTGTAACACATATAACATATATGGCCCTGCATCATACATATATAACATTGTAACATATATAACATATATAGCATTGTAACATATATAACATATATAACATTGTAACATATATAACATATATAGCATTGTAACATATATAACATATATAGCATTGTAACATATATAACATATATAGCATTGTAACATATATAACATTGTAACATATATAACATATGTAACATATTTAACATATATGACATATATAAAATTGCAACATATATAGCATTGTAACATATATAACATTGTAACATATATAGCATTGTAATATATATATATATATGGATTGGACATACATTGAGAAGACCGATTGGAAGCATTGCAAGACAGGCATTGTAAGCTTTTTTTTCCAATTTTACTCAATTCTATGAGTCCCATGATTATTTGTTGATGAAAAATGCTAACAATACTGATATTCCTTAGTGTGAAACTTAACTTGTATAATATAATCTTGATTTAGCATGATGTGTTGTTTTTAAATTCGTCTTTATACAACAACACTGTAATGCGAGGACATTAGACGCTTGTGGTCTTATTTCCTAGAATTTTTACCTGAGCTCGCCGGCCGTATGTTGTTGGAGGTTACGGATTTACATATAATTCTATAGAAAAAAAAGAATGTTCTTTTATAGAAAGCTAACAGATGTGAAAGAATACATTAAGAACAGATAATGATCAAAACGCGATACTGTACATTTTGAGCCAATTTGACAATGAAACAAATCATGGCGCAGTCGACTGTACATGGTCAAACGGAGTAGGAAAACGGGCGCATGCTGCAGCACTTGGTAGTTTTTGTGTTAATCTTGTGTCACGTGTCTGGTTAAAAATATATTTGGTGTGATATTAGTGCATTTTGAAGTAAACATTTTTAAACGCATGTTTTCTCAATAAGCATCTGCTGAAACAGAAATATCACATATACTAATTAATTGTTTATTTTACATCATTTTTTTTACTTCAAACAGCATGCATTTTTCATCGCTGAGATGGTTAGGGGAGTGGGGGAGTGGACGGGGTCTCTGTGGTGTAGAGATAAGGTACTGGCATCTGCTTCTAAAGATACTCGATTCATTCCTCTTGTCACGCGATCTGTATATTTTTTCAGAGGCCTTTGATCTTAATGTATGTGAAATCGAGTTCCTAGTCCTATCAAAGATGGATGATAACACGTAGGACTGGTGTTTAAGTTGAGCATATAAAAGAATACTTTGCAATAAACAAAATCAATATGAGTAGGCTGCAAAGCCGTAGCCCGAGCTAAATGCATAAAAAAATTAAAGTCCTACAAAATTGTTCATTATTTTCAAAATTAGTTCCAGCACCTTCGCCTGCGCTACGGAATTAGTGCATTGATGATGATATTTTCATCCGTAAAAAAATAATTGATTATCGTCAATGATAATGGTAACAATCAATCAATCAGTCAATCAATCAATCAATCAACCAGTCAGTCAGTCGATCAATCAATCAATCAATCTATCTATGAATCAGTCGATCAATCAGCCAATCAATCAATTAGTACACCCGTAATCAATCAATCAATCAATCAATCAACCAACAAATCAAATAATCAATCAATCAATCAATTAATCAATCGACATCCAAAGAGTTGACTCTCTGTGAATATCTTTGTTGATTAGGCAAACTAACTACTTGATAGCAGAGAATATCCTTCATAAACAGTTGATGATATTAATGAACAAAAGGAAGATTGAGAGAAGGAAGAATCTAATTTATAGACATAATTGTGACGTTTTTGAAAGTCTAACGTGGCATGAGCTACATCCACATAATCTTCTTCTTCTTCTTTGCGTTCGTTCTTTACGATCAATTTTAATCACTTATTGTGATATGTTTGATCTTTGCCAAGAACGTGTATACGTTGCACATTGGTTTGGTAGGCCCCTAAACACATAGACTTCTACATGTTTAGGACATGTGCATCCGATTTCAGCTAAACCTCCTTATTTGCCTCTTACGACATCCACATAATAAATATAAGCTTCACAAGCAATAGAGAGGCTGGCAAGAGGATTAACATGGTTGTATGCAAATTTATTTCTTCTCTAGCAGTGATTCATGTTCAGTACAATATCCACTGCTTACCAAGGGTATAGGAGAGTCGCCAGTAGCTTAGTTCTTGATGTTCTGGGTTCAATTCAACAGTGGGCGTGGATTTTTTCCGACTGTAACTGGTTGTCAGGTCGAGCCAGCCTCAATTGAGTACCAGGAAACGCACTGGGAAGGCGGCCGGCGTGATGTTCACCACATCACTCGTCGTGTGCCGACGGTCAATGAAAAATACGGGTCGAACAACGCATTACCCTATATACTACTATAAGGTTTTTTTACTTTTTTTTACAAAGCTTGTATCTAAAACACTTCTATAAAGAAGTAAATGGTAGAAGTGAAGAAGAAGAAGCAGTATCAAAAAAAAATTGGGAAAACTATATTCGTGAAATGTTATATAATCACAAGGTAAGATGAAACCTGAATGCGCAGCCCGTGCATACCAGCACTTCGAGGTTCATCCCCAGCATACTAGTACTTAGAGGTTCACTCTCTGCATGACAGTACTTGGAGGTTCACTCCCTGCATGACAGTGCTTGGAGGTTCACTCTCTGCATGACAGTACTTGGAGGCTCACTCCCTGCATGACAGTACTTGGTGGTTCACTCCCTGCACGACAGTACTTGGTGGATCTACCTCTGTATGCCAGTACTTCGATACTCAACCCCAGCAGACCAGTACTTGGATGTACAACTCCTTCAGACCAGTACTCGGATCTACAACTCCTTCAGACCAGTAATTGGTTGTTTAACTCCTTCAGAGCAGTACTTGCAAGCATAACCTCTGCACACTAGTACTTAAATGTTGAACAATTGCATACAAGTACTTGGTAGTTCAACGCTTTCAGACCAGTGCTTAGTTGTTCAACCCCCATGAAACCAGCATTTGGTTGCTAACCGCTACAAACAAGCATTTGGATCTTAGAAACCTACAGGTCTGTAGTTGATAGTTCAACATCTACCGACCAGTACTTGATGGTTCAACGTCTGCAGACGTTTCACTTTTGCCATTTCGACAAGATATATATAATTTAAGTTGATAGAATATCATAATAATAATAATTCCTCTCGTACTGTTATAAGTCATATAGGGCCTGCAAGTAATTTCTCCATATCGCTCTATCCTGGGCAATTTATATGTATAATTTAAGTTGATTGATTATTGCAAGGACGGAAAGCAAACAGGAAATTTCAATTTGAAGAGTAATTCATAATTTGCTGAAATGAAATATTAGTCTGTGATGGATACAAGAGTAATTCATAATTTGCTGAAATGAAATATTAGTCTGTGATGGATAGAAAACGAAACAAAATCAAACCAATTTTGTGTTTTGTTCTTTCTGGTTAATCTGATCCAGTTCAGTTTCAGTTTGGAATATGTTCATTGCACTCCGGACATGTCCATAAGTGCTCCGATCTCCTTCGCAATATCTCCAACAACGTCCAACGACTGACCGTACCAGTTCAATTTTGATTCAGTTCCTACTCATATACCTGTTGCTGTTCTTTTATCACCACTCCAATCTTAAATCCCAGCTCTTACAATCGAGCAGCAGTTGAGGTGGATTTTTTTTCCGATCCAGAAGCACATGAGCTTTCAGTTTTTCGGCTCGGTACCATGGAAATCGTAACCCTTTGGTTTGGTGCCACCAACACCGTAAATCTTTGGAACCTGTGGCTTTACTGCCAGCCCGCAGAATTGAACCCGCACTCACAGAGGGCTAGTCACCCGTAGTCCAACGCGCTACGAACACGCTGGGCAGGAGGCAATTTAATCTATAAAGATTAAGATATGCAGGAACTATTAAGTAATTAGGAATCTACTGTTTCAGATCATATAACCCTTACGGAATCTCTCGCGATCGTTAACCCTTACGGAATCTCTCGCGATCGTTAACCCTTACGGAATGAATCTCAACATAAAACATCTGCAGCTTATGTTTACCATCTATAGATGATGAAACTCAATACATAACATCCAATGCATAACCAATACATAACATCGACAAGCCTTTGCTATCCTGCACACAGTGTGGAAGCCCACTGCCATCTCCACAAAAACAACGCTCAGGATATTCGGTTCAAATGTGAAATCTGTGTTGTTGTATGGCTCAGAAACGTGGCGAGTCACCAAGTTAAATACAAATAAGATTCAGACCTTTGTCAACGGATGTTTTCGGCGGATTCTCTAGCTGAGATGGTATGATAGAGTTAGCAACACAGAGTTGTGGATAAGAACCGGACAGAAACCCATGATGACTCAAGTTACGAGAGGAAAATGACGATGGGTCGGGCATACTCTTCGGAAGACACAGTTGAGTGTCACTAGACAAGCACTTGAGTAGAACCCTCAAGGAAAGCGAAAAAGAGGACGCCATAAACAGACCTGGAGACGAAGTCTTCTTGAGGAACTGAAGAGTACTCGGCTGTCCTGGGAGACCATAAAGAAAACAGCCAGGGACCGAGAAAACTAGCTAACAAATGTTGAGGCCTTATGCTCCACGAGAAGAAGAGAGGAATAACAAATACATAACATGTATGGATTATGTATTTCAATAGAAAAAAACTAATACTGGTTATAAGTTCCAATATGTTGCATCAGGGATGTTTAACTCTCCCTATTTAGGTCTGATCAAGCAAACAGATGAAAGAGGCGTCACTACACGGTGCAACCCAATCTCCAAGGACCTGCCACATTGTTTGCATGTGAGAATTATGACAGAGACTGGCATTCCCGTATCGATCTTTACAATCACCGGCAGATCTGCGAAGTATCTAACCAGCGACACAATTCTATAGTCCATGGACTAAAAGAGGTTTAAAACTACTATTCAGATTCGTCATTTTTGATGTACATTTGAACTAATGTGTATTGGAACTAAAGCAAATCTTATGAGAACAATTTTTCTGGCCAACACTATGTTATCAGTGTCAAACATGGCCAATAACATCAGCTAATGAGCAGAAAATCATAACGACGAAGATCAGGTGTCTTAGAAGAGATACAGGTGTGACAACAAGAAAATTAGAAATGAAGAAATCAGAAGAAGACTAGCTGGGAAACCAGTCATGCAATTCATAAAAGAACAACATATTAAATGGTTTGGACACCTGTCAAGAATGCCCTGGTATCGCCTACTACAGAGAGCCACACAGAAGAATTATAACGAGTACAGAGCAAGAGGAAGACCACGCAAAAGACGGAGTGACGGCATTAAGAACAGCCTTAAGAAAATGAATAACCAGCGTATAAAGTGCATTAGAACAAACACACACAAGATCACTACATCCCATCACCCCAAGACTTCTATAAAGAAGTAAATGGTAGAAGAAAGAAGAGATTCACAAGAATCTACATAACGACATTTAGGAAATTATATCTTTTAAATAAAAATTTTATTTTTTTGTCTCTCCAATATGTTTGTCCTTACTATTTTCAGAGCGGAACCTGGCGTAGTCTTCCAGATGAACTTAAACGTCGTGTGGAGCCATCTAAATCTTTCAGTTTAGTGTCACGGATGACGGAAAACGTTTTCGGACATAAACCTTTGAGAATAACCATTAAAGAGGTCAGAATAATTTTGTATATATGTGTGGTACAAATTTTGAGTTGGTGTTTATGTGTAGCGTATGGCCGAACTGATTAGAGCGCGGCTTCCATATGAGAGACCCAGGTTTAATCTACGGTAAGGCCAAGGAGTTTTTTTTCGAAAGAAGCAAAATGTTTTGCTTGTTAGTTACCGCCTCAACTATCGTCCTTCTCCTACCATCAACTTTATCATTAGCATTATCATTGACTCCAAAACAATCACTACATACACTATAATCTCTTCAACCCCCACCACAACTATCCTTACTACCACTAAAAGTTAATTGCATATCCTTTACAGAACTTTGCGAATCAACCCCAGCTTTTAACGCTGTTTGTGATTTTTCTAGGCATTATTACGTTCAGTAGTTTGCCATTGCTTTCTGAACGGGTGGCGCCATCGTCCTTTTGTAAAAATCCACGCGAAACAATTTTCAACCAAACTGCCAGCAGCGTGATTCGAACTCAGAACGTCGGGGTTAATAGACCGAGTCATTATCACCTAAGCCACAGACGCCACCTCACTACCACTACAACGTCAATTACCACCATTATCATCACCATCACTATATCATTCTCACAACGTTTCCCACCACTATCACAACTATATTCATTCTAAAACTTCGATTATGTGAACATCATCATCACCACTATATCATATTACATGTTTTTTACGCAAACACTGTACGATCGAATCTTACCTATATACGAAGCGTTTACGAAAGACACTCCTCAGTAAAGCTCTTTTTTGAAGAGCTAGCTGTTGATGTTCTTAAAAAATGCTAATTGTAGGGCTAGGCAATGGGTGTCGTAAGAAATAAGGTTCAAATCCTGTGTTTGGTAATTTTTTGTTCAGGAAGCTTCTAATACTTGTACTGTGTCTTCTTATTACCGTGTTCATTGGCTCCGTTCATTAATCTTTGGTTTTTTAAACTCCTTTTTCTCTTCCCATATTCTTCTCACAACTTTGCTCACCATCAATCCCAATTATATTCATTCTAAAACTTTGTGAATATCACCATCAGCATTATATTTTTTTCCCAACTTTGTTCACTATGTTGTACGATGGATGTTCAGGTATGCTGATATTTGATGTAGTTGTTCCTGTTTACGGTGGTAGGGTGGTGATTTTGTTACAAACGATGGTAACGAGAGCACAATAGAAATACCAACTCGTTCATGAAGACTTTATACTTGTTTATTTAGTGATGTTATTCATAAGCTTCTCACGCCCGAGTGGTTACCGGGGACCAAATTTGGGGTGTAAAGAATAGAACCACTGTTACCTACCACGCATGTCGTAAGAGGCGACTAAGGAGGTTTGGCTGAAATCGGATGCACGTGTCCTAAACGTGTAGAAGTCTATGCGTTTAGGGGCCTACCAAACCAATGTGCAACGTATACACGTTCTTGGCAAAGATCAAACATATCACAAAGAGTGATTAAAATTAGTCGTAAAGAACGAACGCAAAGAAGAAGAAGAAGAAGATAAGCTTCTCAGAACACGTCCGTTCATCAGTCGTGTTTATTTTCGTCTCCTATGTTGTCACTACGTCGCTAAGCAGTACTAACAAATCTACGTCAACTAGTTTCACTACGTCAATGTTCCGTTCAAGTGTTGCTATCTGCTCATAGTAAGCAGATTTGGTGTGCAAACACTACAGTCTCTACTTATGCATTTCTACAAACGTATCTATCTAAACTACCTAATCTACCTGTCTAGTCGGTTGGCTACTACCTGGGGTTGGGGAACGGTTGTGCCCGGTCCTGGCGGACTACTACAGCTATAACCACCACCTCTATATTAATTCTCACAAATTTGATGATGCAACCATCATCATCATCATCACCACAATAGTTACCACCATCATCATCACCACAATAGCTACCACCATAAAACCGTTCTACAGACAATTAGAATACAAACATTTACACTGTGTCTAAACGTGACATCCAGATAGAATGTCGAGTCATTAGATCCGTTGATGAGCAGATGAATCATACTGACAGCAGTTAGCAATGAAGCAGATAAATGCCCTTGATGATGAACACCATTGAATCACCAACGTTAACTAACTACAACAGCCATAATTCTGTTTTATGTAGAGTGATGATCAATTACTTCCACAATTGTCTGCCTTGATCATTTTCTGTAGAGATTAGACAATGGGTAATATAGTTATATTAAAGTACTGCCTTAGAGTGCTGCGATACAGTGCTGTTTTCATTCTCGAATAAAGTTCTGTAGAAATTTGACCATGACTAGTGCTGTTTTAGAATCTGCATTATAGTGCTGCGCTAGAGTGCTGTTCTCATTCCCCAATGAAGCTCTGTCGATATAAGGGAAGACTGCAATAAAGCTATGTAGCAATAGCGAAACATGTAAAAACAAAGTACTGTAGTTTTACAAAGTACAAAAAATATACAGCGACGTTTCGATCAACAGGTCTTTATCAAGTAAAGGATATAAAAGAAGTGAAGACATTTAGAATTTCTGTACGACAGACATAACATATACAGCCAGACAATAAATCACTAACGGCTCTAAAATAAAGTTCTGTAGAGATTTGACAATGACTAGTGTAGCCTAGGAGTGCTGTTTCCATTCTTCTTCTTCTTCAGAAATCTCTGGTCATGCGCTTAATTTACTGTGGACCACAAACTGGGCAGTGAGCTTCAGGTCTGTTAGGTTTCCCCAAAGCTTAGTTTTACAAACATGGCTTTACAAAAAATTAAACAACTCAAAACAGTATGGAACGGAACTGATAAGAACACAAAGATCAAAATACTAAGAGTATGCATATTCCCAGTGGCAATGTATGGGTGTGAAGCATGGACATTTAATAGAGCAGTGGAAAAATATATATGTGCTTTTGAATATAAGTGTTACAGAAGAGTCCTTCGTATATCTTTAACAGAGAAGAGAACAAACAGATCTATACAGAAAGAACTCAAAATCAAAGAAAACTGGCTGATGCTACAAATAAGAAAGAGAAAATTGAGATATTTTGGACATATAAAAGGACATGAAGGGCTGAGAAGACCATCATGGAAGAGGCATACCGGCAAAGAGAAGAAGAGGAAGACCACGGAGAAGATGGATTCAGGATGTAACTGATGGTTTGAACATGACGGCTGCAGAGGCAGGACATCTGGCTTATGAGAGAGATAAATTCCGAAGAACTGTTGGGGTGGCAAAGTTCTGCTCAGGACAAGCTATTTGATGATGATGATGATTAGTTTTCAGGTCGTCTGGGTGTGGCCACATGTTGCTTCTCAGCTCACACAGGAGAGGACAGTCTTGCAGGATATGCTCTGGTGTCTGTTCCGCCTGCTGACACTGGCAGAGAACTGTGACTTATTCCTAGTCTATATAAGTTTTTGTTGAGTCTGCAGTGTCCGGTGCGTAGTCGAAATATAATGACCTGGTCTGTTCTGCTGAGGTCTTTGAGGGAGTCTTTCCCATAATCATATACAGTGTTTGTCTTCCAGTCTACTGCAGATTTTCTCTGTATGAGGGTTCTGTTCTCTTGAAAAGACAAGGGTTGGTAAATTTTCTCTTTGGCACTGTCCCTCCATTCAAAAATGATGATTTTCTGAAAGAAAATATTTGACCATTAACAGTATTTAGAACGCCGCCCCAGTACTTTTTTTTAAAAACATGACAAGAAAACGCTCTGTCTCACCAAATGGTTAATATTTAGTTTCAAAATTTGTTTAGACAAATTTGTTCACGCAAGCACTCACCCACACTCATGTACACAAGCACACAGACAGACATGCACTCACCCATGTACACAAGCCACAGACAGACATGCACCCACACTCCTGTACACAAGCACACAGACAGACATGCACTCACACTCATGTACACAAGCACACAGACAGACATGCACTCACACTCCTACGCCTGTACGCACACAGACAGTCATACATATATACATACATACACACACATGAAAATGAAATGAAAATCGTGGAAAACGTGACGTAGCAATCAAACACAGTAAACGAGTCGTTGATTTTCTAGGCACCATTACACGTTCAGTTGTTTGCCATTGCTTTCTGAACTGTGAGGTCTATTTTTACGTTTTGTAAAAATTCCACGAAAACGAATTTGCTTCTAAACTTGACTACCGTGGGTCTGAACCAGATATATTTAATCTTCCGGGACATTATGAACCAATGCTCTTCGATGCATTTATATATATATATATATATACACAATTTACAGATGTAGAAATGGTTTCCTTCTGTTACAGGAGACACCATTTGTTCAGAAGAGAGGAGAGAAAAGCTTTGACACTGATAATCTGGAATTTGAAGGGTTTCTTATTGACATTCTCTTGGAGATCGTTAAATTGCTTGGATTTACATTCGAACTATCAAAGGTGAAACTCTAACCATTATTCTATCATCTTTATCTCTATTTGCTCAATTATTTATATTTGTAAATTTATCTGTTCCCATTTCTAGTCCATCTAACTTGTCCAAGAGTGAAAACTCGCAGCCCTGGTTAGAAGTCCATCTAACTTGTCCAAGAGTGAAAACTCGCAGCAATGGTTAGAAGTCCATCTAACTTGTCCAAAAGTGAAAACTCGCAGCCCTGGTTAGAAGAAGTCCATCTAACTTGTCCAAGAGTGAAAACTCGCAGCCCTGGTTAGAAGTCCATCTAACTTGTCCAAGAGTGAAAACTCGCAGCCCTGGTTAGAAGTCCATCTAACTTGTCCAAGAGTGAAAACTCGCAGCAATGGTTAGATGTCCATCTAACTTGTCCGAGAGTGAAAACTCGCAGCTCTGGTTAGAAGTCCACATAACTACTTTTATTTTTTATTTAATCAACATTTTGTGACCTAATTAGATAATACTACAGATGTGGTTATAATTTTTCCCTTCTTTTTTCTTCGTGTTTTTTTCTTATCTGATTTGGAAAAAAAAAACCACAAATATTTACAAAACAACTGTTAGATTCTTACAAAACATTTTGTTTATATATCTCCAAGTTTCGTTATAGATATAAACAAAACAAGTCGTACTCTTACAAAACACATTGCGTACACTTATAAACAAATTATTTACACTTAAGTAGTACCTTTTATGAAACCAATATTGAACCAATACTTATGTATGGCAGCGAATTATGGACAATGAACAATCAATCAATAAGATGATTGGAAGCCACATAGATGTGGTTTTACAGAAGAATGCTGAAATTCCATGGACATTGAAGAAAACAAATGGTGAGGTTTAAAACAGGCCTGCACACAAAGAAACCTTATCAAAGGAATAAAGCAAGACAATCAAGGTTCTTCGGACATATAATATGAAGAGGAGATTTAGAACATTTGATGACAACAGGTAAAATTTAGGGAAGGAGAAATTGGGGAAGACAGAGGGAGAAGATGTTGGAAGGTCTGACATCGTGGTTCGACAAAAGATCGACGTCAGAACTGATTACATACACAAGGAGAGAGAAGGAGATAACACATGAGAGATAACATGATAACACACCTCTTAAAACCTGACAACACGTCTCTTAGAACATGACAGTATATTTCCTAAAACGTGATAGCACACATCTTAGAACCTGACAACACGCCTCTTAGCTTTCACTGCTACATACTTTCTGAAGGCCGCGCTAAAAATAGCTACTCTTTGTTTCTAGGTCACAAACGTGAATGTATGTCTATAGCAGTGACAGTAGCAATGTAAAACGCGTTAACACGTCTTTAGCTCAGAGAGGAGAGTTAATAACAGACGTGTTAATGCGTCTTTAAAAGTGAATGAAAAAAAACGTATAAATACGTCCTTAGCAGCTAACGGGCTAGAACATGACAACATATTTCTTAAAACGTGACAACACATCTTTTAAAACATGGAAATACATTTTCTAAGAAAACGACAACAAATCTCGTAATAGTTCTCAACGCATCTCGTATAATCTCGCAGCACATCTCTCAGAACATAGAAATACATCAGTACAATCTAGAAGCACATCTTGAAGATGTCTATAACGGATCTATAGTTGCTTGTGACACACCTTGTGTACACGATACAGCCCAGGGTCTTCTTCTTCTTCCCCCTTTGCCCTTAGGGAAGCATAGGTCCGCAAACAAGGCCTTACAAGCCCGCCTATCCAAGGTCATCTTTTCCAGATCTCTTCACTCTCTTTCCATTTTCTTGCATTCCATCTCCAACTCCCGTCTCCAGGTGTTCCTGGGTCTTCCTCCTTCCTCTATTGCCCTGGGGATTCCATCGGAGAGACCTGTCTTGTGATGCTGACAGTCCAGTGTACCTAGCCCAAATATAAATATCCTTTATCTTTTCTTGCTAGGTACCAGATGGCAAGTTTGGCAGTCGGAAAGAAGATGGTTGGACAGGTATGATTCGACAACTTATTGACAACGTAAGTATGTTTGTAGATCTACATGTAATTGAAAGAAAAGCAGAAGTCATTAAAACAAAATACAGAAAATGAGACCTGTAAAAAATAAAGAGATGTACGATGAAAACAAATAGATCTATCCAGAAAGTATCCATTATTAAAGAAAACTGGCTGATGCTGCAAATAAGAAAGAAAAAATTGAAGTATTTTGAACATATAAAAGAATAGGAAGGGCTTGAGAAGACTATCATGGAAGGAGGCATACCGGCAAAGAGAAGAGGAGGAAGACCACGTAAAGATGGATTCAGGATGTAACTGATGGTTTGAACATGACGGGCTGCAGAGGCAGGACATCTGGCCTATGAGAGAGAGAAATTCAGGAGGACTGTTGGGGTGGCAAAGTTCTGCTCAGGACAAGCTATTTGATGATGACACTCACCCACCACATCCCTATATACAAAAATGCAAAGAAAATCAGACACCTTATCGGGGTCAAAGGCGCAAGGAAGCGACGCGCCAGGATTAGGGAGATGGCTCTAATCCCCTGCTCTCACCTCCAAGTGGTGATCCTGGTAACAGACGGTAGTTCCGGTCTGGCTAAGAGGGCAGGTGCCGTGGAGAAGCTACTCTGGGCAAGTAGATGCAAAGGTAGTCATGCCTGATGGGATCCGCTCGCAACATAGACGAGCGAACTCCCAGAGTGACTATTAATGCTCGCTTCTCCCGGCCGATGGGAAAAGCTAGAAGGATATATGTGGAACCTCGCGGGGCAAAACTCGGAGCCAGCATATTCTCTCTCTTGAGTCTCCTCTCTTGAGCCGATGAGTATGCTGGGAGTCGAGTTGCACGTGTGCCATCATGGGGCGAAACTCGGTTTTTGCCCCCATCGGAGTGGGACAGCCCAGTGGGAATTGAGGGAAATGGTGAGGTAGGCACCAGGGCAGAGCGAGCACGCATACGGACGTTGCAAGGATGGCACCACATGGGGCAAAACCCGTGACCCCATCTCATGGGTGGGGGACCGGGTTAGTCAAGAGGTGACAGCCCAGGCAAATGTGAGCACGATACGGAAGGCATGAAAAATGTGAACACAGAAATAGCAGATGGTGACGAGGCACCAGGGCAGAGCTAGCACGCACGCTGGCAAAGCCATAGTGGGTCCTCACCGAGGGCAGGCCGGCATGGCAAGCGCGAAAGCGAGGCAGGCCTAGCAGAGGCAAAACCAGTGCAAGCGTGGTAAGTACGACAAGCGCGGCAGTCAAGAGGGTGTGCGCCCCACCCAAATCTGCAGAACAACTGGAAAGCCCAGCAAAGGTAAAGCCAATGCGCGTTTCCACTCGCAGGGAACTACTGCTGCCTTGTAGTTTGATTGGGGACAAGCAAAGGCTAGCGGAGCAAACCGTACATAAACCTGAACGGGTTGCAAACCAAGGTGTTCATTAAAACGACCGGTTTTTCTGGGCAGATGGCGTTCATAAGCCCGGGAGGGCAGGCGTCTAAGGGTCGCTGCACTAAAAGAAAATGGCAATCCGCTGCCTTGTTTATCTCGGCTGGGGACAGCCAAAGGCTAGCGGAGAGCGAACCGCACACAAACGCTGGCTGAAATCGAACATACCACCAAGGATAACAACTATCTCCAATAGGTGCTGAAGGCTTGTGCACGTACATCCGTTCTGATGTTTGGCTGTTTATATATCACAATAGAATGATAAAAATGGCTAAAGAACGATAGCGAGAGAGAGAGAGAGAGAGACACCTTATCCTCACATAGTCAAAAGTTGGCTGCACATAAGCTATGATAAGACAAAAATAATCAAGACACCTATTACAAGTAATGCAGATATCGCGCTGCAGTTCAAAATTATAGCAGTTCACATAATTGGGTAGCAATTTTGACTGCACAGAGAGATACACCCCCAAAAAAAAAAGAAATTGCTCTACAAATTATCCGAGCAAAATTAGTTTTTAAGTGTGTATATAAAATATGAAACTTAAACTTATACATAAAATAAACAACTAAATAACGAATTTTCAATTCCAATGTTGTCTCAATCCTAACAAATGTCAGTGAGAGTTGGAAAACAACTAAAGATATAGGTGAAAATAAATGTTCGCGAAACAAGGAATACAAAATGGGGACGAAGTTAGAAGAAGGGATAAAATCAGAAAAATGTCTGGTCAACCTTTAGTAACAATTATAAGAAGTAGAAGATGGAAATATGTTAGCCATACTTTGAGAAGAAATGATTAAAAAAATAATACAGTAGGCACTGATGTGGGAAACAAATGATTAAAGAAAGAGAGAACGCTATAGAGAAACCATGAAACAAATTTTACTGAGAGAGGCGAGAAATATCAGACACACTTCCATGGAAGGTATTAAGCGAGTAGGCCAGGAAAGAACAGTATGGAGAGGAAATTACTTGCAGGTGTTTAGCGCATAACGTCTTTTTTCCAGGGCACATGGGTGTCGTTGGCAATGAGAGAGCAGACAGACTGGCTGGCTCTGCCGCTATATCAGAGGGCCAGCCAATGGACAGAGCTGACATCATGAACGCCCTCATAGAGCGTGGCCGCAGAGAAGACCTTCATCTAAACCAATCCACGTCAACTACTAGATTGCGAGAACTGGGTTTGAAGATTGGTGTGGCAAGTAAAGAACGGTACAACAGGTATACGAGTCGGCTCATCAATCAAAATAGAACTGGTACGGTCAGTCGCTAGACGCTGATGGAGATATTGCGAAGGAGATCGGAGCACCTATGGACATGTCCGGAGTGCAATGAAGATATTCCAAACTGAAACTGAAACGCATAACGGTTTAAAAAATGGTTTAAAAGCCGAAGGATTGACTTCACTGCACCGGGTTTTACCCCATACGGCTCGGTCCATCTCCGCAGAAATGGCCCGCCCCATGCCAAGAGTACTGCACAAAGCACGAACTCTGTAGCTCCGGCAACAATCCTAGGTCTCTGGAAAACTGCACTCGTGAACAAATGGCGGGCCTGGACTCAAACCCACGACCTTCGGCTCACAAGGCAAAGGGCTTAACCACTTAGTCACAGAGATAGCGATACGAGAGGATATATGTGTATGTGTGTGTTCGAAATGTTTATCTTATTTCCAAACATCCTAACCAAATTTATTTATATATATTTATTTATATGTATAAATTTATATATATATATACTTATCCACACACAGGATGCAGACATTGCTTTGGCTCCATTTCAAATGACGCCCGACAGGGCTGAGGTAGTCGATTTCACCAAACCGTTCATGACGAAAGGAACAACCGTGGTGGTCAAACGACCAGAACCTAAAATTGGAAATTTTCAGTTTCTATCGCCATTTTCCAATGTAAGTTCCATCTGTGTTTGTCAGTCAATGTGCGATTAGACCATATTACATAAATGAGCGCACACCGCATTGATGATATCGGCTCTGTCCATACTTCTGCCCACTTGAGCCTGGCATTGCTTGCAGGAAAGTCAGCACGTTCGTTGTCCTGCACTCCAGCATGTAAAACATCTGACTGATGAGTGTGGAGGCGTGGGCGCCATGTCATTATTGCAATAAGACTACTTACTACTACTAATACCTTCTTAACTATCTCTCTACTACTGCTACTACTACTACTGCTACTACTAGCTACTACTACTGGCCCTCTGCTATCACTCTCTTCACAGACGGCTCAATAGCAGTGTTCTGCTACTACTGCTGACACACTGCTGCAGTTTTCGCTGTTACTCTCTTGTTGCTTCAGCCTGTACATAAGTCTCTCTCAACACTCTGCGCACTCCTAATTACTGCTTACACACTACTAAAATCAATAATAAATCCTTCCCATGTCGGGTTATAGTTACAAAGCTTTACAAATTCTGAAGATCTGAGACCTACGTTTTGCCTTCTGAGCAAGTTGTTCAGGTCTCCATAAGTCCTCCCCTTTTTCTTTAACTCTCATCCCACCTCAATGCTTGCTTTGGATATTCTTGATCATTTCTTCTCAAGTGCGTCCAACATATCCATCTTCTTCTTTTTAAATAACATTGCTATTAATGTGAAGACATGATTTCGTCACTTTCCTGAACGTTCCATTCTAGTATTATTATCTTCGTAAACAATTATTTCACACCTTGATTTAATAATATTGCAATAGTCATAATAGGGTTTAGATGATACTTTCTCCGTTTAAAGATAAGGTTGAACTAGGTGCCATGAATTTGCAAAATAACATAGACTAAAAGAAGATCTTCGGAATACTATGAGAAAGCTGAAATATATGTTGATTGAAATCTTTCTGCCGGCAAGTAAATTGCCTGAATGTTTGACCCATGCGCCCTTTGTCGCCGAGTGGCAGCATTGATATAAAGGTAGAATGTTGTCTCTGCGCAAGATGCTCTTCTTTAAAATGCCCCGTTTGTTTTCCTGAAAGATCAGTGTTCTTGGAAATGATCTCATATTAATGTGGTGGATCGAGTCTAGTCTTTCGGAGACTAATAGAACGTAGTTCATGTCGACAAGTAAATGATATCTACACCAGTGGTGGCCTCATTGGCCAGTGGCCTGTCCACAAAATATTGTAACGTTTTATTAGTTAATAAATTAACATATAACTAACCAAAACCATCATTTTCCTGAAATTGAGTCTTCCACAACAAGATCACGAGACTCAGTGGTCGTCTGTTGTTTATATCCGTGTTTATGTTGTGTCTTAGTATTGTCTATCCATCTTTCTCTTGAGTCTCTCCTTAGCTCTATACCGATTTCTTTTGTATGCTGTTATTGGTGGTTGGTTGTTTTCATTTTCATTAAATGTCCAAACCACTGCATTTGTTGTCTTTCGATGTATTCGATGCATGAAGTTATGCCCACTCTGCTTCTTATGTCCTCATTTCGTAGTCTGTCTTTCCTGGTGACTTCCACTTTCTTCCTCAAGCATTTCATTTCACACGTGGTGAGCTTTCTGTGATGTGTTGCTGTAAGAGACCAAGTTTGGCACTGGTAACAAAGTGTTGGTAAGAAAATACTTTTATCATCTGTCTTTTCACTTTCATCTACATTGTAAAACCGATAAGAGTTGGTTAGAAAACTTCTACACGGGCCAAAAAAACAAACATTCAAATGAAATAAAATATCTACAAATTGTCACCATCCTCACATATGCACCGCGGACCTCGGCAGTTTAACGGAGTTCGTGCACTGTTGCCGGGAACTGCCTGTTAAAGAAAGAGATCGAGCAAGCTTGATCATTCACTGAAGTACATCTGATGAAGATAGTATCAATCAACCAGTTAGCATCCAACCAACCAACCCCACCCTCGCCTCAACCAATCAACCGTCTAACCAACCTCCCCCCCCAACCAATCAATCAACCAACCAATCAATCCACCCAACCAACCAACCAGCCAACCAACCAACCAACCAACCAACCAACCAACAGTGGCGACTCGTCATTAAGTGCTATTGGGGCCGGGCCCCACCAAAAATAATGTGTAACGTGTACTTATTATTGTATAAATTAAAATATAACCTAACCCAATACCATGATTTTCCACACAAAAATTTCTGGCCCCACCAACAAAAATTAGCACGAGACGCCACTGCCAACCAACCAACATACCCACCAACCAACCACACAACCAACCAACCCACGAACCACACATCCCACCAACCCATCAACCAATCAACTAACCAATCATTAAGTATTACGGAAAGAATATATTTAATATCTTTATATTTATCAAAAGTAACGGTTCCAAATTTAATCTTAATTTAAACTCATCTCTTGATTATATTTAACTAACAGTTTTGTATAAATAAATTGTTTACCTATCTCGTTTCTATGGTAACAGATTGTTTGGTGTGCCATCTTTGTGGCATTTGTCAGTGCAAGTTTGATGTTGTTCACCGTAAGTCGTGTAAACTCAGACCGCCAGGCCAAATATACACACAATCTTCGAGAGAGTTTCTGGTACATGTGGGGCACTCTCTTAAGAGGAAGTTTGTGCGGCAGGTAAAAAAAAGTGGCTGTAATTTTTGCTTATTGTCAGACATTTAAACTATGCCTTTTGTTATCCATCGCGCCCGAGTGGTTACCGGGGACAAATTTGGGGTGTAAAGAATAGAGCCACTGTTACCTGTCATGCATGTCGCAATAGGCGAGTAAGGAGGTTTGGGTGAAATCGGATGCTCGTGTCCGCTAGGGAATGCTAACCCGAAACAAATGCTTACAGAAAACGGATGCACCAGGCCATAATGCGCATAACATGGTGCAACGACCCTTCACAATGAGGAATGGGATAACATGATTCTACAGTCGCCAATCTGCCTCGGAGATTTAGCCTTGCAGTAATAATGTCAGACCTACCATCATGAGGGTGGTCAAAACTTCAGAAGAGGCTGTGGAAAAAGTCGGCACAAACGGGGAAGCAGAAATCATAGGAATTATATCCTACAGAGCTGCCCCCAGTATGCAGACTTGAGAAGAAAGAGGTGGCCCACTTACACTAGCGTCCAAGACAAACTGTATGGCGTGGTTGATAATCTGAGGCAGACGGCTGCCTTTATTAGAGAATCCGAAATCCCAATCTAGTGAGAACGCAGAAGACAAACTGTATGGCGTGGTTGATAATCTGAGGCAGACGGCTGCCTTTATTAGAGAATCCGAAATCCCAATCTAGTGAGAACGCAGAAGAAGAAGAAGTTATCCATCGTAATCCAAATGGATTGTCTCTTTCATATTATTAATTTTTCTCTAACCGCTCTTGAACTTTTTATTCATGTTTTAGTATTTCGTTTAATATTTTGTTTGTGTGTGTGTTGTCTTGACAAAGACCTAAGTACGAAGCGAAGCACCCATTATTTTTCATATTTTATTATTTTTCTCAATTGCTACTGTAGAACTTCTATCTATCTATCTGTTGTCATTCACACCGTTTGTATAGAATATGACGGCCCTACGTGGAACACATTATGTACATAGTGAAATAGTTATATACATTTGCCAGTTATGCGCCTATAAGTAGCAGCACATCCGATTTCTGCTACGATTTTTATTTACTAGGTAGCTTCCTAGGCCCCTACCTAAGTTGCCTCCTACGACACGCCTTTAGCTTGCACCTTTCAACTCCCAACGGAGCACAGGTCTTCAACAAACTTCTTCCAGATCTTCCTCTCTCCTGCCATCCCTTCCAATTCTTTCCATGTTTTACCTATCCTTTTACTATCAGTCTCCATCTCTCTTCTCCAGGTCTGTGTGGCCTTCCCTACTCCTCTTTCCCTGCGGTTCCAAAACAGTGCCTGTCTTGCAATGCTTCCGGTCAGTCTTCTCAATGTATGTCCTATCCATCGCCAGCGTCTCTTCCTTAGCTCTTTCTCCACTGGTACCTGCTTAGTTCTTTCTCTGAGTTCCTCGTTCATAATCTTATCATACCATCTCAGCCCCTCTATTCTACGTAAACATCCATTTACGAAGGTCTGCAGTTTTCTGATGGTTTCTTTTGTTGTCTTCCATGTTATATAAAATATTACTAATGAATTAGTTTGCAGTGTTACTATTATTTGCTCCCCTTGCGAGCGCCGACAACTCACGGGCGATACTATTCATAACAAATTCGTTTGTTTTTTGTTGTTTGTTTGAGTTCTGCAAGAGCCATCTGTAACATTTATATTTACAAGCCTGAATTCTTATTCCCTATTTTTTTATTGTCCAACTCACAATCCATTCATAACACAAAATCGATACATTTATATAAATATGGCTCGTGTTGCCGGAGCGCATAAAGGGAGCAAAGAATTGTAACACTGCGACCTACAAGGCATGTCGTAAGAGGTGACTGAGGTAGGTGCCTAGGGAAGCTATCCTAGTAAATAAAAAACGTCACAGAAATCGGATAGGCTGAGGCGTATAACTGACACAACGTACAATCGGTTTGAGGCTTGTATCACATAGAAATCCCAAAGAGTGGTTAACAAGTGATTAATATGAAACGATCAAACAAGAAGAAGAAATATAGATTGCACTTTACACAAAACTGTTATAAGAAAGAGAAGATGGAGATATGTTGACACACCTTGAGGAGAAATGATCAACAAATATTAAAGCAGGCATTGAAGTGGGATGCAAAGGGTTCAAGAACGAAAGGAAGACATAAGGAGACACTGAAACGAACTTTGATGAGAGAGGCAAGAAATATCGGTATCAGTTCCATGGAGGAGATTGAGCGAGTTGCCCAGGATAGAGCGGTATGGAGAAATTACTTGCAGGCCCTATGTAACGTATAACGGTACGTATAACGGTAACGTATAACACCACACTGTACACGAACATTTCAAGCCCGTATCGGGCTCACTAGTCATTTACGCACACACAGACAAACACAGCGCAACTACATTCCCTGGATGAAAATTTGTGTGGTCATCATCACCCGTGATGGACGAGCATCATAACGGTACGAGAGGAATTATTATTATTTATTTACTCAAAAACTGATGTTATGTTTCCAAATCACATATAGCCTTTATATGACGACATATGTACAGTAAACATAAATGTTTTCTTTCTTAATAACTGCTAGCCCCCATGCCATTTCGTCACGCATCATCTCATCTGCCTGGTGGTTCTTCTGTCTGATACTGTCCTCAGTTTACACAGCTAATCTGGCAGCTTTTCTTACTATCACTATTAGCGATGTTGAAATCAACACAGCCCAGGATCTAGCGATGCAAGTAAGTATCCAAAATCGTTCTGTCCATAATTGCTATTATATTAAGTGTATATTAAATAATTATAGAACATATTATGTGACGCAAGACCTATTGTCTCCTGAGAGAAAGCGGTCAATGAATGAATGATATTAAACAATCACAAACTGTCAATAAAAAAATATGAACAGAATAAAAGAGGCGTTTAATTAAGAGACGAAGCTGGAGGTGGTTTGGACATGTATGTCTATGCTAGTTGAGGCATTGGCTAGGACAGCTCTCAGATGGGCAGCGGATGGGAAGAGAAGGCATGGACGTCCAAAGGAAACATAGAGAAGAAAGGTGGAAAGAAAGTTGAAGGAGTGTGGCCTGACGTGGGAGACGGTTGGTAGAAAGGCAGCAGAACGGCAACAGTGGAAGTCTCTTGTGGAAGGAAGCCTTATGTGTCAATCAGACACGAAGCGGATATAGATAGAATTGAAGCGTTTGAATATAAATAACATAACGTCCTGGACGAGAGAGTGAGGTTGACGAATAGCCACATTTTTGCTCACTTTAATCCAAATACAGCGCAAGCTACTGTTTCAGACAACTACACATAACTACAGTTCTTCATTTATTAAGTGAAGAACTATCCATTTCATGGGATGTACTTGCTAAATCTGAGAATCAGAAAACATTTTAAATTTGTCATGTTAAGCTGTTTTTAAACATGACAGAATATTGATAAAATTATTTTAGTAAATTAACATTTTTGAACGTCCCTCCCCTTCCCATAGAGTGTGACCGCAACGCGGATTTTGTATCTAAAACAATCCACGCCTTCTGCCAGATTGCAAGAGCTTGAATTGAAGATTGAGTGGCCAGAACGAACAGGGCAACAGATTTATGAGTTCCATTGAATCATCAATCAACATTGAACTGGTATGGTCAGTCGCTGGACGCTGTTGGAGATAATGCGAGGGGATCGAGCCCAGTGGCGGCTCGTGATCATTTTTGTTGGTGGGGCCAGACATTTTTTCCGGATAAACCATGGTTTTGGTGCTATATTTTAATTTATAAAATAATAGATTCACGTTTATATTATTTTTGGTGGGGCCGGTCCCACTGGCCCTTAATGACGAGCCGCCACTGGGACCACCTATGAACATGTCCGGAGGGTAATGAAGATATCCCAAACTGAAACTGTCAAATAATTAAATGACTATGTTGCAATATCATTTTTATATTATAGCTGACATATATAACGTAACAGCCGTCCATCTCAAGCTATAATGATAACAGCCTTTTGATGCCTTTCTCTGGAGTGTACAGAGCCCTGAAAGTAAATGTAGAGTCCAATCCTGGAACGCATTTCCCTACCACAGATACATGATCATGGATGGACATGTAAAGGCTGCAATGTCTGACACAGGAAAAATAGTGCAAGTTTAGACTTCTTCGGGTGTTGTTTGTAAAACAACCCAGCAACAAAAAGATATAACATCGTCGTTGTATCTCTCTATGCGTCCACGCTCAGGTTGGAATTTAAAAGTTAGCTCTGCAACCTAAGAGCGGTGATAGCCCAGTGGCTAGAATATCAATCTCTTAGCTAACTGGACTCCGTTCAAGCCCCAAAACGGCTTTCAGTCAACGTAGTCTAAATTGAATACCATAACAGCTCCAGGAAGCAAAATCAACACTGCGTAACGTTGACTACATTCCACATCGTTAGCCAAAGGTATATAGGGGGCGGTATCCTTCAATATATCAAAGATTTTTCTTTCTTTTTTTTGGGTGCTAATATACACGCATTCTCTCTCTCTCTTTGCCTTTTACCCCTGGATTGGGGCATAGGCCCTCAACCAACTCATGCCAAGTCTTCCTATCTCTAGCTATCTCCTGCAACTCCTTCCAGCTCTTCTTTATATTGTTGATCTCCGCCTCCAAATCTCGTCTCCATGTATTTCTCGGCCTCCTCTTCTTTCGCTGTCCCTGCGGGTTCCAGGCAAGGACCCTTCTTGTTATATTCTCCTCCGGTTTTCGCAAAGTGTGTTCTATCCAGGGCCAGCGTCTTTTTTAACCTGTTCGTTCACTGGAATCTGTCTTGTTCTCTCCATAAATACACGCATTACTCACATCAAATAATGACCATTATTTAGGAATTCATCATCATCAAATAGCTTGTCATGAGCAGAATTTTGCCACCCCAACAGTCCTCCGGAATTTTTCTCTCTCTCATAGACTTCTGCATCCGTCATGTTCAACCCATTAGTTCCTTTACGCATTACTGACGTAACATTATGACCACTATTTACACATTACTGACATAACATTATGACCAATATTTACACATTACTGACATAACA
This sequence comes from Arion vulgaris, assembly GCA_020796225.1. Lineage (NCBI taxonomy): Eukaryota > Metazoa > Mollusca > Gastropoda > Stylommatophora > Arionidae > Arion > Arion vulgaris. The sequence goes on from CM036766.1 coordinate 37,776,634, forward strand.
TTATGACCACTATTTACACATTACTGACATAACATTATGACCACTATTTACACATTACTGACGTAACATTATGACCACTATTTACACATTACTGACATAACATTATGACAAATATTTACACATTACTGACGTAACATTATGACCACTATTTACACATTACTGACGTAACATTATGACCACTATTTACACATTACTGACATAACATTATGACCACTATTTACACATTACTGACATAACATTATGACCACTATTTACACATTACTGACGTAACATTATGACCACTATTTACACATTACTGACATAACATTATGACCACTATTTACACATTACTGACATAACATTATGACCACTATTTACACATTACTGACATAACATTCTGACCCCTATTTACACATTACTGACATAACATTATGACCACTATTTACACATTACTGACAACAACTTAATATCACGGTGTTTACATTACTAACAAAAAGTACTACCAACATTTACACATTACTAACAAAATACACCAACATTCACATTACTAACAAAAATTATACCAACATTTACACATTACTTACAAACCCATTCTATCTCAACATAGTATTAACAATATTAACTAGATTACTGTGCCAAATTATTGTCAATACTTACTCTTACTGACATTAGGTTACAGTCAATGTTTAAAGATTTACTAAAGGTCTCTTGCGGCACGCGTAGAGGTTACGTGCTTGCCTATCTTTCTAAAGATACTCGGTTCGCTCCCTCGGCGAACCATCGGATATTTTCCAGGAACCCTGATCTCAGTGTAGGTTAGATAGAATTCCTAGTCCTATCGGAGACGGACGATAAAACGGAGGTCCCGTGTTCAATTTGAGCACATAAAAGAACCAGTGGTAGTTCAAAATCGAGAAATGCAGGCTGGAAAACCGCTGCCCGGGCAAAATTCATTAGAAAAGATTAAAAAACATTCGTACAAAATATTTTCACCATCTTCAAAATTACATCGGGGACCCTCAACCGGTGCTGCGGAGTTCGTGCTCTGAGATCTTCCTTTGTAAGAAAGAGGTCGGAGCATATATGGTTACTCACCGAAGTGCTATGATGATGGTACTATCAATCAATCAATTAATGAATCAATCAATCAATCAATCAAAGAATTACTAACATCCCATTACTGCCAATATGTAAACATTACTGACAGCAAAACAATGGTCATATTTATATCCTTGCTATTAACCAACTTTGCAACACAACTAATGTTAAATTCACTAAAAATCAACAAGAAAATACTAGCAACTATATGCAAGTGTATACACCCAGCAACAAGAAATACTAGCAACAATATGCAAGTGTATACACCCATCAACAAGAAAATACTAGCAACAATATACAACAGTGTATACACACAGCAACAAGAAAATAATAGCAACAGTATATAAACCCAGCAACAAGAAAATACTAGCAACAATATGCAACAGTGTATAAACCCAGCAACAAGAAAATACTAGCAACAATATGCAAGTATATACACCCAGCAACAAGAAAATAATAGCAACAATATACAACAGTGTATAAAGCCAGCAACAAGAAAATACTAGCAACAATATGCAACAGTGTATAAACCCAGCAACAAGAAAATACTAGCAACAATATGCAAGTATATACACCCAGCAACAAGAAAATAATAGCAACAATATACAACAGTGTATAAAGCCAGCAACAAGAAAATACTAGCAACAATATGCAACAGTGTATAAACCCAGCAACAAGAAAATACTAGCAACAATATGCAAGTATATACACCCAGCAACAAGAAAATAATAGCAACAATATACAACAGTGTATAAAGCCAGCAACAAGAAAATACTAGCAACAATATGCAACAGTGTATAAACCCAGCAACAAGAAAATACTAGCAACAATATGCAAGTATATACACCCAGCAACAAGAAAATAATAGCAACAATATACAACAGTGTATAAAGCCAGCAACAAGAAAATACTAGCAACAATATGCAACAGTGTATAAAGCCAGCAACAAGAAAATACTAGCAACAATATGCAACAGTGTATACACCCAGCAACAAGAAAATAATAGCAACAATATACAACAGTGTATACACCCAGCAACACGAAAATACTAGCAACAATATGCAACAGTATATAAACCCAGGAACTAATTGTAAGTATTATCTTTAGGATCACTTTGACTATGGTACCGTGGAGGGCTCGCAAACAGCCAACTTCTTTAACCACACCAGGATGATGTTATACTCCCGCATGTGGGCACATATGTCTGTGTTATCTCCCAAGTCTATGAGCAGGGACACGGTGGTCGGATTTGAGTACGTATGGCCTCAGATACAACATTCTCCACTTTTTAGAACTCTTAAATTTCATCATCAACATTTATTTATCTACAATCTACAACATTTATTGTCAGTGTTTTTAAACTTCAATATTGCCCGTCTGCCCAGCGTGTTCGTAGCGCGTTGGACTACGGGTGACTATCCCTCTGTGTGTGCGGGTTCAATTCCGCGGGATGGCAGAAAACCACAAATTCCCAGATTTACGGTGTTCGTTGCATCGAACCGAAGGGTTACGATGTCCATGGCACCGAACCGAAGAGCTGAAAAGCTAAAGTGCTTCTGGATCGGAAAAACCCCAAAAACTTCAATATTTAATAGTATGATCAAAGAATACCAAAGCAGGTATTGAAAGGGGAAGCAAAGTATTCAAGAAAGAGAGGACACCTTAGGGAAACCTTGAGACGAATTTTGCTGAGAGAGGCAAGAAATATCAGGCTTATTTCCATGGAGGAGATCGTGTGAGTTGCCTAGGACAGAGCGGTATGGAGAAATTACTTGCAGGCCCTATGTAACGTATAACGATACGAGAGGGATATATATATATTCAATAGAAAAAGTTCCTTTGTTTAAATATTGCAAATTGCAACATTTCAATATCATAGTGTATTGGTTAACACATTCATTTTTTTCTTCTGTTATGTAGGAGATTCAAACCATTTTAATTCGAGACACGCCTTTTTCAACATAAGAGCGAGTCTTTTATGGCTATATCCGAACGTGTAGGCTAACAGACTTCCGGTTCAAGTTGGCGACCGACAAAGTATTGTTTTTGTGCGGTGCTAATATTTCGTGTAAAAGGGATGGTTAATTTCATCCCTCTTATGCAGATAGCTATGCAAAGTGAATATGAAGTCCATTCATTGAGGATCTTCGCCGGTGCTACGGAGTTTCGTGCATCTGTGCTGGAATTTTCCTCAGTGTGTGTTATTTGCGTGTGGTGACGGTTTGTTTTGGTTTTCGATCAGTTCAAGATGGTCGTTAGTAGCCACACGCTGATGGACATACTGAGGGAGAGATCGGAGCACTTATGGACAAATTTGTTCGACGTGCAGTGATGGTGATCCGACGACTAAACTAAGTGTAGGCTAACAAACATAAAAAAATAAGAATGAACTCCTTACGGAGATGCCAATATTTATAAGCAAACGAGGTTTGTTTGTTACGATGAAGTTACAGTTTCATTAAGATGAGGCACACATTTTCAACCCAAGATCGAGTATAAGTTTGTTTTGTTTCTTACGTGGTTGGTTCAGCCTATATATGACCGAGGCACGCCCTTTAACCTAAGACGGATATTTTTTGGGGTTATATTAGAGCGTACCGTTCTTACTTCGGTGTGTGGCCTTGTAGCCTGGGACTAGTACTAACAAGGACTGCTTGTTGAGTGTTGTTCTGGTTGTTTTATGGTATTTGTGGTGCGTTCTCTCTCTCTTTCTCTCTCTCTCTATCTGCCTTTTAACCCGGATTGGGGCATAGGCCCTCAACCAACTCAAGCCTCTTAAACCGAGGCACCCACCCGCGTGGTTACCGGGGCCCAAATTGGGTTTTTATTTTTTCCCCATCCAGAAGCACTTGAGCTTTCAGCTCTTCGGCTCGGTGCCATGGACATCGTAACCCTTCGGTTCGGTGCCACGAACACCGTGAATCTGGGGAACCTGTGACTTTTCTGCCAGTCCGCGGAATTGAACCCGCACACACAGAGGACTAGTCACCCGCAGTCCAACGCGCTACGGACACGCTGGGCAGACGGGCAAATTGGGGTATAAAGAATAGAACCACTGTTACCTGCCACGCATGTCGTTAGAGGCGGGTAAGGAGGTTTTGGCGTGTGCCTAGCTACCCCACCCGTAAAGAACGCTAGATGGCTACAGAACGGAGAGTGAACCGAGTAAACGCTGGCTGAAACCGGACACATCGCCGAAGGATAAGCACCAGAGCTTCAAATGGTGCTGAAGATGTGACGTAAAACACACCAATGGCTGCATGAATCAGATTTTCACATGAATAGAATTTATGGGGAGGTCTGGTACATCGGTCTGGACGGTGATCGCACGCGATAGAGAGAGAGAGAAACCAAGGCACGGAATTTCAACCTAAGAACGAGCCTTTTATTGGTTATATCAGAGCGTGTAGGCTAACAAACATAAAAAATAAGAATGAATTTCTATTGGAGAATCCAAGAATAGATCAGGTTGGTATGTTTGTTCGTTTGTTTGTTTGTTAAGTAGGAGATTAAAACCTCTTTAAGCCGAGGCACGTCTCTTTCAACCTAAGGGGAACCTTTTATTGGTTATATCAGAGCGTGTAGGCCAAGAAACATGAAAAATAAGAATTAACTACTTTCGGAGAATCCATTTAAACTTGTTAAGAGCACGTAGGACAAAATACGAATTAATTAAAATCGTACTGTGCCGGAAACCACGTAAACAACATACAAGAATTACGTGAGCACATTTCTTTTTTTTGTTCTTTACCTTTCAACTCCCAACGGAGCACAGGTCTTCAACAAACTTCTTCTAGATCTTTCTCTCTCTTGCCATCCCTTCCAATTCTGTCCATGTTTTACCTATGCTTTTACTATCAGTCTCCAGCTCTCTTCTCCAGGTATGTCAAGGCATCACCTACTCCTCTTTCCCTGCGGGTTCCAAAACAGTGTCTGTATGTGAGCACATACTCGTGGTATTAAGTTTTACTTTGTTGAGACATTTTGTTTGCATTTAGAAGTTTGTCTTATTAGATACAACAACACACAACACACACACACACACACACACACACAGAAAGAGAGAGAGAGAGAGAGAGAGAGAGAGAGAGAGAAGAAACATAAAACTACAGGTGTATTCATGGAAAATAATATTTACACATGTAACTTTTCTCTCTCGGTCTATCAGTCGTGTCATAAAGGGAAGATACGCCTTTATCTGGGATTCCCCTATCATTCGTCACAAAATAAGTAATGATTGTAATCTGATGGAGATTGGATCCCCATTTGACCTCAAAGGTTATGGATTTGCTCATCAGAAAGAGGCTCCGTATGGTGATAAATTGTCATGGGCGTTACTAAAGCTGCAGGACGATGGGGTTTTATACAAACTGGAAAGAAAGTAAGTACTTATATTATTTATTAGTTATTATTAATTGAGAGGCAGTGAGAGGTGTGTTTAATCAGCGAGCCACAGGAACCATCAGTATGCATACTCTTCGATATCTGCTGGAGGAGACTGAGCACTTATGGGTCTGCTCGAAGTGAATGACGTCAGTTTAATAACAAATAACCAATATTATTAATTGAGACATTGTCAGTAGAGTCAGTAGTAGTCAGAAAGAAAGTTCTTCAATGTTTCTCTCTGTCTTTCTCTCTTTTCTTTAATCCTGTTTTGCCTCATAGCGCCAGGATAAGAAGAGCTTTATAGAATGGGCTTTTATGTGCGCTTCATAAATAGTGGTTTTCACTTCTGAGACACATATACTGCAAGAATGTCCAACATACACTGAACTGAGAGAAAACACATGGCCAATCCCCCACATGAGTCCAAGGCAAGCTATATGGAGATGCACGTGGACTCTGGTTGATCATAACTATTTTAGAAGTATACACATCAATGTCTGAAAGTGTTGGAAGAAGAGGAAGAAGAAGACTGCTTCTGTTATTTATACCATCTTGTGCGTGGACGACCTTTTACTTTGTATCCACTGTATAGGATTAGCATTACTCTTTGATGTACACTGTCCGTTGGTAATCTGCTTATGGGGACGAACCATTTAATTTGTTGTTTCTTGATGAAGTTCAGTACTGATGTTATAAAAACAGATTTTTTATTCCCAGATTTTCATTAGAAACGTTTGTTTTTGGTCGTCCATTTGTTTTTTAAAATTCGTCACTCCTGTTGTTCGTTTGATTGATAAAGGCCTTGTTGGTCGAAACGTTGCTGTATTTTGTCATTGTTTTTGTAATTTTTTAAACTACAGTACTTTTTGATTACGTGTTTTGACAATCAAATAGTTTTACTGCAGTCTCATCTATTTACTGATGTTATACCACTTTTCCCCCTGATGTCTTCATTTCTAAACTAGTCTCTTCTTGAGACTCACAGCATACTGCGTAAACACTTCATCTCTGTTGTGACTAGTTTTCTTTTATCTTTTGATATCAGCTTTCAGATTTGGCACTGATAGAATAATGTTTGGAGAAATATTGGGCTACATAGAGCGAGTCATATGGAAACGAGTCATGGCCAATAAATAAATAGATAAGAAAATCTCTGGAGTCCATGGAGATGTGGTTTTACAGAAGAATGTTAAGAATCTCATAGAGTGCTAAAATGACATCGTAATGTGTTGAAAGAAGTCCAAACAAAGAGAAAACGTATAATCAATATAAGAAAAGAGCATCCTTTTCGGGCGTGTAATGAGATAGAAATATAGATAAAAGGTGGAAATATTTAGGTCATGTTCTTAGAGCAGACGAAAAGAGACTAAATCGACAAGTCCTTATGTGGTCACCAGTTGGGAAAAGAAAACGTGGAAGACCAAAGACTACTCTTTGAAGAACCATCCAACAAGAAAGTAAACTATTGGGAACCGTATCACATGGAGATCTAAAACCTCTGCTGCCGCCTTTGGTACGAAAGGAACAAACTAACTAATGAGATAGAAACATCTGACCGAATGGATTAGAACGTGGCTCCCGTGTTCAATTCACAGTAAGACCAAGGATTTTTTTCTGTTATGGGCATAAATGAAAAATCCTAACCTGAACATCTCCGCGGCGACTGCACTAGAAATGCGGCTATTAAATTCCGCATGCTCACGTCCCATATGTCCCACACCGCCCTAAAAGGCTGCATTTTTTATGAGAAAGAAGTTTAGAACACATTATGACAACCGATAAAATAAACAGGAGACGAAACAATGAAGACATAAATAGAACCTTCTAGACAGGCCGGCTATATATCACGGAAGAGATTTAACATCCGAACTGATAGTTAGCAACAATTACAGACGTTTAGGTAAATCCATGATCTCCGACGCCAGCAGATATGGCACACGGGAATGATGATGCACTTCTAAACGAGCGGGGAGCAGAAACGACTCTAGAGAGTCGGCTCTCTCGTCGGTGCTACAGAATTTACGCACTACCGCTGAGACATTATTGTACAATTTAGCCCCAGAAAAACGCGTTGTTGTTAACTGTAATGATGATGGTACAATTAATCAATCAACGTACGATTTAGAGTTTGTTTTTTGTTGTTGCGAAACCAAAACACGAGAGTTGTATTATATACTATGAAATCGTCTAAAGGAGGGGCTGACTGACCTACCGGGACACCAGAAACATTATACCTGTGAGCTCTAATGTCATAGTACATTACTTTTGAATCACAGAACATTATTTAAAAAAAAAAAAAAAAACATTGCGTACTTTAGCTTCTTCTTCATCATCATCATCAAGTAGCTTGTCCCTTCCGGGACTTGACTCTTATGACAGCAGTCCTTGCCCGTCTGCCCAGCGTGTTCGTAGCGCGTTGGACTACGGTGACTATCCCTCTGTGTGTGTGGGTTCAATTCCGCGGGATGGCAAAAGCCACAGATCCCGAGATTACGGTGTTGTGACATCGAACCGAAGGGTTACGATGTTCATGGCACCGAGCCGAAGAGCTGAAAAGCTCAAGTGCTTCTGGATCGGAAGAAAAATGACAGCAGTCCTGAAAAACTCTCTGTGCAAGTTGGCCTGCATCAGGTGCAGTAATTCTCAGATAGTCAATGACGTCTTTCACCCATCGTCTTATTCAAGGTCATCCTCTCATACAATATTCAAATAAGACATGAGAACAATTTTACTAGATTGTTCGAGGTCTTGGGAATCATCATCTTCTTCTTTGTTGAACGCTCCATATCGACCACCTGTTAAATCACTCTTTGTGATTTGTATGTGATCTGAGCCTAAGGGTCTAGAAAATGTGTGATTTGTAAATTATTGAATTGAAAAAGTTTTGTAATATGTTGAGCCAGTGGAGCGTTTGGATGAATGGATTAGAGAGCTGGCTCCCACTTGTGAGACCCGTGTTCGACCCCACGTAAGGTCAAAGAGTTTTTTCTGTCTGGGTATTAAACAAAATCATAGCCCGCGTGGCCAGCGTGTTCGTAGCGCGTTGGACTACGGGTGACTAGTCCTCTGTAAGTGCGGGTTCAACTCCGCGGACTGGCAAAAAGCTACAGGTTCCCCAGATTTACGGTGTTCGTGGCACCGAGCCGAAGGGTTACGATGTCCATGACACCGAGCCGAAGAGCTTTCAGCTCAAGTGCTTCTGGATCGGGAAAAAAATAAAATCATACATTAACACAAGCATTGGCTTGCTTACACACGACAGGTACAATGAAGTACACAGACAAATACTTATCACACATACCCACAAACGTGTATTCATACACGCACGACTGACACAATTTAGGACATACGTGTACCCACTCACGCACGACTTACACAAATGAGCACATACGCATACCGAAACACTCAAAACTAACGCCAATACACACAGTAAGGAATGCGGTTGATTGATCACACACACAAAAAAAAGGTAGGGACAAATCACGTTCAGATAATCATCTAGGAGTCATCACTTCATACAAATACATATATATATATATATATATATATAATATATATATATATAAACTAGGTGAATAAGAAAATAAAAATACTACGTGAGTACTTACTAACATGAAACGTATCATCTAGTTATAGCAGTATTTTTTTCAATATTTTATTTCTTTGATGTCTTGATAGTCAATATGTTGACGGAAGCAGCTTACCTGTATTTTTGGAATATCTTTTGATTTTATATTTTAAAAATCGGATAGTCTCTGGAAAAAGGTGATAATGTTTTCCACACTTTTAATATAGATGTAGTATTTTATGGATGCGTAACGGGTTGAGCATCACATTTTCTGAGCAGATTCTTGAAGGGAAAAAATTCAGCCGTCAATTTTTGTCTAAAAAAATGTGATTTATTACATTTTGTTTTTTTACCAACTTTTTCATTGCAATAATCTCTTCTTCTTTGAACGCTCCATATCGACCATTTGTTAATCACTCTTTGTGATTTGTATGTGATCTGAGCCTAAGAGTGATTGTACGTTGAGCCAGTTATGTGCCTACAACTAGGCCAGCATATCCGATTTCTGCTACGCTTTTTATTTATTAGGGTAGCTTCTTTATGTCCCTACCTCAGTCGCCTCTTACGACATGCCTTGTAGGTCGCAGTTTTACTATTCTTTGCTCCCATTGAGAGCCACGACATCACACGAACGGCGGTAATTTGAAATTCGAATATTAAAAAGACTGACTTAATTTCGTCTCACTTAATTTCGTTTCACTTAATTTTTTCTTTCCTTATGCAATTTTCTCTCTCAACGAAGTGTTATTTTATATTGATATTTTTAAAAATTCTAAACCAACTTTTGTTTTTGTGAACGCAACCCACGTCATTGCACCCCGGGCAGACAGGTAGTTTATCAGTCTTCTCCAACAGATGTCGTAGGATATGCATGCTGATGGTTCCTGTGACTTGCTGGCCTTACCGTGAATTGAACACGGGTCTCCTGCATGGCAGCCACGCTCTAATCTATTCGGCCAGACGCTCCTCTCGCTGGTTAAACACATTCCTTATTCTGCCTTTCAGTCATCCAGTTCTAGTTGTACAACGGATAGAACTTGATAAACTTTGATTCAACATGTTACAACACTATACAACATTTTATATTCTGTACTTAAAAATACCACTGGCATTTTAAAGACACAAAACTGTATCTACAAGCGAAAATATAAAAACTTTTAAAGTCTATTTTATGGCAGATTTTGAAATACGCGCAGATCTTATCAGTCTACCCCCTTAATGGGAACTTTAGATGTTACCGATTAACACCAGCACTCGTTCGGTTAAAAATAAGAAGTACACGAAAGTTCAGATTTTAAAATGAAGAAGACATCAGTGGCGTCTCGTCATTAATGGCCAGTGGGGCCGGACCCCACCAAAAATTATTTGTAACGTGGATTTATTATTTTATAAATTATTTGTTCATAATTATTACTTTTAACGTGATATTGATTAATTTTGAAAGTTGAAAATATAACGCAAAAATATCATATACAATTTAGAATTCGACGTCTTTCCTTCCTAATTAGTATACTTCATGAGTATTCCAGCTCACTATTTATTTTAGGGCGAGTAGATGTGTGATCTATTTAGACCGTCTGTTAACATTGCAAACTTTGACCTCTCTCGTCTGGCCCCACCAACAAAAATAATCCCGAACCGCTACTGGAAGATATATAATATAATAGTGCATTTTTTCTAACAATATCTTTTCTCTCTCTATCTCTCTCTCTCTCTTTAGCCCGTGATGCCCTTGGCTCAAAGTAAATCAACATATGCACACCATTCTGATCTATCTTATCTTATCTTATCTTATCTTAACCACATTTGCCGTGAAGCGTCGTGGGAGAGTTAGTTTCCTATCTTGTGCCAGGTGTGTTGCGCTTGACGTTGTCAGTCCATACTTTCGCAGGGACTCTGAAATGTTATCTATCCATCTTGTTCTTGGCCTGCCTCGTGCTCTGCGCCCTGAGTGTCGATTATTATAGGCACGTGATGGTAGTAAATGTGGTTCCATTCTCATTAAATGGCCGAACCACTTGAATCTTTGCTTCTCGATGTACTGTATGCATGGTATAGTACCAACGATGCTTCTGATATTCTCGTTTCTCACTCTATCTCGCCTTGTAACGTTGACAGCTTTTCGTAGACATCTCATTTCACATGTTGTAATCTTTCTTTCTTGTGTCTTAGTCAGGGGCCATGTTTGGCACTGATAGCAGAGAGTTGGAATAAATATGCAGTTTATCAGTTGTCGTTTGACTGCCATGTTAATGCTTGGATGTTTTAATAGTGGTGACAGTTGGTATGTCACTGCATTTGCCTTCTGGCATCTAGTCTCGATTTCTCTGTCCATCTTTCCATCTGCTGTGAATATACTCCCGAGATATTTGAATTCTGGAGTCTGTTGTATTTTGACATTATTCACGTGTATATTTAGTTGACCTGTTGACCTGCTTATTGTCATGACTTCTGTTTTGGAGGTGTTAATTTTCATGTCATATCTGATCTATTATTGAACATTTACTTTATTGTGTTCCAGTTGTGATTCATTTCTTTCAAATCCTGTTCTACCGTTCTCCCCCATGTGGTTTAGGGTCTTACCCGTTTTTGTTTACTCTGTGGTGTTCATGTCATTGCGTATTTTCGTTACAGAGTTAGTCTCCATACGTAGGCGATTGAACGAAGACAGGTATAGACAGTATTACATAAGTAATGAAAAATGAATTATAAAATATGAAAATAAACAACACTCAACGTTTCGGTGCTTAGACCTTTATCAAGAACAAAAAACTTAAACACAAAAAACTTAATTAACTAAAACATAATACTAACAAATGATGTGAAGCAAAAGATACTGACATACGTACCTGCTCCTAGAGTCCTTGTCTCTTGGTCAGTATCTCGCGAATGATAGAATGGACAGGAAATAGGAAGACTATTAGGTTACCGGTTGGCTGGTCAATCGGAAAGGGTCAGTGGCAGGTTACGTAAGATATTGTGTGTACAGGTGGGAACATAGATTCCATGTGGGAAGAGCAGGAGAGGTGGGTGGAAGAAACGTGAGATAATGGCGTTAATTTCCGACATAGCATGCTGATGTGTAGACACGTACACCCCATAAAACATGAGCCCTATTAGGCTAATATGGATTGCATACACTCCGATAGCAAGGACGGGTATGTAATCCAATGTTCCTGGGAGAGTGGCCAACAGTATCACACTGTAAGTGTCCCACAGATATGTATACCAGACGATAACGTGCTGAAGATAAGTATGAAAGTTAGAAAATGCGATAGAACATAGCACAAGATCAGGTTCGAGTAACCCAACTGTAGGGATTACTCAACCACTGTACACCAAGAGCGACTTTTCCGATTTATCTCCAGTGTCAGCTTTTAGATGATGGTATTCATGTTCTCTTGTTAAGATAGTGCAAGTGTTTCTAGATTAGAGGTACCGTCCGAGTGGTTACCGGGGTCCAAATTTGGGGTGTAAAGAATAGAACCACTGTTACCTGCCATGCATGTCGTAAGAGGGGACTAATGAGGTATGGGTGAAATCGGATGCATGTCTCCGCTAGGGAATGCTAACCAGAAACAAATGCTTGCAGAAAACGGATGCACCAGGCCGTAAGGCGCATAACATGGTGCAACGACGCCTCACAATGAGGAATGGGATAACGGATTCTACGGTCGCCAATCTGTTTCGGAGATTTACCCACGCATTAAGAATGTCGGACCTACCATCACGACTGTGGCCAAAACTTACTGCGTGAAGAGGTCGGCACAAACGGGGAAGCAGAAATCATAAGAATTATATCTTACAGAACTGCCCCCAGTATGCAGACTTGAGAAGAAAGAGGTGGCCCACTTATACCAGCGTCCAAAACAAACTGTATGGCGTGGCTGATAATCTGAGGCAGACGGCTGCCTTTATTAGAGAATCCGAAATCCCAATCTAGTGAGAATGCAGAAGACAAACTGTATGGCATGGCTGATAATCTGAGGCAGACGGCTGCCTTTATTAGAGAATCCGAAATCCCAATCTAGTGAGAATGCAGAAGAAGAAGATTAGAGGTACAAGTACTGCTCGATCGATTCTTACCGTATCTTTCTGTTTTCTATAGTCAATGCTGCTTGATAAAGACACTACTAAGTGAAGCTCTTTTTTTTAGATCTCGATCTCTCTCGCGATCACCGTCCAGACCGATGCACCAGACCTCCCCATAAATTCTATTCATGTGGAAATCTGATTCATGCAGCCTTATCATTGGTGTGTTTTAGTTTTACGTCACATCTTCAGCACCATTTGGAGCTCTGGTGCTTATCCTTCGGCGATGTGTCCGGTTTCAGCCAGCGTTTACTCGGTTCGCTCTCCGCTCTGTAGCCATCTAGTGTTTTTACGGGTGGGGTAGCAACGCAACCTCCGCACCTCCAACCTCCTTAGCCGCCTATTACGACATGCGTGGTAGGTAACAGTGGTTCTATTCTTTACACCCCAATTTGTTCCCCAGTAACCACTCGGGCGGGTTGTGATCTGAAAAATATTCATCTGCAGGACTAGACCATCGGTGCCGTAAGAAGTAAGGTTGTGGTTCGTGTCCTGCTAAATTTTTTTTTTCAGAGCCCTTTAATAGTTGTTTACTATCTATTTAATTGACACATTCATTGGCTTCTGTGCTTCCCCTGAGGTTCTTAAAACTCTGTATTCACCGGTCTCCATGCGTAAAACGTGTCCGATTTATCTCCATCATAGCTTTTAGATGAACTTGCGCCCACGTGCCCAGCGTGTTCGTGGCGCGTTGGACTACGGGTGACTAGTCCTCTGTAAGTGCGGGTTCAACTCCGCGGACTGGCAGAAAAGCTACAGTTTCCCCAGATTTACGGTGTTCTATGTCACCGAGCCGAAGAGTTACGATATCCATAACACCGAGCCAAGAGCTTTCAGCTCAAGTGCTTATGAAAAAAAAAAAAAAAAGATGAACTTGCCGGAAACAGAAAAGAGAGATGAACATGCTAGTATTATATTACTGCCATTGTGTAAATATTTCTTTGTTAGGGATAATTCTTGGCCAGAACACGTGTAAGATCTTTCGCAGACAAGTTGTATAGAGGATGGAATGTTTGAATATATCTTTTTATGCCATTCTGCAGCATTCTGATAATACGTATTGTAAAGTTGATAGCACACAGCTGTAGGATATGTTAATCTATGATCTGATGCTGTATTTGACTGAGTTCCAGACCGACTGAAGGGTTGTGAACACTTTTCGTGCCATTCTCTGTGTGCTTTTTCTTCTTCTTCTTTGCGTTCGTTCTTTACGACCAATCTTAATCACTTTTGTGATATATTTGATCTTTGCCAAGAACGTGTATATTGCACATTGGTTTGGTAGGCCCTAAATGCATAGACTTCTACACGTTTAGGACACATGCATCCGATTTCAGCCAAACCTCCTTAGTCGCCTCTTACGACATGCATGGCAGGTAACAGTGGTTCTATTCTTTACCCCAATTTGGGCCCGGTAACCACTCGGGTGTGCTTTTAATTAGTTTAGTCGTTGTATCATCATCACTGTACATCAAACCAATTAAGCCAATAAATGCTCCGATCTCTTTCTCAGTATGTCTCTCTTTCAACTTTAAGTACAAGTAGCTGACCGTCGTGATATCTTGTAATAACTATTAATCCGATTGTGTGTTGCCGGGGCCCGCAAAGGAAGCAAAGAATAGTACCACTGTGACCTACGAGGCATGTCGTAAGAGGCAACTGAGGTAGGGGTCTAGGCAAGCTACCCTAGCAAATAAAAAGTGTCGCAGAAATCGGATGTATTTGGCACAATGTACAGTTGCTCTTGAGCTCAGATAACATACAGATCATACAGAGTGGTTAACAAATGTTCTATATTGAACGTTCGAAGAAGAGTAAGAATATCATTTAATTACAATATAGATCTTCAAAAAGTTGAACAAACAATATAGATCTTCAAAAAGTTGAACAAACAATATAGATCTTCAAAAAGTTGAACAAACAATATAGCTCTTCAAAAAGTTGAACAAACAATATAGCTATTCAAAAATTGAACAAACAATATAGCTATTCAAAAGTTGAACAAACAATATAGCTCTTCAAAAGTTGAACAAACAATATAGATCTTCAAAAGTTGAACAAACAATATAGATCTTCAAAAGTTGAACAAACAATATAGCTATTCAAAATGTTGAACAAACAATATAGATCTTCAAAAAGTTGAACAAACAATATAGCTATTCAAAATGTTGAACAAACAATATAGATCTTCAAAAAGTTGAAGAAACAATATAGCTATTCAAAAAGTTGAACAAACAATATAGATCTTCAAAAAGTTGAACAAACAATATAGATCTTCAAAAGGTTGAACAAACAATATAGATCTTCAAAAAGTTGAACAAACAATATAGATCTTCAAAAAGTTGAACAAACAATATAGATCTTCAAAAAGTTGAACAAACAATATAGCTCTTCAAAAAGTTGAACAAACAATATAGCTATTCAAAAATTGAACAAACAATATAGCTATTCAAAAGTTGAACAAACAATATAGCTATTCAAAAAGTTGAACAAACAATATAGCTCTTCAAAAAGTTGAACAAACAATATAGATCTTCAAAAAGTTGAACAAACAATATAGCTATTCAAAAAGTTGAACAAACAAAATAGCTATTCAAAAAGTTGAACAAACAATATAGATCTTCAAAAAGTTGAACAAACAATATAGCTATTCAAAAAGTTGAACAAACAATATAGCTATTCAAAAAGTTGAACAAACAATATAGCTATTCAAAAAGTTGAACAAACAATATAGCTCTTCAAAAAGTTGAACAAACAATATAGCTATTCAAAAAGTTGAACAAACAATATAGCTCTTCAAAAAGTTGAACAAACAATATAGCTCTTCAAAAAGTTGAACAAACAATATAGCTCTTCAAAAAGTTGAACAAACAATATAGATCTTCAAAAAGTTGAACAAACAATATAGCTATTCAAAAATTGAACAAACAATATAGCTCTTCAAAAGTTGAACAAACAATATAGCTCTTCAAAAAGTTGAACAAACAATATAGCTCTTCAAAACGTTGAACAAACAATATAGCTATTCAAAAAGTTGAACAAACAATATAGCTCTTCAAAAAGTTGAACAAACAATATAACTCTTCAAAAAGTTGAACAAACAATATAGCTCTTCAAAAAGTTGAACAAACAATATAGCTCTTCAAAAAGTTGAACAAACAATATAGCTATTCAAAACGTTGAACAAACAATATAGCTCTTCAAAAAGTTGAACAAACTATATAGCTATTCAAAACGTTGAACAAACAATATAGCTCTTCAAAAAGTTGAACAAACAATATAGCTCTTCAAAAAGTTGAACAAACAATATAGCTCTTCAAAAAGTTGAACAAACAATATAGCTATTCAAAAATTGAACAAACAATATAGCTCTTCAAAAGTTGAACAAACAATATAGCTCTTCAAAAAGTTGAACAAACAATATAGCTCTTCAAAAAGTTGAACAAACAATATAGCTCTTCAAAAAGTTGAACAAACAATATAGCTCTTCAAAAAGTTGAACAAACAATATAGCTATTCAAAAAGTTGAACAAACAATATAGCTATTCAAAAAGTTGAACAAACAATATAGCTATTCAAAAAGTTGAACAAACAATATAGCTCTTCAAAAAGTTGAACAAACAATATAGCTCTTCAAAAAGTTGAACAAACAATATAGCTCTTCAAAAAGTTGAACAAACAATATAGATCTTCAAAAAGTTGAACAAACAATATAGCTATTCAAAAAGTTGAACAAACAATATAGCTATTCAAAAAGTTGAACAAACAATATAGCTCTTCAAAAAGTTGAACAAACAATATAGCTCTTCAAAAAGTTGAACAAACTATATAGCTCTTCAAAAAGTTGAACAAACAATATAGCTCTTCAAAAAGTTGAACAAACAATATAGCTCTTCAAAAAGTTGAACAAACAATATAGCTCTTCAAAAAGTTGAACAAACAATATAGCTATTCAAAAATTGAACAAACAATATAGCTCTTCAAAAGTTGAACAAACAATATAGCTCTTCAAAAGTTGAACAAACAATATAGCTCTTCAAAAAGTTGAACAAACAATATAGCTCTTCAAAAAGTTGAACAAACAATATAGCTCTTCAAAAAGTTGAACAAACAATATAGCTCTTCAAAAAGTTGAACAAACAATATAGCTCTTCAAAAAGTTGAACAAACAATATAGCTCTTCAAAACGTTGAACAAACAATATAGCTATTCAAAAAGTTGAACAAACAATATAGCTCTTCAAAAAGTTGAACAAACAATATAGCTCTTCAAAAAGTTGAACAAACAATATAGCTATTCAAAACGTTGAACAAACAATATAGCTCTTCAAAAAGTTGAACAAACTATATAGCTATTCAAAACGTTGAACAAACAATATAGCTCTTCAAAAAGTTGAACAAACAATATAGCTATTCAAAAATTGAACAAACAATATAGCTCTTCAAAAGTTGAACAAACAATATAGCTATTCAAAAAGTTGAACAAACAATATAGCTCTTCAAAAAGTTGAACAAACAATATAGCTCTTCAAAAAGTTGAACAAACAATATAGCTCTTCAAAAAGTTGAACAAACAATATAGCTCTTCAAAAAGTTGAACAAACAATATAGCTCTTCAAAAAGTTGAACAAACAATATAGCTCTTCATACTAGGCATGGCTTCCATTAAAACAACATTAACTACACACTTGCAGCAATCTATGCTTGGACTATGTCCTCGTCAGCTGGTTACGTTCATTGTTGAACATGGAATGGTCATGGTAATAGAGTTGTGAGGAATATATTTAGAATAAAAAACGGTACAGAGACGGAGGATTGACTTCATTGTACCATGTTTCCCCATCCGTCCCTGTTGTCTTCGTCCCTGTTGGTTCCGTCTCTGTTGGCTCCGTCCCTGTTGGCTCCGTCCCTGTTGACTTCGTCCCTGTTGGCTTCGTCCCTGTTAGCTTCGTCCCTGTTGACTTCGTCCCTGTTGGTTCCGTCTCTGTTGGCTCCGTCTCTGTTGGCTCCGTCCCTGTTGGCTCCGTCCCTGTTGGCTTCGTCCCTGTTGGCTTCGTCCCTGTTAGCTTCGTCCCTGTTGACTTCGTCCCTGTTGGTTCCGTCTCTGTTGGCTCCGTCCCTGTTGGCTCCGTCCCTGTTGACTTCGTCCCTGTTGGCTTCGTCCCTGTTAGCTTCGTCCCTGTTGACTTCGTCCCTGTTGGTTCCGTCTCTGTTGGCTCCGTCTCTGTTGGCTCCGTCCCTGTTGGCTCCGTCCCTGTTGGCTTCGTCCCTGTTGGCTTCGTCCCTGTTGACTTCGTCCCTGTTGACTTCGTCCCTGTTGGTTCCGTCTCTGTTGGCTCCGTCCCTGTTGGCTCCGTCTCTGTTGGCTCCGTCTCTGTTGGCTTCGTCCCTGTTGGTTTCGTCTCGTTGACTTCTGTCCCTGTTGACTTCTGTCCCTGTTGACTTCGTCCCTGTTGGCTTCGTCCCTGTTGACTTCGTCCCTGTTGACTTCGTCCCTGTTGGCTTCGTCCCTGTTAGCTTCGTCACTGTTGACTTTGTCCCTGTTGGCTTCGTCCTGTTGGCTTCTGTCCCTGTTGGCGTCGT
Source organism: Arion vulgaris (assembly GCA_020796225.1). Lineage (NCBI taxonomy): Eukaryota > Metazoa > Mollusca > Gastropoda > Stylommatophora > Arionidae > Arion > Arion vulgaris. Next base: position 37,795,339 of record CM036766.1, read on the forward strand.
CCCTGTTGGCTTCTGTCTCTGTTGGCTTCGTCCCTGTTGGCTTCGTCCCTGTTGGCTTCGTCCCTGTTGGCCTCTTCCCTGTTGGCTTCGTCCCTGTTGGCCCTCTTCCTGTTGGCTTTGTCCCTGTTGGCTTCGTCCTGTTGACTTCGTCTCTGTTGGCTTTGTCTCTGTTGACTTCGTCTCTGTTGGCATCGTCTCTGTTGGCTTCGTCCCTGTTGACTTCGTCCCTGTTGGCTTCGTCTCTGTTGGGAAATATGGCATGCTATCTGCCGAGAGCATTGTACAAAAGCATGAACTCCGTAGCTCAGGCAACAATCCTAGAGGTCTCTTGACAAAATTCACTCCCAAACAGAACGGTGCGGTCCGGATTCTAACCCCCAACCTTCGGAATACAAAGGCGAAAGTTTAACTAACTAACCACAGAGATCCCCCCTTCTTCCCTTCCCTGAATAATTCGACAACATCCGTGCTCCAGGACATAGAGGGAGAAAGATAAATAAAAATAGTTTTGTGTGGCTTGTCATTTCACAGACTTGCTGCTTGTCATTTCACAGACTTGCTGCTTGTCATTTCACAGACCTGCTGCTTGTCATTTCACAGACTTGCTGCTTGTCATTTCACAGACTTGCTGCTTGTCATTTCACAGACTTGCTGCTTGTCATTTCACAGACTTGCTGCTTGTATTCTACAGACTTGGTGGCTTGTCATTTCACAGACTTGCTGCTTGTCATTTCACAGACTTGCTGCTTGTCTTCCTCTTCTTCTTTTGTTATCTGCGTTCACCCGCTATGACTTCAGGCGAAACCATGTCACCTGGAATGGCGCTTCTGACCGATTTTTGGTAAAAGCCTGCTTACCGTGTTATGGGTGTCCTCGTCATGGCGGGGGCTTTTCCTACTTCAGATTGCTTGATTTGATATAACCATCATCATTGCACTTCGGTGAGTAACCTTATGTGCTCCGATCTCTTTCTTACACAGGAAAATCTCAGCTTCAGTTCACGAACTCCGTAGCACCAGCGAGAGTCCCCCTTTTTTTTTTAAGCGGGCTTTTCCGACTTCAGAGGTAGCTGCTTGTTATCAGTATGGTTCCACGCCCAAAGGAAACACAATACAAACACTGTTTCGACAAACATATACAAGCTTAAACAAAGAGTTCCACAGGAACAAAAACATAACCAATGCATTCTCGCCAGGTAAATAAATACACATTGCGTGCGGTGTTTGTCGTAATTGTATAAACAAATCAGAAAATGTGTAATTTTAGTGAATAGACAAAAACAATTAAAAAACGATCACAGCTCATGAATATTCATATTCGGATTGAGAATGTTGTCACAAATGAACGGTGCGCAGATAATTTGGTATGGTTAATGAATATTGCCAGGAAAACATGTTATGATACACCAATATAACCCGGAAGTATTTTATTATTTATCATTGTGACCCAGATAGAAGAGTCCACTGTATATCATGGACAGAGGAGATAACAAATAGATATATCCAGAAAGAACTAAAAATCAAAGAAAACTGGCTGATGCTACAAATAATAATGAGAAAATTGAAGTACTAAATCAAGCAAAAGATTTACATACCTGGGAGATCAGCAAAGAAGAATAACTGAAGAATATTCAATACGATGAACATGAAGCAGAGCAAATGATAGGCTAATGAGGAATTCTAATTTTAAGATGCAACAGTCCTAGGATAAAAAGAGCAATGTTCAACATCAATTTCTTCCCACATTATGTTATAAGTGCCAAACCTGGACGTTGACAATAAACGATAAGAAGAAAACATAGTCACAACAGAGATGAAGTGTTACGCAATGCTGGTGTAATTAGAAAGACTCGGTTAAAATGAAGACATCAGGAAAAAGTGGTCACCAACATCAACTATACTTCTTTCAAGAAAAACCAAATTAAATGGTCGGTCACTTAGAGAGTTAACATCAGAAGTGACTAAGAGCAATGCTCTCTGATGAATGGGTACTAAAGATAAAGACCGTGGACGCAAAAAGATTGACCTAGACATAACAGATGGCATGAAAAAACATTACAAACGCATATCAGCTTGGTTTTAGAAATAAATGCCTGACCTGACGCTGTGAGGCATACAGGATTCGAGAAAGAAAGAAAGAAAAGAAAGAAAAATTGAAGTATTTTAAACATATAAAGAGACACGAAGGGTTGAGAAGACAATCATTAAAGGAGGTATCACGACAAAGAGGAGAAGAGGAAGACCACGGAGAAGAATGATTCAGGATGTAGCTGATGGTTTGAACATGACCATTGCAGAGGCGGAACATCTGGCTTATGATAGAGAGAAATTCTGAAGTACTGTTAAGATGGCAAAGTTCTGCTTAGGATAAGATCTTTGATGATGATGAGATGGCTCTCGGATACATCGTTTAATAGTTCAAAATAGCACAGACACTTTGATTTATACAAGAATATACAAACACGGGCACTGTTTTGTAAATAAACATATCACCAGTAGTTTGTGTTATAAATGAACATAGCACTGGCTGCATTTTATTTTATTTAAAAAAGAAACATAGCAAGGGCACATTGTTCCTGGTGTTATGTTGATAATTCTTCTGTCCTTACATAAGTAATTCTGCCAGGCTAATTAGTTTGGTTCATGTAGCCAACAGAAAGTAAACATGATACCTTGTTTTTGAAAGAAAAAAACCAACATTATATTAGCTAGTGCACTTTGTGTTTGGTAAATGATTATTAGACAGATACTTCCTCTACTGGAATAGGAGAGATTAAGAAGATTTAAGAACCCGTGGGGAAGCGTCGAAACCAATGATTATGATCAATAAAGAGACAGTGAACAAGTATTAGGAGTCTTCAGGAAAAAAAAAATTACCAAACACAGGCCAGTTGGTTTGCCTCAGTATACCATATTCGGGCAGGCTTGAAGTTATCTGATGTTCCTGTCCACATGTACGCTAGCTGAATTCCAATAAAGAGCAAATCTACTCCGATACAGTGATAGTGATACAGTGGATACAGGAAAAGAGACCGTCCACACAGTAGGTGGACTCAGAAATTACAAATGTGGTGCCACTATTTATGAAGCGCACACAAAAACCCGTTCTATAAATCACTTCTTATCCTGAAGCTATGAGGCAAACAAGGATTAAAGAAAGGAAAGAAAGAAACGTTATTAATTAAATAATTAAGAAACATGACAGAAAAAAGGCAATGTTATTATAATGATTGCTATCTTATCTATTTGGCGTCTGTAGTTAAGGATTAGTGAGCTCAATCATAACCTAAACGTACCTGGTTCAACACCACGGCAGGCAATTTGGAAGCAAATTTGTTCTTGTGGATTTTTATGAACGGTAAAATAGACCCCAACACATTGTGACAACCGGTAAAATCGAGGGTAGACCAGACAGGGGAAAACAGAGAGAGAAAATGTTGGATAGCCTGACTTCATGGCACGGTAGAGCGTCAACATCTGAGTTGATATCAAACACCAACGACAGAGATTTATGGAGATCCATGGCCTGCCTGCCCAGCGTGTTCGTAGCACGTTGGACTACAGGTGATAAGTCCTCTGTGTGTCCGGGTTCAACTCCCGCGGACTGGCAGAAAAGCCACAGATTCCCAGATTTACGGTGTTCGTGGCACCGAACCGAAGGGTTACGATATCCATGACACTGAGCCGAAGAGCTTTCAGCTCAAGTGCTTCTGGATCGAAAAAAAAATAAATAATGGAGATCCATGATCGTCTACGCCAGCCGGCAGGCACCTGATGATGATGATGATAAAAAATACCCCACCGCTCAGAAAGCAATGGCAAACTACTGAACGTATAAGTGGTGCATAGAAAATCGACGACTTGTTTATTGTGGTTGATGGCTGAGTCCTGTAAAGGAAATGCCACGATTTTCATTTGCATTCATCGTCTCATCTACAGGTGGTGGCCGCCCCAATTCTGTCCAAGCCCAAGCGCGAAGACGGAGTCTTTAGATCTTGAGACAGTGGCTGGAATGTACGTGGTCATTCTTGGGGGAGCGGTCATCTCTTCACTGTTATGCTTACTTCAGTACTGCTACAGCAAGATGAGACGTAACAGTTTAGAGACTGTATAAAATAAGTTTACAAAGTAGTATTGATTAAATATAGTTTAAAAGAAAGTTAAAGTAGTTTACAAAGTAGACTGTTATGTAAAAATATGTACAAGTAGATATTATGAAAAATAAGTCAAATAGTTTGTAAAAAAGTTACAGTATATTTAACAAATGTTACAGAGATATTGGTGGAAAAATAAGTGTTAGCAGATAAAAGTAAGTGTATATATGATGTAAAAATAAGTGTTACAAAGTAGATATTGATGTAAAAATAATTGTTACAAAGTAGATGTTGATGAAAAATAAGTGTTAAGCAATATTGATGTAAATAATTGTTAAGTAGATATGATGTAAAAAAGTTAGAGTATTTATGTTACAAGTAGATATTGATGTAAAAATAAGTGTTACAAAGTAGATATTGATGTAAAACTAAATGTTACAAAGTAGATATTGGTGTAAAAACGTAAATGTTACAAAGTAGATATTGAAAATGTTACAAGTAGTATTAGTAAATAAGTGTTTACAAAATATTTCTTTTTTCTTTCTCCGTTGTACTTGAGTGAGGTGTTGTTATAGAAGTAAGTATTATAAAAAATACCTTTTCGTTCTCCATTGTGCTTGGGTGAGGTGTTGGGAGAGATGGGAGCATCTTCTGGGTAAATTGCATAATGCACTTTGTAAGTTAGTATTCTTTTTCTAATGTATTCTTGATGCTAAAACTCCATCTTTAGCGTGGTCGTCCTCTTGCTCTGTATTCGTTATATTTTTTGTTCGATGTGGCTCTCCCTGGTAGAAAATACAGTAATCTTGTCGGGAGGAATTATTTTTTCGTGTCAAAGTACCTGAGAGAAATTGTCCTTCTGTACTGAAGTATCTGAGAGAAATTGTCCTTCTGTACTGAAGTATCTGAGAGAAATTGTTCTTCTGTGTCAAAGTATCTGAGAGAAATTGTCCTTCTGTGCTGAAGTTTCTAAGAGAAATTGTCCTTCTGTGCTGAAGTATCTGAGAGAAATGTCCTTCGTCAAAGTATCTAGAAATTGTCCTTCCGTGTGAAATATCTGAAGAATTATCCTTCCGTGATGAAGTTTCTGATAAGAAATCCTTCAGTAAACCCTTCCTCCATGATAACAAACAATTACTGTAACCCCTCAATGATAACAACATAATTTCGTGCAAACCCGTCCCTCAATGATAACAACACAGTTACGTATATTAACCTTCTATTCTTCAGAAAACTCGTCTAGCCAAAGAAAAAGAAAGAATCGCTAGCCTGGCAAAAGGGATTGGCAAAGAGTTTGAAAAACAAAACTATTGGAAAACCAGGGAAAACGATCAACCACAAGAAGCTAACCAGGATGTAATTACATATGCAAATCATTCACCGCTTCACTTTATTTCAACAGAGGAATGGACTTAAGAACAACGATTATAATTTGAAATGTTTCTGTTTTATTCATAATTTGTGTCTATGTTATGGGATCAGAAAATATCTGCGATATGAAATAATTACTTTTAAAATACATAATGAGACACTCTGGGAGTCACACAACATTCAGAGAAAGTTGAGAGTTATGATTACTAGTAGAGTTATGATTAGCTAACAATATGCTAGATATAATTACTGACTAGATAGTCATTCTTCTTCTCTTCATCTCTTCTTCTTCATCATCATCTCTTCATCATCTTCTTCTTCTTCATCATTCTTCTTCTTCATCATCATCTTCTTCTTCTTCTTCATCATCTTCATCTTCTTCTTCATCTTCTTCATCTTCTTCATCATCTTCATCTTCTTCATCTTCTTTTCATCATCTCATTCTTCTTCTTCTTCATCATTCTTCTTCTTCATCTCTTCTTCATCTTCTTTCATCTTCTTCCATCTCTTCTTCTTCTTCTTCTTCTTCATCATCATCTTCTTCCATCTTCTTCTTCATCTTCTTCTTCATCATCATCTTCTCTTCATCTTCTTCTCAATCTTCTTCTCATCATTTCTTCATCATCATCTTCTTCATATCATCTTCTTCATCATCATCTCTCTTCTTCATCTCTCTTCTTCATCATCATCTTCTTCTTCATCTTCTTCTTTCATCTTCTTCATCATCATCTTCTTCTTCATCTTCTTCTTCATCTTCTTCTTCATCTTCATCTTCTTCTTCATCATCATCTTCTTCTTCATCATCATCTTCTTCTTCATCATCATCTTCTTCTTCATCATCATCTTCTTCTTCATCTTCTTCTTCATCTTCTTCTTCATCATCATCTTCTTCTTCATCTTCTTCATCATCATCTTCTTCTTCATCATCATCTTCTTCATCATCATCTTCTTCTTCATCATCATCTTCTTCTTCATCATCATCTTCTTCTTCATCATCATCTTCTTCTTCATCATCATCTTCTTCTTCATCATCATCTTCTTCTTCATCTTCTTCATCATCATCTTCTTCTTCATCTTCTTCATCATCATCTTCTTCTTCATCTTCTTCATCATCATCTTCTTCTTCATCTTCTTCATCATCATCTTCTTCTTCATCTTCTTCTTCATCATCATCTTCTTCTTCTTCTTCATCATCTTCTTCTTCATCATCTTCTTCATCTTCTTCTTCTTCATCTTCATCATCTTCTTCTTCTTCATCATCTTCTTCATCATCTTCTTCTTCATCATCTTCTTCATCTTCTTCTTCTTCATCTTCATCATCTTCTTCTTCTTCATCATCTTCTTCATCATCTTCTTCATCTTCTTCTTCTTCATCTTCTTCTTCATCTTCTTCATCATCTTCATCTTCTTCTTCCCCTTTCAACTCCCAACGGAGCACAGGTCTTCAACAAACTTCTTCCAGCACTTCCTCTCTCCTGCCATCCCTTCCAATTCTTGTCCATGTTTTATATATCCTTTTACTATCAGTCTCCAGCTGTCTTCTCCTGGTATGTCTCAGCCTTCCCCTACTCCTCTTTCCATGCGGGTTCCAAAACAGTGCCTATCTTGCACTGCTTCCGGTCAATCTTCATCATGGTGTCCTATCCATTGCCAGCGTCTTTTCCGTAGCTCTTTCTCCACTGTTATCTGCTTAGTTCTTTCTCAGAGTTCCTCGTTTGTAATCTTATCATACCATCTCAGTCCCTCTATTCTACGTAAACATCCATTTATGAAGGTCTGTAGTTTAGGCTATCATTCCTGACACTATATTACGATATAATTACTGATCAGTCATTACTGAACAGATAATCATTACTGACCAGGTAGTCATTACTGACCAGGTAGTCATTACTGACCAGATAGTCATTACTGACAAGATAGTCATTACTAACAAGATAGACATCACTGACCAGGTAGTCATTACTGACCAGGTAGTCATTACTGACCAGGTAGCAAATGCCAGTTCATTACTGACAAGATAGCCATTACGGCAAGATAGTCATTACTGACAAGATAGCCATTACGGGCAAGATAGTTATTACTGGCAAGATAGCTCATTACTGACAGATAAAATACGGCAAGATAGTATACTGACGCGATAGTCATTACTGACAAGATAATCATTACGGGCAAGATAGTCATTACTGACGCGATAGTCATTAAAAAAGTAAAGTAAAGGAACCCTTTCATACCTTGTGGTATATAGGTCGATACAGTGTTAGGCCTGTATATTTCATTGACCGTCGGCACACGATGGGTGTTGCGGTCAGCATCACGCTGGCCGCCTTTACTTTCTCAGAGCATGTCTGGTACCCAGTTGAGACTTGGTCGACCTGAGAGCCGTCTCGGTCGGGAAAAATTCCACGCGCATTGCTAGAGCTGAACCCAGACCACCAGCCTTGCGAAGCGAGTTCACGATAGTTATTACTGACGAGATAATTATTACTGACAAGATAGTCATTACTGACGCGATATCTTGCGACAAGATAATCATTACGGCAAGATAAGTCATTACTGACGCGATAGTCATTGCTGACAAGATAATCATTACGGGCAAGATAGTCATTACTGACAATAGGATCACATACAATTACTAGTGACAGAAGATAATGATAACCAAGAAAATGCAATTTGTACTGATAACATATTATCATTCCTGATAATATTCAATGATTACCTCAATAGTTGTAAATTACTGCACATTTTAGTTAGCATCTACAACGGATTGTACTTACCGACCATATACAGGGTGTACAAGATAATTGCAGCCCGTGAATGGAGCTAATCTGGCATATATGTATGGAAATGGGAAGGTTCAGTTATGACGTAGTATAGGTCAAGGTTGTGTGACGGTGTGTAATTGTAGTGCGGAAGGGGCGATGAACAAATGTGACGTAGGACAAGCTAGTCAGAACCGGTTTAAATAGTAAATAAACACAACTCAATTTGTGTCTGGCAACTTTCGAATTGTCAATGGGGCTGCAATTATCTTGAACACCCTGAATATATCTATATCTTCTTCTTCTTCTCTTCCACCATTTACTTCTTTATATAAGTTTTGGGTGGGGGAAGGAGGGGCAGAGTGATCTTGTGTGTGCTTGTTTTAAGGCACTTTGTAAGCTGATATTCATTTTCGTAAGGTTATTCTTGATGCCGTCGCTCCATCTTTTGCATGGTCTTACTCTTGCTTTGTACTCATTCTACTTTTTCTGTGTGGCTCTCTGTGGTAAGTGATACCAGGGCATTCTTGTCAGATGTCCAAACCATTTAATCTGGTTTTTTTTATGAATTGCATGACTGGTTTCACATCCAGTCTCCTTCTGATTTCTTCATTTCTAATTTTGTCTCTTATTGTCATACCTGCAGCTCTTCTAAGACACCTCATCTCTGCCGTTATGATTTTCCGCTCATTAGCTAATGGCAAACTACTGAACGCATAAGTGGTGCCTAGAAAATCAACGACTCGTTTTCTGTGGTTGATGGTTAACTCCTGTAAAGGATATGCCACGATTTTCATTCACGATGGTCATGTAAAAGTATATATGTACTCAATTCCATGGAAGAGATTGAACAAGTTGCCCAGGACAGAACGGTATGGAGAAATTATTTGCAGGCCCTATGTAACGTATACCGGTACGAGAGGAAGAGATATGTATATCGGAAAATGAAAATCGTGGCATATCCTTTAACAGAACGTCACCATCAACCACAGTAAACGGGTCGTCGATTTTCTAGGCACCACTTATACGTTCAGCAGTTTGCCGTTACTTCTTTTTCGATCCAGAAGCACTTGAGCTTTCAGCTCTTCGGCTCGGTGCCATGAACATTGTAGCCCTTGGGTTTGGTGCCACGAACACCGTAAATATGGAGAACCTGTGGTTTTCTGCCAGCCCGCGGAATTTAACAGCACTAACAGGTGGCTTGTCACCTCGCCCTTCGAATCGTGTTGTCTACTTTTATCGTTTGTAAAAATCTACAAGTACTAATTTGCTTCCAAATTCTCCTTCGCGGAGTTTAAACCAGATACTCTTGGGTTGTGATAAAGTTCACTACCGCTACGCCACAGATACTCACATATATATTCTCATTACTGTCCCTCGATTCTCATTACTGATTCTAGATTATCATTACTGATCCTAGATTATCATTACTGATCCTAGATTCTCATTACTGATCCTAGATTATCATTACTGATCCTAGATTCTCATTACTCATCCTAGATTATCATTACTGTCCTGATTATCATTACTATCCTAGATTATCATTACTGATCCTAGATTACCATTATGATCCTAGATTCTCATTACTGATCTAGATTATCATTATGATCCTAGATTTCTTACTCTTCAGATTATCATTACTGACCTTAGATTCATTATTAATCTAGATTATCATTACTGATCCTAGATTATCATTACGATCCTAGATTTCATTACTCACCTGATTCCATTACTGATCCTAATTTCATTACTGACCCTAGATATCATTACTCATCCTAGATTATCATTATGATCTGATTATCATTACTGATTTAGATTCTCACTTACTGATCCTGATTATCATTACTGATCCTAGATTATCATTCCCTGATCCTAGATTCTCATTACAATCCTAGAATTACATTACTAATCTAGATATCAGAAATAATTCTGATTATCATACGGGACCTAATGTACATTCGATCTTAGATTCCATACTGATCCTAGATGATCGATTATTTTCAAGAAATTATCATTACTAACAATAAATTATGATTATTATTATCTTAGATTCTCATTACTTTCACATATTCTCATTACCGTCACACTATTCTCTACTGTCACACTATCTCATTACTGTCACACTATTCTCATTACTGACTGCACATTTTCACTTCTTCATGCACATGATTCTCATTTATAATATCTAATTATTATGAAATTATAGATGAAGTATTATGACAATATTCACTACCGTGTGGTACGGGGCGAAAGGTAAGCAAAGAATAGTATTATGCAACTACAAGGTGTCAGAGTGACTGATGTGAACTAGAAGTACTAGTAAATAAGCATAAGAAATAGGATGTTCTGCCTCTGGGCATAACTGGACAAGTACAATCGCCTAGCTCATCACATAAATCACAAACGTTAACAAGTGGTCGATATCAAGCGTTAAGAAGAAGAAAATTGTAATTACTAACAAGTAACACAGCACATCATCATATCATCATCAAGGTGCGTATCCTTTATAGGACGTTGCCTCTTTGAGCATCTAAATTCCCGTCTCTGCCAGTTCACCACTTGTCATGTATGTTCATGGTTCTTTAATATCTTGTAGCATCTCTTCTTGGCCTGCCCTGGTCCTGGGACCCTGCCCACTTATTGTTCTTTCCAGGCCATCGTGACGCTTGATGTGACCAAAGTATGTAATTTTTCTGTATAGTATGTTGTTTATCAGCCAATTCTCTTTAACGTTTAGTTCTTTCCGGACATCAGTGTTCTTTATTTTTTTTTGTCCATGGTATTCGTAGGATCACAGCATACATTGAACAAAACTACACAATTAAAAATAACAAGTTGAGATTACTAAGACACAAGAAAGAAAGATTACAACATGTGAAATGAGATGAGATGTGTACGAAAAGTTGTCAAAGTTACAAGGAGAGATAGAGTGAGAAACGAGAATATCAGAAGCATCATTGGTACTATACCATGCATACAGTAATCAGAAGCAAAGAATCAAGTGGTTCGGTCATCTAATGAGAATGGAACCACATTTACTACCATAACGTGCCTACAATAATCGACTCTCAGGGCGCAGAGCACGAGGCAGGCCAAGAACACGATGGATAGATAACATCTCAGAGTCCCTACGAAAGCATGGACTGACAACGTCAAGCGCAACACACCTGGAACAAGATAGAAAACTAACTCTCCTCACGACGCTTCACGGCAAATGTGATTAAGATAAGATAAGATTACTGAATTGATAAAATCTCTTCCTGCACATTTACACATTTTGTGTGAAAGCAAATTATTTGAATTGATTTGTGATCTGTCTAAAACTGTATTATTGCTATAAATTCCACGTTGATTAATTTATGATCTATGCATTCATGTATATGACGATTCCTTTCATCTTTGGTATGTTTGCTTGTCATGACATTGAGTTACCTGACACAAATAAAAAGGTGTGACACGTCACTTACAAACACAATGTGTAAGATATTATCTTGTGTCATACAGTGTGTTGTGTACATGTAAACATTCTTAAGATTTGTGATGATTCAGTGAGTGAAAGGACCATCATCATTGCACTTCAGTGAGTAACCATCTGTGCTCCTATCCTTTCTTACACAGGAAGATCTCAGCGACAGGCACGAACTCCTTAGGAACGGCGAGGGTTCCAGATGTCATTTTGAAGATGGTGAAAATATTTTGTAGGAATTATTTGTAAAATCTTTGTAATAAATTTTGACCGCCTTTTCAGCCTGCTTTTCTCGATTTTTAATTGTCAAGGGTTCTTTTACGTGCTCAAACTGAAGAGGTGACCTACGTTTTATTTTCAGTCTCTGATAGGACTAGGAACTCGACCACACACTGCGATCCGGAATGTCTGGAAAATTATCCCGTTGCTTCCACTAGGAAGCGAACCAAGTACTCTTGGAATGAGAGGTGAGCACGTAACCTCTACATCACATATTTCCTATTGTTGACGATAAGGGTGAACCAGCCAGAAGACAAGATTAAAATATTTAAGACCTGGATTATGAAAATAAAATAATTGAAATTAAAACAAATAAAGAGAGACGCAGTAGCGCAGTTGCTAGCGAACTCGCTTGTTAAGATAGTGGTCCGGGTTCAGTTTCACATTGGACGTGGAATATTTTTCTAACCGTAACGGCTGTCAAGTCGACCCAGTCTCAATTGAGTACCAAGACAGCACTGAAAAGTAAAGGCAGCCGGCGTGATGTTGACCATATCACCATGGGCCGAAGGTGAAGGAAAAATACAGGTCTAACACTGTATTACCCAATATACCTCATGGTATGAAAAAGGGTTAACGAAAAAAGAAATTGAATAAAAATGAAAAATAAAAAAATAGTCTAAATTGATACATTGCACCGGGTTTCCCCATATGACTCGGTCCCTGTCGGCAGAAATCTACCGAGAGTGTTGAACAACTCTGTAGCTTTAGCAATAGTTCTATGATCTCATTACAAAATTGCACATGTGACTCGGTTGGAATTCGTATCTATAATCTTCAGAACGAGAAGGCATACAGTTTAACCACTTAACCATATATATATCTCCAATGAAGTAAAATATTGACATGAATTTATAAAATTAGACAATTCAATCATTTTTTTAAACGCATAACGAAATATATCAACATAAATAACACAACATTGAAACAAGTCCATGGATTCAAGTAACTGGGAACATTCCTAACATCAGATGGCAGGTGTAAAGCAGAGATTAGGAGGAGAATAGCTCAAGCAAAAGCAGCTTTTATGAAAATGAAAAACACACGATGCGTGAATTCACTACAAATGACACTGCGAAAACGAATACTCCAGTGCTATATTGATCCAATACTTCTGTGTGGCAGCGAATCATGGACAATGAATAAACAATTAATACGATCATTGGAAGCCACATAAATGTGGTTTTACAGAAGAATGCTAAAAATTCCATGGACAGCGAAGAAAACAAATGAGGTTTTAAATCAGGCCTGCACACAAAGAAACATTATCAAAAGAATAAGAATCCGACAATCAAGGTTTTCGGGCATATAATGCGAAGAGAAGGTTTAGAACATTTGGTGATAACAGGTAAAATTCAGGGAAGGAGAGATGTTGAATGGCCTGACATCATGGTTCGACACAAGATCGACGTCAGAACTGATTACATGCACCAAGAAGAGAGAGTTGTGGAGAGACATGATCGCCTACACCGGCAGGCATGGCACTTGATTGATTGAGCGAAATATTGCAATGTTGAAAAACATAATGAAAGTGAATGTTAATGGTAGTAGAATGATGGTCTGACTAGTTGGTCGGATCAGAATGCTTGGTCTCGGAGAATTCTGTCAAGCCTTCTGCTTCCGTACTCCAACCTGGAAAACAATACAATGAAAAATTATATGTCTTTGAAGGTAAGGCAAATAATATTTCATATCAGTCTCATCTCGTACTGAGATATGTGATAAACAACCAACATTGACATATTTATGAGAGTCATGGGAAAAAGAGTAAATAAAGGGAGGAAAATGAAATCAAATAGTCTAGAAAGGTCCTTCGAGCCTACATATGCGGTTTTACAGGAGAATGCTAATAATCCACTTACTACTAAAAGGACAAATCTAAATATGTTGAAAAAGGTCAAGACACAGAGAAAACTTGTGACCAATATAGGAAAAAGGCTGTCATCATTTTTCGGGCATGTAATGAGAAATGGGGTGGCGTCTGTGGCTTAGGGGATAGTGACTCGGTCTATTAACCTCGACGTTCTGAGTTCGAATAACGCTGCGGACAATTTGATTACAAATTGTTTCGCGTGGAGTTTTACAAAATGACGATAGCGCCACCCGTTCAGAAAGCAATGGCAAACTACTGAACGTAATAATGCCTAGAAAATCACAAACAGCGTTTAAAAGATGGGGTTGATTCGCAAAGTCCTGTAAAGGATATACAAATTTAAATTAATGAGAAATGGAGGTATAAAACACATTGTGACAACAGGTCAAATTAATGGGAGCCTAGAAAGAGAAAGACCGAGAGAAGAAATTCTAGACAATCTGACTCCCTGACACGGAAGAGTGTCAACATCAGAACTGAGAGTCAGCACTAAAGACAGACTTGTGCGGAGTTCCATGATCGAATACGCTAGTCGGCATGGCACATGGTGCTGATATTATTATGAGGATTAAAGAAATTTAATGACTGGTCAATAGTTCATATATGTGTAATTAGTACGTCTAAATGACATCAATACATTAATATAACATGATAGACGTATATTTGTGGTTGAATTTGACGTGCCTTGTCTAAAAAGACAGGCTCCTCATAACACAGGAGAATAAACTTGTTTTATTATTTTTATTTCGCGTGACCATTATGAATAATTCAAGCGTAGTTATAGTGCCTAATATGGCGACCCTGACTGATTTTTGAGTGAGCCTTGCTTTCCTTATCATCAGTATCCCTCACCATTTAGTCGAGCCTTACTCCGACTCCAGATGTAATTTTGGTTCTAATACTAATGTTAGACAGGTTGATTTGTAAAAAATTATAATCTTCACTGTCATAAGATTCACTTAATGAAGAATGCTGTCTGCCAGGTAATATTACATTTCCAATTTAATATTTCTTTGAAGCACTTATGTGTGTAAACAGAACGATATCTGCGATGGTTCTTGAATCTCTGATTACGTTGTTTTAATAAGGCACTTAAACAAGCACATGGACATTGTCTGCTGATGTTCTCGTCCACTTGACACTTTTTTTTTCTACGTACATATTGTCGGCAAACTACAAAAGTAACGGTTATTCATCATCATCATCACCATCATCATCATCACCATCATCATCACCATCATCATCATCATCATCACCACCATCACCCTCATCATCACCATCATCATCATCATCACCATCATCATCACCATCATCACCATCATCATCATCATCACCATCATCATCATCTTCATCATCATCATCATCATCATCATCATCATCATCATCATTTTATCATCATCATCATCATCTAGCAGCTTATTCTGTGTCTCTGTAGCGTAGATGTTAGGTGCTCCCATCTCGTTTCAAATGTCAGCGGTTCGTTCCCTCGTGGAGCCATTTGGAATATTTTCCAGAGATCCCTGATTTCAGTATAAGTGAGATCGAGTTCCTAGTCCTTTCGGAGATGGACGATAAAACGTTCAAGTACATTTTTAAGTGTTAAAAAGACGTCATTATCCTCAATCTGATTTTTATTACCAATCAAACTTCCGAGATCTTGTCGGATCTAAAGTAAAGCTTAAATGTGAAATTTGTTTTGCTGTATGGCACGGAAACATGGCGATTCACCAAGTTAAATACAAATAAGATTCAGAACTTTGTCAACGAATGTCTTAAACGTATTTGACTGAGATGGTATGACAGAGTTGCAAACACTGAGAAGGTAGGCGGGTGAGTTTCTTTCATCACTTGTATAATGTCGGTTGCATGAACTGAATCCTCAACGTTTTTTTTATCGTTTATTGCGTCGTTCGCCTGTGTGTTGCTGGGGCGTACAAGGGGAGCAAAGAATAGTAACACTGCGACATACAAGGCGTGTCGTAAAATTTAGGTAGGTACGTACGAAGGTAGAGACCTAGGAAAGCTACCATAGTAAATAAAAAGCGTCGCAGAAATCGGATGTGCTGGCCTATTTGTAGGCGTATAACTGGCACAACATAACTGCCTTTTAGACTCAGATCACATACAAATCACAAAGAGTGGTTTAATAAATGGTCGATATGGAGCGCTCGAAGAAGAAGAAGAAGTTTGTTGCGTTCAACCTCCAAAATCTTGCATGGGTCTTCTATAATGAACATGTGTATCTTTGGAGTAATGAGCTCGCATCATTTGATGGTTTTGCTTATATAACTAATGAAATTCAACACAGATGCAACAAAGCAAATCAAATGATAGGACAAATGGCGCCAATTTTAAAATGCAAACACGTCACCATGAACACAAAAAGAGCAATGTTCAACACAATCTTTCTCCTACATTATGCTACCAGTGCCAAACCTGGACGCTGACAACAAACGATAGAAGAAAACTAGTCACACAGAGATGAAGTGTCTACGCAGAATGCTGGGTGTAACAAGAAGAGACCGGTTGAGAAATGAAGACATCAGGAAAAATGTGGGTACAACATCAGTACTAGACTTTATCAAGAAACAATAAATTAAATGGTTCGGCAACGTAAGCAGATTACAAGCAGACAGTGCACCTCAAAGAGCAATGCTGCTCCGATACAATGCGTACAAAGCAAAAGGCCGGCCACGCAAAAGATGGACCTCAGAGATAACAGAGGCGACTAAAGAGACTATATGCGAAGCGCATACAAGGGCCCGTTTTAGAAATCTCTTCTTGACCTGACGCTGTGAGGCAAACATGATTCGAGAAAGAAAGAAAGTCGCAGGTTATATGTACTGATGGTTCCCGTAGCTTGCTAGTTAATCATACTCCTAATCTGCTCATCAAGCATTCATTTATGCTTGTACAACATGAAATCCCAAACTCTTAAAGTTGCTGGATCTATTTAATATAAAATTTAGTTTCTTTATCCAACGGACTGTCTCTGAGAAACTTAAAGGACACAATCATACATCCCCAGTGGCGGCTCGTGATCATTTTTGTTGGTGGGGCCAGACAGAAATTTTGGAAAAGCATGGTTTCGGTTAGGATATATTTTAGTGTATAAAATAATAAATACACGTTACTTCTTATTTTTGGTGGGATGGCCCCACTAGCCAGTAATGACCAGCCGCCACTGTACATCCCCCATTTTCCCAGCTTCAACACTTATTAAATGTCACAATTTTCTAAATTACATCGCTTCTCGTAGAAGCGGACGCCCATCCCCGGACAATCAATATTGTTGATGAAAACCTGTTCACTTACTCAATGCCACATCCGCATGTCCAAGACAGTAGATCCCCGAAAGTCTCTGAAATGTGCAAACCTTAAGAGATGACATCCACCGCGGCCTTCGTTATTATAGAGGCGGTCGTGCATCCACTCATACTACAATCTGCAATTTTGAACCATTCGAAGTATCTACTTAGACACAACAACGGTCCTTGTATGCGTAGTCCCATAGAGACAATGAAGAGGAAATTTTAATAAAATGTTGTAGAAATATAACTATGCAAAACAGGGACACAACAAGTATTGTGTTTAACCAGAGAACAACGGGAACAATCAGCATGTATATCCTTCGGAATTTCCTGGAGAAGATTGAGTACTTATAGGTCTGTTCGAAGTGATATGATTTCGGTTTAAAAAAACAGAGTAACAACTCATAAGTATATCCTTGGCTGAAATCGGATGCACATGTCCTAAACGTGTAGAAGTCTATGCGTTTAGGGGCCTACCAAACCAATGTACAACGTATACACGTTCTTGGCAAAGATAATACATATCACAAAGAGTGATTAAAATTGGTCGTAAAGAACGAACGTGAAGAAGAAGGAGATAAGTATATCCATATTTACCCGGGGGTAAGCCGCTGTTACATGCTGACAACTACTAGGAACCACAGCCGTGAGCTGAAAATCAGGTTTGGACCAAAGGGGATCGAACTATGATAATGGCATGACAGCTATCCTTACCAGAGATACTACCAATCCCTGACATTCCCAAACCATATTTATTCGGCCCAGATCATCCCTTAACTCTTTCCGTACCGTGAACGTTATCAAGTTCTGATAACAATTTTTTGATGACACCAGAATTATTAACAAACAAATATTTTTTGGTTTCGTTCTTTGCAGTAGGTATTACATTAACATATGTCATCAAGACGACACTTCATCTTTGGTAGGTATTACATTAACATATGTACAAGGGACGACTTCATCTTGCGTAGGTATTATCAACATGTCATAGGACGCATATCTGAGTAGGTATTACATTAACATATGTCATTAAAGGAGACGACACTCATCTTTACAGTAGGCAGTGGCGGCTCGTGATCATTTTTGTTGGTGGGGCCAGACAGACATTTTCGGAAAAATCATGGTTTTGTGTTAGGTTAAATTTTAGTAAATTTTTTTTAAAAAATACACATTACACAGTAATTTTGGTGGGTCCTGGCCCGAAAGGCCTTAATGACGAGCCGTCACTGACAGTAGATATTATATTAACATATGTCATCAAAGAGAATCCCATGGACTGCTAAAATCAAAAGTGTTGAATGAGGTCAAGACACGAGAAAACTTTATCAATATAAGAAAGAGGCAGTCATCATTTTTTCGGACATGTGATGAGGAGGGAGGTTTAGAACACATTGTAACAACTGGTAAAGTCGAGGGTAGACGAGACAGAGGAAGACACAGAGAGACAATTTTAGATAGTCTGATTTCATGGCACAGTAGAGCGTGAAGATCTGAATTGATAGCAAACACCAAAGATAGAGATTTGTGGAAATCCATGCTCCCTATTCCAGCTGGCACGGCACCTGAGGATGATGATGTCATCAAATATTCTACTTCTTAAACATACATTTAAAAAATCTATTTATAGCTAAGATTAAAAAGTTGGAAGGTTTACTACAAAGATAACTAAATGCTATAAATGTGAAAAGCCACTGTTGGTGTCATTTGCGCACATTTGTACGCTGCTATAGTGGTTAATAGAGCCGCAGCAGCGTAGTTGTTAGTGAACAACTTCTTATACTAGTGTTCTGAGTTCAATTCAAAGTGGCGTGCCCTATTTTTCCGACCATAAATCTCTCAGGTCTACCCAGGCTTCATTGGATACCAGGAAAAGCACTGGGAAGTACAGACAGCATGAATAGGAAAGGAATAAAATTAATCACCAATAACAGCATATAATAAAAAGAGATCATGTACTAGAGCCAAGGGAAGACCAAGAATAAGATGGATAGACAATATCAAGACCACACTAAATAAACACGGATATAACACAACAAGGGCATCTCATTTGGCACTGGAACGCAAATTAAAGCACCCACCCCTACGCTTAACGGTAAAGTGGACATCCAATTCCATCATCCACTGGGGATTGGTATTGTTACTAAACTGACTCAAGTGCCATCTTCCCAATGAAATGGCAAAAGTATGCATCGATGGTTCCTGTAGCGCCGATTAAATACACCTATCATCTGCCATCAGGCATCAGTTCTATTTACAACGGTAACTAACTGCTTAAACACTGATCATTCAACATCTATTTTAGTGTCTCATCCAACAGGCACTGCGAAGAGACGAAGAACTCACCTGGGGAAAGACAATATACAATAGATAGTAAGGTGACCTCGGATGTCTACTCATTTCGGTCATCGTGTGCCGACATTCAATGAAAAAACAGGCCTAACACTATATTAGCAAAAATAACTCGAGGTATGAAAAGGTTTTAAGAAGACCAAGAGAAGATAGTAGTTGGAGTAGTAGAAGAGAGGAATAGTATGAATGGAGTTAAAGTTGCAAATGTGTTATCCAGTGGCGGCTCGTGATTCTTTTTGTTGGTGGCGCCAGACTCAAATTTTCGGAAAAAATCATGGTTTTGGGTTAGGTTATATTTTAATTTATTAACTAATAAATACACTTACACATTATTTTTGGTGGGGCCTGGCCCTACTGGCCCTTAATGACGAGCCGCCACTGGTGTTATCCATTTGTCGCAATTTATAAGACCGCTGGTTACAACCAAGCTCTAATTTACGAGATTGTAATAATGTACGTGAGTACAAAAATCTGAAGGGAATGTGTTCAAATCTACATATTATTTACCAGTAATATGTGTTCAAATCTATATAGAAACTACCAGTAGCTTGTATCGTAATCCAACAGAAGGGACATTCAAAGTGACATTTACTGTGACCTATGCCCTGCCCTACATCAATCATTCTGAAGTTCCGCCAAGGGAGTTTGACGTTCCTCAACAATTCTCTCTCCTTCTCCCACCCATCTCTCTTTCTCACTCACTAATCGCCACACAGAGGAGCGTCTGGCCGTATAGACTAGAGCGCGGGCTCTCATTCTAAATACCTTGGTTCAATTCCCGGCAAGGTCACGGCGTTTTTTCTGTCGGAGGCATAGAGAAAAATTCCTAACCTGAACAGTTTCTTTCTGACTGCACTAGCCATGCGACCATTAAATTCCTCAGTCTCATGTACCCCCCGACTTCTCTCTCCCTCTCTGCTTTTTTAAAACCCGGATTAGGGCATAGGCCCTCAACCAACTCATACCAATCTTCCTATCTCTAGCTGTCTCCTGCAACTCCTTCCACCTCTTCTTTATATTGTTGATCTCTGCCTCCAACTTTTGCCCCCATGTATTTCTAGGCCTCCCTTTCTTTCGCTGTCTCTGTGGGTTTCAGGAAAGGACCCTTCTAGTTCCTAAACCGTCCTAGAAAGTGGTATTAAAGTAGAGACCGTTTTAAATATTTTTTATTTTCATCACGACACTGCTCTTTCCCACACGATGTCAGATTGCAAATAACACGGTTATCATTTTCTGATCTAACTGTTTATTTATCTACCTATATCTCTACCTCTCTCTATAGTTCTCTCTCTCTCTCCCTCTCTCCCTCGTTCTTTCAATTTCAGCAGCACCCATTACCACACAACATTATTATTCTATAAAAAAAGTTATTGTTATTACTTTATCCAATTTTATTTGCTTATCTCTTCATTTTTCCCTCTCACATTCAGTGGCGGCTCGTGATCATTTTTGTTGGTGGGGTCCATTTTTTTCCGGATAAATCATGGTTTTGGTTGCTATATTTTAATTTATAAAATAATACATACACGTTATACATTATTTTTAGTGGAGCCCGGCCCCACTGGCCTTTAATGACGACCCGCCACTACTCACATTCCTTCTCTCTCACCTTCAAGTCTTGATCATTGTATTTTGTCCCATTTCCGAAGACTTAAGGTTAAATGTATTCATTGCACATATTTATAGGTCAGAGATAAACACGGAAGTTACGTTACTGACATCAAACAAATGTTTCCATATTATGTAAGCTCTAATTATGTTAGATGTCTGGAAGAAAAAGGAGAGGAAGACCTAGAAGACGATGGGTGCAAGATGTCATTGACGATCTGAGAATAACTGCTGCTAACGTCGGTCAACTTGCATGCACAGACCAGAGAATTTTTCGAGACTTCTGTCATAAGAGCCAAGTTCCGGAAGGTACAAGTTACTTGATGATGAATTATGTTAATGTAATACGCCATAATTATTGTTGCATTGTTTAGCAAGTATATTAGGTTAATTGCAACAGGGACATTGAACTCGTAATCACAAAATACTGTAGTTTTACAAATTACAAAAACAATGACAAAATACAGCAACGTTTCGACCAACAAGGCCTTTATCAAGCAAACGAACAACAGGAGTGACAAATTTAAAAAAACAAATGGACGACCAAAAACAAACGTTTCTAATGAAAATCTGGAAATAAAACGAAAATCTGGAAATAAAAACGAATAACGAAATAAATGTAACACAAAAAACACACATAAAAACTAGAAATAGAACGGAAGAGAAACAATGAAAAATCTAGTAAATATATAACTTGAATACATGCAACATATACCCATATAGATTACAAGGCATGGGAAGAGAAAGTACTAAGAAGCATAGGAATGTAATACGTTGAGCCCACGTGGTCGCAAGGTACCATACAAAGAAATCAACCGATTCTCCAGAGCAAATCGACTGCGATCATCCGAGGAACACGATCGGATGGCTGTGACCTGGACATCGTGAGCTCCTAAATGGCCAGTATCATTGAAATGGGTGGCTACATGGGTCACATAGCATTGGCGTATGTCGCGCAAGTGTTGGGCGAATCGGTCACTGAGCCTCTTGCCTGTCTCGCCGATATAAGCCTTGTTACACCGCTTACAGATAATGGCATAGATAAGATTACGGGACTCGCATGTGAAACCATCGTCAGTAAGAAACGTGGCTAAAGGAAAACATACAGTACGCGTCTGTATCACATAAGCACACGTGTTGCAATCCCGACGGCCACACTGAACAGTGCCAAAATGAGTCTGGATATTGGACTTAAGGCGACTGTGTACCAACATATCCTTAAGAATTCTGTCCCTTCTGTAAGCCACCAAAGGATAGTTGGGGAAGACAGAACGGTCTCAGGATCTGACTTAAGGATAGACAAATGACGGAATAAAACATTTATCACCAGTGAACTATGGGGGTGGAAAGTTAAAATAAGTTTTACTCTCTCAGAGTTAGTGGTTCTATGCTGGCTGGTGAGGGCCTGCTGGTGAGTGATTTTCTGAACTCGATGCATAGCCCAGACAAGCACCCTCTCCGGGTATAGGCGCCTGCGAAAGAAATCGAGCATCACGCGAGCTCTTTCAAGAAAATCATCATCCTCGCTACAAAAGCGACGAAGGCGCAAGAGCTGCGAGAATGGCAAAGAGTCACGACAAGCCCGGGGATGGGAAGAAGTATAAAGGAGAAAACTATGTGCATCAGTAGGCTTGTAATATTCCGTCATTTGTCTATCCTTAAGTCAGATCCTGAGACCCGTTCTGTTTTCCCAATTATCCTTTGGTGGCTTACAGACGGGACAGAAGTCTTAAGGATATGTTGGTACACAGTCGCCTTAAGTCCAATATCCAGACTCATTTTGGCACTGTTCAGTATGGCCGTCGGCGTTGCAACACGTGTGCTTATGTGATACAGACGCGTACTGTATGTTTTCCTTTAGACACGTTTCTTATTGACGATGGTTTCACATGCGAGTCCCGTAATCTTATCTATGCCATTATCTGTAAGCGGTGTAACAAGGCTTATATCGGCGAGACAGGCAAGAGGCTCAGTGACCGATTCGCCCAACACTTGCGTGACATACGCCAATGCTCTGTGACCCATGTAGCCACCCATTTCAATGATACTGGCCATTTAGGAGCTCACGATGTCCAGGTCACAGCCATCCGATCGTGTTCCTCGGATGATCGCAGTCGATTTGCTCTGGAGAATCGGTTGATTTCTTTGTATGGTACCTTGCGAACACGTGGGCTCAACGTATTACATTCCTATGCTTCTTAGTACTTTCTCTTCCCATGCCTTGTAATCTATATGGGTATATGTTGCATGTATTCAAGTTATATATTTACTAGATTTTTTCATTGTTTCTCTTCCGTTCTATTTCTAGTTTTATGTGTGTTTTTGTGTTACATTTATTTCGTTATTCGTTTTTATTTCCATATTTTCGTTTTTATTTCCAGACTTTCATTAGAAACTTTTGTTTTTGGTCGTCCATTTGTTTTTTAAATTTGTCACTCCTGTTGTTCGTTTGCTTGATAAAGGCCTTGTTGGTCGAAACGTTACTGTATTTTGTCATTGTTTTTGTAATTTGTAAAACTACAGTACTTTGTGATTACGTGTTTTGCTAATCAAATAGTTTTACTGCAGTATCATCTATTTTGTGAGGATATTGAACCCAAGTTCAAAGGGCATATATGGAATTAATTTGTGTGTAAACGGATGCCAATAAATATCAAATATGTTTACATGCTTCTCTAACTTTGGCTTGACTTATTCCTCTCTGCTCCAGGTGGAGCATAGTACCTCAACAGTTGTTTGTTACTTTTCTCGAACTCGGGATGTTTTCTTTATGACTTCCCAGAAAAGTCAAGCATCCTCCAATTCCCCAAGAAGACACTGATTCCAGGTTTATTTAAGACTATTCCGTTTTTCTGGCTGGTTCTACTCACACAGCTTGCATAGTGATACTCGATTGTGTCTTCCGTAGGGTATGCCACACAACCTCCTCACCATTTTCTCCTCTTAACTTGGGCCATCATTGGTTCCTATCCTGTTCTTATCCACTGGTCTGTGTTTGCCGTTCTGTCATGCCATATGTACGCCCCAATTATGTTAATGTGCTTCTCTTCCACCATTTACTTCTTTATAGAAGTGTTGGGGTGGGGAGGGGTGATGTGTGTGCTTGTTCTAAGGCACTTTGTAAGCTGCTATTAATTTACTTAAACGCTGTTTTTTTATTTAGTCGCTCTATCTTTTGCGTGGTCTTCCTCTTTCCTCGTTATACGTTTTCAGTGTAGCTTTCTGTGGTAGTCGATACCAGGGCGTTCATGTCAGGTGTCTTCGTTCTTCTTCTTCTTCTTTTGTCGTCACACTATCACCGGGTTGTTTCCCAGTGTAGTCGTTTTCTGTTTTTGTTTTGCGCTGTTTTGGTGGCTTGAGTGATTGTTATTTTTGCTCTTTTACGGGATATTGCTATGCCATCTAACCATCTTTTTCGTGGTCTTCATCTCGCCTTCTTTCCCGATGTTCTGTTGTAGAAGACTGTATACTGTGGAGTTTGGATGCATTCTTATTAAGTGACCAAACCAGTTTATTCTGTGATTCTCAATGTAATTCAAACAAGGTTCTGTGCCAACTTTATTCCTTATGTAATCTGTAGTTCATTTATGAATTGCATGACCGATTTAATATCCAGTCTTCTGATTTCTTCATTTCTAATTTTGTCTCATATTGTCACTCCTGCAGCTCTTCGAAGGCACTCCATCTCCATCGTTATGGTTTCCCGCTCTTTAGCTGCTGTTATGTTAATGTTATAGGTCTTCCTTCTTCTTCTTCTGCGATCAACTTTTGCTATTCGACTACTCCGGTATGTGTCATAAACAGGGTGGTGCGTTTGAGGTTTTCACCTGTCATTCATAGTTTGTTTTGTAGGATTGTTTCTGTTCGCCAAATTTCCATTCTCACACAGCTCAGGCTGGAGCATTCTTGCAGGATATGCTCTGGGGACTACTTTGGTGCTCCACAGCTGCAGGCAGCCGAGTCCCCGAGACCCATTCTATGGAGGTGTGCTCTGACACTGCAGTGTCCCGTTCTAAGTCTGAAGACTGTGGTCTGTGCTTTTCCGTTAAGTGTATTTATACTGTCGTGCTCTGGGTTGTCTTATCTTATCTTATCTTAACCACATTTGCCGTGAAGCGACGTGGGGAGAGTTAGTTTTCTATCTTGTGCCACGCATGTTGCGCTTGACGTTGTCAGTCCATGCTTTCGTAGGGACTTTGAGATGTTATCTATCCATCGTGTTCTTGGTCTGCCACGTGCTCTGCGCCCTGAGTGTCGATTATTGTAGGCACGTGATGGTAGTAAATGTGGTTCCATTCTTATTAGATGGCCGAACCACTTGATTCTTTGCTTCACGATGTACTGTATGCATGGTATAGTACCAACGATGCTTCTCGATGTTCTGTATGCATGGTATAGTACCAACGATGCTTCTCGATGTACTGTATGCATGGTATAGTACCAACGATGCTCGATGTACTGTATGCATGGTATGTACCAACGATGCTTCTGATGTACTGTATGCATGGTATAGTATTCTCTGGGGTGCATTCTCCGGTTACTATTCTCCACATAATTTATCTGGATTGTTTCAGGAGTGCCTTTGCTTCTGTAAAGCTTTGAGTTGGGTGGTGTTGTGTTAGGCTCCCTCCAGCCCTTGCGTATTTGTCAGCCTTTTCATTTCCTGGTATGACGTCCTAATTGTTACTGTTGATATTTAGAACCGCATGCTTTGTCTAGCAAGCATCTTACGTTAATTACATCAGGGACATTTAACACAAGTTCAAAGTGCATACATGGGTTAACTTATGTATAAACCAACGTTAACAAATGTCAGATATATTTTTGTAATGCTCCATCGCTTCCTGGCATTATTCAGGGATATGGTACTAGCGTTTGTAGTGGCATATGTAGAAGCAGGAGGAAATGAAACCACTTCGGTTTTTGAGCAATTTACAGATATCGGCCTCATTTGTATTAATTTGCGCCATTTCGAGTTCTGGATATCTGACACTCCCCACTGACATTTAAATGTGTGATCTGTTAAGTCAGCACTGCGCAATTATGCAGCCGTGAGTGTGAAATGGCGTCGGTGTTTTACATTATAAGGTCTGAAGTACGAGGTTCCAGACCAACTCTGGCCAATTGATGTGAACACGGTATTTGGCTGGATTACATAAACTCTGATCCTTTGTTTGGGAATCTAAATTACAAGTACACTTGAAGTTAGAATAGGGCTAGCTTGAATTGCGTTGGACAGCTGTTTTAAGAAAAGCATGCCTTCACGCAGAAATCAGTCAGAGGTGCCGTATTGGCGCTATGGCTAAATTTGAATTTATAACGGGTGGACGAAAAAAGCACAAAAACGTCCTTGTAATTAACAACGATTTGATTTAATCTACTTCTTTTTTTTTCTCTTTTCTTTCTTGTGATCGTTTAAAATGTTACCACATCTCATGTTGAACTCTAATGTTGTTTGCTGATTTTTTTTATTTTCGTGCACTAGTTTATTATCTATAATACTTGCAGCATTCGTGATTACGAATGTTTTGTTTCTTTCGTGCCGTGCTTTTGATACAGAGAGACAGTCGCATCAGGCGGAATCGTAAAGGGGGCAGAATAAGCAGCACAATTAAAATTACAATTGAAGGTTATTTTAAGCAAACAAATTTAAGGGCGGCAGTTAGAAGACTTGCATCATACTGATAAAATATACAGCGCGGTCCTGATCATAGCTGTTATAGTTATTATATCAAAATATTCAAAGTAAAGCTACATATGATGTCGATTTTTGAACTAGTTCGGAAATATTTTCCCATTTTGTGTGCGCACATAGACGTAGACCAACAATTCATGTTGAGTTTGTCAAATGTAAAACACAATTGAAACTTTGTGGATGACGCACGTTGAAAAAGCTGCAAATAGCGGGAGCAGTGGGCGCTCGTAGTAATTTTTCTTTGTGGGCCAGACACAATTTTCCTGAAAAATCATGGTTTTGGAGTATTTACTATTATTTATGAGAGCCGCTGTAGCGTAGTTGTTAGTGAACTCGCTTCGCAAGGCTGGTGGTCTGGGTTCAGCTCCGCAATGTGCGTGGAATTTTTCCCGACCACGACGGCTCTCAGGTCGACCTAGCCTAAACTGGGTACCAGACATGCTCTGGGAAAGTAAAGGCGGCCGGCGTGATGCTGACCACATCACCTATCGTGTGCCGACGGTCAATGAAAAATACAGGCCTAACACTGTATTGACCTATATACCACGAGGTATGAAAGGGTTCCTTTTTTTTTTACTATTATTTATCTATTCCGGGAAGTTTCCCCCCTTTCGAGAATTGGTGGGGCCAGGCCCCACTGGCCCTTAATAACGAGCCGCCCCTGGCTGGGAGGAAGATACAGAATACTGTATTCTTCTTGCCCATATTTAAACCTCAGTCATGAAGTCGCATGTTACTGCAGTATGAAGTAGTCCCATGAAATTCTTCAAGATAGGCTTAACTACAACCGATGATTCAGATAGTCGTGGATAATGTTGTTTTGTTACAGATCAATATTTGAGGATCTTAACTTCAAGTATACATAAACTCGCAGAAGGTACGCCTATATGGTGAGAAACACCGATAAAAAGGAAAGCGGATCTTCACGCAAAAATTAGTCAGTGCGCTGTCTCTGTGTACGCAGTTCTTGGATGGAGATCGCTCATTATTGTTAGGAACGGGGACGATGAAGAAACATTACCAATGCATTGTTATAACAGACACTATAACACCATTTTTTCGATCCAGAAGCACTTGAGCTTTCAGCTCTTCGGCTCAGTGCCATGGACATCGCAACCCTTCGGTTCGGTGCCACGAACACCGTAAATCTGGAGAACCTGTGGCTTTTCTACCAGCCCGCGGAATTGAACCTCACTCACAGGGGCTTGTCACCCGTCGCCCAACGCGCTACGAACACGCTGGTCAGGCGGGCAACATAACACCATTTAAAGACCACTGATATATTGTGTCAAGAATATTTAGCAACTTATGTTTAATATCTTCTTCTTTGCGTTCGTTCTTTACGACCAATTTTAATCACTCTTTGTGATATGTTTGATCTTTGCCAAGAACCTGTATACGTTGCACATTGGTTTGGTAGGCCCTAAACGTATAGACTTCTACACGTTTAGGACATGTGCATCCGATGTCATCCAAACCTCCTTAGTCGCCTCTTACGACATGCGTGCAGGTAACAGTGGTTCTATTCTTTACACCTCAAATTTGGGACCCGGTAACCACTCGGGCTATGTTTAATATTAACTGCCGAATTAAATAAAACCCCAAAAATAAAAACCCAGTGCAAACAACTTCCTGATCTTATTTTACTGTTTATATTTTCTCAACATTAAGTGGGCGTAACTCATAACCGTAATACTTCATAATTTTAAAAAATCAATATAAATCAAGACATGGTAGAGCTCAGGAATTAACTTCTGTGACTCGTTTTGAGTTAGGAAGAAATGAAATATGTATATATAATTATATCCTTAAGAAACGAGTAACAAATGTTAAATATAGATTCATCAATATCAAATTAATAATTTCCATACAAATTATATAAACGGAGAATAATTCACCAGCTGTTTTAATTTCTTTTCTTTTTTATGCAACCCCAAAAAAATTATACTAACCCTTTCAGAACTCTGAGCGATGTACTGGTTCACCGTATTTTAAATGTTTGTTTGTTTGTTTGTTTGTTTCGTTCGTTCTTCTTGACCATTTTGTTCATTCTTATTGTGATATATAAACAGCCTTTGCCAAGAGTGATTAGAACGTTGCGCTACAGTAGGCCCCTACTAATGTAGGAGGTCTCTGTGGCTAAGTGGTTAAGCCCATTGCCTTGTGAATCGAAGGTGGTGGGTTCGAGTCCGGACCGCGCCATTCTGATCACGAGTGCAGTTTTTCCAGAGACCCCTAGGATTGTTGCTGGAGCTACGGAGTTCGTGTTTGTGCAATACTCTCGGCAGGTGGCGTGCCATTTCTGGGAGAGGACCGAGCCATATGGGTAAACCCGGTGCAATGAGTCAATACTCGGCTTTGAAACTAATGTAGGACAAGGCATCAGAAATGAAAGTTTCGTCTAGAAATGTTCGAGTCTGTTTGCACTTCTGTTAGGAATGTTTGAGTCTGTCTTGACTTTCAGTCTAGGAAATATTGAGTCTGTCTTCACTTCGGTCTAGGAAATGTTCGAGTTGTCTGACTTTCAGTCTAGGAAATATCGAGTCTGTCTGACTTTCAGTCTAAGAAATGTTGAGTCTGTCTTGCATTTGTCTAGGAAATTCGAGTCTGTCTTGCACTTGGTCTAGGAAATATTCGAGTCTGTCTTGCACTTTCAGTCTAGGAAATATTCGAGTCTGTCTTGCACTTTCGGTCTAGGAAATATTCGAGTCTGTCTTGCACTTTCAGTCTAGGAAATGTTCGAGTCTGTCTTGCACTTTCGGTCTAGGAAATGTTCGAGTCTGTCTTGCACTTTCAGGGAAATGCTAGTCTGTCTTGCACTTTCGGTCTAGAATGTTCGAGTCTGTCGTGCACTTTCAGTCTAGAAATGTCGAGTCTGTCTGCACTTTCGGTCTAGGAAAGTCAAACACTTTCCTTCCCCGTACAACTCTCTTGCCGTTTATTTGGGCTTAAATCTACGCCAACGAGCCTTTTGTACTTTGCAGACTTTTCAGACGCAATGTGCGGCGTTCCCCAAAGCCTGTATGTTAGTTAATTTCGTATATATTGCCAGCGAAATGCATCCGGAGGTCAAAAAAATATTACTGAGTAAAAAGGGTTAATATGGTATACGACAGATATGAAATAATACGTTTGCTGAACAATGCAGTTAGATAAATAAGTACGAAAACAATTTAAAAAATATGATTAATGAAGAAACAATGAAGAAAACAGCGAAACAATAAATATATAACATTTTTAATTATTTACATATTGTGTTAGTATTATTGAATATTACAATATAAATACAGTGGCGGCTCGTTATTAAGGGCGGTGGGACCGGCCCCACCAAAAATAATGTGTAACGTGTATTTATTATTTTATAAATTGAAACATAACCTAACCTAAAACCATGATTTTTCCGAACATTTTTGTCTGGCCCACCAACAACAATGAACACGAGCCGCTACTGAATATAAATATATCAAGATGTGGACATGTAGCATTTTGTCAGAATGAAACAACAAGGCAAGGAAGAGAATTCGAAGGGACTCCATTGTAGCTAAATTTCAATTTAGTGATACTAAGGATGCAAATTAAATATTATTTCAGCGATTGGTTGAGTGATACGACCACTATCAGGACACTTCCATGAATAACAATATGTGCTTCGATCTCTTTCTCCCACATTAAGATTACACAGACTCCGTAGCGCTGGCTAGAGTCTCCAATGTAATTTTTAAGACGGTGCCAATTTTTGCAGGAGTCTTATTAACATTTTTTTTCAACGAATCCTGTCCTAGTAACATCTTTGCAGTTGGCTCCCTGAGCAGCATCTTTGCAGTTGGCTCCCTGAGCAGCATCTTTGCAGTTGGGCCTCCTGAGCAGCATCTTTGCAGTTGGCTCCCTGGAGCAGCATCTTTGCATCTGGCTCCCTGAGCAGCATCTTTGAGTTGGCTCCTGAGCAGCATCTTTGCAGTTGGCCTCAGCACTTGCAGTTGGCCATGACACATCTTGTAGTTGGCTCCTGAGCAGCATCTTTGCAGTTGATTCTGCATTGATTCTCAAATGCCCAGGGTTCTCTTTACTAACTCAACTTGAACAACACGGGAACTACGTTTTATTGTCTTGTCTCCGATAGGACTAGACACTATACAATGAGATCAGGGTTTCTGGACAAATAGAGTGGAACAAACCGAGTTTTCTTTGGAGCGAGGTCCGAGCACCTTACCTTCTGGCCAGAGAGACCCTGAAATTATAAAGTTAATTTAACACAAGTGGCTTACGTGCGGCATTTTTGTTTTTTCTTCCACATATTTCTTTCCTTGCTGGCTCCAGTTAAGAACGAACATGTGTTATGTTATGTTATGTTATGCGATAGACGTCATGGCACATTGGGCATTCCCATTCGTGCTCTGTCCTCCAGCAGCCATCCCAAAGTTCATTTGCTCACAGTACCCATGAGAAGTTGATTACTATATCTTCTCTCTCTACCACGAAGACGACACTGTCTGGCATGTCCAAACTTAACACCTAATTCTCGAACTCGTTCCAGTGTCTGAGACCCACCCATGTCACACAATTGAGAGCGTACCGCATTGATGATATCGGCTCTGTCCATACCTCTGCCCACTTGAGTCGGGGCACTGTTTGCAAGAGATGTGTGTTTCTGTTGTTCGATTTTATTTTCCCTGGGGTTGTTTCCAATTCACTACCAGTTTCTCTCTTTAACTTCTAATTGTATTTTGCGTTCATTAAACATATTTACGATGAAGTATAAAAATGCTCTTTCCCTTTCGCTGCTACATACTTTCTGAAGGCTGAGCTAAAAATAGCTACTCTTTGTTTCTAGGTCACAAACGTGAATGTACGTCAATAGCAGTGACAGTAGCAATGTATAACGTGTTAACACGTCTTTAGCCCACAGAGAAAAGATAATAACAGAAGTGTTAATGCGTCTTTAGCAGTGAATGGGAAAAACGTATATATACGTCCTTAGCAGCTAAAGGGTAAAGACATTCGAAAATAAATGTTTAAGAAGAATTCTGCAAATACTCTGACTGAATACTGTTGCAATTTCAGAGTTTTTAAAGCGAAGAGACAGAATCATTGGCGATTATTATTGAAGGACGAAGATGGATATGGACCGATCATATATACCAGATGATAAATATATGTTACAGTTCTTCTATGAACAGCGAATGAACAAATGATGTATGGGCGTTAACATGAAATAAGGAAAAGAACTGTTGAAAGAGAGCTGAAGGATTCTGGTTTGACGTGGGAAACAATAATAATGAGTAGAAAGATTAAAGTTATTGAAGTTAGAAAGCTAGACAATACAAATATGATGCCAGTGTGGTTACAAGGGCCCGAATTCGGAGTAGAGAATAGAGTCACTATTACCTATCACATGCTATATAAGCAAACGGGAGGTTTAACGTGGGATTAGCTACCACATCCTGTTAAAATACTCAGGAATTTTTTAATTTTTTTTCCAGATCCAGAAGCACTTGAGCTTTTCAGCTCTTTCGGCCTCGTGCCAGGACATCGTAACCTCTCGGTTCAGTGCCACCACACACGTGAATCTGGGAATCTGTGGCTTTTTCGCCTGCCCACGGAATTGAACCTGACAACCTGAAGGCTAGTCACCCACAGTCCAACAAGCGCATCCCAGAACACGCTGGCACGCGGCAAAACTCAGAGAATAACAACCACAGACCAAGCGCATGAAAGTTGCAAGGCTTTGTTGAGGACTAGTTCTTGGAGGCCAAGGTAAAGAAGAAGAAGAAGCAGAACAGTAGCAATGGAATTTCATTCGAGAAAGCCTACAGTCGTAAAAGAAACCTCACTATATTCTGCCTACGTGCAGGATGTTCCCTCTCCATGAGAGAGCTGAGAAGAACATCTGGTCACACACAGTCGATCTAAACAACTAAGCTTTGGGGAAACTTGACAGATCTGAAGCTGACTGCCCAGTTTGTGGTCCACAGTAAACTAAGCGCATGACCAGAGATCGCTGAAGAAGGAAACCTGACAGATCTGAAGCTGACTGCCCAGTTTGTGTTCCACAGTAAACTAAGCGCATGACCAGAGATCGCTGAAGAAGGAAACCTGACAGACCTGAAGCTAACTGCCCAGTTTGTGGTCCACAAGTAAATCTAAGCGCATGACCAGAGATCGCTGAAGAAGGAAACCTGACAGATCTGAAGCTGACTGCCCAGTTTGTGTTCCACAGTAAACTAAGCGCATGACCAGAGATCGCTGAAAAAGGAAACCTGACAGATCTGAAGCTGACTGCCCAGTTTGTGTTCCACAGTAAACTAAGCGCATGACCAGAGATTGCTGAAAAAGAAAATCAATAACTGGGACACGAAGTATATATACACAGGTATGACTATTTACAGCAGAAGACGAATTGTATTCAATTTCTTAATGCAGAGAAAGTTCTTCTACTGATAAGAAGCCCGCCTGCCCAGCGTGTTCGTAGCGCGTTGAACCACGGGTGACAAGCCGCCTGTGAGTGCGCTTCAATTACGCGGGCTGGCAGAAAAGCCACATGTTCTCCAGATTTACGGTGTTTGTGGCCCCGAACCGAAGGGTTACGATGTCCATGGCACCGATCCGAAGAGCTGAAAGATCAAGTACTTTTGGATAGGAAAAAAAACAACCGATAAGAAGTATCTTGATTCGAAATGATTCCTAATGAGTTTAAAGTCTTGCTTCTGCACACTATAACCCACTTTATACGCTTATTACAGCCACGGTTCTACGCTCTGTTTTCTAGATTATAATTGTGTATAAAGTGTGCTATAACAAAATATATTTGAACTATCTTATGTTAAGCGATAGATCACTATTTTATATATCAGAATGTACACAACTGAAAGCTATATTTTATCAATTCATGCGCTGTATAGAGATAACACTGGATGGACAATATGAAGAGCTGATCAGGAAATGACTTCTTGACCCTTGTCGAAATGCTAAACACAGAGAACTGTGGCAGGTGTCTTTAATGTTGGGTGATATCGTCACTGTGACACCCCCACACCAATAACGTGTTTTCTTCTTCTTCTTCCTCCCCTTCCTTTTCTTTGAACACGACCACTTGTTAAACCACTTTGTGATTTGTATGTGATCTGAGCTTAAGAGGGATTGTACAGTGTGCCAGCTATGCGCCTACAAGTAGGCAAACACTTCCAATTTCTGGGACGCTTTTTAATTTACTAGGGTAGCTTCGTTAGGCCTCTACCTTACTCACCTCTTACAACATGCCTTGTAGGTCGCAGTGGTACTATTCTTGCCTTGGCTCGCCTCTACACATGCCGTAGGTCGAGGACATTCTGCCCTGGCATGCCTACACATGCCTGAGGTCGCAGTACTTTGTCTTTCAGCTTCGGCAACAGATTAGTGTTTATATTATTATTATTATTATTATTATTATTCTTACTGAAGATGTTGTTCTGCTAGACCCTGTTAGTGTTAGAAGAATTAGATAAAGATGTAAAAGAGAATGAAGGTTTCCTGACCACAAACAAAATAAAATGCAAAGATGTGGTTTATTAACTGAAGCTTCTAAGTAAAATTAAATCACAAAAACAGACCAAATATATTGTGAAAAATAAACTAGGATTGCGATGATGTTGGTGATGGTTGAATGATTGTGATGGTGAAGAAGCTAATCTTTTAAACAACTTCTTCTTGAGACGTGTTCTATTTTTTTCTTGATCTATTCTGGTGCTGTCTTCTGTCGTTCACAACAGTTGCTCATCATTGTCCACATTTCTTTATCTGCTGGGTTCTAAATGTGATAATGACCAGGACATTGACTATACTTTCCTTGATGGTATTAGCTTCTATTAGAAAATGGATGCAAGCAATGAGCAAAGAATCGTTTAATACGTATTTTAATTCCATTCGGCGTACTTTGTTTATTTGCGTCAATCACTGGTGTATCGGATGGCGCAGTTGCCAACAGTGAGGGTACGGTATCCAGATTGGCTTCAGCGCTGTCCATGAGAGAAATCTTTGAGGAATCTGAGATGACTGTTCCAATAGGTACGTCCTTCTCATAACCGCCTGTGGTTTCATTGTCAAGCATGTCTGAGAGCGATGTTTTAGCAATACATCCAGGTCTAGACGGGAACATATCTTTTAAGTTGGGCACAGGTAAAATAGATTCCGGCATGTTCCTGGAACTAATAAGCAATCGTTGACATACCCTGCGATGTAATATCGTGTTGTTTCTCAGACGTTTGGGGTGGCGGTCTGAAGATATCAACTTATTGTTAGGTTGTAATGCTATGTTTGTTCTCCTACTATCCTCTTTGCCTTTATCTTCTTTTTTAAGCTCGCTCCTAGAGCATCGACTTCTTCTTCGATGAAATCTCCTATTAACTGATCGCGAACTATGTCTGACCAAAGCTGCACCACCTGGTGGAATGTCGACTGGAACATCTCTCGTAGTCATCGATCTCTCGTTACTATCGATAGTCATCGATCTCTCGTTACCTTCGATATTCATTGATCTCTCGTTAGAATCGAATACTTTTTCTTTATGTCGTCTAGATGTCATCGTTCTTTCAAAGGACGGATTTTTACTATTACTTTGATGCAATACTGTAGCAGAAGAATCTAGCAGTTTATCTTTGAAATTCTTGCTACATGACTGAATATTTTCCTGATTCTCATTAACAGATGATTGCTGTAATAGGTTACTGAATTGTCTTTGTTCATCATCTGCTCTTAAAACGATTACTGCTGTCTTATCGTCCTGGTTAATGTTGATTTCAACTACATCGTCCGGAGTGCCCGTAGCCTCCTCTGTATTGATAGCCTGCACTTCGTATACACCTGTTGGCCCCAAGTTACCATCGAACATTTTGTCATCATCAGAACGGGTAACATCTTTACTGCTTTCTTTTTCAAGTGAAGCATTATTTGATTTTCCTACTTGGATATCAATATTTCCTTTAACATTGAGATGCCGGTCACGCTTCCCATTTGTTGCGGAACCTCTTTTCTTTCTATCTGTCTCTGCCCCTGACAGTTTACTTTGATTACATCTTCCACTAGAAGCAGCGGAGTGTGCTTCAAAGTATCCTTGGAGTTGATTTCTTAATGCGGCATGATAGTTGTAACCAAAGATTCTGTGTGCTACGTCATCGGACTTTGTTAAGTTCACAATGGTGTCTCCAGCTTCTGGAAAAGTCGGAGGGAAGTCATCCCGACCTTTTGTAGCAATAATTTCATGGGTAATATTATCCCCTTTCGGTTTTTTGGAATCGTCATTGCAAGAAGACAGTATATGTTGACATGTACTACCATTAATCTCACGTACATTGTTAGATTCTTCAGCAGATTTAGCTTTACGAACATTACATTTTAAAAGTGAAAAAGTATTGCCAGCAGCAATATCCTCGTTCGATCTCACAGCAGTAATATGTTTCACAGGTGTCGTCATATCTGCTTCACCTGGACTCGCATTAATTTGAAGTTTATTATTTTCAGAATCCGCAGTTGCAGATGTGTTATTAAGCATTTCTTCCTTTTTAAATTCTGTTTCTTCTTGTTCATTTCTGATTTTGATTACTGTTATATGCAAAGCGTCAGACAATTTAGCACTGTTTTCACATTTAGAGACGGATTGGGGACAGTTTGAATTCGCCATGTCTTTACAAATTGCACTGATAGGAGGATGGCTGCAACATGGCTGAGATTGCAGTGTGCCTACAATTTGTGGAATCTCGCCCGTATTATCGCTCAGTTGGTTATCAGAAGGAGATAACTTACATGTCTGTCTCGGACTTGGACTATCCGTTTGAAATGTGTCATTCTTGGCTTCTACTTCACTGCTAGATAACATGTACTGTGTGTCTGTACCTTCCGCTTCCATTGATGACAGATTTGGCGAGCGATGCTGAAGGTAACATATAGTTTCTACTTCAGTAGTTAAGTCTGCCACACTTGTAGTGACATCCCCAACGTTATTCATCTCAGCACTGTTAGTTGTCTTCCCGACTGTATCGCTAAACACAGCGTTAACAGTTTCACTACTCATAGAATCTCTCTCAAGACGTTCAGGTGAGATATGTAAACTATCGACTTCACTAATCGTAAATGCACTCATTGTAGTCCTAGTTCTTGGACTTCGTTCAGCATTCATAATTTTCTCACAGTTTCTCCAAGCTTCCTGCTTTTTCAGATTACTCGTGGCTTTTTGTAAGGCTATCTTAAAATGATTAAGAGTAATATTGTTTCTCGTTTTCTCCTTGTTTGTGTTTTTTGGTAGATCTAAAGCGCTGAAATCCAATAACAGCGTCTCATAACTCATTGGTTTAGTTGACTTAATGATGATAGGTACATTTACCGGAGCTGGGGGAAATTTATTTTCCGTGTGGATAGTACCAAGAGATACTGACTGTTGTGTTCTTTTATTGAACTCTGACGTGGTAGTGATGTAGGGATATCGATACAACTGTCTATTGACACTTTGTTGAGGTACTAATCTAGATGTCTGATATTCTGATGATGTCGTTCGTGAGCACCATTGCCGTCTAGCCATATTAAGATGTCTGCTTGGTAAAGTTCCTTGTCTACTTATTGAAGACTTCAATGACAGTCCATTAACGCATGCAGTTGGGTCGTAAAATACAGATAATTCATGATCTGAGTGTTGGCTATTTTTGGTGACATCAGCCGTTAAATCCGACATTTCTTTGGCTGTACTTGTAAGATCTTCAACACAATCAGATCTGGGGTGCGTGGCATCTTCTAGAACATCAGCTGCTTTGACTAATATCGGAGGTGGGAAGTTCGTTTGCTGATTGTCCTCGTTTTGTAACTGTAATGATCGTTCCGCTGATAAATCTTCAACATTATCCCCACAAGCATTTTCTACAACAACGTTTTTGTCTGTAGAGTTTTGTACATGCGAGCTTGAATCGATGTTACAGTTGCTATGTCCTGAATGCGATGCCTTGGAGTCTACACCACTACCGTTACCAGACGTTTCGGTTGTTGTTATTGTTCTCTTGACGACAAGTGTTGACAGCTGCCAGGATGTTTCTGGCACGTTTGATTGTATCAGCCGCGTTAGATATTTTCGACATGGCATCGTTGAAAGCAGCACGGGTCGTTACACAGTTTGTCTCATTTACATTCTCCAATTGTTGTCCTACAATAAGAACACACACACACAAAATCAAATACAACTTTCTAGAATAATTTCTCTTTTATATACTAAGACATTAGCAGAAGCAGGTCACGTAAGGAAATGACGTCACATAATCAACTTACCATACCCAGAATCTAGACCAGTGCATATCTGCACTACACGGCTATCAAGTTATTTCACACAGTAGTGATTATCACGCAACTTCTGTCTTATCAGACTCTAAAACTAAAAATATCACAGGTTGTACATACAGTTCTAACTGCACTTTCATTTCAATAGCTAAGCAAGTTGTCATTGTTTCTTTAGTTGTAACTAATTGTTAAACACAGTAAAAAAACAAAGATAATTTAATGAGAAAAGTTTCAACTGTCCCAGTTATTTTATCAAACATAATAAATATTTAATTATTGCAATACCAAAACTTGATCAATAAGTAATATTCATAACTACTAAATATGCAACTTATGAATTTTAAATTCCAATATTGTATCAATTTTAACATATGCCAGCACGAGTTAGCAAATGACTAAAGATATAAAAGTAAGTTGAGAATGCATTTAAAAATAGATGCCTGCGAAAAATAATAAACCTAAAATATATACCAAAACAGACATTGAACTGGGTGGCAAAGTGTTCAAGAAAGAGAGGACATCCTAGAAAAATATAGCCCGAAACGAACTTTGCTTAGAAAGGAAAGAAATATCGAACTCATTTAAAGTTGAGTTTCCCAGAACAGAGCGGTATGGAGAAATTACTTACAGGACCTATGTAACGTATACCGGTATGAGAGGAATATATATGTAAAGATGAACCCCGTTGGAATGAAATCGGTTTCGAAATACTAGAGGTCAAAGTCTAAGTCAGCAAGTATGGTAACCAATTGTATTTCTTTTCGAGAATACGACATCTAAGTCTACAATTTGAACAATATCTGGATGGTATATTCAGAAACGATTTTCTGGCCAACACTATGTTACCAGTGTCAAACATGGTCGATAACAGCAGCTAATGAGCGGAAAATTATAACGACAGAGAAGAGGTGGCTTAGAAGAGCTGCAGGTGTGACAATAAGAGACAAAATTAGAAATGAAGAAATCAGAAGAAGACTGGATGTGAAACCAGTCATGTAATTCGTAAAAGAACAACAGATTAAATGGTTTGAACACCTTGACAAGAATGTCCGGGTATCGCCTACCACAGAGAGACACACAGAAAAAGTATAAAGAATACAAAACAAGAGGAAGACCACGCAAAAGATGGAGCGACGGCATCTAGAACAGCCTTATGAAAATGAATATCAGCTTAAAAAGTGCCTTAAAACAAGCACACACAAGATCACTACGTCCGTCCCCCCCACTTCTATAAAGAAGTAAATGGTGGATGACAAGAAGAAGATATTCAGAAATGTACAGATCAAGACAAAAACTGAAACAGAATGTGACAAATATTAGACACTGTACGATGACTTGAACACGACAGAAACAGACGCAGGACATTCAAATTAAAGTTGAAAGGGAAATAATACAAACGTCAATTTTTCATCAACTAATGATGAATCTCAGAACAACAACACACATTTGATGTCTTGACTAGTGTCAGTTTGATTAAAATCAACTGTGCAAGAAAGAGATCAAAACACGCATAGTTTTCACGACGAGCAATGATGATGGCCCTATCAATATCATGGCAATTAATAACAAGATCCAGAAGGGCAGGTTTCGGTATGAGTGAATGTCGTCTATAGTAAGTAAAGTAAAGGAACCTTTCATACCTCGTGGTATATAGGTCAATACAGTGTTAGGCCTGCATTTTTTCATTGACCGTCGGCACACGATGGGTGATGTGGTCAGCATCACGCCGGCCGCCTTTACTTTCCCAGAGCATGTCTGGTACCCAGTTGAGGCTGGGTCGACCTGAGAGCCGTCACGGTAGGGAAAAATTCCACGCACATTGCGGGAGCTGAACCCAGACCACCAGCCTTGCGAAGCGAGTTCACTAACAACTACGCTACAGCGGCTCTCGAATGTCGTCTATAGAAGATTCTAACCTCCAGCGGCTTACGTGGATATACTCTCCTGGGCATGCGAGTGTTTACGGTAATGAGAGAGCGGACAGGCTTGCATCAACAGCATCGATTGTTGGGGAGTTGAAGATGGATAAGGGGATGTTCTTCGGTCTATTCACAACTGTCTGTTGGATGAGGACACTAAAATATATGTTGAATCGATCAAGCGATTTAGGCAGTTTGAAGTTACCAGTTGTTCAAGTCGAACTGGATGCCTGAGAGGCAGAGTAAGAGGTGTGTTTAATCAGCGAGCCACTGGAACCATCAATATGCATACTCTTCTATATCTGTTGAGGGAGACTGAGCACTTATGGGTCTGCCCGGAGTGCAATGACGTCAGTTTAGTAACTAATAACCAATAACAATTAATAACAAAGGGGGTCTCTGTGGCTAAGTGGTTAAGCCCTTTGCCTCGTGAGTCGAAGGTCGTGGGTTCGAATCCGGATCGCGTCGTTCTGTTCACGAGTGCAGTTTTTCCAGAGACCCTAGGATTGTTGCTGGAGCTACGGAGTTCGTGCTTGTGCAATACTCTCGGCAGGTGGCTTGCCATTTCTGCGGAGAGGGACCGAGCCATATGGGGTAAAACCCGGTGCAATGAAGTCAATCCTTCGGCTTTAAACCCTTTAAATAACAAAGACAGTCTGAGTCGATACGCAGTGTGGTGTCTTCTAAGACAACAAAAATGTCTGTTCATCATGCGTTGGGCTCATAACCGTACTTCGCAGATTGTTCCAAATGGTGAAAGAGGTGATCCACCTACACCAGCGTCCAAGACAAACTGAATGTCGTGGCTGACAATCTGAGTCAGTCGGTGTCCTTTATTAGAAAATCTAAAATCCCCATCTAGTGAGAACGCAGAAGAAGAGGAAGAGATTGTCCCAAATCTGACCCACACTGTG
The DNA here is from genome assembly GCA_020796225.1 of Arion vulgaris. Taxonomy (NCBI): domain Eukaryota; kingdom Metazoa; phylum Mollusca; class Gastropoda; order Stylommatophora; family Arionidae; genus Arion; species Arion vulgaris. Next base: position 37,836,265 of record CM036766.1, read on the forward strand.
GTTCTCTGCTTTTACTGTAGCCCTTAGCCTTTGATTATACCAGTTATCTAAAAGATCATTTGTCAAATAATACTCACCATCTGCAGCTGGAGGATTCGAACCCTTTTCTTTACCAGCGGTCTGTGTGCTTGTGTCTCTGACAGCAGACATTGTGTTGGCATTACTGAACTGAGGAACACACATTTTCCGGACTCCTGGATATTTTATTCGGCGTCCTGCAGCTCCAGAAGCAGGACAATTATCACACGAAACCCTATTTTCAGATTGATTTTGGTTTTTCAAGTCTTCTGGTCTGACGCCTGGCGGAAGTCTTCGAACATCATTGCAGTATGGTTTCCATGATGAGCTTAGCTGGCAAGTCATGACTGGTTCTGCCCAGACAACACATCCTGAAAATATATGACTACACCCTTGAACTATTAAGTAGAAATAAGTAATAAAAGATAAATATTTGCAAGCAATTTCTCCATATCCTGGGCAACTCGCTCAATCTCTTCCATGGAACTAAGACCGATATTTCTTGCTTCTCTCAGCAAAGTTGGTTTCAGGGTCTCCTTAGGTCGTCCTCTCTTTCTTGAACCCTTCAATGCCTGCTTTGATATTCGTTGATCATTTCTCCGCAAGTTGTGTCCAACATATCTCCATCTTCTCTTTCTTATAACAGTTGTCACTAGTGGTTGACCAGATATTTCTCTGATTTCATCACTTTTGAATTCGTCCCATTTTATGTTCATTATTTTTTGTAGACATATATTGTCAAATGCATTCAACTTTGCTTTCTATATATTTAGTCATTTTCCAACTCTCGCTGGCATATGTTAGGATTGATACAACATTTGAATTGAAAATTCGTAATTTAGTTTTAATACTATATAACTTGCAGTTTCATATTTTATTTAGACTTTTAAATTTTGAGACTTTTATATTTTGTTTGAACCAAAAATATGAACACTTTCAAAATTAAATCGGGGACCCTCGCCGGTTCTACGGAGTTCGTGTACTGCAGCCGAGATCTTGCTGTGTAAGAAAGAGATCGGAGTACACATGGTTACTCACTGAAGAGCAATGATGATGCAATGATATCAAATCATTCAATCATTTCTTCAAGTAGACCACGTCTCTAGGTTTATTTAGGGCGTTAATTTTTCAAGTATCCCTTGCGCGTTCCACTTAAGTGTGTATCTAGTAACATTGGACTGTCTTCCAACAGTGTATACCCAACACATCGCCATTTTCTGCTTCTAGTCTAGGTCATCGTTGGTTCCTGTCCTGCCCCTACCCACGGTCGTGTTTCCTGCTCTATCTTTCTACCTCAATCTGAGAATCCGTCAAAGACATTTTTTGTTATAAAGGTCTGAACCTAAATTGTATTTAACTTGGTAACTCGCCAAGTTTCCGAGCCATACAACAGGTTGGATTACACAATAAATATCATGTGCTTTGTTTCAGTGGACATGACAGTCGATTCTCATACTTCTTGCAGAAGAGCTTCTTTTTCTTCTTCTTGCGTTCACCCCCTATGAATTCAAGCGTAGCTAGATTATGTCGTTTCTGATAGATTTTTGCGTGAAGGCATGCTTTACTTTTTGCCAGTGTCTCTGGCCATAAGGGCGTGCGTTCTCCAGCTTCAGAGATACTACAGAAGAGCAAAGAGATTTAGACTTTAATAAGTAAAGTAAAGACAGGAAAAAACTAAATAAAAACCAAACAGAAATCAAACAAAAACCAAACAGAAACCAAACAAAAACCAAACAAAAACCAAACAAAAATCAAACAGAAATCAGACAAAACCAAACAGATATCAGACAAAAACCAAACAGAAATCAAACAGAAATCAGACAAAACAACAGAAACAAACAAAAACCAAACAGAAATCAGACAGAAATTAGACAAAAACCAAACAGAAATCAAACAAAAAACCCAAAAAGAAATCAAACAAAATCAAAACAGAAATTAGACAAAAACCAAACAGAAATCAAACAGAAATCAGACAAAAACAAACAGAAATCAAAAGAAATCAAACAGAAATCAAAACAGAAATCAAACAGAAATTAGATAAAACCAAACAGAAATCAAACAAAAACCAAACAGAAATCAAACAGAAATCAGACAGAAATCAGACAAAAACCAAACAGAAATCAGACAGAAATTAGACAAAAACCAAACAGAAATCAAACAAAAACCAAACAGAAATCAAACAGAAATCAGACAAAAACCAAACAGAAATCAAACAAAAACCAAACAGAAATCAAACAGACATAAGACAAAAACCAAAAAGAAATCAGACAAAAACCAAACAGAAATCAAACAGGAAATAAAAACAGAAATCAAACAAGAACCAAACAGAAATCAGACAAAAACCAAACAGAAATCAAACAAGAACCAAACAGAAATCAGACGAAAACCAAACAGAAATCAAACAGGAACTAAAAACTTAAATCAAACAAGAACCAAACAGAAATCAGACAAAAACCAAACAGAAATCAGAACAAAACCAAACAGAAATCAGACAAAACCAAACAGAAATCAAACAAACAAAACAGAAATCAAACAAGAACCAAAGAAATCAGACAAGAACAAAACAGCAAACAGACAAAATCAAACAGCAAGCAGACAAAAGTCAAAACAGAAATCAGAAAACCAAAAGAACAACAAAATCAGAAAATATGCAAAACAAACAGAACAGACAAAACAAACAGAAATCAACAAAATCAAACAGAAATCAGACAAAAACCAAACAGAAATCAGCAAATTAGACAAACAACAGAAATCAAACAAACCAACAGAAATCAAACAGAATCAAACAAAGAACCAAACGAAATCAAACAAAAACAAATCAGACAAATCAAGACAGAAATCAGACAAAAAACCCAAAAAGAAGCAGACAAAAAACAGAAACAGACAAATCAAAGAAATAAAACCAAACAGAAATCAAACAAGAAATAAACAGAAATCAGACAAAAACCAAACAGAAATCAGACAAAAACCAAACAGAAATCAAACAAAAAACCAAACAGAAATCAAACAAAAACCAAACAGAAATCAAACAGAAATCAGACAAACCAACAGAAATCAAACAAACCAAACAGAAATCAAACAAAATCAGACAGAAATTAGACAAAAACCAAACAGAAATCAGACAGAAATTAGACAAAAACCAAACAGAAATCAGACAGAAATTAGACAAAAACCAAACAGAAATCAAACAGAAATCAGACAAACAAAGAAATCAAACAAAACCAAACAGAAATCAAACAGAAATCAGACAAAACCAAACAGAAATCAGACAAAACCAAACAGAAATCAGACAAAACCAAACAGAAATCAAAACAACAGAATCACAACAAACCAAACAGAAATCAAACAAAGAACTAAACAGAAATTAGACAAAAATCAAACAGAAATCAAACAGAAATCAAACAGAAATCAAACAAAAACCAAACAGAAATCAGACAAAAACCAAACAGAAATCAAACAGAAATCAGACATAAATCAGACAAAAACCAAACAGAAATCAGGCAGAAATTAGACAAAAACAAAACAGAAATCAACAAACCCAACAGAAATCAAACAAAATCAGACAAAACAAAACAGAAATCAAACAAAGAACCAAACAGAAATTAGACAAAAACAAAACAGAAATCAGACAAAAGTCAAACAGAAATCAGACAAAAACCAAACAGCAAGCAGACAAAAGTCAAACAGCAAGCAGACAAAAGTCAAACAGAAATCAAACAAAAACCAAACAGAAATCAAACAGAAATCAGACAGAAATCAGACAAAAACCAAACAGAAATCAGACAAAAACCAAACAGAAATCAAACAAAAACCAAACAGAAATCAAACAAAAACCAAACAGAAATCAAACAAAATAACCAAACCAACAGAAATCACAAAACCAAACAGAATCAACAAACAAGAAATTAGACAAAAACCAAACAGAAATCAAACAGAAATTAGACAAAAACCAAACAGAAATCAGACAGAAATTAGACAAAAACCAAACAGAAATCAAACAGAAATCAGACAAAAACCAAACAGAAATCAGAAATCAAAAACAGAAATCAAAGAATCACAAAACCAAACAGAAATCAAACAAAACCAAACAGAAATCAACAAAAACAGAAATCAGACAAAAACCAAACAGAAATCAGACAAAAACCAAACAGAAATCAGACAAAAACCAAACAGAAATCAAACAAAAACCAAACAGAAATAGACAAAACAAAAGAAAACAAACAGAACAGACAAATAGACAAAACAAACAGAAATCAAAGCAGAAATCAAACAAAAACAAACAGAAATCAAACAAAAACCAAACAGAAATCAAACAGAAATCAAACAAAAACCAAACAGAAATCAGACAAAAACCAAAACAGAATCAAACAAAACAAACAGAAATCAAACAGAAATCAGACAAAAACCAAACAAAATCAAACAAAAACAAAACAGAAATCAAACAAAAACCAAACAGAAATCAAACAGAAATCAGACAAAAACCAAACAGAAATCAAACAAAAACCAAACAGAAATCAAACAAAAATCAAACAGAAATCAAACAAAAACCAAACAGAAATCAAACAGAAAACAAACAAAATTAGACAAAAACCAAACAGAAATCAAAAGAAACAAGACAAACCAAACAGAAATTCAGACAAAAACCAAACAGAAATCAAACAGAACAGAATAAACAGAAATCAAACAAAACAAATAGAAATCAGACAAAACCAAACAGAAATCAAACAAACAAAAACAGAAATCAAACAAGACAAAAAAAACAGAAAACAAACAAGAAAATCAAACAAAAACAAACAGAAATCAGACAAAACAAACAGCAAGCAGACAAAAGTCAAACAACAAAAACTCAAACAGAAAACAAAAGCAAAAACCAAAAAAAACCAACAGAAATCAAACAAAACCAAAAACAGCAACAGAAACAAAAGTCAAACAGCAAGCAGACAAAAGTCAAACAGAAACAGACAAAGAACCAAACAGCAACAGACAAAAGTCAACAGAAATCAAACAAAAATAAAAAACAAACAAAACAACAAACAACAAACAAAACCAAACAAAAAACCAACCAGAAATCAAACAAAAACTAAACAAACAAACAAAAACCAAACAAACAAAACCAACCAAAATCAAACAAAAAACAAACAAAAACAAAACAAAAACCAACCAGTAATCAAACAAAAAACCAAACAAAAACCCCAAACCAGAAATCAAACAAAACTAAACAAAAACAAAACAAAACCAAAAAAAACCAACCAGAAATCAAACAAAAACAAACAAAAACAAAACAAACCAAAACAAAACAAACAGAAATCAAACAAAACAAACAAACAGAAAAAACAAAACAAATACAAACAAAAACAAACAGAAATCAACAAAATCAAACAAAATCAACAACAACCAAACAAACAACAAAATCAAACAAAAATCAAACAAAAACCAAACAGAAATCAAACAAGAACAACAACAACAACAAAAGTCAAACAGAAATCAAAAATAAACAAGAAATCAAACAAAAGTCAAACAGAAATCAACAAAATCAAACAAAATCAAACAAAACAACAAACAAACAGAAACCAAACAATACTAAACAAAACAAACAGAAATATAAAAAACCAACCAGAAATCAAAACAAAAACCAAACAAAACCAAACAAAACCAACCAGAATCAAACAAAAACAAACAAAAAACCAACCAGAAATCAAACAAAAACAAAACAAAAACCAAACAAAACAAAACAAAAACCAACCAGAAATCAAACAAAATAAAACAAAAACAAACAAAAACCAAACAAAAACCAGAAATCAAACAAAAACAAAACAAAACAAAACAAAAACCAAACAAAAACCAACCAGAAATCAAACAAAAACTAAACAAAAACAAAACAAAAACCAAACAAAAACCAACCAGAAATCAAACAAAAACTAAACAAAAACAAAACAAAAACAAAACCAAAAATCAACCAAAATCAAACAAAAACTAAACAAAAAAAACAAAAAACAAAGAAAAACCTACAGAAATCAAACAAAAACTAAACAAAAACAAAACAAAAACCAACAGAAACAAACAAAACAAACAAAAACAAACAAAAACCAAACAAAAACCAACCAGAAATCAAACAAAAACAAAACAAAAACAAAACAAAAACAAAACAAAAACAAAACAAAAACAAAAACAAAACAAAAACCAACCAGAAATCAAACAAAAACTAAACAAAACAAAACAAAAAACAAAAACCTACAAATATCAAACAAAAATTAAACAAAAACAAAACAAAAACCAACCAGAAATCAAACAAAAACTAAACAAAAACAAAACAAACAAAACTATTTGAAGAATATTTCTCAAACTGTTTTGCATTGCTGGAGAAAAATGAGTTCATTAGAAATCTTCTCAAAAGTTAATACAATGTATTGTAGAGTAACATAAACATACCTGAATTGTCGTCTGATGTTGCTGGCGAGTGTGCTGAAGCCGCTGACTCTGACTCTCCTGCTGAGTCCTCACTTTCATCCGAAATATTGTCGAGTTTCATCATTTGTCCTGAAATTGTGACTCCTAAAGTGATTGGCAAATAACACAAAACATCATAACGACCTCAACAAAGAGTTAACAATTAACATGGATAATGTAAACACAGAATTTTATGTTTAACCGGATACCAACATTTACACACAAAAAATACAACAAAGAGAAAGCAATGTTGGTCTACATTGACTATGATTAAAGGATTGACTTAATGGCACTGGGTTTCCCCATATGGCTTAATTCTTGTTCCTCACATGGCTTAGTTCTTGTTTCCCGATATGGCTTAGTTCTTGTTTCCCCATATGGCTTAGTTCTTGTTTTCCCATATGGCTTAGTTCTTGTTTCCCCATATGGCTTAGTTCTTGTTTCCATATAGCTTGTTCTTGTTTCCCCATAGGCTTAGTTCTTGTTTCCCCATATGGCTTAGTTCTTGTTTTCCCATATGGCTTAGTTCTTGTTTCCCCATATGGCTTAGTTTGTTTCCAATCTAGTTCCTGTTTCCAATGGCTTAGTTCTTTTTCCCCATATGGCTTAGTTCTTGTTTTCCCATAGGCTTAGTTCTGTTTTCCCATGGCTTAGTTCTGTTTCCCATATGGCTTAGTTTTGTTTCCAATGCTTGGTTCCTGTTTCCGATATGGCTTAGTTCTTGTTTCCCTATGCTTAGTTTGTTTCAAATGCTTGGTTCCTGTTTCCGATATGGCTTAGTTCTTGTTTCCCATATGGCTTAGTTCTGTTCCCATATGGCTTAGTTCTGTTTCCCATGTGGTTTAGTTCTTGTTTCATATGGCTTAGTTCTTGTTTTCCATAAGCTTAGTTCTGTTTCATACGGCTTAGTTCTTGTTTCCCAATGGCTTAGTTCTATGATTTTGCAATGAATTTAGGGTCTCCATGTCGACGTGGTTAAGATGTTTGCCTGTCGTTCTGACAGAGTGTTTCTATATACAGAGTAAAACTCCTACCAGCGTAGGGTGATGTACTTATATCTGTTTTACTCGTTTTTATTATAACACTGCGTTTGCGGTGAGTTATTTTTGGTTACCCTAGCGTTAATAACAACCGCTTGGTCCAAACATTGAATTTTGTATTTGTTTTTATGCATATATAAAAGTGCTGAAACACTTCCTGTATAAATCCTCTACAGCAGCGGTTCTAAAACCTTTGCATTACCGCGGACTCTCTTTTAAATATATTTTACTGCTGAGGACACCAAAATATTCTATATATGAAAATGGGCAGGAATGAATTATCTTTGTGTTACAATAGTAAACAATGTTCTCAGACTGGGAAACTTCAAATAATCTTTCAGTTTGTCCTTTCAGACATTTACACTCCGGTTTGGTCCGGGTCCTTTGATTTCGCAGCGGAACTAATTTACCACTGTTTTTATACATATTTAAAGGCCCGTCTTCCCAGCGTGTTCGTAGCGCGTTGGACTACGAGTGACTATCCCTCTGTGTGTGCGGGTTCAACTCCGCGGGATGGCAGAAAAAGCCAAAGATTCCCCAGATTTACGGTGTTCGTGGCAACGAACCGAAGGGTTACGATGTCAATGGCACCGATCCGAAGAGTTGAAAAGCTCAAGTGCTTCTGGATCGGAAAAAAATACATATTTAAAGAATGTATTTTTCTGTTTGACATATCGAAGATCATAATATTTCTTCAAGCGCTTGAGGACCCCCCTGTGAGTATCATGCGGACCAATGGGGGTCCACGGATCCCAGTTTGGGTAGAGTGTCTACAGTACGAACAAAACAAATCAAATCTCATATTAAGAAAAAAAAGCTGAACTCTTATGTTTGACAAAACAAATAAATAATCACGTACCTGGTACAAGGCGAGATAACAGTTGCAAGAGTTGAGACGATGAGCTGCACATCTGGATGTACTGCTGCTGGTTCTGTAACATTTCAGCAACTTTCCTGTCAACATCGGCCTGCGTATCGTCACTGTCCCTCTCGCATTCCTTGCTGAGATAGAGGAAAGTGGGAATCAATTAAAGGAAAGTTGTTAATGTGTGGATTAAAGGTAAATTGTGGGTGTATAGATAAAAGAAAGGTAAATTGTGGGTGTGTAGATAAAAGAAAGGTAAGTTGTGAATGAGTGGATAAAATAAAGGTAAGTTGTGGGTGTGTAGATAAAAGAAAGGTAAATTGTGGGTGTGTAGATAAAAGAAAGGTAAATTGTGAATGAGTGGATAAAATAAAGGTAAGTTGTGGGTGTGTAGATAAAAGAAAGGTAAATTGTGGGTGTGTAGATAAAAGAAAGGTAAGTTGTGAATGAGTGGATAAAATAAAGGTAAGTTGTGGGTGTGTAGATAAAAGAAAGGTAAATTGTGGGTGTGTAGATAAAAGAAAGGTAAGTTGTGAATGAGTGGATAAAATAAAGGTAAGTTGTGAATGAGTGGATAAAATAAAGGTAAGTTGTGAATGAGTGGATAAAATAAAGGTAAATTGTGAATGAGTGGATAAAATAAAGGTAAGTTGTGAATGAGTGGATAAAATAAAGGTACATTGTGAATGAGTGGATAAAATAAAGGTAAATTGTAAATGAGTGGGTAGAAATGATGGCCTGGAAGCAGTGGCGGCTCGTGGTCATTTTTCTTGGTGGGGCCAGACACATTTTTATGAATAAATCATGGTTTTTGGTAGCTATATTTTAATTTAAAAATAATAAATACACGTTATACATTATTTTTGGTGGGGTCCAGCCCCACTGGCCCTTAATGACGAGCCACCACTGCCTGGAAGACTCCAGGACATTGTGAACAGGGAATATCTGCAACAATTAATTGTTATATATTTTTTTTGGCTTGTCTCCTTTGTATAAGTGCTGCAGCTCTGGATACCTTTCAAATTTTTCACTTGTGGAGAAGTAAGTTTATTCTAAACTAATAACGTTAAAAAGTGATTTTATTGTATGCATAATACCAGCTAATAAAACAGAAGCAACGGAAAAAGAGGTGTTAAATGAAATAGATTAATGTATGGAATGAAGAAAGACTGGTTAAAAGCAAACAGGTAACGTGTAGAAATATTGTATGAAATGGTTAATGTTTAAAAAAGAATTCAATAACAAAAGAGTTACGGTTTTTACAGAGGATGTGTAGAGCCACAGTGAGAGATAACACGGTCAGCGAGAAATCGTAGAAGAAATGAAATGTACGGAGCTTAACAAGAAGCTCAGACACAAGTGATTATCTACTATGTATTGAAATTGTTAACTTGAAATGGAATTGTAGAGTATACCGTGATCTCACTTTATCTCTCTCATTCGTTATCTCTCTCTCTCCTCCTCTCTCTCTCTATCCTGTGACACATATGACGCATAGAATTGTACAAGTGCGCGCAATTCTTCTCTGCTCCAAGCTGTCTACCGTACTTGGTTCCAGTTGTAAAATTTCTTTCTGTTCCTGTTCCACTGTTTTCTTTCAGGTCATTTTGAACCTTTCAAGTTTTAGTTTACCCTCTGGTGTCCATTTCAGTGCAGTTTTCGTGACAGGGTTAGTCTTTATGAGTATCACATCATAGATCCGTCTCCATCGTCTTTTTTACGATGATTGTGTTCATATTGTCTTGCTGACATTGTGTAAACAGTTCTTAATATGAAATGATAATACAAGCAACAACAAAGACGAAGTCACTTGTAGTCACAACAAAGATGAAGTCACTTGTAGTCACAACAAAGATGAAGTCACTTGTAGTCACAACAAAGACGAAGTCACTTGTAGTCACAACAAAGACGAAGCCACTTGTAGTCACAACAAAGATGAAGTCACTTGTAGTCACAACAAAGATGAAGTCACTTGTAGTCACAACAAAGATGAAGTCACTTGTAGTCACAACAAAGACGAAGCCACTTGTAGTCACAACAAAGATGAAGTCACTTGTAGTCACAACAAAGACGAAGTCACTTGTAGTCACAACAAAGATGAAGTCACTTGTAGTCACAACAAAGACGAAGTCACTTGTAGTCCTAACAAAGATGCAAGCCACTTGTGTCACAACAAAGATGAAGTCATTTAGTCAACAACAAAGACGAAGTCACTTGTAGTCACAACAAAGATGAAGTCACTTGTAGTCACAACAAAGATGAAGTCACTTGTAGTCACAACAAAGATGAAGTCACTTGTAGTCACAACAAAGATGAAGTCACTTGTAGTCACAACAAAGATGAAGTCACTTGTAGTCACAACAAAGATGAAGTCACTTTGTAATCACAACAAAAGACAGAAGTCACTTGTAGTCACAACAAAGATGAAGTCACTTGTAGTCACAACAAAGATGAAGTCACTTGTAGTCACAACAAAGATGAAGTCACTTGTAGTCACAACAAAGACGAAGTCACTTGTAGTCACAACAAAGAGAAGCACTTGTAGTCACAACAAAGACTAGTAAGCACTTGTAGTCACAAAAGATGAGCCTTAGTCACAATAAAGATGTCTATTAAAATAGTCGAGATCCACAACATTTGATAATAGACGTAACAATAGAAATGGTAACCAGTTGTGAGTATACACAACAATAGTGATGAAGCCACTAGTCGTGGCAATAGACAAATTGATCACATACACACCAACATATGTGAAATTACTAGTCGTTATAACAGACAAGTTGGCAGATTGTTTCACTGGAAACACCGTTACTGCATTCAGGGCGAGCTAAGTGACGCTCAATTTCTTTCAGCAAATATGTGCTGAAAGTGCCTCCAACAGAAAACAATCTACTGCATATGTTTACTGAAAATGATGTTTGCTGAATGTGTCGCCGATACAGAAAGACCGACTGCTGATGTTTCTGACAGTGCCGCCAACACAGAAAGATCTACTGCAGATGTTTGCTCTCAGTGCTCCTGATATCGAACAACCAGCTGTTGTTGTTAACTAAAAGAGCCCTCAGATAAACAATCTGCTGCAGATGTTTGCTCTAAGTGTCATCAACACAGAACGTTCAACTGTAGATTTATACTGAAACAGAACGTTCAACTGTAGATTTATACTGAAACAGAACATTCAGCGTTTCAAACGAGACTGTTCTAAGATCATCGAGTAAGGCAACCATTTTACTCAGTGGCGGCTCGTGATCATTTTTGTTGGTGGGGCCAGACATTTTTTCCGGATAAATCATGGTTTTTAGTTGCTATATTTTAATTCTAGTATAGTCACTGCCCGACGGAAAGCAAGAGGGAACCTACCGTCGTAATTATCCCTAGTAAATTCATGTCTCAACACAACCGTATCGGTAACAACGAAATGAAACCAGACCAACAAAACAACACCGATAGAAAACAACTCTTAAATATCGGAACATGGAATGTTCGAACTCTAGCACAAAGTGGCAAACTAGAAAACATCAAGCAAGAAATGACAAGAACAGGACTTAACATATTAGGAATAAGTGAAATGAGATGGATAGGTGCAGGAGAAATGTATTCAGACAACTTTAGAATAATATATTCAGGAGGAAACAATCACACAAAAGGAGTAGGCATAATATTAGACGCAGAGAGAGCAAAAATGGTGAAAGGATTCTGGACAATATCAGAGAGAGTAATGCTATCAAAACTACAGGGTACACCAGCAGATATCAACATCATACAGATATACGCACCAACAACAGATGGTACAGAAGAAGAACTAGATGATTTCTACAACCAGTTACAAATAGCTATGAAACAGTGCAAGGCTCATGAAGTGACAATTGTAATGGGTAACTTCAATGCTAAGGTAGGCTCTGAAAAGGTAGACGAGACAACTGGAGGACGTGGCCTAGAGAGAAAAAGATAGGGGGAACACACTTATAGAATGGGCAACAATAAACAACATGATAATTGGCAACACTTGGTTTAAACATCATCCGAGAAGACTATGGACATGGAGAAGTCCAGATAACAACACACACAATCAAATTGACTATATTATGATAAATAAACGATTTCGAAATGGACTGCTAAATATAAAAACAAGACCAGGTGCAGATTGCGACAGTGACCATGCACTACTGATAGGAAAAGTAAGAATAAAACTGAAGAAGATAAAGAGGGGCGCAAGAAACATCATATCGAACTCCTCAACACTCAAGACTGACACAAAAGTGAAAGACTCATTTAAACGCATTATACAAAACAGATATAACGCTATGGAAAAAATAGAAACAATAGAAGAACAATGGCAGATGCTTAAAGAATCAATCCAACAAACGTCAAAGGAACTAACCCACACAACATGTCAACGGATCAAAAGAAATGGATGACGGAAGACATTTTGGAATTAATGGAAAATAGAAGGAAAAACAAACAGAATAAAGCAGAATATGATCGAATCAATAAAGAGATAAGACAAAAATGTAAAACAGCAAAAGAAGAGTGGCTAAATGAAAAATGCAAACAGATCGAAACAGAACACAAAGAAAACCCCAAATCAATATACGAAAACGTAGACGACTTACTTGGCAGAAGTAAACGTACAACTACTGGATGTTTAAAATCAAAGCAGGAAGATATCCTGATGGAAACAGACAAGAAAATAGAAAGATGGACAGAGTACATTAAGGACTTATACAGTGATAACAGACAAGAAATACACATCAATTACAACCATGAAGGACCACAAATACTTCCATCAGAAGTTATCAATGCCATAAGACACACGAAAAAGGAAAAACCCCAGGACCAGACAACATAACAACAGAAGAAATAGAAGCAACAGGCGAATTGGGCATAGGCGTTTTAACAAAATTATTCAATGACATCTACAACACTGGATATGTACCCAAAGATTTACGACAATCCATTTTTATAGCACTACCAAAGAAAGCAGGAACGATAGAATGCGAAGAACACCGCACAATCAGCCTCATGAGTCACGTAACAAAACTACTTTTCAGCATTATTATGAGAAGGGTACGAAACAAAATAAGACCAGAAGTTAAGGAAGAACAATGTGGCTTTGTTGAACGCAGAGGAACAAACAACGCAATATATACAATAAGAACAATAATGAAAAGATCAATAAAAATGAAGTTGGACTTATACCTATGTTTCATAGACTACGCAAAAGCTTTCGATAAAGTAAAACATGGAGAAATAATCAGCATGTTAGAAAATATAAATATTGATGGTAAAGATCTTAGACTGATCAAGAATTTGTACTGGCAACAAACCGCAGCCATTAGACTAGAGAGTAAGATTGGAATCTATCAGGCGATACAGTTAGGAGTACGGCAAGGGTGCGTACTCTCACCAGACCTATTCAACTTATATAGCGAAAACATCATGAGATCTATAGAAGAAAAGACAGGAATAGCAGTCGGTGGACAAAATATAAACAACCTAAGATACGCTGATGACACAATTCTCATGGCTACAAATGAACACGATCTGCAAGACTTGATAGACATACTAGTGAGAGAAAGTGAAAAGAAAGGATTAAGCATGAATATAAAGAAAACAGAGGTTATGGTTGTCTCCAAGAAACACCAACATGCAATATCAAAATAAATAACACAACACTGAAACAAGTCCATCGATTCAAGTATCTAGGAACATTCCTGACATCAGATGAAAGATGTACAACAGAGATTAGAAGTAGAATAGCTCAAACGAAAGCAGCTTTAATGAAAATGAAGAACACACTATGCGTGAACTCACTACCAATGACACTGCGAAACGAGTACTCCAATGCTATATTGAACCAATTCTTATGTATGGCAGCGAATCATGGACAATACGATCATTGGAAGCCACAGAGATGTGGTTTTACAGAAGAATGTTGAGAATTCCATGGACAGCAAAGAAAACAAACGTGGAGGTTTTAAATCAGGTCTGCACACAAAGAAACCTTATGAAAAGAATAAGAATCCGACAATCAAGGTTCTTGGGGCATATAATGTGAAGAGAAGGTTTAGAACATTTGGTGACTACAGGTAAAATTCAGGGAAGGAGAGATCGTGGAAGACAGAGGGAGAAGATGTTGGATGGCCTGACATCATGGTTCGACAAAATATCGACGTCAGAACTGATTACATGCACCAAGCAAAGAGAGTTGTGGAGAGACATGATCGCCTACGCCGGCAGGCATGGCACTTGATTGATTGATATTTTAATTTATAAAATAATAAATACACGTTGTACATTATTTTTGGTGGGACCCAGCCCCATTGGCCCTTAATGACGAGCCGCCACTGATCTTACTAAAACCAAACAGAGCTATAGACCGTACCAGGCCACAATCAAAGTAAGTCTGAATTGTGAAATTAGTTAACCTTTACAGCTCAACTATAAAGCTCGTTATAAAGAAGAATACAATTGGCATTAGGGTATCATTTTCATCATCATGTGCCGTATCAATAATGCGTGGCTGCAATGTGCCTTTAATATCTCCCGTCTCTTGCCTGGATTTTGCAATCTGCCAGGGCGTAATTTGTCAAGCTCTTGGTGTTTCTGTCCTCCTTGTTGTTGGTAGTCTTCCAGTTGTTCGCTGTCTTTCAACCTTTCCTTTCATTAATGTTTTTTATCAATTTGTTATAACTCTTTGTGTGCTCAAAATATTGTTTGATTTTTGTATCTACAAGTATGAAGAAGGAAGTTGACGCCGCTACTGCTGCCTCCCATTGACTCTCTAGGACTCCGTTTACTGGAGCCGCCGTTGTATCTGACTCTCAGTCGATGCTTCGGAAAATCCCTAATAACAGGTTTCGGTATGAGTGGATGTCGTCTACTGAAGTTCTTACCTACAGAGGCTTACATGGATCTACTGCCATGGGCATGCGGGTGTTTGAGGCAACTAGAGAAGGGTAAACTTGTATTAACAGCATTGATTGTCGGAGATTTAAAGGTGAATAAGAAGAATGTTCTTCTCTTTCTTCTCGACTAACTTGGATGAATACACTAAAATATATATTGCTTCGTTTTCTTCTCGACTAACTTGGATGAAAACACTAAAATATATATTGCTTCGTTTTTTTCTCGACTAACTTGGTGAATACACTAAAATATATATTGCTTCGTTTTCTTCTCGCCTAACTTGGATGAATACAATAAAAAATATATGGAATCGATCAGCAATTTTATGAGTTTGGGGTTACCCGTTGTACAAGTAGAACTGGAAGTCTGAGGGGAAGAATGAGAACATTGTTTAACCAACGAACTACGGGAACCATCAGTATGCATATCCTTCGTCGTATGTTGGGGTAGACTGAGCAGCTATGATTATGTCTGGAGTGCACTGACGTCGGCTCAGTTACCAATAACCAATAGAACATAATTGTTACAGAAGAATCCACCGTATACCATGGATAAGAACAGAACAAATAGATATGTACAGAAAGAACTCAAAATCAAAGAAAACTGGCTGATGCTACAGATAATAATGAAAAAAATTGAAGAATTTTGGGCGCATAAAAAGACACGAAGGGCTGGAAAAGATTATTATGGAATTAGGCATTACGACAAAGAGAAGAAGAGGAAGACCGCAGAAAAGATGGATTCAGGATGTGACTAGATTTGAGAATAACGACAGCAGAAGTGGAACATTTGTCCTTTGACTGAAAGAGAGAAAAATTCCGAAAGACTGTGAGGATGGCAAACATCTGCCTAGGACTAGTAGGACAAGTTATTTGATGATGAACTTACCTGCTATCACTATCATCGTCCTCCTCTTCCATCTGCTAAACCCAAAGAACTAATTTATTAACGTCTCCATATCAACCGTATCAGATTTAGATGCCGAGTCACGAAATGAAACTCAGAATAAAATAATATCAAATTAATTTAGTATCAAAGACCTCCTGTACATATGTATATATATATCCACTTCCGTCCTGTTGTTATGGTGTGGCTATTGTGCTCTTAAGAAATGGTGCAGTTTGGTGCGCACATTGTTAATGCGATCTTCTCATCATCATCATCAAGTAGCTTGTCCTGTGCACAACTTTTGTGGTCACACTGGCATCGAGTTGTGTTGAAACACATGAAGACAAAGTACGGTAGTTTTACAAACTACAAAAACAGTGACAATACACAGCAACGTTTCGACTGAAAGACTTTTCTCAAGCAAAGTATACACCAGAAGTGAAGACTTTAACTTCTTTCAGAGCACACTGCATTTAGAATACAACAATCAATTCATAAGGGCCCTATAATGAAAATCTGTGACTAAAAACGAATAACGAAATAAATGCAAAAACTAGAAGTGGAAAAAAGAAGATAAACAATAAAAATAAAATATATATATATATATATTTTATATATATATATATATATATATATATATATATATATATGCCCGTCTGCCCAGCGTGTTCGTAGCACGTTGGACTACGGATGACTATTCCTCTGTGTGTGCGGGTTCAATTCCGCGGGATGGCAGAAAAAGCCACAGATTCCCCAGATTTACGGTGTTCGTGGCACCGAACCGAAGGGTTACGATGTCCATGGCACTGAGCCGAAGAGCTGAAAAGCTCAAGTGCTTCAAAAAAATAAAAATAAAAATATATATAACATATATACATTTAACATATACACATACATAATATGGAGAATTGAGGTGTGCGGAGTCTATAACTTTTGAGAGTTGCGAAACTCAGTTTGACATTACATATATGAATACACATATACACACTATCTAACTTGTCGTTACAGCCTGTAACATCGCTTTTTTAGGCGGTGTAGGATAATAGTTTGTTTTTACTTTGTTTTTAGGTGTTTCAACAACTCGATACCAGTGTGACAATAAAATGTGGTTTTACAGAAGAATAATGAGACTGCTAAAATGACTAATGTTGAGGTGTTGAATGAGATCAAGACACAGAGAAAGCTTATCATCAATATAAGAAAGAGGCAGTCATCATTTTCGTGCATGTGATGAGGAGGGGAGGTTTGGAACACATTGTGACAACCGGTAAAATCGAGGGTAGACGAGACAGAGGACGACGTAGAGAGAAAATGTTGGATAGCCTGACTTCATGGCACGGTAGAGCGTCAACATCTGGGTTGATAGCAAACACCAACGACAGAAATTTTTGGAGATCCATGATCGCCTAGCCAGCTGGCACGACACTTGATGATGATGATGATAATAGGGACATGAGCCTGTTAAATTTAATGGTCGCATGGCTAGTGCAGACGAGGTGAAACAGTTCAGGTTAGGATGTTTTCTTTATGTGCACGACAGAAAGAAACACCTTGACCTTAACGGGGTTTGAATACCGGATCTCTCTCATGGGAGGCGTGCTCTAACCCATACGACCAGACGCTCCACTCATACTATCTTCGTCAGCTATGAATTCAGACGTAGTCAGAGCACCTGTAATGACACCTCTGACTAAGTTTTGAGGCGTGAAGGCTTACTTTCCTTTTTTATAAGTGTCCCCCGCCATACAGGCAAGCTTTATCCAACATCAGAAGTTTACTATCTTTTTTTTTTTCCCGATCCAGAAGCACTTGAGCTTTTCAGCTCTTCGGCTGTGCCATGGACATCGTAACCCTTCGGTTCGGTGCCACGAAGACCGTAAATCTGGGAAATCTGTGGCTTTTCTGCCATCCCGCGGAATTGAACCCGCACACACAGAGGGATAGTCACCCGTAGTCAACGCGCTACGAACACGCTGGGCAGATGGGCGAAGTTGACTATCTATATAAAGCTATAAACAGATTTGATAATCTTCATTCTCGTCTCTACTTTCATCATTTCCCTCATTCACAACGTGTAACAGCATCGCCTCCATTTCCCTCCATTAGGCACGATATCATAATTTGGTAAACACAATCAACAATCTCCCTTTATAACGCGAATATGAAATTAAACAAGCACACTCCCCTTTCAAGTTATAATCAATCAGTATCTGCCCCTTCACTACTGATTAAACTCGATTAGTTCCCCTGAATATTGTGTTAACTTTCATTGTTTGCGTTACTGTTCCGGATGTTGACAATTTATTCCCCACTCCACAGTTTAACCAGCAAGACTACTAATCAGAGTTGGCTATTGTAATTTTTCACGGGTTTTCATACGATTCTGTCACATATCAAAACCCCAAATGAGATGAGTTAAGTGGATCTGTAACCGAAGGTGTGTGCTTTATGAGTAAATCAAAATTAATCTCTGTGATATTGTCATGAATTAAAAATATGAATAAAAGAAAGGTTTTATTCAAGGAGAGTTTAATTAGAACTACCATGGAGATGTAGAAATCAATAACGTACATTTCACTACTGTTATTTTTCCAGAGAACCCTGATCTCAGAGTAGGTGAGATCGAGTTCCTAGTCCTATCAGAGACGGGCGATAAAAGGTAGGTCGAAATAGGGGGAAGACTGCAGTAAAACTTGGTAAATAGTGAAACACGTACAAACAAAGTACTTTAGTTTTACAAAATACATAAACAGTGACGATAAACAGCAACGTTTCGACCAACAAGGCCTTTATCAGAAACAAACAAACAGGGGTGACAAATTAAATGAAACACAAATGGACGACCAAATACCAACGTATCTAAGGAAAATCTGAATAAAAACTCAATCTGGTTTGTCATCGTTCTAGAGACGGCACATCACAAGAGACAGTCAGATGACGAATCCCCATCTGCCCTCAAAGGAAGATTTGTGAATAAAAATATGAATAAAATAAAATCTGACATATCCTTTACATGACGTCGTAATCAACCAACAAACGAGTCGTCAGTTTCTATGCACCACTTATACGTCACTAGTTTGTAATTGCTTTCCGAAAGGTGGGGTCAGAACCGTGGTGTCTGTGGCCTAGAGGTTAGTGACTCGGTCTATTAACCTCGACGTTCTGAGTTCGAATCACGCTCGGACAGTTTGGTTGCAAATTGTTTCAGATTTTAACAAAACGATGGCACACCCGTTCGAAAGCAATGGCAAACTTGAACGTATAGTGGTGACCTAAAAACAACGACTGTGGTTGATGCATGTCTTTAGGATATGCCACGATTTTCATTTCATGAACGTTCTAAAATGTCCACGGACAGAATTTGCTTCAAAATGTCTGCCGTGGTGTTTTGAACCCGGCACTCTGTGTTGTGATCGGCTCACTACCGCTAAAGCTACAGACGCCCACCACAGACGATACGTAGAAACTATAAACGATATATGATATAATTGCATGATTCCAGACTCCCAGCTTAACGTATGGACGCTCATAGAACAGTGGTTGCTCCTTTCTCACCAGTTTAACCTGAGTTGCGCCTGCGTCATGATTTGTTTCACCCGTGTGTTGTCGGGCTCTCCAGGAGAGCAAAGAAGAGTAACACTACCATCCGGAAGGCATGTCGCAAGAGGCGCCTAAGGTAGGGTCTAGGAAGCTACTCTAGTAAATAAAAACGTCACATAAATCGAATGTGTTGGCTTACTTGTAGGCGCATAACTAGCACAACATACAATCGCTCTTAGGCTCGGATCTATACATCACAAGAGTGATTAACAAGTGGTCGATGTGAAGTGTTCAAAGAAGAATAATTTGTTTCATTCTCAAATCAGCTGTAAATTTACATAAATTAACGCATTTCAATCGTTGGCATTTGTTAATTTATTCTTTGACCTTGTTAAAAACTTTCATTAGTATCTTTGCAAACATACACATCATTCATTAAATTTATATGAAAGCCTGCAGCACAATTTGTGAATAAATCTGCGAAGCGAAAATGTGAAACAATTAATTCTGTAATAGCTTGTTTTTCAATAAAAGATAAGTAAAGGAACCATTTTTTGTTGGTGGGGCCAGACAAATATTTTGAAAAAATAATGATTTGGGTGGTTATTTTTTAATTTATAAAATAATAAATACACGCTACACATTATTTTTGGTAGGGACCGGCCCACAGGCCCGTAATGACGAGCCGCCTCTAAAAAGGAACCCTTTTTATACCACGAGGTATATATGGCAATACGGTGTTAGGGCCCATATTTTTAATTGACCATCGTCACACGATGGGTGATGTGGTCATCATCACGCCGGCTACCTTTTCTTCCCAGCGCTTTTCCTGGTACCCAATTGAGGCTGGGTCAACCTGCGAGACATTATGGTCGGAAAATATTCCCCGCCTACCGTGGAACTGAACCTGGACCACTAGCACCAAGAAGCAAGTTCACTAACAACTACGCTACTGCAGCTCTCTGTTTTTCAAAACGATAGTTAATGTTTTAGAATCAATAAATCAATAGCTATTTGCGAAATAAATTTGATGAGCGTATTGTACGTTAAAATGGCAGCAAAAATTGGAATAAGGGTTTAAGAACACTCATGGGAAGAATGCAATAAGGGGACATAAAAAATATGAATTTGATGAGGTATTGTCGTTAGTTGCAGCAGAGAATAAGGCGTTTAAGAACATCAGGGGAAGAATCAAACAATCAGAGCCATAGGATATGATCAATAAATAGACAGTGGACAAAATTAGGTAAAGCTTCCAGCAGAAAAAAAAAAAGATCAAACTGGGGATCTGCAACTCACAAACCCTTATTTCTTGAGGCACACATTACTAACTCTTGCTGGCTGTGTCCTTGCATGTAAAAAAAAAAATAGTATGTAGTGCTAGACAATGGGTGCCGTAGGTAATAAGGGTTTGTGTTTCGAATCTTCTGTTCAACAATTTTTTTCTCTCCAAAACCCCTAATACTTGCTCGCAGTCTAGTTAATGTCAGCAAACCAGAGTTGACCAGAATCCTAACCCACTTACAAGTGTTGGTGCTAGTTATAGACTGCATCTCTGCAGTCTGGCTAAATGTCTAGGGATAAAAAAAGGAAATGGAAACAAGTACCAAAACTACAGGACTGAAAACAGCTGTGTTGGGCCTAAAAAGTAGATATCGCAGTCTATTAGTAAATGTGACATAAATGTAATATATTGCCTTTCCAAAGCAAAAAAATAAATACAAATAATAATACATAAATTTTTTACAATTGGGGATAGGTTAGCTTTGCCGGTGCTACAATAGATTAAGAAACAACAGTTCAAATGGTTCGGACACGCACAAGACAATCTCCCCCATAGAGCACTACCACTGTGATATGGCTCGCTGGTTGTGTTCGTAAGGACGCTCGTATTGCTAGGCTAGGCGATGGGTGTCGTAAGAAATGAGGGTAAGTCTTTCGAATCTTGTGTTTGTCTATTTGTTTTTTCAGAAGCTCTTAATACTTGTACACTATTTATTTCTTGATCATATTCTTTGCTTCCGCTGCTTCCTCTGGGGTTCTTGCAAAAAAAAACCACAACTCCTTGTTCTCATCATACCACAGAGATTTTTTTTTTTTTTTCCCAGAAGCACTTGAGCTGAAAGCTCTTCGGCTCGGTGTCATGGACATCGTAGCCCTTCGGCTCGGTGCCACGAACACCGTAAATCTGGGAAACTGTAGCTTTTCTGCCAGTCTGCGGAGTTGAACCCGCACTTACAGAGGACTAGTCACCTGTAGTCCAACGCGCTACGAACACGCTGGGCACGCGGGCATATACCACAGAGATACAACTGCAACAGATTCAGAGGGTAATGACGTAAACGATAGAATGACGGAATTTCCGAGGCATTAAATTCCACCTTGTACAGAGTGCATAAAGAGGCTCGATCCCTGGGTCTCTTTGTTTTCAGCCTGAGGTCGAAGGTCACAACAGGGATAATGAATAGATAACACTAGTCACTCCTTCTTAATAATTAACATCTGCATTGATTAATTGATTGAAAGGGACATCATTATTGCACTTCCGGGAATAACTATCTGGGCTCAATCTCGTTCTTACATATAAAGATCTCAGTGGTAGTGCACAAACTGCGTAGCACCGGTTCTCATATAATTTTGAAGATGGTAAAAATTTTGTAAGAATGTTATGTTAACTTTTCAGAAATAAACTTTACATAGTCGGCGGCTTTGCAGGATATTTTTATTGATTTTCAACTGCCAATGGTTTTTTCGAAGTGCTTAACTTGAAAGAGAAAACCTATTTTTTATCTTTCGTCTCTGAAAGTCGACGAAACTCGATCTCACCTGCATTGCGAGCAGGGAGCTCCACTTATGACTTAAGAAAACCTATTTTTTGATGATTTGGACATAGATAAATAAAAATAGATTGTGCGTGTACCTTATTAAAAAAAAAAAAGATTAAAATATTAGCTTTTTAAAACCATGCGATATATTGAAGAATACGAAGTTCATTTCGTAGTTTTCTTTGACCAACTACTCACGTTGGGGGATCCGGTTACTATCACAACTGTCACTTCTCATTGTTTCTCTGGTATCCAATTACAACTGGTTTGACTTGAGAGCCGCTTTGTAATTTAAAATATCTGACCACAACTAGGAGCAGAGTGATACATTTCTTCCTGAAAAATTATGCAGTACGAGGAACTCAGAGAAAGAACAAAGCATATACCAGTGTAGAAAAAGCTAATGAAGAGACGCTGGCGATGGATAGGACATACATTGAGAAGACCAACCGGAAGCATAGCAACACAGGCACTGTTTTGGAACCCTGCGGGAAAGAGGAGTAGAGGAAAGCCTAGACTGACCTTGAGAAGAGAGCTGGAGGCTGATATTAAAAGGATAGGTAAAACATGGAAAGAATTGGAAGGGATGGCAAAAGAGGAAGAGCTGGAAGAAGTTTGTTGAAGACATGTGCTCCGTTGAGAGATGGCAGGAGAGAGGAAGAGCTGGAAGAAGTTTGTTGAAGACCTGTGCTCCGTTGGGAGTTGAAAGGTAAAGAAGAAGAAGAAGAAGAAAAAAAATATGTGCTCACAAATAAAATAGCAGCACTAGCCCTTTAACAACTCTACTTATTCCATATAACCTTCGTTTAACAACACGAAAATACCCCAACAGTAAAACCCTCACTCTCTCCTCGCATCTCGCTCATTCTCGTGAACTCTCAACGCAACATTTGTTCTCACTATACACACATCATCTTACCTCACACTATCATGGCTACACGTCCCGTCACGCTCAACGCGTTCCTACAATGATGATAATTAACATCTCAATTTGTTTGATTATGTCGCACTTGTAATGTTTCACATAATTATTGTTTTATTAATTAAAAATAAAAGTGATTACTAAATGAATCACGCTGGAGAAATCATCTATACTTACAAGTCTAAATGGCGTGAGTGCAAACGGATGCTATTATTTTATTATACAGAAAAAAAACGTGTAACTGTTGAGCATAAAACCGATGCCAATTTTTAAAGACTGTTACTTGATCACAATTTTGTATTCCTATTCTGAAGAAGATGTATATTTCGTTAGAGATCTATGAGAAAGGTAAGTTTTGATTAGATTAAAATGCATGATTGTTAGGTGTCGTATCCGCATCCACAGCCAACTCATAATATAAGGCCTGCGGACTCAGGTAACAATTCTAGGAAATAAGCCCACGACCGTCGCGTAACTTTTGTTACATTCAGTGTTGCCTCTTATTAAATGTAATTCATCTGTTTGGTGTATGTTTGGCCAATAGCGTTTTAAAGTTAGTTTCACCGTATGTGTTGCTAACTTTGTCGATGTGTTCATACCTGTTACTATGTTTGCTACTAGTTTCTCTGTGTTGATACCTTTTTTTCTCCATGTCTCGATACCTGTCCCCATGTGTTGATATCTGTCCCCATGTGTTGATATCTGTCCCCATGTGTTGATATCTGTCCCCATGTGTTGATATCTGTCCCCATGTGTTGATATCTGTCCCCATGTGTTGATATATGTCCCCATGTGTTGATATCTGTCCCCATGTGTTGATATCTGTCCCCATGTGTTGATATCTGTCCCCATGTGTTGATATCTGTCTCCATGTGTTTATATCTGTCTCCGTATGTTGATATCTGTCCCCATGTGTTGATATCTGTCCCCATGTGTTGATATCTGTCCCCATGTGTTGATATCTGTCCCCATGTGTTGATATCTGTCCCCATGGGTTAATATCTGTCAGCATGCGTTGATACCTGTCCCCATGTGTTGATATATGTCCCCATGTGTTGATACACGTAACCATGTGTTGATACACGTCCCCATGTGTTGATATGTGTCCCCATGTGTTGATACACGTCCCCATGTATTGATACACGTAGCTATACGAGCGTCCCTACGAACACAACCAGCAAGCCATTCTCACTCGTGGAGCCATCGGTATATTATTCCAGAGATCCCTGATCTCACTGTAGGTGATATCTAGTTCCTAGTCTTATCGGAGATGGACGAAAAATCGTAGGTAACGTGTTGAATACAGCAAGACGAAAACACACATATGATACCCTCTGATATGATAGACATATAGTTGGTGAACAACTCAAGTAGTAACATGTCCCTGGCAGAACGTCGGTTGCTTTCATCACAGCCTGCCTGAAAAACTATCGTGTCTCTAGAAAGTTATCCCGCCTCATCTACAGGGTGTTCAACTTAAAAGCAGCCTGTGAATGGAGCTAATCTGGCATATATGTATGGAAATGAGAAGGTTCAGTTATGACGTAATGTAGGTCAAGAGCCAAACATGGACAATGAGCAAAGCGCAGTCACAAAAATAACTACATGTGAAATGCGCTGCCTGCGAAAAGTTACAAACACCAGAAAAGACAGTCACCAACATCAGCATAAGAAAGAAAGTTGGCACAGAATCTTGCTTGAATTACACCGAGAAACAAAGAATGAAGTGGTTTGGCCACTTAATAAGAATGCATCCAAACTCCACAGTATACAAAGTCTTCTACATCATGAAAGAAGGCGAGAGGAAGACCACGAAAAAGATGGTTAGATGGCATAGCAGAATCCTGTCAAAGAGCAAAAATAACAATCACCCAAGCCACCAGAACAGCGCAAGACAAAAACAGAAAACCAAGACACTGGGCAACAACCCGGTAGCAGTGTGACGACAAAAGAAGAAGATAGGTCAAGGTTGTGTGATGGTGTGTAATTGTTGTGCGGGAAGGGGCGATGAACAAATGTGACGTAGGACAAGCTAGTCAGAACCGGTTTAAATAGTAAATAGACGAGATGCAATACGTACCTGGCAAATTTCTATTTATCACTGGTGCTGCTTTTAAGTTGAATACCCTGTAGCATCATATTCAAGGTTTCTTTGATGTCCTGCTGCCATCTTTGTCTTGGTCGTCCCTGCCTCGTACTCCAGAAACCATAACTTCCATTACATATCACTCCAAACCACTGTGACATTTAACGAATGTATACAACTAACATAACAAAACAATCAAGTAGGTCTCGGAACATCTCTGTGGCGTAGAGATTAGGCTCTCACAACTCTCTCCAGTGGTACTCTGTTCGCACCCTCGTAGAGCCTTCGGTATATTTTTCCAGAGATCTAGTTCCTAGTCCTATCAGAGACGGGCGAAAGTCGTAAGTAACGTGTGCAAGTAGAGTACGTAACAAAACTCTTGACAGTTCAAAATTGAAAATAACAGGATGGAAAGTCGCAGCCCGGAAAAAATTCATCAATAAAAATACAAAAATAAAATGTCTACAAAATATTTATATAGCTAAACACGTAAAAACAAAGTACTATAGTTTTACAAAATACAGAAACAGTGACGATAAACAGCAACGTTTCGACCAAAAGGCCTTTATCAAGCAAACAATACAACAAGAATGACGAATTTCGAAATATTTCTACCGTCTTCTAAATTGCATAGTGGACCCTCGCATGTGCTACAGATTTCGTACACTGTCGCTGAGATCCTCCTGTATAAGAAAGAGATCGCAGCACACATAGCTATTCACCGAAGTGCAATGATGATGGTGCTATCAATCAATCAATCAATCAATCAATCAAAGTAGGTCCAAGATTTCTGCTGAATCACAAAGTAATAAATATTATGAAAAAGTAAATAGTCAACAAGAGCTACCACGTCAAGAAGCATATTAGAGCTAAATGATTTCATTGTTATTGAGAATCCAAGCAACTAATCTGTGTTTGTTTACGTTATCGCATTCCTTGATTTGCAATCAGGTCACAGCTGTTTTCTTTTATTTGTTTACTTCAACAATTTGGTTCCGATTCATGAAAACAAAAATTATATAGTTTTTCATTGATCTAGTTTCGTATGGTTTCACTGTTTTCTTTATATATATAATGAAAACAAGAATATTTAACGCCTCTTACGACATGCGTTGCAGGTAATAGTGGTTCTATTCTTTACACCCCAAATTTGGGCCCCAACAACCACTCGGGAGTTGCATGATAACAGTATCCACGAGAATACTGATAGCGAGAATAATGACAACGATAATAATGAGCATGAGAATTGTGATCACAAGAATAATGGCCACGAGAATATGGACCATGAGAATAATGGTAGTGAGAAGGGCAGTAACGATAAGAGTCGCAGAAATCGGATGTACTGGCCTACTTGAAGGTGCATAACTGACGCAACACAAAATTGCTCTTAGGCTCAGATCATACACAAATCACACCGAGTGTTTAACAAGTGGTCGATTACAGGAGACCAACTTGGGTACTGGTACAATCCAAGCCCCTGGATTTCATGTATTCTACAACAGAAAACATCTTGGACAGACTATCTTTGTACGCAATAACTTGCATGCGTCTGAAGTAGATGTATCGGGATGGAATTGCGATGATTTGCAAATACATGCTGTTAGAAGCGACAACGACAGTAGCGGCAACGACAAGAGTGGCAATAAGAAGAGGTTAATAAAAAAGAGTGTTAATAGAGAAAAGTGATATTGAAAAAAGCACGTTGCAATTAGAATACAATTAATGAGAAGATCTGCAATGAGAAACCCTACGACCTTTATAACGCAAGGCATGCTTCTTTACCACATCACCACATATACTCCCTTGCCAATACTTCTGCTAAGCAACAAAATCTGAATATTGAAAAATAATTAATAAAACATGTAACAAAAAACGAAAACTATAACGATGCAATACTAACATAATATGATAAATCTGAAAAATCGGTATCTTCAAGCTACAGGGTGTTCAAGATAATTGCAGCCCCATTGACAATTCGAAAGTTGCCAGGTAAAAATTGAGTTGTGTTTATTTACTATTTAAACCGGTTCTGACTAGCTCGTCCTACGTCACATTTGTTCATCGCCCCTTCCCGCACTACAATTACACACCGTCACACAACCTTGACCTATACTACGTCATAACTGAACCTTTTCATTTCCATACATATATGCCAGATTAGCTCCATTCACGGGCCGCTTTTAAGTTGAACACCCTATATAATGACCCAACCGTCAGTAGCATAGTGCCACAAGTGTCCGAACCATTGTATTTCAATGTATTTGGTACATGAGTTTATGCGCACTCGACTTCTGGTGTCCTCATTTCTACGTAAGTAATATAGGTTTGTACATGTAGTATAATTTTTTTTCTCCCTTCATGAAGTGTTGCCCACTGCTAGAATTCCCAGAACTTATACACCTGCAGCGTGGAAGGTAACGCTACAGATATCAAAGAGCCACTAGACTAAGTACCCAGATCAATAAAAAAAACATTCCACGGTACACATCAATCACTGGTGTCCAAAATTTGGCAAGATCAGGTAGTGTGTTTGTCCTGAACAATAGATCGTAGAACACTGGAAAGCTGTGTGTGGTCTACAGAATAGTGAGAACGGCGATTGTTGCAAATATTGTTTTTTCAATGTTTCCTATTTATGTTCATGTCTAATCTCTGTCTATCTGTTTGTCATTTTTGTCCTCCCGTCCGTCCGTTTGTCTGTCTGTCTACCTACTTAATATATCACCTTCCATCGTATCCATTCATCCACATATTTGCCTACCCACCAACTCATCCACCCATCCCCTTTATATATCCATTCATTCACACACCCATCTATTCACATACCTACCATCACGCACATCCACCTATGCACGCACACATCCATCAACCCACGTATTTATCTACTTCACCTACCTACCAACTCACCCACCCACCCATTCACACACCCATCAATTCACGATCTACCATTTGAACAATCTAACTGCCAACTCACACATCCATCAACCAACCTATTCCTCTACTTACCAGCTCACCCACAAATTAAAATCTAAATTTAAATATAGGGCTAAAAATTAGAAACAATTTGCGACCAGAATGAAGATTCTACGACAAATAGTAGCCGAGTAACAATCTTTTAAAGTTTATGCATATCTAATGAGCTTGTAAATATTGTAAAAAGGCTACATATGCTTCAGAAAATGCAGAAATATAACATTAAAAAGAATGTTTTTGATAAAATGGTTTGCACAGTCGTATTCTAGGATGAATGTAGGTGTCAAAAGTATGGTAACCCAAAATGGTCATAAATGAAAATTCTTTTAGCTATCCAGCTTAGGCCCTTCCCTCTAAGCATACATCAACCCGTTCACAGACCCATCTATTTGCCTACCTACCAACTTACTCACCCATGCCCCATCCCCCACCCATCAATTAAACGGATCTACCATTTCAACCATTCACCTACCCACCCACACATCAATTAACCCACCTGTTTACCTACTTACCAACTCACCATCCTATTCACCTATACATCCACCCACCCATCCTCAAACATATCTATTAATATACCTACCATCTCCCCCACCCATTCATTCCTTTACCTACTATTTCACCCATCCACCTATCCACTCACACATTCATCACCCCACCTATTCACCTACTTACCACCAACACACCCACATCTTCATTCATACATCTACTCACCAATTGAAACGCCCATTTACTCACCTCTATACCAACTTTCCCGCCTATTCACACATCCATCTAATCACACACCTACCATCTCACCACTATACTTGCCCACCACCCCCATATCCATCTACCAACCTACCTACCAAATCTTCACCCACTCGCACATCCATCCACCCACTTATTTACACACACATCTACTCAGCGATTCACCCAACTCTAGTAATGAAAATCGTGGCATATCCCAAAGGACGTAGCCATCAACTACAGTAAACGAGTCGTTGATTTTCTAGGCACCACGTATTCGTTCAGTAGTTTGCCATTGCTTTCTGAACGGGTGGCGCGATCGTCCTTTTGTTTTAATCAGCGGAAACAATTTGCAAGCAAACTGTCCAACAATTTGCAACAACTGTCCAACAATTTGCAAGCAAACTGTCCATAAATTGCAACAAACTGTCAACAATTTGCAAGCAAACTGTCCAACAATTTGCAACAAACTGTCAACAATTGCAAGCAAACTGTCCAACAATTTGCAACAAACTGTCAACAATTTGCAAGTAACTGTCCAACAATTTGCAAGCAAACTGTCCAACAATTTGCAAGCAAACTGTCCAACAATTTGCAAGCAAACTGTCAACATTTGCAAGCAAACTGTCCAACAATTTCAAGCAAACTGTCCAACAATTTGCAAGCAAACTGTCCAACAATTTGCAAGCAAACTGTCCAACAATTTGCAAACAAACTCTAGTAAGCATAAGCATATACACAAACATTGTATCACTTACATTTTATCACTTACTTAAGTGCCAAACATTTGTCAGTGGCGTATGACACACATTTGTATGTGGTGGTTCTACTTAAGATACATGCAAGTAGTAGAAAGACTGAATCTGTAAGTGAATATCTGAACCAGTTAAAATAATTGAAATAAATGATATTGCTGTATAGTACGGCGTAGTTATTAATTATTAACTACCTGTTAGAATCGACGTCACATAACTCTTCTTCACCCTTCGCCCCTAGGGAAAGCATAGGTCCGCAACCAAGGCCTTCCAAGCCCGCCTATCCAATGCCATCTTTTCCAGATCTCGCCACTCTCTCCCCGTTTTTTGCATTCCATCTCTAACTCCCGTCTCCAGGTGTTTCTGGGTCTTCCTTACTTCTATTGCCCTGGGGTTCCATCGAGATCCTGTCTCAGATGCTGTCAGGGGTTTCCTCAGTGTGTGTCCTATCCATCGCCACCTTCTGCTCATTATCTCCTGTTTCACCAACTCACTTTATCTAAATAAGTACTAAATCACTTTTAGCTTGATCAAGTACCAGCGACAGAGCACTTATATGATAGTTCTGGCCACGATTTCGAATTTTAATAATAATATAAAGTCGAACATCCATTTTCATTTGGGGTGGGGGAGGGGAGGTTGAAAGTCAACCATTATCATTGCATTTCGCAAATAACCACGTGGGCTCCTATTTTTAATTACACAAGAAGCACGAACACCGTAGCTCCGGTAACCGTTCTATAGTCTCTGGAAATAATGCATTCGTGAACAAAACTGGATTCGAAACCACCCCATTTGGAACGCAAGACAAACTGTTTGACCACTTAACCACATAAACCATCTAGATCTCCGTGACTAAGTGAAAAAACAAATAATTATAAAAAAAGAAGTAAAGCATAGTTGACACATAGATAACGGATACATCAGCTAAACTTCAAAACTACTGGCAAGAGAGAAATACACACATAGATAACGGATACATCAGCTAAACTTCAGAACTACTGGCAAGATAGAGAGAGAGAGAGAGAGAGAGACACACACACACATAGATAACGGATACATCAGCTAAACTTCAGAACTACTGGCAAGAGAGAGAGAGAGAGAGAAGGAGAGGAGAGAAATGTATTCTCGCATCCTTTGTTATCATTGAATAGGGATATGGTAAATGCTAATACTACATTCATAGATCAGTCACAAATGAGACATACTCCTGCATTGTTAATGAAGGGATTGGACGGTACTCGTATCTGACATTTCAACCAATTAATGATAAACGTTATGTCAGTATTTTATTTGTAGTAGTAGTAGTTGCAGCATGTCCCTTGTGGGACGTCGCTTTCATCACAACCTTCCTGAAAAACTCTCTGTCTCTAACAAGTTCTCCCGTCTCTTCCAGCGTCATGTTCAATGTTTCTTTGATATCCTGCTGCCACCTTCGTCTTGATCGTCCCCTGCTTCCGCCCGTGTGATGCAGGGGTCTGCAATGGAAGTAAATAATAGTACTACTGTGACCAACAAGGCATGTTGTAAGAGGCGACTGATCTAGGGACCTAGGGAAGGTTCGTTAGTAAATAAAAAGAGTCGCATAAATCGGATGTGCTGGCCTACTTGTAGGTGCATAACTGACGCAGCGCAAAATTGTTCTTAGTTTCAGATCACATATAAATCACACAGAGTGTTTAACAATAGGTCGATATGTAGCGTTCGAAGAAGTAGAAGAAGAAGTCCCCTGCCTCGTATTCCAGTAACCACGCCTTCCATTACCGTTCTCTCCAAACCAATGTGACGTTTAACTCTTAGTTGACCAAGGCTAAAGACATTATGGAGTAAAAAAGTCACTTTGTGTCGCTCCTGGTCCACAAAGAGTTAACGTGGCCAGCATATTGAATCTTCCGGACATGATGTTATTTATATGCTCTTTAGTATGCAGGTCTTGTAGGAAGTCTTAGTTTTTCTCTTCTCTGTCCAGGATGTTCTAAGAACGTCTATGTAACACCTTGTTGGAAAAGCTTCAATTTTGTTCTTTAATGTTTGTGTTATGGTCCACGATTGCCCGTCTGCCCAGCGTGTTCGTAGCGCGTTGGACTACGGCTGACTATCCCTCTGTGTGTGCGTGTTCAATTCCTCGGGATGGCAGAAAAAGCCACAGATTCCCCAGATTTACGGTGTTCGTGGCACCGAACCGAAGAGTTACGATGTCCATGGCACCGAGCCGAAGAGCTGAAAAGCTCAAGTGCTTCTGGATCGGGAAGAAAAAAAAATGGTCCACGATTCGCATCCATATGTTGCCACATGGAATATGCATGTTCTTAGAAGTCTTAGTTTGTTTCTTTATCTGAAATATAGACAAATATCAAACTTGTGCTTCTGAATGTAAGTGTTACAGAAGGGTCTTCCATATAATATGGACAGAGAAGAGAACAAATAAATATATCCAGAAAGTACTCAAAATCAAAGAAAACTGGTTGATGCTATAAATGAGAATGAGAAAATGTTAATATTTTGGACTTATAAAAAGACACGAAGGGCTGGAGAAAGAAACCCATTATGGAAGAAGGAATGCCGGTAAAGAGGAGAAGAAAAAGACTGAAGTGAATATGGATTTGGGATGTAACTAATGATTTGAGCATGACGGTTGTAAAGACGGGACATCTGGCCTATGAGAGAGAGAGAGAGAGAAATTTCGAAGGACTTTTAGAGTCGAAATGTTCTGCCCAGGACAAACTATTTGACGATAGTTTAAATGTGTTTAAAAAATGAATCACGTATTTGGCTTGCTATTATGGATCATCATCATCATCATCATCAGGTGCCGTCTCCACATCGAAGGTTGGCTGCAATGAATCTCCAGCATCCTCTGTCTTTCGCCTTGGCGTTGCACACTGCCAGACTGTAACCTGTCCATTTCTATGGATTTATTATGGATCATAAATCGTAAATGCGAAGTTCTGCTCAGAACAAACTATTTGATGACAGATTAACATCACAATGGAATCAAGAAAGACCATTACAAAGAACATAACTGTTCTTAAACACCCTGAAATATAAAGAAGAAAATAGACATCCTACAACGACCAAGTGGTTACCGGGGCCCAAATTTGGGGTGTAAAGAATAGAACCACTGTTACCTGCCCCACATGTCGTAAGAGGCGACTAAGTAGGTTTGGCTGAAATCGGATACACGTGTCCTAAACATGTAGAAATCTATACGTCTAGGGGCCTACTAAACCAATGTGCAACGTATACACATTCTTGGCAAAGATGAAACATCACAAAAAGTGATTAAAATTGGTCGTAAAGAACAACGCAAAGAAGAAGAAGAAGAAGAAGAAGAAGAAGAAAGAAGACGACGATATCCTACAAGGCATGAAGATCGACTAGGAGAAGTTTGATGGGGGGCGGCCACCCACACAGTAAAAAAACACACATCGATCGTAAAATGCACAACACATAATCACAAAGTACTGAAGTTTTACAAATTACAAAAACAATGACAAAATACAGCAACGTTTCGACCAACAAGGCCTTTATCAAGCAAACGAACAAACAGGAGTGACAAATTAAAATGAAACACAAATGGACGACCAAATACAAACGTATCTAAGGAAAATCTGCTTTTACAAATTAAAGAATCCAGATTTTCCTTAGATACGTTTGTATTTGGTCGTCCATTTGGTTTCATTTTAATTTGTCACTCCTGTTTGTTCGTTTGCTTGATAAAGGCCTTGTTGTCGAAACGTTGCTGTATTTTGTCATTGTTTTTGTAATTGTAAAACTACAGTACTTTGTAATTACGTGTTTTGCCAATCAAATAGTTTTACTGCAGTTCCATATATGTAAAATGCACACCACACAACGTAAAAAAACAAAACTACAGAAACAGAGACAGAAAACAAATCCCAAAAGTGCTCATGAAGATCTGCATGCTGTAGTAAAAGAACCCATGTTATACCAACTGACATAGAGGGTAGTACGGTGTTAGACCCGTATTTTTCATTGACCGTCGGCACACGATGGATGATGTGGTCAACATCAAGCCAACCACCTTTACTTCCCAGTGCTTTTCAAGTACCCAACTGAGACTGAGTCGACCTGAGAGGTTATGGCGGAAAAAATTCCACGTCCATTGCGGAATTAAACCCAAGCAACTAGTGGTAGAATCGAATCGAGTGAAACTTGTTCTGTTTCTGCTTATGTGCCCTTAATCGTGACGAAGACTGGTGCTGACACGACACAGTGGTTTAGAAAGAACAAAAATGGCGAGTTTGATTTCTGGAAAAGGATGCAGAGGACGACTAAGACGACGAATGAATAATTTAAATACGAAAACATAAAAAAAAACCTTGAACACAGTGATGGAAAGGGAGGGGGTGACTGAAGAACTGGCTAGAGATGAAAAGTCTGTCAGGTGGGCTGTGATAAGAGCGACGCTTTGCAAAGAACATGTTACATGAAGAAAGAAGAAAGAGAAATATAAAGAAAAAAAATTAAAAGTGATAGACACAGGAACATATAATAGAAGGCGTAAGATATACATATCCTGACTTATACTCCAATTTCTCTTCAATTTTAACTGATTTGCTCATGTAAGCCACTGATAGCACCACTATTTATTTATTTTAGAGCAATATTAAAGAAAATTCATTTACCTACAAAATGATATACTACTCATAAAAATCTGTTAATAATTAAGAAAACTGCAGTTGAATTTGCATATAATCCTGCAATGGGAAAATAGGACCTAAATTTATTTCGGCCACAAAGAGTTTAAAAAAAAATTCAGCAGTTAATCAGTTAAGCTGTTGCAAAATTGACATATTGATTCTTTTTCTGTCCATGGTATTCCGAGTACTTTTCTGTAGCACTTGTTTTCAAATGGATTCATTGATTTTCAACTGTTTTATTAATATTCACAGCAAACGTTGCTATGGGGGAAAAACTACAAAAATCTAGGACTAATTTTTTAAACCAGTACTCGGACAAAAAGCAACATCACAAAAGGAACAAAAAGGCTAAGTAGTAGGGGTAGTAATAGTGGTGGTAGTAGTAGTAGTAGTAGGGGGAGTAGTGCTTGTAGTAATAGTAGTAGTAGTAGGTAGAGTAGAAGAGCTAGTAGGGTCAGTCAGTAGTGGCGGTGGTAGTAAAGTAGTAGCAGTGGTACGTAGCAGTAGTTATGGTGGTAATGAGTAAGTTGTGGTGGTAGTTGAGTGAGTAAGTAGTAGTAGTAGAGTAAGTAGTTGTAGTAGTGATAGTTTGTAGTGGTATGTAGTAGTGGTACTAACTTAATTGAGCTATTCTTTCATTTCGAAAATGTGTATTAAAATTGATCATCTTTAAATAAAATTGAAAAAAAGATCTACATGAAAACAGTTTTTAAACACAACGTGACATAACAAAAGAAAACTCAGATTGCTTTGCGAGTTGGTAAGAAAACACGTTTGAAGCCATCGGTTGCTATCAAAAAGTGTTTGTTATATAATGAGACCGAACCGTTCGATGCACTTAAAACTTTGTGAACGTTTTCTCTTAACTGCAATTATTTCAATATTAACTGAAACATAATATGGCAGATTGCAATCAAAGTATGCACTAAAGGGGGGAATATCAAAGCATGAAGTAGTGTCGTTTTACATAGCACTAAAAATAGAAGTTATATCGATGTTTTGACCAAACGATCTTTATCAAGCAAAAGGTTACAAGACATAAGTTAAGTTAATTGCATATCCATTACAGGACTTTGCGAATCAACATCAGCTTTTTAACGCTGTTTGTGATTTTCTAGGCATTAATACGTTCAGTAGTTTGCCATTGCTTTCTGAACGGGTGGTGCCATCGTCCTTTGTAAAAATCCACACAAAACAATTTGCAACCAAACTGTCCTCAGCGTGATTCGAACTCAGAACGTCGTGGTTAATAGACCGAGTCACTATCCCTAGGCCACAGACGCCACCTACAAGATATACGAAGGTTAAAAAACGGTCATATATAAAATAAACAGCACATGTACAATGATAACATTGTTACTATGTATAAATAAACTTGCGTTTTTATTTCATATTTCATCTTTAGCTGATACATACCACTGATTCTCCATTGAGATATTGCATACATCACGCTAACTGGAAGAAGAAAGGTAGCAATGGGAATTGTACGAAATATAAAAGAATAACGATACTGAGTCACATCGGAAAAAAAATATTATGTAAAATTCTTGAAAAAAGGCTGTGCCATACCATCGGGTCGCAGCCTAACTATTCACTGCGGTTACCTTTAATTACCAGAGTTGAAAACTAAGTAGAGATTGAGTCGACATAAGAGCCATTTTTCAACTCATGCTCACTTATTTTAGAAGTGATACAACATTGGAAATGAAAATATTAACTTAGTTTTTAAACTTTAACACTTGCAGTTCCATTTTATATTAATACTTTTAAAAGCTGATGTTGTTTGTATATATATATAAATGTTCGCAATTGCAATACTTTCAAACTACAAACTATTTCATGTCCCCTGTTGTCATTTCATTGTTGCTTTTGTTGACATACTTAACTGTTACTGACTTGTACTTTTAACTATATTTTTACCCAAACTTCGCACCATCCACCCATCTGGTGAAAGCCGCGGTAGCGTAGTTGTTAGTGAACTCGCTTCTCAAGGCTGGTGGTCTGGGTTCAACTTCCGCAGTGCGCGTGGAATTTTTCCGACCCGACGGCTTCTCAGGTCGACCCAGCCTCAACTGGGTACCAGACATGCTTTGGGAAAGTAAAGGCGGCCGACATGATGCTGACCACATCACCCATCGTGTGCCGACGGTCAATGAAAAATACAGGGCTAACACTGTATTGCCCTATATACCACGAGGTATGAAAGGGTTCCTTTACTTATTTTTTTACTTACCCATCTGGTGACACCATTTTTTCTCCTCCACACCAACAAGTAAACACTTTGACTCTCGTGAGCACAGCTGACATTGTAATCTACTATTGTGTTTAATTATATTTCTCAGCTTGCAAATGAGGCACAAAATGGGGCAATTGCAAAATAAGCAAGTACTTATTTTACTGTTTGCTGAGAGGAATAGTTGCCATTGAACAATATTGTCGTTGAGAGGATAAAAACGTTCGTCGTGCAAGTAAGTATATATTTATTATATATAGTAGTTCATTAACATTTTATTTTTCATGAAAAAACTTAACAAGAAAATTGTTTATTTGTTTTATTGTTTTGTGTTTGTGTGAGACATTGAACAAACTACTGAGAGAAGAAATGGATCTTGTGAAATGTGGTAAAGGGAATAGTGTGAGTATCATTGATAGAGTTGGTTAGAGTTGTCTCAGATTCAGTGGCGGCTCGTAGTCATTTTTCTTGGTGGGGCTAGAAACAAATTTTCGGAAAAATCTGGTTTTGGAGTATTTATTACCATTTGTCTATTCCGGGAAGTTTTCCCCCTTTCGAATATTGGTGGGGCCAGGCCCAACTGGCCTTTAATGACGAGCCGCCCTGCTTAGAATTGTATATGAGAATTGTTTATCATTGGGTGTTTGATTTTTCAAGTGTGATTAATTTTCAGATCTATCAGGTTGTATATAACTTTTTGAAAATTAAATTTTAATTGTACTGTTTCTTTCTCATATGCTTTGCTCAGTTTACTTTGTATCTTCGTTCACCTTGATGTCTATGTTCGTTATCATTATTTTATTAAAGTGTGTTTTTTCCGTTAATTTCTATGTTTGTTTACCTTACTTTCTATGTTTGTTCACCTTACTTTCTATGTTCGTTCACCTTACTTTCTATGTTTGTTCACCTTACTTTCTATGTTTGTTCACTTCTATTACTTACTTCTATGTTTATACACCTTACTTTCTATGTTTGTTCACCTTACTTTCTATGTTTGTTCACTTTACTTTCTATGTTTGTTCACTTTACTTTCTATGTTTATTCACCTTACTTTCTATGTTTGTTCACTTTACTTTCTGTGTTTGTTTACCTTACTTTCTATGTTTGTTCACTTTACTTTCTATGTTTGTCCTTTACTTTCTATGTTTGTTCACCTTACTTTCTATGTTTGTTCACTTTACTTTCTATGTTTTTCACTTATTACTTAATGTTTGTTCACCTTACTTTCTATGTTTATTCACTTACTTTCTATGTTTACTTACTTCTATGTTTGTTTACCTTACTTTCTATGTTTATTCACTTTACTTTCTATGTTTGTTCACTTTACTTTCTGTGTCTGTTCACTTACTTTCTATGTTTTTACCTTACTTTTTACTTTCTATGTTTGTTCACCTTACTTTCTATGTTTGTTCACCTTTCATATCATTCTCTATGTTTTTCACCTTACTTTTTTTCCTATGTCTATGTTATCACTTACTTTCTATGTTTATTCACCTTACTTTCTATGTTTACCTTACTTTCTATGTTTGTTCCTTACTCATTATCATACTTTCTATGTTTGTTCACTTTACTTTCTGTGTTTGTTCACCTTACTTCTATGTTTATTCACTTACTTTGTTTACCTTACTTCTATGTTTGTTCACCTTACTTTCTATGTTTGTTTACCTTACTTTCTATGTTTATTCACTTTACTTTCTATGTTTATTCACCTTACTTTCTATGTTTATTCACTTACTTCTATGTTTGTTCACTTTACTTCTATGTTATTCACTTACTTCTATGTTTGTTCACCTTACTTTCTATGTTTGTTTACCTTACTTTCTATGTTTGTTCACCTTACTTTCTATGTTTGTTTACCTTACTTTCTATGTTTGTTCACCTTACTTTCTATGTTTGTTCCTTACTTATATGTCTTTCACCTTACTTTCTATGTTTACCTTACTTTCTATGTTTGTTCACCTTACTTTCTATGTTTGTTCACCTTACTTTCTATGTTTGTTCACCTTACTTTATATGTTTGTTTACTTTACTTTCTATGTTTGTTCCCTTACTTTCTATGTTTGTTCACCTTACTTTCTATGTTTGTTTACCTTACTTTCTATGTTTGTTCACCTTACTTTCTATGTTTGTTCACCTTACTTTCTATGTTTATTCACCTTACTTTCTATGTTTGTTTACCTTACTTCTATGTTTGTTCACCTTACTTTCTATGTTTGTTTACCTTACTTTCTATGTTTGTTTACCTTACTTTCTATGTTTGTTTACCTTACTTCTATGTTTGTTCACCTTACTTTCTATGTTTGTTCACCTTACTTTCTATGTTTGTTCACTTTACTTTCTATGTTTGTTTACTTACTTCTATGTTTGTTTACCTTACTTTCTATGTTTGTTCACCTTACTTTCTATGTTTGTTCACCTTACTTTCTATGTTTGTTCACCTTACTTTCTATGTTTGTTCACCTTACTTTCTATGTTTGTTTACCTTACTTTCTATGTTTATTCACCTTACTTTCTATGTTTCTTCACCTTACTTTCTGTTTATTCACTTACTTCTATGTTTGTTCACCTTACTTTCTATGTTTGTTCACCTTACTTTCTATGTTTGTTTACCTTACTTTCTTTGTTTGTTCATCTTACTTTCTATGTTTGTTCACCTTACTTTCTATGTTTGTTCACCTTACTTTCTATGTTTGTTCACCTTACTTTCTATGTTTGTTTACCTTACTTTCTATGTTTGTTTACTTCTTAGTCTTTCTATGTTTGTTCCCCTTACTTTCTATGTTTGTTTACCTTACTTTCTATGTTTGTTTACCTTACTTTCTATGTTTGTTCACCTTACTTTAGTTGTCATTATTTCTATGTTTGTTCACCTTTACTTTCTATGTTTTTCACCTTACTTTCTATGTTGCTTTTGTTCATCTTACTTTCTATGTTTGTTCACTACTTTCATGTTTGTTCCTTACTTTCTATGTTTGTTTACCTTACTTTCTATGTTTGTTCATCTTACTTTCTATGTTTGTTCACCTTACTTTCTATGTTTGTTCACCTTACTTTCTATGTTTGTTCACCTTACTTTCTATGTTTGTTTACCTTACTTTCTATGTTTGTTCACTTTACTTTCTATGTTTGTTTACCTTACTTCTATTTTTCACTTACTTTATGTTTGTTTACCTTACTTTTATGTTTGTTCACCTTACTTTCTATGTTTGTTTCACCTTACTTTCTATGTTTGTTCACTTATATGTTACTTTTCTATGTTTGTTCACCTTACTTTCTATGTTTGTTTACCTTACTTTATATGTTTGTTCACCTTACTTTCTATGTTTGTTCACCTTACTTTCTATGTTTGTTCACCTTACTTTCTATGTTCTCTTTCTATGTTTATTCACCTTACTTTCTATGTTTGTTTACTACTTCTGTTCGTTACTGCTCTATGTTTGTTCACCTTACTTTCTATGTTTGTTCACTTACTTTATGTTTGTTTATTACTTTATATGTTTGTTCACTACTTCTATGTTGTTCCCTTAATTGTTATATCGTTCACCTTACTATTTATGTTTGCTCACCGTATTTTTAATGTTTATTCATCTTACGACATACTTGCCAAACGACAGAGATGAAATGTTTACGACATACTTGCCAAACGACAAAGATGAAGTGTTTAAGACGAATTTCAAATGTTACAAGAAGAGATAAGATCAAAATGATGAAATCATAAAATGTGAGATCCTTGCTGGTGCTACAATATATAAAAACAACAGATCAAATGGTTCAGACAGTATCAAGGTTACCACAAGATAGGCTCCTACAAAGAGCACTAGCACTCAGGTACAACGGCGACAGACCCAGAGGACGACCACGTAAATTATGGATTGATGGAATATCAGAGGAACTAAATTCCACCTTGTACAAAGCGCACAAGGAGGCTCGCCCCAGGTGTCTATATTTTTTTATTTGCCGCCGAAAAGCAAAACAGGACTAGAAAATAGATAGATTCGTCGTACATTGTATGAGTGTTACATTGAATGAGGAACATTAATTAAAACCTTTTTAAATTACAATTTTCTTTACTAATATGTTGGGGTTTTTGTTTTGCTCATGCAAAACTTTAATCTATTGTTCATGATAGTTGTCTAGCTCAAATCGTTTGGAGCTGATTGCCTCAGTTATTTTGAATAGGGTTTAGGTCTAAAAGGGTTATGGTAAGTTTCAGAGTTGAGTAGCGCCCAGCTCGTGGTTTCATACCCTCCAATAGCAGTCGCCAGAGATATGATAGATTGCTCAGGAAAACTGACCTGTTAGAAAGATACAACAGAAGAAAGATGTGAATGGAATCTGAAGTACAAGCTCCAGTGTTTGGCACAGAGAAAACGAGTGGTAAGCTCATACTCTCTTGGAACTATGTAAGAATTCAGTCCGGACCACGCCGTACTGTTACGAGTGATTTTTTTAGAGACCCTAAGAATGTTGCCAGCATACGGAGTTCGTGCTTTGGGCAATACTCTTGGCAGGTGACGTGCTATTTCTGTGGAGAAGGGACAAGACATATGGGGTAAAACCCGGTGTAATGAAGTCAATGCTTCTGCTTTAAAAGTCTGTTTGTGTGCTATACCAGAGGGTATGGTAGACCAACAAACATGAAACATAAGAATTAATTCCTTTCAGAGAATTAATACGCAATCAAACAGCAATAGAAACAAGAGTAGTGACCAATTAGCTACTCGACTTACAAAGGGATACAGTATACGTTGTAATCTACTAGAAGTGGAACCCGTTTTGACTACAAATTGTTGCTTAGCAAACTAATCGTCGCTGAAACTCACGATATTATAGTGTTTTGGTTAACAATTACTGCAATGGAGTCAACAGTAATTATGGAGCGAAATGTGGAGGAGAATACGAACAAAATGGAACGACTCTCAAATCGACCAAGTCTCTCTTGGGTATAAAAATAATGGACAATATACGCAGCCGGCTTGATATTAACCCCGTCACGTATCGTGTGTCGATAGTCAATGAATAATACTGGCCTAGCACCGTACTCCCCAATATTCCCCATGGTATGAAAATTGGTTCTTTTAAAAAAAATAACAACATATTCGCTATATTTTACTTGAGAAACGAGACAGTTCAGTAATTAGTGTGCTTACTTCCTTGAACTGTAGTCTTAAGCTCAAAACCCACAGTTGAATTAGTACATTTTCCGACAGGAACGGCTATCATGTCTACCAAGTCTCATTAAAAGCCCCTAAAAAACCAACAAAAACAACCTATCGTTACTGTCTGTAGTATCACATTTTAGCGCGGTGTAGTACAGGCGGGACGAGATACTGAGGAATTTAACGACTGCATGGCTAACGCAGTTGCGGCGAAGCTGTTCATGTTAGAAGTTTTCATTTATGCCCACAACATAAAAAATCTTGTCCTTACCGTGAATTGAACATGGGTCTCCCTGTATGGGAGCTGCGTTCTAATCCACTCGACCAGACGCTCCTTCCATTAGTCTAAATTGGGTACCACAAAAACACTTGGAAGTAAAGGCTAGCAACGTGATGTTGACCACTTCACTCATTGTGTACCGCTGGTCCAAGAAAAACATGGACCAAACACCGTATTCGCCAACATACCACAAGATATAAACATTGGAAATTTTTTATTTTAAAATATTTGTTTAGACTAGAAAAACGACAGAAAATAATCAAAATCTACCAACGTAAAACGTTCCAAATGATCTTGGTTTCTTCCAACTATAGCTGAAAGTTGCCCGCCTGCCCAGCGTGTTTGTAGCGCGTTGGACGACGGGTGACAAGCCACTATGAGTGCGGTTCAATTCCGCGGGCTGGCAGAAAAGTCACCGATTCTCCAGATTTACAGTGTTCGTGGCATCGAACCGAAGGGTTACGATGTCCATGGCACCGTGCCGAAGAGCTGACAGCTCAAGTACTTCTGGATCGGAAAAAAACCAGCTGAAAGTTTCAGAGGTAGAGGATTTATACGGTAACTGTGGCGGCGTGTCCAGCTGCTCCATAACTTATAAATTACCACAATGGGAACTACTAATATTACTATAGCTGTATCTCGGACAGTTTCAGA
Organism: Arion vulgaris; assembly: GCA_020796225.1. Classification (NCBI taxonomy): domain Eukaryota; kingdom Metazoa; phylum Mollusca; class Gastropoda; order Stylommatophora; family Arionidae; genus Arion; species Arion vulgaris. The sequence continues at coordinate 37,879,246 of CM036766.1, forward strand.
CTTGCACAAACTGATTCTATATCAGACGACTTGTCTATTTCCAGACTTCCAGAATACATCTCTTTCACACATGACAGATGTGGCAAGCTACATGCATGGACCAACTTATAGTCGATACATTGGATTTTTGTCAATTTATTGATTTTATTATTAATTTTTGCTTGATTATGTGATACCAGACATACATGTCTTTGTTATGAAACCCTAATTTATTACGTATCACCGCAGCCTCCCCTCAGGTTTCTCCAGATCTGATCTGATCCGATCTGACCACCTCAGATTTGTAGGTTTCCGCACATGGTACATACCAGTAATAACTATAAGGGCCTACCAAAAATTAATTGCATATCCTTTACAGGACTTTGCGAATCAATCCCAGCTTTTAACGCTGTTTGTGATTTTCTAGGCATTATTACATTCAGTAATTTGCCATTGCTCTCTGAACGTGTGGCGCCATCGTCCTTTTGTAAAAGTCCACGCGAAACAATTTTTAGCCAAACTGTCCGCAGCGTGATTCGAACTCAGTACGTCGGGATTAATAGACCGAGTCACTATTACCTAAGCCTTAAAGACGCACCAAGGGCCTACAGATCTGTGCAAATAAAGGCATTAACCACTGCATTGACTTTCTCCTTAAAATACTTTCTTTTGTTGTGTACTAAACATACAATTTTTTTATCGTAGCTAAAGTAGTAAAACATTCATATATAAATAGTATATCCAATGATATATATTAATGTGATACGTACTGTGGCGTCTGTAAGCTAAGCGGTAGTGAACTCGTTCACAACTCAAGCGTACCTGGTTCAAACTGCACCGCGGGAAAGTCTGAAGCAAATTATTTCCTTTGATTTCTATTAAAGATAAAAATAGACCTCACCGTTTATAAAGCAATGGCAAACTGTTAAGCGTATAAGTGGTGCCTATAAAATCGACGACTCGTTTACTGTTGTTGATGGCTAAGTACGATTTGCATTTCACTGCAGACAACGTAAACACAAAGTTTTTGTGAATAAAATTATTGTGCTAACACAATTTTTGATCAGAACTCATAAACATTCTCATGGTATATAAAGAGTTAATTCGTGTTGTTTTTCTACTGTTTATAATATATGCCCAGTGTCGCCGATAGCGATATACCGAGGAAATTCCGGGAGTTTCGAGGTCAGCTTGGGTCACACATTTTCGGTGGGCTCACGGCAGGTGGTTAGTCTACAGAAAACTTTAATCCTTTCTTAGGAGATAAAAGGGTTTAAAGCTGAAGAATTGACTTCATTGCACCGGGTTTTACGCCATATGGCTCGGTACCTCTCCGCGGAAATGGCACGCCACCTGCTGAGAGTATTGCACAGAGCACGAACTTCGTAGCTCCAGCAAACAATCTAGGATCTCTGTAAAAACTGCACTAGTGAACAGAACAGCGCGGTCCGGATTCGAACCCACGATCTTCGACTCACAAGGCACAGGGCTTAACCACTTAGCCACAGACATATAAATTACAAGTACATCTGAAGTCAGAGTAAGGCGTGTCTGAATGTCGAGGGACACTAGTGATAAGGAAAGCAAGCTTTCACGCTAAAATCAGTCAATGGCACTGCTACATATTTTACGCTATGACTACGTCCAAATTCATAAGGGGCGAACAAAAAAAAAATTAAATATTCATTCGAAGATGCATTACGACAAGGAGATAGGAAACAGAGTTGGACAAGGAAAGGCAACATTCCAGAAAAAGGACTTACTTGCTTGTCTATTTAGATGAGAAAGAGAGTTTATCAGTTTTGTTTGTATACAATGCAAAAACATCGAAGTAAATCTTGAAAAATAAACAAACAGAATTATGGAATCCTTGGAAATGTTATTTTACAGAAGAATGTTAGGAATACCATGGACTGCTAAAAAGACACGTGTAGAAGGAAGTAACGGAGAAGGATTGACTTAATTGCACTGGGTCTCTCCATATGGCTCCGTCCCTCTCGGTAGAAATTTCTAGCCCCCTACCGTGAGTGTTACACAAAGCACAAACTCCGTAGCTCCAGAAACAAACATAGTAGCTCAGAAAAAGAAAACACAAGGGGACTTAACGGCGCGGTTCAGATTCGAAGCCACAACCTTCAAAACGCAATGCAAAAGTCTTAACTACTTCTGACAGAGAAGTGCATAGTTAAGTCAATTTTTAGAAAAAGGAAACCTGGTAAACATTCGATGGAGAAAGTCACGATTTTTGGGGGTCAGTAGTGCTAATACAGTGATTATAACACATTGGGACAACGACAAAATCTTTTGGCAAATAGAGATAGAGGTCAACATAGAGAGATACGATACTGCGCAGTCTGACAGCATGGCATGAGAGAGCATCAGGAAATTGAGTTGATCGCGAACTTCAAAGACAGAAAGTTGTGAAAGCTCATGATCGCCAACGCAAGCAGGCACATCACCATATGACGATGACGATGAAGCTAAAAAAGTACTCTGATTATGTCAATATTTCGAGGTTTTTCACTGCTTTGTCTACATTTTTGGGCCGTTTCCTCATTATCATTACTATTATCCATAATCTCTCATTATTTTCTTCAGTGCTGTCATTACAATTAGCTGCACGTGAATAGAAACACAAACACCAACACAAGTGTACATACAACTGGTGAAGCTGTTACACACAAAGATGTTCTTCATCATCTGCAATAACGACAACCGACTGACATTTACCAGATCGTGGCAAATAGTCGCCTGTGGAGTTGTAGCATTGGCGTCAGTGGTGCAATGTTTAGATCCACTTAGGATCGGTAAGTGTTTATCATGTGGTAGGAATAATACTGCCAACAGTTTTTCAATAACGTGGAGTTACACTGTCTAATATATCTTCATTTTTTTCTCTTTCATTTTTTTTCTTTGGTAAAATTGTGTCTTTTGTCCTGATGTACTCCCAGCCATCTAAGGAGGCTACAGAGATGTGGTTTTATAGAAGAATGTGCAAAGAATCTAATTGATTTCCTAAATCAATTTTTTCGGGTATGCAATGAGAAAAGGAGGTTTATAACAGATGACAACTGGTAACGTAAAATCAATGGGAGACTAGACATAAAACGACAGAGATGAGATTCAAAATAATTCTGGACAGCCTGTCTTCATGACAATAAGGAGTGTCAACACTTGAACTCATAGTCAGTGCTTATAGACGTTGGTGGAGGTATTGGTTATTGGTTACTAAACTGACTTCATTGCACTCCGGGCAGACCCATAGGTGCTCAGTCTCCTCCAACAGATATCGAAGAGTATGCATACTGATGGTTCCTGTGGCTCGCTGATTAAACACACCTCTCACTCTGCCTCTCAGGCATCCAGTTCGACTTGAACAGCGGGTAACTCCAAACTGCCTAAATCACTTGATCGATTCAACATCGATTTTAGTGTCCTCATCCAACAGACAGTCGCGAAGAGACCGAAGAATATCCCCTTATCCATCTTCAACTCCCCAACAATCGATGCTGTTGATGCAAGCCTGTTCGCTCTCTCTCATTACCGTAAACACCAATAGACAATAGATACCATCCTGGTGGAGGTAATGATTGTACATCTCAGTCTACAAGTCTACAGATCGGATCTGGTCTGACCACCTGAGAGCGAATCTGGAGGAAACCGATATGCGGATGTGGTAAAACTAAATGAACGGGAGATTTTAATGAAAGCAAGAAGATATAACAATTATAAAATATGAAAAATAACAATCGACGTTTAAGCTATGTGACTTTATGAAGATAAAACAATTAACAACAAAATTCCTGTCTAGTGGCACATGAGGTTTCAGTAAGGGCTCTCCATCCTCTCTTGCCCATTGAAACCTTCGGTTCAGTATTCCACGTTAGATATAGACTACTGCCACCAGCTTTTCTTCCTTCATTCGTCTTGATATTGTTATTGGTCTTCCTTTATTTCTTATCCCCTCTGCTGTTCATTAACAGTTGTTCATGCGCATCACATTGTCACTCCGTTTTCATATCTTTTCTTGTATGATGGTACTCTCTGTTTTCTGCTTAGTTATCGCATGGTAGGGTTGTTGTAGAGCGAAGTGGGGAATACAGGACAACTACTTCTAGTATGAGGATGGAGGTTGAGGCCGTTACTGCTGCCCTCCATTTTTTCTCTCTAGGACTTCATTTACTGGGGCAGTTGTTGTATCTGACTCTCAGTCGATGCTTACAAGATCCAGAAGGGCAGGTTTCGGTATGAGTGGATGTCGTCTATAGAAGTTTCTAACCTCCAGAGGCTTATGTGGATATACTGCCCTGGGCATGCGGGTGTTTGCGGTAATGAGAGAGCGGACAGGCTTGCACCAACAGCATCGATTGTTGGGGAGTTGAAGATGGATAAGGGGGATATTCTTCGGTCTCTTCGCGACTGTCTGTTGGATGAGAACACTAAAATCGATGTTGAATCGATCAAGCGATTTAGGCAGTTTGGAGTTACCCGTTGTACAGATAGAACTGGATGTCTGAGGGGCAGAGTGAGGAATGTGTTTAACCCCACAGGACCCTTCAATATGCATACTCGTCGCTATCTGTTGGCGGAGACTGAGCACTATGGGACTACCCGAGTGCAGTGACTCAATTTAGTAACCAATAACCAAAATCTTATCAATAACACATCTGTATAAATTTGTGTCCAGTTTATACAAATTCTTTTGTTGCTTAAACTGTGCGAAAGCTGACACATTGATAGAAACAATTTCATTATTTTGTTATATTATTAGGAACATTGAACTGAAAAGCTAACATAATTGGTAGTTTTACATTGTGTACTTATGTTACACTGAGTATGTTACACTGAGTATATTACACTGAGTATGTTACACTGAGTATGTTACACTGAGTATGTTACACTGAGTATGTTACACTGAGTATGTTACACTGAGTATGTTACACTGAGTATGTTACACTGAGTAAGTTACACTGAGTATGTTACACTGAGTATGTTAACTGATATTTACACTGAGTATGTTACACTGAGATGCAAATGAAGAAGGAAGAAGTTGAAATACTTATAAGTTTTATATTTTCACATTGACAATTACATTGACCAAACACTAAAGCAGGTGAGAGAATTCAAATACCTTGGAAGTATCTTCACATCTGATAGTAGACTGGACAGAGAGATCGAAACTAGAATCCAGCAAGCCAATAACATTACATACCAACTTACCACAATCTTGAAACACCCAGAAATTCCTGTAGAAACTAAAAGACAGATTATAAATGCAATCTTCATACTAATACTGTGCTACCAGAGCCAAACATGGACACTGACAAAAGAACAAGAAAGAAAATTACTACCTGTGAGATGAGGTGCTTGAGGAAAGCGGTAAATAAAACAAGAAGAGACCATATAAAATATGAGGAAATTAGAAGAACAGTCTAAACAACACCTGTTATTAGATTCATTGAAAAACAGAGACTCAAAAGGTTTGGCCCCTTGGCGAGAACGAACCAGAATACACCAGTTGCAAGAGCGTACAACCTGAAAATGCAATCATCAAGAGAAGGGCAACCCAGGAAAAATATGAATTGATGGAATTACAGACATCTTAAAACTCCACAATACTACAACATATCAAACGACCGAGCGTGCACTATATCGGAAACCGATCATCTGTTACACCTGCTACGCCTAATGGCAAAAAAAAAGCAGAGAAGGACAAAAGAAAATGAAAAAAAATAAAGAGCAATTTTTCCACAACATTGATTCATTTATTTACCATTCTTGACATCTTATTTTATTTCAGGTATGATTCCAACATGGAGTGATGTTGTAATTTCCGCATTTGAGAGCACGCAATCAAATGTCAGTGTTGATCTGCAGATCATTGAAACCGGTGCAACTAATACAGCCTTTGATAAGATAGAGAAAAGTAAGTAGTCAGCCATTGTAGCGTAGCCGCTGCCAATATTACCGCGGCCATCGTAAATAATGGCCTTCGTGCAATATTTTTCAAGATGGAGGGTCGTGATATTACGCAGACTAGCAGATAATGTTGTTCTTCGAAAGCTCCATATCCATCACTTGTTAAACCCCTCTTTGTGATTTGTATGTGATCGAAGCCTAAGAGCGATTGTACGTTGTGTCAGTTATGCGCCTACAAATAGGCCAGCACATCCAATTTCTGCGATGCTTTTTATTTTCTAGTTTAGCTTCCCTAGGCCCATACCTCAGGTGGCGTCTGTGGCCTAGGGATTAGTGACTCGGTCTATTAACCACGACGTTCTGAGTTTGAATCACAAATGTTTGGTTACAAATTGTTTCGCGTGGATTTTTACAAATGGACGATGGCGCCACACGTTCAGAAAGCAATGACAAACTACTGAACGTAATAATGCCTAGAAAAATCACAAACAGCGTTAAAAGCTGGGGTTAAAAGTCATGTAAAGGATATGCAATTAACTTTGCCCATACCCCAGTCTCCTCTTACGATACGCATTGCAGGTCACAGTGTTACTAAGTGATTTTCAAAGCTAGTTGCTCAACATTCGCCAGAGCCGTGGTCACAGAAATATGAAGAAACATATTCAGCTAACTTTATTGCATGTACAGTATTTCTATTGTTATATTAGCATCCGACTTAGTATATTTGAAGTAAAACAAAAGAAAAGAAACACTTTTTCATGCCCTGAGGTATGTTGCGTAATACAGTGTTAGGCCCGTATTTTTGTATTGGCAGTCAGCACACGATGGGTGATGTGGTCAACATCACGCCGGCCACCTTTACTTCCCAGTGTTTTCCTAGTACCCAATTGAGGCTGGGTCGACATTTAACTTTATTTAAGACACTGATCATGTGAATGATACGAACAGACCTAGGTGTACAAGCCCACCAATAACCAACCCCAAGCGATCTCTCTCTCTCTTTCTCTTTCTCTCTCTCTCGATCGTTCTTTTCGGCCATTTTGATCATTCTTATTGTGATCTATAAACAACCTTTGCCAAGAACGTATTTTTACGTCACATCGATCAGCGCCATTTGGACCTCTGGTGTTTGTCCTGACGGTCCGTTTCAGCCAGCGTTTACTGGGATCGCTCTCCGTTAGCCTTTGACTGTCCCCAGCCGACCTGCAAGGCAGCAGGTTGCCATTTTCTTTCAGGGTAGCGACCCTTAGACGACCTACCCTACCGGGTTATTGAGTGTCATCTACCCAGGTAACCAGTCTTTATTTGGACCACTTGATTTGCCTGCCGTCCAGATTTGTGTACGGTTTACTCCGCTAGCCTTTGATTGTCCCCAATAAAACTACAAGGCAGTAGTACCAAACGACCTAGTTAACAGTATCAAGTGGTAATGTTTCGTTTGATTTCTTTGTCCACAGCTTACAAGGCCATCTCAGCATTAAATCTGCATGCCGTGATAGGACCTTATGATCCAGAAGTTAGTCTAGCCACAGAGTCTCTGAAGATTCCATATCTCTGCACGACTACAGTGAGCAGGCTTCAACGCTTTCTCTACACAGTACAGGTGTGACAACGTCCATGTTGTTGTGTGACAGCGTCCATGTTGTTGTGTGACAGCATCCATGTTGTTGTGTGACAGCGTCCATGTTGTTGTGTGACACGTCCATGTTGTTGTGTGACACGTCCATGTTGTTGTGTGACAGCGTCCATGTTGTTGTGTGACACGTCCATGTTGTTGTGTGACAGCGCCCATGTTGTTGTGTGACACCGTCCATGTTGTTGTGTGAACACCACCCATGTTGTTGTGTGACATCTCACTCCATGTTGTTGTGTGACACCGCCATGTTGTTGTGTGACAAATCACGTCCATGTTGTTGTGTGACACCGCCCATGTTGTTGTGTGACACCGTCCATGTTGTTATATAACACCGTCCATGTTGTTGTGTGAACATAACCGCCCATGTTGTTGTGTGACACTGCCCATGTTGTTGTGTGACACTCGCCCATGTTGTTGTGTGAGTATGTTGCCCGTCATGTTGACACGTCTGTTGTGAATACCGCCCATGTTGTTACGTGACACCGCCCATGTTGTTGTGTGACACTTAGCTGGTTGCCGGTTTCCCGCTGATAAACGCTCGTAGTGTAGAACTATGCAATCGGAGCCTAAGAAATAAGAGTTTATTGTTCGAATCCGATGTACCATAATTTGTTCCCTCGTATGGTACCGGGGCTCGCAAGAGAAGCAAAGAATAGTACCACTGCAACCTAAAATGCATGTCGTAAGAGGCGACTGATGTAGGACCTAGTGAAGCTACCCTAGTAAATAAAAATCATCGGTTGAACTGGCTTACTTGTAGACGCATAACTGGCACAACGTACAATCGCTCTTAGGCTCAGATCAAATACAAATCACACATAGGGTTTAACAAGTGGTCGATATGGAGCTCTCAAAGAAGAAGAAAAAAGTATTTTCTTTTTGAAAGCTCCCAATACGTGTTCACTGTATCTGTATATATATGCTATTGCTGTGAAACAAATACACTAACCACTACGATGTCGCATCTCTCACATTTGACATACAAAAAAATTTCAAAAAGAATTATATAGTTTGTAAAGAATAATAGGACATGAACAACAGATATCAGTGGAGAAAGAGCTAAGGAAAAGACGTTAGCGATGGATAGGACACACACTGGGAAAGCCGACTGGAAACATAGCAAGACAGGTACTGTATTGGAACCCACAGGGAAAGAGGAGTAAGGGAAGGTCTAGACCATAGATTCCCAAACTTTTCGGCCCATGCCCACTTTGCACAACAAAACTTTGTAACGCCCTCTACATTAAAACAGTTTGCCCACATATATACATGCTCTTTTTCTCTTTGACATAGAAAACTGATATATATTTATGTAATACATGGTCAATTTTCAAATGATTATATACATGAAATAGACAATTGATGGAAAAATGAATCGTGTAAGACGGGCATCAAAATGAATTAAAATGTAGTATTCAAATTTTAAAAGATTATTCAATCGCAAAATCACGAAAATAATTTATTTTAAAATTAATTTCTCTAAGGAACCACCAACCCCTAATCGCCTGAACACCCCTTCAAATTCTTCTGAACCCACTGTCGCCCCCTAGAACGCTTCAACGCTCACTTGGGGGCGGTACCGCCCACTTTGGGAAACGCTGGTCTAGACATACCCGGAGAATAGAGCTGGAGACTGGTATTAAAATGATATGTAAAACATTGAAAGAATTAGAAGGGATGGCAAGAAAGAGGAAGAGCTGGAAGAAGTTTGCTGAAGACCTGTGCTCCGTTGGTAGTTGAAAGATGAAGAAGATGCACAAAAGATGGCCAATTATACATTTGTTACATTATTTAATTCTAATATTGTGGATCTCCAGGTCATTCCGGAAATGATCCACTCTTGTGATGCCATGTTGGATGTGTCACAAGCATATATGTGGTCGAAGATCAGTGTCTTCTATGACGATGATGTGGGTAAGTGTTTGTAGGTTTCAAAAAAATGTGGAAGAAGCTGCTTCTAATACTAACTCTTTCTTTTTTTTAAATAGTTTATTTAAGTTCCTGATGTTCTTTAATTAACCCTTTTGCCATTCTAAACCAATATACTGTCTCTCTGTACTTTTTTAAGAGGACGCAAAGACAATTTACTGGCCATATTCTTATTTTGAAGACAGTGGAAATAACTTCTTTAGTTTTCTATCGCATCTTGTTCGTTTTTCTATCTAAAGCCATCTTCCAAATTCATGCGCATGTGTTCCTATAACTGTCTGTTGCTCCCGATGTAGTTAAAGCCGAAAGTATTGACTTCATCTGCCGAGTTTTACTCCATATGCGCACATCTGCCGATAGTATTGCAGCCATCTGCCGATAGTATGCACGCCATCTGCCGATAGTATTGCACGCCATCTGCCGATATTGCCGATAGTATTGCACGCCATCTGCCGATAGTATTGCACGCCATCTGCCGATAGTATTGCAGCCACCATATGCCGATAGTATTGCACCCATCTGCCGATAGTATTGTACGCCATCTGCCGATAGTTTTGTACGCCATCTGCCGATAGTATTGCACAAAACACGAATGATGTAACTGCAGCAACAATCCTAGGTGTCACTAAAAAATGCACTCGTGAACAAAACGGCGGTCCGAATTCGAAACCATGACCTTCAGATCGCAAGGCAAAGGCGTAACCCCTTAGCCACAGAGACCCTCCCGCTCCCATTTATGCTGCAAGTGTTCACTACACATTCTTTATCTCCCTATTTGTTTTATGATATAAGAGAAGACTACAGTAAAACTATGTAGCAATGGTGAAACACGTAAAAAGAAAGTACTGCATTTTTTTTTTACATTATGCTTCATTTGGGTCCACGATTCCAGCCAGCCTGGCTTTTAGAGATGTTAGAGATTCCAATGATTGTTCTATAATGAGTAAAGTCCTTACTTCAGTTCACCTAATTGAAGGGAGCAAATTCAATGTCATATACCAAAGTGTTTATATATAGTGAAAGTGTTTGTGTTATGGTAAGCATGTTACAGTTTCTAGCCCATTGATAACCTTCATTATTAGCTATACGTTGCATGTCCTCACGCAAGGGCCATAATTTTTTCTCTCTGATAAGCAGTAGCATCATCCACACAGGAACTGCTTCCCCTTCCACAATGTTAAAACTCCAAAAACTCAGGGTTTATTTTTGTATGAATCAGACGCAATACGATATATGTAAAACATGGGTACTTGGATGCAATGAGAAACACTACATTTCTCTCATAAATTGTTTATATTATTTATGCCAATAAGTATAGATTTCTATATATTTTAAATGAATTTACAGAAGCCAAATTATTACTTTTTAAAAACAAACAGCACTATTTTTTTTCCGATCCAGAAGCACTTGAGCTGAAAGCTTTCGGCTCGGTGCCACGAACACCGTAAATCTGGGGAACCTGTAGCTTTTCTGCCAGTCCGCGGAGTTGAACCCGCACTTACAGAGGACTAGTCACCCGTAGTTCAACGCGCTACGAACACGCTGGGTACGCGGGCAAACAACACTAGAACAATATTTGTTTATAAACACATATCTAATCAGGAAGCCAATGTAGATAAACAGACAAGCATTTAGACCAGACATATAATACGGGTAATAAATCGCCAATATGCAATTACTAAAAGTGCTGCAATCTCTTTCCTTACACAGTAATATCTAACTCCGATAAATTGTGAAAGTGGTGATAATTATTGTTGACATTTTAAGTTAATCTTTTTTCTTTTAAAATTAATTTTGCTTTAACAGCGGTTCTGCGGTCTACTCGAATCGATTTTCAACAGCCAAAGGTTCCTTTACGTACTCAACTTGTATACGGTACCTACGTTTTATCGTCCGTCTCCGATATTACTAGGAACCTGAACCTACTGTTCGTTGGTTGCTGATTATTGGTTATTGAACTGACGTCATATCACTCCGGGGAGTGTGCTCAGTTTCCCTCAATATACGTTAAAGCGTATGCATACTGATGGCTCACTGATTAAGCACGACCTACTCTATAATATTAATATATATATTTAATATATAATAATACTCGATAAATAAAGTAGGTCGTGGGTAAAGCCATCTCTTACTCTACCCATCAGGCATCCGTTTCTGCTTGTACAGTGTGTAGTTTCAAAATTTTTATGTCTTCGTCCAAAAGACGGTCACCGAGAAACCGAAGGAATCTACAATCCATCAATCTTAAACTCCCTGACGATCGATACAAGCCTGTCCGTTCTCTCATTGCCATGAATACACGCATGCCCAATGTCTCCTAGCCCATCCTGTTTCAATCTTCCTGAGCATACTCATTGAGTCACTGAGAAAACATGCATGGATAAAAGTCTGTGAATCTAGCCAAATCATCGCTTTGGTAACCGCCATGATTTCCATAGTGAGACTGCTTGTAGTCACGGCAAAACCACCACTGTCTTCCTTCACAACATCACCTCCGACCTGAGCAGTGAAAGCCCATGAGCTCCGCACATGTCGAATCACCGAACCATCCGTATAAATGATTACATCATGCTCAGATGCGTTCTCAGAAATTAATGCCTGAACCTCTGCCTCCACAACAAGTGGGTTGTGTTGCCTGCATTCTTTATCAAGTTCGATGCATACAGAAAAGGATGTAGCGATTGCTCTGGCACTGGTATCCATTCTTCACCGGGATCAATGTCTTCAAGTGTACACACCTGTTCAATAGAATCGCTGGGGAGGTCTCAGCTGACAAAGATCAGTTTTATTTTTGTGCCAGGGCATGCAGGTGTAAGGGGGAATGAACGTGCGGATAGGCTTGCAGGTATGGCTGCTGTCCAAAGCGGACGAGCAATGGACCAGGCTGATATTATAAATTCCTTAAGGAGAGAGGGCGTGTACATGATTCACGTAATAGCGGTGAATCCACAACACTAACCAGACTGCAAGAACTCAAAGTTAAGTGTGGTGTAGCTCGACAAGAACGCTATGCTGGCAGACAAAGAAGAATTGTAAACCAACAAAGAACCGGTGTCGTTAGTCGCCACACACTGATGGACATACTGAGGGAGAGATCGGAGCACTTATGGACTAATGTGTTCGACATGCAGTGATGGTGATCCGACGACTAAACTAAACTAAACTAAACACGCATGCCCATAAGAGCAGATCCACATAAGTACCTGGAGGATGGTAACCTTGATAGACGACATATGCCCATACTATGACCAGTCATTTTGTTCCATACGAAGCATTGACTGAGAGTCAGACACAACAACGGCTCTAGTTTAAGGAGTCCCAGAGAGCCATGACAAGACAGCAGTATCAGCTTAAACCTCCATCCTGTAATTGAAAGTAGTTGTGAATGCTTTATTCTGCTTTGCAACAATCCTGTAATGTGCTCTAACTAGGAAACTCTGGCATGACTTCTCACCACGAAGCCCAAGCCCATCTGTATATACAACAACATATCACTTGTATTATCTACTGTCAGCTGTTTACTTGCGAGTTCCGCCTTCATATTACTCCAATCTCTACATCCCCTTTAAAGAGTAATGACAACATTGTGCAAGTTGGCCATGCAAACATTTAACAAGATCCATTTTTCCCCTTTCGGTAGGAAGGCAACTGTGGTTTCCTGGTCAATTGTTCTATCAGCTTGGACCATCCACGACATGCCCCGCTTGATTCTAGTGCCGTTAGCATCATTAGTATTCTTATGCAGTAGTGTCTCTTCTCCACAGTATCTCTCCTATATGCTTTGGTTTGAGCTATTAATAGAGACAATTAATGAAGTCATTAAACTGGGGTTCTCAGTTTTAACAAATTGTTGGTTGAATCATCTCATACAGGAATTCAAGTATTGGAAAAATTGATGACAAACCACACAATTTCTGTCAGGGCTTGGAGACTACCAGAGAAAGCGAGCCGCAAGCACATCCGTGATTCATTAGTAGACATGAGAAAAGTCTTAGTCGAGAAATGTGTGGTAATCTGCAACAAAGAAAATATTAGACTGTTAATGGATGAGGTAATACGTGTACTTGTTTGACGTAGAACAAATTCATTTGACATAGAACAAATTCACTTACGTATTTTGAAATCAGTACTTTCAGCACATATTCAACCGGTGTCTTGACTAAGGAAGACAGTGGCAAAGAGCAAATTTACACTGTCTTTTCAAGAGGTCATATCCCTCATACAGAGAAAATCTGCAGCAGACTTGAAGACAAACATTGGATATGATTGTGGAAAACACGTCTTCAAAGATCTATACAGAACAGACCAGGTCTTCACATTTCGCCTACATACTGGACACTGCAGACTCAAAAGACACTTACATAGACTAGAAATAAGTCAAACAGTTCTCTGCCAGTGTCAACGGGCAGAACAGACACCGAAGCATGTCATGTAAGACTGTCCTGTTCTGTGTGAGCTCAGAAGCAACATGTAGTCACACCCAGTCGACCTAAAAACAAAGGATTGGGAAAACCTGACAGACATGAAACTAACTGCCCAGTAAGATTCGCCTGAACGGCAAAGGACACTGATGATAAGGAAAGCAAATGTTAAGCAATCCTTCATGCAAAAATCGGTGAGAGGTACAGTATTAGACGCCCTGACTATGTTTGAATTCATAGTGGGCAAACGGGAAATAACTCTGCAACTATTGATAACTTTAAACCATAGATTCCCAAACTTTTTCCGCCCACCGCCCACTTTGCACGACATAAACTTTGTAACGCCTCCTCCCCATTATAACAGTTTGCCAACGCCCCCCCCCCTCCCATATATATATATATATATATATATATATACACATGTTATTTTCACTTTGACATAGAAAATTGATATATATTTCGTCATACATTGTCAATTTTCAAATGATTATACAGTATACATGAAATAGAAAATTGATGAAAAAATGGATCGTTTAAGATGGGCATAAGATGAATTAAAATCCAAAATTCAATTTTTTTAAAAGATTATTCAATCGCAAAATCACGAAAAACCTCTCCCCAAATGCTTCTGACCAACAATGGACCACCTGGAAAGCTTCAACGCCCACTCCACTTTGGGAGCCCTTGCTTGAAACTAAAAAAATAACCAATATTCAACACTTATATTGTTTATTTTATATTCTTCTGTATTCTCTCATGCTTGTTTTTAAAAACCTGCAGGCACGTAATCTTGCTATGCTGTCTACTCCACCGTATGGATGGATGTTCTATGATCCAGTAAGTATGAACAATGGATGTTCTATCGTTGAGTAAGTAGTTGAACTAACTTGAACATAGCAAATTACCATCATTAAAAGATCAATAAAAGGGGACAGCTAATATTATATTTATACATTTGTTCATTTACCTGTTGCTCTTTTGTTTCTTTCAAGAAGAATTAAAGTGATTAGATGTAGGGAGGCTATTATATAATGAAACAAATAGCTGAAATTGGATCAAATGCACAACAAATAAACAGATACGGTACTAAACTTGAAAAAATAGACAAAAGGACTCAACCACTTCCCTAGTCCTTTGACACCAATCGCTAGCTAGAATAGAACGGGTCTTGGTACACAACCATGGCCATTCTGACTAGAGTAAGTGTTCGAGTCCCGTGTTTGTCTACTTGTTTTTCGGAATCAAATGCAAAGGTTCAACGGTTTACTTTCTTTTCTCTAATCCTGTTTTGTCCTCACAGTGTCTGGATAAGAAGAAACTTATAAAACTGGTTTGTGTGTGCACTTTATACCTGGTGTAAACATGACTTAAAAATATAGTTCTTGTCATCTATTCATTGATTGATTAATTGATCGATAGAACCATTAACGTTGAATAACCTTGCGTGCTTTGATATCGTTTTACACAGAAAGATCTTGGCAGAAGTGCATGAACTCTGTTAGTCACTGACAAAGGTCCCTGATTCAATTATGAGAATGATGAACAGTTTTAGGAGTTTTAATTTGTGCTAGTAATTTTTGCCAAGGAAGCATCTTTCCAGCCTCCCCTTATTAACTGAAAACACAGAAGGGTTCTTTTGTATCACTGAAAAATACATTGATTGTCCACAATGAATGCAAACCAAGTACTTTCAAAGCAAGTGGCAAGAATCATACTCGTATTGACAAACAGACACCCAGAAAAGGAATAGTTACAAAGTGAAAATTATTGAAAAGATTAGAAAATATAGACTGTTGTAACTTGTTAATAATATGAGTTGAAAATGTTCATAACATCTCAAGTTATTGTGATCTATAAGAGTTTGTCATACAATGGCAATAGTAACAGCCATCTCAGTCTTCTTTGCTCATCACAGCTTTGTGAAAGATGTTCAACAATCATTTGATCAATGTCACACTCATCAGAGGTACCTACCTATCTTTAGCTTGTTCAAAATCTTCTTCTTCAGTGATCTCTGGTCATGCTCTTAATTTACTGTGGATCACAAACTGGGCAGTCAGAGTCAGGTTTCCCAATGCTTAGTGTTTAGGTCGACTGGGTGTGGCCACATATTTCTTCTCAGCTCACATTACCTGTTGTGCAACATCTGAATATCATGGCTAGCTCTTATGAAAAGGGTTCTGTATATTACATTACATACAAGGCTGCTGTAAAAAGAGGGCAAGCAGTGGACCTGACAGATATTCTAAATTCCCTAAAGGAAAGAGGATGGGTAAATGATTCAAATAATAGTGATGAATCTACAAGCCTAACCAGAGTGCTTCCGTTGCAGTCTTGTTTTGCTTATTTCAACAGACTAGTATTGTCAATCTGTCTAAATGATTAGTATTGTTAATCTGTCTAAATGACTAGTATTGTTAATCTGTCTAAATGACTAGTATTGTCAATCTGTCTAAATGACTAGTATTGTTAATCTGTCTAAATGACTAGTATTGTTAATCTGTCTAAATGACTAGTATTGTTAATCTGTCTAAATGACTAGTATTGTTAATCTGTCTAAATGACTAGTATTGTCAATCTGTCTAAATGACTAGTATTGTTAATCTGTCTAAATGACTAGTATTGTTAATCTGTCTAAATGACTAGTATTGTTAATCTGTCTAAATGACTAGTATTGTTAATCTGTCTAAATGACTAGTATTGTCAATCTGTCTAAATGACTAGTATTGTTAATCTGTCTAAATGACTAGTATTGTTAATCTGTCTAAATGACTAGTATTGTTAATCTGTCTAAATGACTAGTATTGTTAATCTGTCTAAATGACTAGTATTGTCAATCTGTCTAAATGACTAGTATTGTCAATCTGTCTAAATGACTAGTATTGTCAATCTGTCTAAATGACTAGTATTGTCAATCTGTCTAAATGACTAGTATTGTTAATCTGTCTAAATGACTAGTATTGTTAATCTGTTCAAATGCATCTTAGTATTGTTAATCTGTAAAATGACTATGTATTGTCAATCTGTCAAATGACTAGTATTTCAATCTGTCTAAATGACTAGTATTGATCAATCTGTCAAATGACTAGTATTGTTAATTGTTAAATGACTAGTATTGTTAATCTGTTAAATGACTATATTGTTAATCTGTCTAAATACTAGTATTGTACTATAATTGTCTAAATGACTAGTATTGTCTAATCTTTCTAAATGACTAGTATTGTTAATCTTTTCAAAATGATTTATCATTGTCAATCTGATCTAAATGACTAGTATTGTTCAATCTGTCTAAATGACTAGTATTGTTAATCTGTGGTAAATGACAGTATTGTTAATCTGTCTAAATGACTAGTATTGTTATCTGCTCAAATGCCCTAGTATTGTCAATCTGTTAAATGACTAGTATTTCAATCTGTCTAAATGACAAGGTGACTTGTCAAATTCTAATCTAAATGACTAGTATTGGTCAATCTTCAAATGACTAGTATTGTCAATCTGTCTAAAGACTAGTATTGTTAATCTTGTTAAAGACTAGTATTGTTAATCTGTCTAAATGACTAGTATTGTCAATCTGTCTAAATGACTAGTATTGTTAATCTGTCTAAATGACTAGTATTGTTAATCTGTCTAAATGACTAGTATTGACCATCATAGAAGGAGGCATCCCGACAAAGAGAAGAGGAAGACCACGGAAAAGAGTGATTCAGGATATAACTAATGGTTTGAGCATGATGGCTACAGAGGAGGGGCATCTGGCATGAGAGAAATCCCAAAGGACTGTTAAGGTGACAAACTTCTGCTCATGACAAGCTATTTGATGATAATGAGTATTGTCAAACATGCCATGTTCATAATTATTCCTTCTTGAAACCAGCATGATATGCAAATTGCAAATCCTCCTTGCAAATAATATGCAACAAAATAGTTGTGAAAGACAACAATAAGTTTGTAAAAAAAGCAATGAGCACCTATAGAAACACTACAAGTTGAATCTACAACACTAACCGGACTGCAAGAATACCAGTCAAATATGGTGTAGCTAAACAAGAGCAATATACTGATAGCCAGAGAATAATAGTAAACAAAGAACCGGTGTTATTAGTTGCTGAAAGCTGAAAGAGATACTGAGGAGGAGATCAGAACACTTATGTATTAAATTGTTTGATGTGCAGTGATGATGATCCGATGACCAAACTAAACATACATACAAACGTATAGCTAGTACAAAAAAGTAACATTTATTTGCTTGTTGCAATTTCAGGGTGATGAAATCAAGAACATCTTCTCCAAGTACACAGACATTTCCTGCAACTTCACAATTATTACCTTATTGTCTTATAATGATTCTCTTAATTCGAGAGGTCACTCACGGCTTGACTTTGCACTTTCTAGGGATGCACTCCAACTTGTGACATCATCATATGCAAAACTACAGGATACAAACATGACCCAGACAGTTGTAGAATTAAGAAATGATCTCAACAGATTAATTTTAAATGTGAGAAAATAATTGTTAATCACTTTTAAATACCGATGATGTAATTGTTATTGGCTAGTTAACTCTCATAATAATCTGGGCAGACCTATAAATGCTCAGTTTATATTTATTAGATGTGTAAGATCATGCATGCTGATAGTTCCTGTGGCTCTTTAATTAATCACACTGTTTATTCAATCCCTCATATACTAAGTTCTACTTGTGTTATATTTCATTTCAAATTTAAGTACAGTATAGATTGTGGGCATTTGTAGCTTAAGAGGTAGTAAGCTTTATCACAACTTAAGTGTACCTGGTTCAAACTCCACGGCGAACAATTTGGAAGCAAATTTGTGCGCTTGGAATTTTATGAACAGTAAAAATAGACCTCACACTTCAGAAAGCAATGACAAACTACTGAATGTATAAGTGGTGCCTAGAAAATTGACGACTCGTTTACTATAGTTGATTGTGAAGTTCTGTAAAGGATATGTCACGATTTTCATTTCATAGATGCTGCATCACTTGTTCCATTGTTCCGATTGAGATTCTAAAATTTGATAGGCCAATGTGTGCTCCATCTTTCAATGAAAGAAATAACGTAATTTTTCAACATTCACTGTCTCAAAGAGGTGCTGGTTTATTTTTTTTTCTCTTTCTAGGCTGCAGACAGTATCCGCATGCTTGTTTGTGCTTAAACCCAATTCTAAATGTCTCTGATTCTGCCTCTAAAAATGTAAAACAGAGGGCTTTCATGATGTTTGTCCTGTCCTGTACTTTTTTTCCACCAATAGATGCTGCTTCAACAAGCTTATCTTTTCATTTTCTGTCACCTCTATTCCTTTGATATATAGAAATATAAAGTCAAAATAGTTTCTTGATGGAGTACTGCTGAATGTTGTTTATCTATTCAGTGGAAAAGCTGTCTGCATCGATCCTACATTAGTAGTTGTGTCCTCATCCAGCAGTTTGTCACTCAGTTGCAGTATGCCCACCATCCTCATCTCCAACATCCTGCAAGTCTGTCTGCTCAATAATTGCTGTGAACACCTGAATCTTCAGGACAATAGATAGAGTCTTGGATATTGAAAACTGGAAAACTAAATAGTACAAGTGCCTTTCATGGTGCCATAATAGGTGTCCAGTATCATTCAACAGAAGCTTGCTGAAAGTTCCTGCAGAAGAGCTTGTACATAGCAGCTCTCATAAAAATTCTGGATTTTTTCCTATCTGAGAATGTCCAGACATCAATCTTCAGCTTGTTAACTGGAGAATGTCCAGACATCAATCTTCAGCTTGTTAACTGGAGAATGTCTAGATATCAATCTTCAGCATGGTAACTGGAGAATGTCTAGACATCAATCTTCAGCTTGGTAACTGGAGAATGTCCAGACATCAATCTTCAGCTTGGTAACTGGAGAATGTCCAGACATCAATCTTCAGCTTGGTAACTGGAGAACGTTCAGACATCAATCTTCAGCTTGGTAACTGGAGAATGTTCAGACATCAATCTTCAGCTTGGTAACTGGAGAATGTTCAGACATCAATCTTCAGTTTGGTAACTGGAGAATGTCCAGACATCAAACTTCAGCTTGGTAACTGGAGAATGTCCAGACATCAATCTTCAGCTTGGTAACTTGAAGAATCAGCGGATAACATTTTAGCACCATCTCCTCCTGCTTACATCCACCCAACTGTCACTGACCTATGCCACAGTACTAGCTTGGAGGCTGGAAGAATCAATTCATACTGCAACCCACTGTTTTAAGGGGGGACTCTGGTCTGGAAACTATTTTCTTTGCTTTGGTATTAATGTAGAATTTGTATAACAATTTTAAAAGATTATGACTTAGAATAGTAGAAAAAAATTAGAAAAAAAAAAAAGTCAACGCGTTGCCATGGAAACAATACAAAAGGGCGCTAAGCACAAAATTTCAATCCTAAGGCTCTGAAGTTAATGAATATAATGAATTCTGTTTTCACTTAAGTGCGCAATTGTAATATCTACAAAATTACTGATCCTTTTTAGGATATATTAAATATTACATTTTTAATGAATTTTTGTGTAAACACACCCTCCAAAAACAGCTTTTTTGACCACATTTTGAGGGAATTTTTACAAAAAAATTTATAAAAAATTAAATATTTAATATATCCTAAAATCATGTGTAATATTTTAGATATTACAATTGTGCACCTTAGAGTGAAAACAGAATTCATTTACATTCATTAGATTCAGAGCCTTAGGATTTGAAATTTTGTTTTTGGTGGCCATTTTGTATTGTTTCCATGGCAACACTTTGACATTTTTTTTTACTAATTTTTTCTACTATTCTAAGTCATACTCTTTCAAAATGCTTATACAAATTTTATATTAATATGAAAACAACGAAAATAGATTCTTGATTTTCAAGACCCGAATCCCCCTTAAGCCATTTGAATCATAGTGATATTGTTGTTACATAGAAACCATCACTAGAATAACTCAGTATGTCAGTTGAGAAAGAACATATAATTTGAAACCAAAGAAGTCACATGAAAAATGTAAAGAAAATTATTATATATTGCATAAATGTGAATGAGAGCCGCTGTAGCGTAGTTGTTAGTGAACTCGCTCCTCAAGGCTGGTGTTCTGGGTTCAGCTCCCGCAATGCGCATGGAATTTTTCCAGACCGCGATGGCTCTCAGGTCGACCCAGCCTCAACTGGGTACCAGACATGCTCTGGGAAAGTAAAGGCGGCGGCGTGATGCTGACTACATCACCCATCGTGTGCCGACGGTCAATGAAAAATACAGGCCTAACACTGTATTGACCTGTATACCACGAGGTATGAAAGGGTTCCTTTACTTTACTTTACTAAATGTGAATAATACACTCTTGATGGATAGTTTTAAGACTATTTTTGTCTGCAAATTTTGCACAGTTATAACGCATATTATATAGGCCTAAGACTATTTTGGCTGCAAATTTTGCAGTTATAACATCACAGTGGTTTGAAGAGAATGGTAATGGAAGGCATGGTTCCTGGAGTACCAGACAGGGAATGACCAAGGTTAAGGTGATAACAGGGCATCAAAGAAACCTTGAAGATGATGCTGGAGGAGGTGAAAAAACTTACTAGATACAGTGAATTTTTCAGTCGGGCTGTGACAAAAGTGATGTTCAGCAAGGGACATGCTACTACTTGACACCGCATATTATATCCAATTAATTGCCCGAGTGGTTACCGTGGCGCAAATTTGGGGTGTAAAGAATAGAACCACTGTTGCCTGCCATGCATGTCGTAAGAGGCGACTAAGGAGGTTTGGATGAAATCGGATGCACGTGTCCTAAACGTGTAGAAGTCTATGCATTTAGGGGCCTACCAAACCAATGTGCAACGATACACGTTCTTGGCAAAGATCAAACATATCACAAAGAGAGATTAAAATTGGTCATAAAGAACGAACGCAAAGAAGAAGAAGATCCAATTAATTTTCTTAACACTATTATGCTCACAATTCTATCAATTATACTGACATAATTCATTACTTCTTTAAGATGTTTATTTACAAAGAGACATTGTTGTTGAGAATTATGACAAATTTTGACAAACATTATCAGCATGCACAGAATTAAAAATGTTCATTATGCTTCTTATTTGCATAGAACACGGAGAGTGGTATAACCGGAGTCTTACAGTTCAATAGTTATGGTCGACGGGACAATTTTTCTTTAACCATCACTTCTGTTGCTGGCATTGATACCTATTTGGTAAGCATCCACTTCTTATTTGTTTTTTTCTTTATTAGTCTGCCTTATTCTTTCTGTCTTGAAGAATGTGTTTTCAGGAAAATAATAATCCAAGAAGTCTCTGTGGCAAGGTGGTCTCTAAGACATTTTCCTTGCGTTATGAAGGTTGTGGGTTTGATTCCAGATCACATCCTTCTGTTTACATGTGCATTTTTTTCTTGGATATCCTAGGATTGTTGCAGGAGATACGGAGTTTGAACAATACTCTTGGTAGTTCGTGTGCCATTTTTGCCAAGAGGGATAAAGCAGTATGGGGAAACCCGATACAATGAAGCCATTACTTTGCCTTTAGACATTTAATAATCTAAGAAATGACATTGGTTGAAGATAATGCGACATATAAATATATGAGATTTCATTTGTTTTTCTCATCAAATTTATAAAGGATATTTGAGTGATGGGGAACATTACCATATTCTATTTACTTTCGTAAAAATGTGTGCTTTAATAATGGGAGGTTAGAGATAATTTTGTTTATAACAGTTAATAATTTGAAAGTCTTGAAAGCAAACAAGTAAAAGTGGAGCAAACAAATATGCAAAAGTAGATAAATCAAATACAATTATTTATATCCTTCTTCTTTCTTTTCTTCTTTTTTTCCTCCATTCCTGTTTTGCCTCACAGCATAACAATAAGAATATATATATTTTTTTTTCCGATCCAGAAGCACTTGAGCTTTTCAGCTCTTCGTCCTCGGTGCCATGGACATCGTAACCCTTCAGTTCGTGCCACGAACACCGTAAATCTGTGGCTTTTTCTGCCATCCCGCGGAATTGAACCTGCACACACAGAGGGATAGTCACCCATAGTCCAACGCTTACTAACATGCTGGGCAAACGGGCAAAGAATATATTTCTAGAATAAGCAATTGTGTGCTCTTCATAAATAGTGTCTTTGGTCCCCTCTGTTAACTCTGAGGTTCACCTTTTGCATGGCCAGCCTTTTGCTTTGTATCCATTGTATCGGAGCAACATATCCGTCTTCATCTATTTTATTTATCTTTATTCTCTAACCTCAATCTTCTTCTCTTATTTTTAGAAATTATTTATAACCATGTTTTTTTATGTCATCAGAGAGGCCACTGGTTCAATAGACCATATGTACTTGACAGACGACTCAAATTTTATGATGAGAAACACTCCTTGAACAGATCTACACCATTTCCATTGAGGGGCAGAACTGCCAAAATTGTGATGATAGAAGTATGTTGATGATAGTGTAAATAATCTATATTAAAAACTATACCATTTTTGTCCCCAAAATATTGATACAGCACACATATTTATTAGCGTTGGTATTAATGTGACTCTTACATTTCTTGTCTTTTCAATGTTAATCACTTTCATTGTTTACATTTTCCCATGCTTTGATATTACGCTATCTAGAGTTTTACTCTCACTGGTATTTGTTTTCATTCTCCTTGATTTTGTCTGTTTTCAATACATTCTTTAGCTCTCATAACATGTTACCAAGATCAGAAGTTCGTTCTTATCTGTATAATGTTTAATTCTGCATTCCATTAGCCTTCTTTGATTGATTGTGCAGTGAGGATGATCCAACCACTAAACTAAAACTATAAGCACTACATGTTCTTATATGTAGACTCCTGCCTGCCTGTCCAACGTGTTCATAGCACATTGGATGACAAGCCCCTGTGAGTGCGCTTCAATTCCGCGGCTGGCAGAAAAGCCACAGGTTCTCCATATTAATGGTGTTTGTGGCACATAACCGAAGGATTACGATGTCCATGGGACCGAGCTGAAGAGCTGAAAACTCAAGTGCTTCTGCATCCAAAAAGAATGTAGATTCAAACAAATTTTCCAATTTATTGTTATTTCTTTATAGACTAATGTTAATGTTAATATATTATTTCCTAAACTTCATTTTAAGTGCTTTTCTGGATTTTGTTTATTATCCATTACTCCATACTGTGCTTGTTGCTGTGTTGTTAGTACAGCAGACTTTCCCTCATCAGAACACAGGTTTAAACATCAGTAAGATTGTGTTTTTTTTCTTTCTTGAATTCTCATCTTAGACAGTTTTTTAATTGCATACTTTTATGCCTGATTGAAATAATAATGCAAGTTTTAATTTGTCTTTAGGAACGTCCATTCACTATGAAAAAACGTGATCACATGTTGAAGAGAGGAAATGCCAGGTTTGAAGGGTTCGCTGTTGACCTGATTGATGAAGTAGCAAAAATGTTGGAGTTTGATTATGAGATTTATTTAGTCAATGATGGGAAATTTGGCAGTAAGATGTCCAACGGAGAGTGGAACGGGATGATTGGAGAACTGCTTTCAGGGGTATGTGTGGGCAAGAGATTATAAATATATAATAGTGAAAAAAATGCTAGACATGTATGTAAAACTCTCAAAAACATACACAACAAATAGAGAAGAAAACTACAAATAAGCAGCTTGAAATCAAAATTCTAGCTTTTCTGAAATGTTGCAGATTTTTGCCACAATAAGAGTACAAGTTAGTCTTTTGTGGCAGACTACACACTCTACATTAGTTGAGTTATTCTAGCATGTCTCTCCCACAAGTAAGAAATATAAACAAAGTTTATGCAGATATATTTATAAATGTGCAACTTGTCTAGCATTTGTTTGGCTATACTTCTTTTCACTAGTATGTGTTTTTCACTAGTATGTGTTTCTCCAAATTTCATGTAATTACCATTCTAGTTAGTGTTTACTATACAGCCTGGACCTGTATCTTGGTGCGGACAATACAGTAAGGGATTTATGGATGGTTGTGTTTTTTTACCAAGAGAATATCTAGAGTCCGCAAGGATGTGACTTTACAGAAGAATATTTAGATTCCCATGGACTACTAAGATGATTAATGTTGATGCATGGAAGGAGGAGGTAAACATTCAGACAAAACATTATCAACATAAGAAATAGGTAATCATAATTTTTCTGGAATGTTTCCCTTCTTGTTGAAAGAGACAAGAAGATTTCAAAGTGACAAGATTTCACTTCTTATTCAAAGAGACAAGAAGATTTCAAAGTGACAAGATTTCACTTCTTGTTCAAAGAGACAAGAAGATTTCAAAGTGACAAGATTTCACTTCTTGTTCAAAGAGACAAGAAGATTTCAAAGTGACAAGATTTCCTTTCTTTTCAAAGGGACAGGAAGATTTTCCTTCTTGTCTAAAGGGACAATAAGAAGATCGTGATATAAATGGAAAGTATACATTAATACACGGAAATAATGGGTTTTGGTTGATATTTGTGTACTCAGAAGCCTCATCCACCTGTGTTGTATTAATTAGTTTGATTAACTACGAATTACTACATTAAGAAAAAAACATGTTCGGATAAATCATGCATGTTTTTATATAAACAAGATTTTACAATAGTTGTAATGGATTGGGTAGTTATAGGAGCTTCTGTAACCACTTTTCATGAATTTAATCTTTGTTGAAAACTAAATATGTGTTTGTATTTCATATTTAGTTTTACTGTCTATTGTTCATATTTATTTTATTTTCAGAATGCAACAATGTCTGTAGCACCATTATCCATAAATGCTCAAAGGGAAGAAGCAGTTGATTTCACAAAACCATTCAAGACTCGGTATATCTCTGTGCTAATGAGGATACCAAGAAGAGAGACCTCATATTTTGAGTTCCTGAATCCTCTTTCGCCCATTGTTTGGATATGCACACTGGTTTCATTTGTTGTTGTCAGCATTATTCTTTATGCTTTGGAGAGAATGAGCAGAAACAAGTGCATCCAAACTGATACTGTTCAGATTACTGTGAGAGAGTCTTTTGGTTTATTTTGGCTCATTGCTGCAAGGTAAGTAAAGGGAACTCTTTTGTAATATCATTAAGTGCAGGCTAGAGAATATAAATTGTTGGTCATGGAGACTATATTATGATTGTTAAAATATATTCATTTATGTTGTTTTCCATTCAAATATATTTGAGAAAATTCATATGTTTTTAATGTCACGTTTTATTTTTATTTTAAGTTTATATGTTTTGTTGTTAACTAACTAGTGTTATTGAATAGCAGTCAAATACACATTGTAACAAAAATGTATCTTTTATGCATCTTTTTCATATTATTGTTTCATTGCATATATGTAAGAGGACCAATGACAGAACATATTTATTGCTTGTTCCATCATTCTTTCCAAAATTATCTTCTCTAGGCACTCATGTCATTTGATGTGTCTGAAATATTTAATTGTCCTTGATTTTTATGTTCTCTAATAGCCAACTCTCTTAAATAACAAGCTGTTGCAGTATAAAATTATTAAACACTGTATAAAATTAGACTACATAACATGTCTCTTGTAATTCTTATTAATCATGTGCAGAGGAATAAAAAAAATAACTAATAATTAAGTGTAGTGGATAAGATCACATGTTAATTTATACTCTTTTCTATAATTTAAAAAATGTAGAGACCATTACATTTACATCTTTAGTTTAATAAGTACTATTTCATTTTTGGCAGCCATGTCATGTTTATTATTCTTTATTATTACCATTCAGGCAACACTGACTCTACACCTTCAACCATTCCTGGGCGTATATTGACCAGTGCCTGGTGGTTCTTTGCACTTATTCTCATCTCGTCGTACACAGCCAATCTGGCTGCTTTTCTTACAGTAAAAAAGATTAATACACCAATAAAGGTATGGTTAGGTAAACTGAAAACATAAGCACAAAACATTGCTTAACATTGTAAATTTGACGACATGTCTTGTACATGTAACTGTAACATCTAGTATGTTAAATGTCCCTGTGTAGTCATATGTTGTTGACATCAGTTTTTACTTCAACATTGGTTAATTAAAAAACTAGCATCAGTAGAAAACATGGTTACCATTTCTCCATATGTTCTTTACTTTATATTTCAATGCAGTCCTTTCACACAGTTCTTGATAACTATTGCAGATTCCTTTCTTTTTAGTCTTCTTATAAGACAGTTCTGGTCAACCACTAGTAACAACTTTTATAAGAAAGAGAAGATGGAGATATGTTGGACACACCTTAAGAAGAAATGATCAACGAATATCAAAGCAGTCATTGAAGTAGGATACAGAGGGTTCACGAAAGAGAGGATGATCTAAATAGACCCTGAAACTAACTTTGCTGAGAGAGGCATGAAATATATGTCCCAGTTTCATGGAGGAGATTCAGTGAGTTGCCCAGGATAGAGCGGTATGGAGAAATTGCTTGCATGTAACATATAACGGTCTATTGTCTATTCCGAGGTGGAAGATGTAGTTGGCTGTCCACTCTTGCCGTTAGGCGTAGGGATGGTAGTTTAAATTTGCATTCTAGGGCCAGAAGAGTCACCCTTGTGTTATACCCGTGCGTATGTAGTGTGTCTTGTTATTGTCTATCCCTCTTTTTCTTGGTCTTCCCTTAGCTCTAGTACCCGAACTCTTTTTATTGTATGCTGTTATTGGTGGTTGGTTGTATTTTATTCTCATTAAAAGTCCAAACCACTGCATTTGTTGTCTTTCGATGTATTCGGTGCATGAAGTTATGCCCACTCTGCTTCTGATGTCCTCATTTCGTAGTGAGTATAGCGATACAAGAGGAATTATTATTGTTATTATAGGAGAGTCTTGTACATTGTTTAATGCAAGTATGCCATTTATTTTTATGCATCTTCTTTATACCTTAACCTTTACATTTATCAATTCTTCTTAAATTTGTCTGTACATCTTTTCTTCGTTTTGCAGAATTTAAAACTAATAAATATTTCTTTTACTTTATTCAATCTTGTGTGGTTCACAAGGGCAGGTTCTGCTAGCTTATCTGAGTATTTTTCAAACAAAAAAATATTTACAGTTACTCCAAGAATTAAAATAAATAACTCTGCTCGTCTGTATAACTATCTGATGTAATCTGATTGCTCTAAGCTAATTGTGATATCAAACACTACTTTAAAAGTACTGGTGTATGATGTTTGTTGACACGTACCTCTGGCAAAGTATCAGCTGCAATGATGACCTCCACCTGCACTATAGAGAATAAGGTGACAAAAAAGGAATATTAACAAAATTGTTCAAACCTTTTCACCTGAGCGGTTACCGGGGCCCAATTTGGGGTGTAAAGAATAGAACCACTGTTACCTGCCACGCATGTCGTAAGAGGTGACTAAGGAGGTTTGGCTGAAATCGGATGCACATGTCCTAAACGTGTAGAAGTCTATGCGTTTAGGGACCTAGCACACCAATGTGCAACGTATACACATTCTTGGCAAAGATCAAACATATCACAAAGAGTGATTAAAATTGGTTGTAAAGAACGAACACAAAGAAGAAGAAGAATTTCAAACCTTTTTCCAGGTGTTACTTTAGTTGTCTGCGCAGACATATATTTCTTTGTTGCTAAAGCTAGACATGAGATATGAACATAATTATTTCTCACTTCATCAAAGTATTATAGATATGCCTACTATCCATGACTGATAATCTTCATGGTTGAGAGAGAAGATATACTAATCAACTACTCATGGGTACGGTGAAAAAATGAACTTTGGGATAGCTGCTGCAGCGGAGGACAGATCATGCATGGAAATGCCCAATGTGCCATGATGTTGATCACATAACATAACGACAGATAATGCATTTTAAAAATAATTTATCAAATTCTCTAATATTAGATGTAATTCTTAGCAGAATTGAGTAGATGGCTGCTGTTGGTGTTTTTATTTTTCAGTCCGTAACAGATCTAGCACAGCAGACAAAGATCAAGTATGGAACAGTCAAAGACAGTGGCATTATGTCTTTCTTCAAGAACACAAACATTGAACACTTTGCTAAAATGTGGTCACAGATGTCAGAGATTGATCCAGACTCTATGGTTGATAATACTACAGAGGGTTATAGAAGGGTGAGCCACTCAAATGTCATGCAGGACTAACTGCTTCTATCACCCCTGTTGCATATTTCATAATACTTATACTACTGTTTTGTAACAAACACAAAACCTATAACATCTGTACCAAAATAATAGTTTACTTCAACTGATTTTGGTAGCAATGACACTGACCTAGACATCAAGCATCACAACTGTAAGGGTTCTAAATTCTTTTCTTCTTCCTATTATTTATTTCATTAATAAATAAACATAAATCTGTTACATTGTATTACTTTTTAGCCCCCAGATTCATCATTATTCTCATTGCCCAGATAATGGCATCCTGCCATAAAAGGTATAATTATATGCACCTAAATTATTAATTAATTAATAATTCCTCTCTTACTGTTATACTTTACATAGGGCCTGTAAACAATTTCTCCATACTGCTCTATTCTGGGCAACTCGCTCAATTTCCTCCATGGAACTGATGCTGATATTTCATGCCTCTCTCAGCAAAGTTCATTTCAGGGTCTCCTTAGGTCGTCCTCTCTTTCTTGAACCCTCTGCATCCCATTTCAATGCCTGTTTTGATATTCTTTGATCATTTCTTCTCAAGGTGTGTCCAACAAATCTCCATGTTCTCTTTCTTATGACAGTTGTTACTAGTGGTTGACCAGACATTTCTCTGATTTTATCACTTCTCCTGAATTTTTTTTTTTTTAATGTGAATTTGTTTCCTTTTATGTTCATTATTTAAAAAAAAGTATATTTGAGTTTTAAATTATTTTCCAAAGGTTCGGGATGGAGACTATGCCTTTTTCTGGGACACGACTGTGAATAAATATCAAACCATCATCGACTGTGATGTCATGGAGATTGGACCAGCTTTTGATCCCAAAGGTTTTGGTATTGGAGTGCCCCCAGGCGCGACCTACAGAGAAGAGCTATCAATGGCTATTCTCAAACTCAGTGATCGTGGGCGTCTGCATGAAATAGAAACAAAGTGAGCTATAGACTAAATGAATAATACATCGTCATATTAGTATTTATCGCGCCTAAGGGCACATAATGCAGAAACAAATATTTTTCAATCAATTCGACCTTGTGCCATTCCTTCTAACTCAAACCTAATTCTGTGCTTGACTTTCGCCAGTTTTTGCCATCCCCTGTCACTTTGCATTTCGATCTTCATGAGCAGTTTAGGTTTTTCTATTTCTTCAGCTGTTTTGCTTTTCTTATACAGTGTGGGGTCACCAGTTCCATGCTCTTTCTCTATTACTGGCGACTTGCCCCATTTACGAGTCATACAGCAACACATCTTTCACATTTGTGCCGAATATTCTGAACTTTGTTTTAGTGGAAATTGCAGTGCATTTCCACACTGTGCAGAAAAGCAAAGGCTTGTCAGGCTTTTCTAATCCTTGCATTAATGTCCTCATCTGTAGCTCCTGATCTTGCTTCCAAAGTAGACAAATTCACTAACATCTTCTACATCCCCTCCCTCATTCAATATTGGGTCTTGCTGTATGTTGTTGCTTTGCAGAACTTTTGATTTCTCTTGGCTGATTTTAAGACTGACCTGTTGTGCAGTTTTTGCCAGAAAATTGACTTTTTCCTGCATATCTTGTAGTCTGTGTGAGAGCAAGGCAAAATCATCACTAAAGTCCAAGCCCTCTAATTTTGAAATAAGTGTCCACTGAATGCCTTTTCTGGACCTAGCAAATGCTGTGCATGTAACCCTATCAAGTAGCACTCAATCTAGTAAGAGGAGGGAGGGGAGGAGGAGACAGCAGACATTTTTATCTAGCATCAGTAGTGATCTGGAACTCCTCAAACTGTCTTCCATCATGGATAACCTGGTAAGCAAACCCCTCATACAGTTGCTGGAGGATGTTTCCAGTCTTCTCTGGTACCCCATAGTGTTTCAATATATTCTACATTGATTGTCTATCTATGCTGTCAAATGCCTTCTCAATTGATAAAAGAAAAGTATAATTACAAGGACAATGAACAAGCAGTTAGAAGACGTAATTGATGCATTTGAGATGTGGATATATAGAAGAATAGGCAGAGTTTCATGGACAGAAAAACAGACAAATAAACAAGTTTTAAGAAAAATAGGCATGAAGAAACAATTATTAAGAGAAATAAAATTCAGACAAGTAAAGTATTTTGGGCACATAAAAAGACATGACACCATGATAAAACATTTACTAGAGGGAAAGTTGAGGGGGAAGAGCAAGAGGAAGACCAAGAGATAAGTGGGAGGAAACTTTAAGAAATGGACAGGTTACAGTCTGGCAGTGTGCAACACAAGGCAAAAGACAGAGGATGCTGGAGATTCATTGCAGCCAACCTTCAATGTAGAGATGGCACCTGATGATGATAATTACAACAAATGGCGCTTTTTGGTTGGTAGGGATGTTTGAGTGAAACATTTTAGTTGAAACTTCTAGCTTTCTCTTATGACTTGTACAGCTTCCAAACTCAGTTGTTTTGTACATTTTGACATAATAAATATATACAAGTAGGTACACTGAACAACATTGAATGCAAATTAGTATGAATATTTGTCTTACCATTCCACAGGTGGTGGGATAGTCGCAATTGTCCAGACCTAACAAAAGCATCCACAGATGAAACATCATCACTGCAGATTGAGAATGTGGCTGGTGTGTTCTTCATTCTTGTTGGTGGTATTGCTATTGCTGCTGTGGTGTGTTTAGGTGAATACTTTGCAAATGCAATGATACGAGCATCCAAAATGGTAGGTTATATTGGTAGTACAGAATTATATATTACTTTAGGTTAGATCAGTGTTTCCCAAAGTGGGCGTACCCCCTGTGGCGCTGAAACCTTCCAGAGGGCGATAGTGGGTTCAGAAGCATTTGGGGGAGTTTTTTCCGTAATATTACGATTGAATAACCATTAAAAATTTTTATTCTGTATTTTAATTCATCTTATGCCCAGCTTACACGATTCATTTTTTCATCAATGTTCTATTTCATGTATATAATCATTTGAAAATTGACCATGTATGACAGAAATATATATCAATTTTCTATGTCAAGAGAAAATAGAGCATGTATATATGAGGGGGGTTGACAAACTGTTATAATGTGGAGGGCGTTACAAAGTGTATGTTATGCAAAGTGGGCGGTAGGCCGAAAAAGTTTGGGAATCTATGGGTTAGATAATAAAAAGATACTCAAAAGGATTGTTGCAGGAGCTATAGAGTTTGTGCAATACTCTCGGCAGGTAGCATGCCATTTCTCCAGAGAGGAACTGAATCATATAGAGTAAAGCCAGTGCAATGAAGTCAATCCTTAGGCTTTAGACCCTTTAAAATACTCAAAACTAGAAAGTGATAAAAACTGATGGTAGAGCTTGACTAGAGGTAATTGGTAAACTCATATTATACAGGGTGTTCAACTTAAAAGCAGCCTGTGATTGGAGCTAATCTGGCATATATGTATGGAAATGAGAAGGTTCAGTTATGATGTAGTATAGGTCAAGGTTGTGTGATGGTGTGTAATTGTAGTGCGGGAAGGGGCGATGAACAAATTTGACGTAGGACTAGCTAGTCAGAACCGATTTAAATAGTAAATAGACGAGATGCAATGCGTACCTGGCAAATTTCTATTTATCATTGGGGCTGCTTTTAAGTTGAACACCCTGTATAATGTTAATGGGGCATGAGGTGTTAGAATTCTCATAGTATTAGAAATTAGAGAGATGGAGTTTGTTAATTGCTTACTAACTTTTCATTTCTTAAATCAGCAGACCAGAAACAGAATCTCAAAGAAATAAAATTAACCATGTTTAAACTTGAAAGCAATATCTTTCTATTTAGAGTGCAATATCAATGGTCTAATCACTTTACTACATCAATGATCTGTTGTAGATAAAATAGTAAAAAAAATACCCACGACTGGACAATGCAGTCAAATAGAACCCTAGACAATACAATGCAAAAGAAAATATATTCTGGGGAAGAAATTATTTCCTTTCAAGGTATAAATTTACACGGAAGGTCAAATGCGTTTAATAATTTCGAAGGTTAGAAATTCTTTATATTTCTTATCATTTAACTCTTTCCACACAGAGTTATTTCCTCAATTTTTAAGCAGTTAATTCAAGGAGGTAAAAACAAACAAAATTTAAAAACTATCCCAACTACTCATCAATAAATAAACATATATATATATTATATACTAAATTGAAGAAAACTGGACAACCTAATAGAATAACAAGGTTGAAAAGTAGTATAAGTAAACAGTTGAAGTAAAACTAGAAAGACTTCTTGTAAGGGAAGCAACTCATTCGCAGTGGTGCATAGCGTGCATCGGACTTCCCGTGGTGCAGTGTAGGCTGTGAGAAAGAGTTAAGTGAATACTTCAACAGTGCCTGTATAATGGCTGAAAGAATGTTTAGTGAAAAAAGTGGCACCAGAGAAAAATCAGGTATCCGAGCTGCGTGATTGGCCCTTCTCACTTGGGCCTTCTGTAACAGGGTGTTGACGCTTGAGATTTTAACTCTTATGAGGACTTCAGTATCTGGAATTTTCTCCTGCCAGTTTATTTTTAGTAGTCAGTGTAGACAGCTTGTGTGGAAGTGGTTTAGTTTTATTGCGTGTCTGCTATACACTGTTCATGTCTCTCTGGCATACAGCAGCGTGGTTAGCACTATGACCCGGTAAACCTTCAGCTTTGTGGCTATGTTAATCCTCTTCTGCTCCCACACAGTAACACTCAGCCTTTCAAATTCAGCACTGGCTTTGGATATCCTATTGTTGACCTCAGAGTCTATGTTTGTCGATCTGGATAGGAGGCTGCCATGATAGGCAAAGTTGTCCACTGACAGGAGATGCTGGTATTTAATAGTGATGACTGGATTATAGTACTGCTCTCTAGGGGCAGGTTGAAACATGACCTCAGTTTTCTTGGTGCTAATGGTAAGGCCAAACATATCGCAGGCCATGGAGAACATGTTCGTGTATACTTCTACAATAACAGTTATCTACATACAGAAATCTACATACAAAATTTTGAACAACTTTATTGGCTACTACATTTATTTATTGGCACATAAACATCTAATTTTTTTCGACCCCTTTTTACTCTTACCTTTTTGTTGCTTGTATTTGTTTTCCATATTTTTCAATTCATTTTTTTCAATTCATATTTTCCCTTAATACATTTTCTTTTTTTCTCTCCAACAATACAGGACAAAAACAAGAAAAAGGAGACACCTCAAAATGGTGGGGAAGCCCTTTTATAAGACCTCTTTGCAGACATTGATGAAGAATCTAATCTGGACACATCTTTGAATGTAGTTTAATATATTTAATCAGAATCTACATTGCATGTGAAAGTGGACATAACATTTTGTGAATTAAACAGTGTCTTATCAGGTACCGTGCTGGCTGGTGTAGGTGATCATGGTTCACGGAAACCAGATAAATGTCTGGTCAATCACTAGTAACAACTGTTACAAAAAGGATAAGATGGAAATTTGTTGGACAGACCTTGAGAAGAAATGATCAAAGAATATCAAAGCAGGCATTGAGGTGAGATGCAGAGGGTTCAAGTAAGAGAGGATGACCTAAGGAGACCCTGAAACAAACTTTACTGAGAGAGGCAAGAAATATTGGTCTCCTTTCCATGGAAGAGATTGAGTGAGTTGCCCAGGATAGAGCAGTATGGAGAAATTGCTTACAGGTCCTACATAACATATAACGGTACAAGAGGGATTATAATTGCAGATCCTAGTTGTTTTTGTTGTTGTTGCCGCATTATTGTCAATCACACTGGATCAAAACCTGTACTCAAACTAAAAAACTATAACAACTCAGCATTAAATAATCAAAGAAAGTTCATAATTTTATTTCTGCAATATTGAAGATCATGGGATTACTTTCTTTCTTTCTTTTGTCCTTCTCTGCTTTTTTGTTGTTAGGCATAGCAGGGTAAATTAAAACTGAAATTGAAAATTCAACATACTAAAAAAGAACAACTGCTAATAGACAGTCAAAGGCTATAAAATAAAGAAGTAAAAGAGGAATATCAGCTCGAACTTAAGAATAGGTTCGAGTTACTCAATGGTGAAAATGAACAGAACATTGAAGACAAATGGACTAATATAAAGGACACACTATTGGGGGCAGCAAATAGTAGCACAGGATTAAAGTCGAAAGACAGAAAACCCTGGATAAGCGATGACACCTGGAAATGTATTCAAGAAAGAAGAAAGATGAAACTAGCGATATTTAAAACTAAGGATGCAACAGATGAAATCCAAACTAAAGAGGAATATAGACTAAAAGACAAGGAAGTGAAAAGAGCGGCTAGAAGAGATTAAAGAGCATATGTCAATCGACTGGCTGAAGAAGGGGAAAGGCAGCTAAGACTGGAAACAGTAAAATGCTATACAATACACTAAAACAACTTACTGGAACTTTTGTTTCAAAGGGTGGCCCAATCAAGAGTAAAGATGGTAAAGTTCTAACATCAGATACCGAGCAGAAGAAAAGATGGGCAGAACATTTTGAATAAATATTAAATAGACCTGATCCACCAGTACTACTCAAGTTTGACGAAGAGGCAAGAAACAGCTCCTACCAATTAACGAAGAAATGATAAGTGTAGCTGAGGTCAAGGAGGCAATCCATTCCTTGATAAACAATAAGGCAGCGGGTGATGACAAGATTACTGCAGAAATGCTCAAAGCGGCTGATGATACAACTATTAGCCAGGTGCAAGAACTATTTAATAAAGTATGGGAAGAAGAAACTGTCCCAGATCAATGGAAGAAGGGAATAATTGTTAAGATTCCCAAAAAGGTGATCTCAAAGATTGCAACAACTGGAGAGGGATCACCCTATTATCAGTAATGACCAAGACTTTCTGCAAAATCATTCTTAATAGAATCAAAGGAGCAGTGGACACAACCCTGAGAGAAGAACAAGCTGGTTTTAGACCTGGGAGAAGCTGCTTAGACCAAATAATTACCCTACGACTAATTTTGGAGGAACATATTGAGAAGCAACAACCACTCATACTAAATTTCATCGATTTTAAAAAGCCTTTGATAGTCTACACAGAATCTCTCTGTGGAATATTCTGAGATGCTATGGAATACCAGACAAAATAATAAACATTATAAAGAGCCTCTATGATGGTTCACAGTGTGCAGTTCGCACTGATGGTGGACACAGCGACTGGTGTATGGTTGAAACCGGAGTAAAGCAAGGCTGTATTCTATCTCCGCTATTGTTTGGAGTGGCCATTGACTGGGTGATGCGAAAATGTTGCAGGGGCGAAACTGGCATTGATTGGGTAGAAAATAGTCAACTAGAAGATTTGGATTTTGCAGATGATATTGTTTGTTAAGTAGAAACAACCAAGATATGCAAAGAAAAACAGACAACATGTCATCTATAGCATCAAAAGTTGGACT
This sequence comes from Arion vulgaris, assembly GCA_020796225.1. NCBI lineage: Eukaryota > Metazoa > Mollusca > Gastropoda > Stylommatophora > Arionidae > Arion > Arion vulgaris. The sequence continues at coordinate 37,915,702 of CM036766.1, forward strand.
GCAGATAAGCTATGAAAAAACAAATATAATGAAGACACCTATGGCAAGTAATACAGATATCACACTGGAATCTAATATGATAAAAATAACAGAGCAGTTCACCTATTTGGGTAGCAATTTTGATTGCACAGGAAATGTTAAAAAGAAATTATGATACGAATTGGCAAAGCAACATCAGCTTTTAAAAGTCTAAATAAAATATGGAACTGCAAGTTATATAGTATTAAAACTAAATTACGAATTTTCAATTCAAATGTTGTATCTATCCTAACATATGCCAGCGAGAGTTGGAAAATGACTAAAGATATAGAAAGCAAGTTGAATGCATTTGAAAATAGATGTCTGCGAAAAATAATGAATATAAAATGGAACGAATTCAGGAGAAGTGATGAAATCAGAGACATGTCTGGTCAACTACTAGTGACGACTGTTATAAGAAAGAGAAGATGAAGATATGCTGGACACACCTTGAAGAGAAACGATCAACGAATATCAAAGCAGGCATTGAAGTCTTCTGCAAAGGGTTCAAGAAAGAGAGGTCGACCTAAGGAGACCCTGAAACGAACTTTGCTGAGATAGGCAGGAAATATCGGTCTCAGTTCCATGGAGGAGATTGAGCGAGTTGCCCAGGATAGAGCGGTATGGAGAAAATTACTTGCAGGCCCTATGTAACGTATACGGTACGAGAGGAATTATTATTATAGCAGGTTTAACTGATGATCTGTTTCCGATATAGTGCACTCTCGGTCACTTGATGTGCTGGGGTATTGTGGAGTTTTAAGATGTCTGTAACTCCATCTTTTCTTGGTCTTCCTCTTGACGATTCCATTTTCCGGTTGTACACTCTTACAACTGGTGTATTCGGGTTCATTCTCACCAAGTGGCCAAGCCATTTATGTCTCTGTTTTTCAATGAATCTAATAGCAGGGATTCAATGGGATAATGAAAGAGAGTTCAGGTTTAACCTCTGACCAGATTGAAGATGGGTGTCAATATTGGCAGTCAGACGACATACTAAATATGCAAAGAGATTGATTAATCAACATTGAACTGGCGTGTTGGGTCGCTGGACGCTGCTGGATTTGTTGAGGCGGAGATCGGAGCACCTATGGACATGTCCGAGTGCTATGATGATAGTCCTCATATAACTGATAACTGATGCAATGGGATTAAAGTACTGAGAAAAAAATATCCATTACTATATAAAATTAGCTTTGTTAATTTCAAGTTTCAAAACTGTCGCCAATTGGCAACATTTTTATCCAGAACCCAACAATTGCATACAACATAGTTTTGTGTTAACTCTTATTATTTGATAGGTCTACTGAATAGATCATGTTAAAGGTCCATTAGTTATCATTGCGTATACTAGGAGTTAATCTAAATGTGACAACAAATATTCATTGTTACTTGAAAAGTAAAGTCAAGGGTGGTCTCTTTGGCTAAGTGGTTAAGCTGTTGCAGTGCGTTCTGAAGGTCATGAGTTCGAGTTCAGACCACAGTGTTCTGTTCATGGGTTCATTTTTTCAAGAGATTCCTAGGATTGTTGTTGCTGAATCTACAGAGTTTGTGATTTGTGCAATACTCTCAGCAGGTGGATTGCCATTTCTGCTGATAGGGATCGAGTCATACGGGGGAAAATCTGGTAGAATGAAGTCCCTCTTTGACATTAGACCCTTTTTTAATAAAGTATACAAATATAACTATTTTATAGACAATATTCAGTTGTAGTAGATCTATAACTATACTAGATAAATATAATCTTCTCCTTCTTCGAATGCTCCATTTCGACTACTTGTCAACCACTCTGTGTGATTTGTATGTGATCTGAGCCTAAGAGCGACTTTATGCTGTGCCAGTTATGCGCCTACAAGTAGGCCAGCCCATCCATCTCATTCTGCGCTGTTTTTTATTTACTAGGGCAGCATCCCTAGGCCTACATCAGTCGCCTCTTACGACATGCATTGTAGGTCGCAGTGGTACTATTATTTGCTTCCTCGCGGACCCGGCACCCTTAGGTGGATAAATATAATAAACAGACAAGTCAGTTTTTCAAATAATTAGCCCTTTCACTTTGTTTTTTTAAAAATCTGGACTAGTGTATATTGCAATGACTGCTAAATTAACCAGTACATTGACTTTGCATTATCTTGAAACATACTGTGAGCCAATACATTGGCTCATAAGGTTTAAGGGGTTAATATACAATAATAAATCTAGAAATGTTATGTGCTGTATGAGCTGCGCTGCCGATAAGGATATTTAGATCATGTTTCTACTTCTGGAATTTTAAACTATATAAAGTATACCCTGTGTGATTTTCAGGGTAGTGAAGAATAGAACCACTGCCTTCTCTTGTCTAATGTAAAAGGTAACTTACAGATGTTGTGTAAAGTCGGTGACCCCACACTCTTTAAAAAAAAACAGCTACAGAAACTAAGACAGAAAGGACACACACTGCTCATGAAGAGAGAAAATGTGTTACCTTTTTCTTATGTGCCCTTGGACGGGCTGAGGACTGATAATGATGATACCAACCACAACTTGCAATGGTATTATGAGTGTTTTCATACTCTGTGTTTTTATACTCAGTGACTCCATGAGCATGATTCGTAAAGTCGAATCAGGAATGGTGAGATGCAACTGGGTGGAGGTACTGGTACAGACAATGATCCGAGAAATCACCTTCATTTTTGTCCCTGGGCACGAAGGAGTTAGGGGTAATGAACGAGCTGATAGATTGGCTGGTTGGCTACAATATCAGAGGGAGCTGCAATGGATGGAAATGACATTCTTCACGCATTAAGAGAGTCTTTCCAAACTGAGAAGTTTCAGGGCTGTGAGCCCCACTCACTGACCAGATTGAGAGAGATGGGTGTTAATATTGGTGCAGCCCAAAAAGAACAACATACTAAATATGCAAAAGAGATTGATTAATCAACATCGAACTAGCGTGTTGGGCCGCTGGATGCTGCTGGATTTGTTAGGCAGAGATTGGAACACCTATGGACATGTCCGTAGTGCTATGATGATAGTCCTGTAATAACTGATATGAGTGTTAGTCCAAATTGAAGCAAAATAATGTTATTATAATTTTAAAAACTTGCTTTCTGATAACCTACACATGGGATTCATAGAAAGAATTCTGGAAGACATGTGAGCGCTAAGACTCATAAAACATAATCACATTTTTATGAAAAATGCACATTTCAACTCCCAACAGCAAAGGTATATACTTGAATAAAATACATAAATAACGTACTGCTGTATGTTTCTGATACAACAACAAATAATCCTTACAAATTATGAGAAGATGTACATGTTGACAGGTAAAGTTCAATTTATAAATAATTCTCTAAACTTTGATGATCTGTTTATTATGAATGTTTCTGGAATCATATCATAAGCAGCACACCCAGTCTTCTGACTTTTAGATGTATTAATACTGAAACTGTAAATAATTGTAATATTATTCCATACTTTTATTCCATTGTGTTATTCTTCGGTCTCTTCGTGACTCTCTATTGGATGAGGACACTAAAATCGATGTTGAATCGATCAAGCGATTTAAGCAGTTTGGAGTTACCCATTGTTCAAGTCGAACTGGATGCCTGAGAGGCAGAGTGAGAGGTGTGTTTAATCAGCGAGCCACAGGAACCATCAGTATGCATACTCTTCGATATCTGTTGGGGAGACTGAGCACCTATGGGTCTGCCCGGAGTGCAATGACGTCAGTTTAGTAACCAATAACCAATTCCATTGTGTTAATATTTTTTCTAATAATTATTGATATAAGTACCAGAGTACCTAACAATTCAGATCACTTACCGATAACATTTTACTTTATACCATTTTGGATTGGCCATGCTGCAGACACTGTTCAGCGGGTATGTGGGCTCACAAATATCAACCATGAGGAAGACTGGATACTGATACCTTCAATATATGGGGACACTTTTTCGAACATAATTAAATTCGACAAACTCTACTGACAGAGGAAATCCCATGGCCTTGGATGCAGACCTTAAGGCTATCATTAATGAAAACTTTACTGCAACAAGTAGCATGACAATGGAAGTACTTGAGGTGACTAAGACACTACTATGACTGGAGTCGCAAAACTACATTATTCACATTTTCATTTATAGTTTCATTGTTTAATCTTAGTTACAGTTTTATTATTCCCATTTTCACTTATAGTTCCCTGCTAAAATTTTCACTTACAATTTCCTGTAACTACTTTTAGTAATAGTTTCTTTTTTATATTCTCAGTAACAGTTTCTTGTTTAAATATTGTTATAGATTCTTGCTAAAGTTTATAGTTATAATTACTTGTTTAGATTCTCAGTTGATTGATTGATTGATTGATTGATTGATTGATAGGATCATCATCATTGCACTTTGGTAGAAGTGCTGGAGAGTAATTCCTGTGTCAGATGTACCTAATATTTCAGAAGGAAGGCAACAACACTAAATGTTCAACCATCTCAGTTGTAACTTTAAGTCAATCAATATAACTGAGTTACTGTTTTCTGTGCTTCATGTATCTATTTTATTTCAGTTTATTCATATCTAATCCACATTTAAGGTATTGATATATTCTTCATTCTATTTCTTCTATAAAATGTATGCCTTTGGAACTTAACCTCAACTTAATTAAAATGCAGTTTTTGACTTATAAACATTTTTATTGAACGATGCATTGAAATTCCAAAGATTTTTGTACATACATATTTCTATATCTCATTCAGAAATTGCTCATAATATGTTTGTACTTGTATGCTGAAGAGTAAATCTTGTTGTCAGATGTATCTAATATTTGAGAATGAAAGCAACAACACTAAATGTCTAAATTGTTCATGTTAATTGCATTTAATTCTTCCTTCATGCTTTAGACCTATATAATTTTCAAATTGAATGCTTTTATTACTTTATTCTTTTATATTGATCTGTATAGTGAGCGTCTGTAGCTCAAGCGGTAAGTGAGCTCGATCACGAACCCAAGCGTACCTGGTTCAAACCCCACGGTGGGCAAGTTTGGAAGCAAATTCATTTCTGTTGGATTTTTACAAAAGGTAAAAATAGACCTCACCATTCAGAAAGCAATTGCAAACTACTGAACGTATAAGTGGTGCCTAGAAAATCGACTCTTTTACTGTGGTTGATGGCTATGTCCTTTGGGATATGCCACAATTTTCGATTTCTATCTGTAATTATAGTAGTAAGGGAAGTAACAGAACCTTTTTTAAACCAAGAGGTATATTGGGTAATGAGGTGTTAGGCTCATATTTTTTATTGACCGTCGGGACATGATGAGTGATGTGGTAAACACCACGCTTTTCCTAGTACCCAGTTAAGACTGGGTCAACCTTGATCATGTATGCCTCACCTGTGGTATGATAATTGCGTTCCAGGATTGGATTCAACAGTCACCTCTGCACACACCAGATAGGTGCAACCACACATGTCTGAGGCTGTTGTAAAAATTGCTTGTGATGGACGGCGATTATTAGAACATGAGGAATTATTGATTTTGTCCTATCGGCAGGTTTTGATGTCATAACATGATCAATAATTTGAATGTAGAACAAGAGAAATTGTAGACTTTGTCCTGGTGACAAGCATGATGCATACATCCTTACTGCGTATTTTTTCTTGTTGAAAGTGCAGGCTACAGAGTATGTTTAGATTCCAACTCCTTCAAACTATATGCAGCTGAATGGACGATATGGCCAACCATACCCAACCACTATTATAGTATTACTATGTTGAATTGTTCTTCATTGTTCATACCCAACCACTATTATAGTATCATTATGTTGAATTGTGGTTTAATATTCCTGGAAGGAAATATTTTCTTCAACAATAGATTCAGAGTAAACAATATTTTGTTCCTAATGTTCTTGTAAATAGTTCTATTCTTTTTTTAATTTATTCTGCAATAAATAATTTATAATTTTTTTAAATTCCCAAAACTGCAAAAATTGTTGTTATGTAAAATTTTGAATGGATTGGTAAATATTGTATACCCAATTTTAATTGACACTGCAATTTATATTTTCTGTTATAAGAAAGAGAAGATAGAGATGTGTTGGGCATAATCTGAGAAGAAATGATCAAAGAACCACAAAGTAGGCATTGGAGCAGATGAAAGAAATGACACCCAAGGGAACCCTGAAAAAACTTACAGAGAGAGGCGAGAAATATCTGACTCAATTCCATAGAAGAGACTGAACATGTTGCTGGATTGAGCAGTACTGAGAAATTTCTTGCAGGACCTATGTAACATGTAACGGTACAAGAGGAATATAATTTGTAAAGTATGGAATGGGAAATTTGGTCTGCACACAAAGAAACCTGATAAAAAGAATAAGAATCAGGCAATCAATGTTTTGGTGCATATAATGCAAAGAGGAGTTTGGAACATTTTGGGGAAAATGGGTAAAATACAGGAAGGAAAGATCTTGGAAGGCATTGGGAGAAGATGTTTGATAGTCTGACAATGTGGTTTGACAAAAGATTGGCATCAGAACTGATTGACTGCATCAGAGGAGAGAGTTTTGAAGAGACATGAATGTCTACACCGCAAGCATGGCGCTTCATTGATATGTGCTTTTATGGAATGAGGCATTCTGGGAAAGTAAATAAGAGAAAGACTAATGTGAAAATGGATACATTATGTGATAGATGATTTGAGTATAACAGCAATAGAAGGTAGGCAGGCTATCTGATGTATGATAGATATACATTTTGATGGACTGTAATGGTCACATACAGGACATGCAACTGAATGATGATTTGTGCAAACTTACTTTTATTTATGATAATACAACTCCCTGAATGATGTCCATAGAACTTTAGGAATTACCCTATTTTATTCTCAGATTTAAATCCCAGAAGTGATAATTCACTGCTATTTTCTATGTTTCATCTGTGAAACTAAATTTTGTATTTAAATGTTCAACTTTCGATTGTCTTTACTAGCTATTAGAAGAATAATCAACAATGTTATGATGGTAGATGAAGTTCTTAAAGTATAGCATAGAATGCTTTTATATTAGATTTCCTAATCTAATCAACTGAAAATGGATACCTAGATTTTTTGAGTATGAAACTGCAAGTATACTAATGCTGGCGACTTCAACTTACTTAAAAGGACTGAGGACCTATAGGGATGATTTGATTTGATGATTCAATATGTTGATTCTAACAAATTTTACAGTATTAAAAAAACACAACTGACTTACTTTCTTAAGAGCATTTTGGAATGTGCTTTGAATTAAACTAAATTAAGCATCAGTCCTGGAAAACACAGTTACCTACGTGTCTGCTAACTAAAGAGGCATTTGTATTGGCGGTGATATTGACCAAAAATAAGAATACACATAGAACCAAATTTAAAAGTCATAAATCACAGATTAAATATAATCCGATTGAAAATAAATGATAAAGACAAACAAATATAACCTGGCAATTTTTACTTCTGTTTGTGTGTGCATGTGGATGTCATTAAACTTCTCTGATACTCCACACTTTCTTACTGTTAACTGTTCATTTGAGAATTGTCTTCATTGCACATCTTATGTTCATACTTACACATGTTCACAGGTATGTTTAGACTAACAACTTCTGTTCTGTGCTGGTTGATGTATTCACTGAGGTTTTTCAACGTTTTACTACTTTTTTAGACATTTACTACGTGTTTAATATTTACTTCATCTTCCAGAGAAAGGTGGCTAGTGGAGTCTGATAGATACTGAATGACAGTGAGATTTATGGACCGCCTCAGTGGCTGGGACCATTGAAATAGTTGACAAATGGGGTTGAGTTTCTGAGACAAATAATGTAGAAATGTCTGCAAATGTTGTCACCAAGTCTTTGACCAATATCATCTACATGGTGACAATTTGTAAATATTATTGAGCAATGAAACAACCATCGGGATAGTCGTTACGGCCTGTAATACCGCTTTTCAGGCGGGAGAAGACATGAGCCTGTGGAATTTAATTTCTGCATGGCTGGTGCAGACGCTGTGAAACTGTTCAGGTTAAGATTTTTGTTATGTCCAACTGGGATAGCAAAAGTAGAAAAGGACATCATGCTAGTTTTATCACGTTACACATTTTTGTGATCTGCAACAAGTTAATGTGCTCATATGGTTGTTGGTGTGAACTTTAAGACGTCTTCTAGCAAGAAAGACTCTTAGGTTGTGGTCTCATCTGTACGCAACTAACAGCATATCCTTGAAGACAGTGGTGGCTCATGATCATTTTTGTTGGTGGGGCCAGACAGAAATTTTCAGAAAAATCATGGTTTCAGTTAGGTTATATTTTAATGTATAAAATAATAAATACACATTACACCTTATTTATGGTGGGGCCCAGCCCCATTGGCCCTTAATCACGAGCCGCCTCTGCTTGAAGATATCCCAATCTTCTGGATGTGACAGAAGATGGAGATGTGAAAATAAATCATTCTGGACTGTGAAATTGCGAGCATAGTATCATCAAGTTTCATCTAGTTAGATGGAGTTCTTAAGCATATGGTGATAGCCTCATAATGAGAGATCTCTTCAGTATCGACTTATCTATATCCTTTTTGTATCACATTTGACACATATGGCTCCACAAGAGATTTCCATTGCTGCCATTTTGACACCTTTCTACAAAATGTTTTCTACGTCAGGCCACAATCTTTCAACTCTCTTTCCATAGTTCTTCTCCATGTTTCCTTTGAACATCCAGAACTTGTTTTTCCCATCTACTGTCCATCGGAGAGCTGTCCTAACCAATACCTATACTGGCATATGATATACATGTCCAATCCATCTTTATTTTTTTAATGCTGGTCTCCAATGATGCAAAGTTTGTTTGTTTTAAAAGACCTTCAGCATACTTGAGTCAATATGATCAGGATAGTGGCACATCCTGAAGAAATCTGTTCTGTGTATCAGTAGCTTTGTAGTACACCAACGTATACGAATTGGGTAAATTAAATGACATATATATCAGTGATGCAGATGCAATCATCAGTAGACTCTTCAATATATGTTGGGAAAGAGACATGGGTAATGCCTCTATATTTGATATTCCAGATGACCTATGATGGCCATGCATAACTGAGACTAAATTTGGTGCACATGATCACATCATTATTTTGGTTAGAAAAAAATTACCCAGTAACTCCAAATAGTTGAGATGGAAGTCCAGCTTTTTGAGAGGAAAGAGGGTAAACACATTAACTGAGAGATCAGTTCACATGTAGAACTATATTTCCATCCTTTCAATATTTTGTCATTATTCGTTTGTCTGTCAAGAAGGAACTGAATAGCATATAGTCAGACAGAATAAAAGACAGAGATGCATAAGGAAAGACATCCAAGAGGAATATATGGTGCGTTTGATATGGTTATTGGTTACTAAACTGACGTCATTGCACTCCGGGCAGACCCATAGGTGCTCAGTCTCTCCCAACAGATAACGAAGAGTATGCATACTGATGGTTCCTGTGGCTTGCTGATTAAACACACCTCTCACTCTGCCTCTCGGGCATCCAGTTCGACTTGTACAACGGTAACTCCAAACTGTCTAAATCGCTTGATTGATTCAACATCGATTTTAGTGTCCTCAACCAACAGACAGTCGCAAAGAGACCGAAGAACATTCCCCTTATCTATCTTCAACTCCCCAACAATCGATGCTGTTGATGCAAGCCTGTCTGCTCTCTCATTACAGCAAACACCCGCATACCACAGATAGTATATCCACGTAAGCCTCTGGAGGTTAGAAACTTCTATAGACGACATCCACTTATACCGAAACCTGTCCTTCTGGATCTTGTGAAGCATCGAGTGAGAGTCAGTATGGTGTATCATATGGTGAGAGAACAATGAAAGTGAAAATGTGTCAAGATGGAAACAAACAAAAACTGTTCTGATACACCCTTCAAAGAATGGGCACAAATCAAAGAAAGTGGAGAGAGTTTGTTGCTGCATTAAAATTGATGCTGCAAGGAGTTAGGATCAATGGCTGTTCCATCAGTCAATGGGCAAGGACACAGGAAGAGGACTTCAATTATTTACATATACTTAATTCACGAAGAGGGTTTCAGAACTAGTACAAAAGTAACTAGATTATTACACATCCTTATATTAGTATTGTTGTTATCTGTTACCAGTTATATGAGGCCTATCATCATAGCACTCCGGACATGTCCATAGGTGCTCCGATCTCCACCTCAGCAACCAGCAACGTCCAGCGACCCAACATGCCAGTTCGATGTTGATTAATCAATCTCTTTGCATATTTAGTATGTCGTTCTTTTCGGGCTGCACCAATATTGACACCCATCTCTTTCAATCTGGTCAGCGAGTGGGATTCACAGCCCTGAAACTTCTTTGTTCAGAAAGACTCTCTCAATGCTTGAAGAATATCATTTCAATCCATGGCAGCTCCCTCTGATATTGTAGCCAAGCCAGCCAATCTATCAGCTCGTTCATTACCCCTAACTCCTGCGTGCCCAGGGACAAAAATGAAGGTGATTTCTCTGATCATTGTCTGTACCAGTACCTCCACCCAGTTGCATCTCACCATTCCTGATTCGACTTTACGAATCATGCTCATGGAGTCACTGAGTATTGTTGTTATGTTACAGCAATAATGTAAACTTCTTTCACAACATCCAGATACAACTGAAAAGCTTAGTAAATAAAAATTACAAACTTCATGACACAACACAATGAAAAAAATTAAACTGACAATATTCTGTTATTAATTCAATCTATACAAATTTATTTAACTCTTTCCACGCACAGTTATTTCCTCAATTTTTAAGCAGTTAATTCAAGGAAGTAAAAGAAAAAAATTTGTTTAAATAAAATGATCCCAACTACTCGTCAATAAATAAACATATATATATTATTATATACTAAATTGAAGAAAACTGGACAACCCAATAGAATAACAAGGTTGAAAAGTAGTATAAGTAAAACAGTAGAAGTAATACAAGAAAGACTTCTTATAAGGGAAGCAACTCTATGGCGCAATGTGCGGCTTATGGCATGCAACGGACTTCCACCGTGGCGCAGTGTGTGGCTTAAAGCGTGGAAAGAGTTCAACAAGTTTCGTTTCAGTGGTGAAATATTTTGTAAAAATCACTTAGATAACTTGTGGGTACTGTTAAATTGTTTAACAGGTAAGGTACCATATTAACTCATTCCATACATAAGATCTTCACAAGATGTTATCGGTGCAATGAATAAATGTATTGTCGTTTAAAAAAACGGTTTTATAGTTTGCTGCTTTTCAATTACTTTCCTCTCTCTTTTAACTTTTATTTTAACCCAAAACTAGAAGAAGTCAAGTGTAAACGATAACAAACACATATTCTCATGGTTTTATTCTAGAAATATAAATGAAACAGAATTTACCATTCTTTCTAGAATACCCTGGGACCCAAAAAAAAAAAGATTTTTCATTAATGATCATGATGTTAGTTTGTGAACAGTTAATAAACAATGCCTCCAATCACAATTTTCTTAATGTTTATGTATTCAAAATGGATTACCAATTTAAAGAGAGTTGTCAGCCTTGGTTATTTAACCTACTGTCCATTAATACCATTAATATGGGACAGCTGCTAAAATGAAAAATGAAGAAGTACTGAATGAGGACAATGTACAAGGGAAGCTTATGTGCTGATCAGATGCTGAACAGCTTAACATACAAATTATAGCAGCAACTGTTGCTGGCACAAATTTTACATTTATCTTCTTAACTCTTTCCACGCTTTAAGCCGCACACTGCGCCATGGCAGAAGTCCGTTGCACGCTTTAAGCCGCACACTTCGCCATAGAGTTGCTTCCCTTGTAAGAAGTCTTTCTAGTTTTACTTCTACTATTTTACTTATAGTACTTTTTAACCTTGTTATTCTATTGGGTTGTCCAGTTTTCTTCAATTTAGTATATAATAATATATATATGTTTATTTATTGACGAGTAGTTGGGATCGCAATTTTTAAAAAAATAATTATTTTTACCTCCCTTGAATTAACTGCTTAAAAATTGAGGAAATAAATGGGCATGGAAAGAGTTAACTCTTTGTGGACCAGGCACCACACTAAGTGGTGTTTTTTACTCTATAATGTCTTTTGTCCTGGTCCACTAAGAGTTAATTTCTGCCAATTACACTTTAGAACAGATGCACCCTAGTATATAAAAAGATAGGACAGCACTGTTCTGGAGTGTTGTCCTATCTTTTTATATTCTAGGGCGCGTCTGTCTAATGATGGTGGAGGCACAGGCACCTGTCGCACTTGCATTAATTATAGTAATAATAAAGTAATATTAACTCTTTCCACGCTTTTCGCCACACACTGCGCCACAGCAGAAGTCCGTTGAACACCATCCATAGAGTTGCTCCCTTATAAGAAGTCTTTCTAGTTTTACTTATAGTACTTTTTAACCTTGTTATTCCATTAGGTTGTCCAGTTTTCTTCAATTTAGTATATAATAATATGTATATGTTTATTTATTGATGAGTAGTTGGGATTGTTTTTTTATATTTTTTTTTTACCTTCCTTGAATTAACTGTTAAAAAATTGAGGAAATAACTTGCATGGAAAAAGTTAATAGTAAAAATATTTAAAATAATAACATATGAAAATTTAATCCTGACTTCAAGTTATATTTTTGTGCTTATAAAAAAATCCCATGAAACGGACTGTTATTCAGAAACACATTTTTTTCTTGAAATTCTGATTAACGTTAAAGTCGGAGTCGTAAAATAAGGCGCCATAGACCTAACACACTGATGATATGGCGCCCACATGCTCTGAGGTGGACAGTGCTGCCCTAGAATGTTTTTGTCTTCTTAAAATCTCTCTTCTCCATGTATAAGGACATATGTAGTTCTTCTTCCCCTTCCAACGGAGCACAGGTCTTCAACAAACTTCTTCCAGCTCTTCTTCTCTCGTGCCATTCCTTCCAATTCTTTCTATGTTTTACTAATCCTTTTAATATCAGCCTCCAACTCTCTTCTCCAGGTATGTCTGGGCCTTCCTTACTCCTTTTTGCTGTGGGATCCAAAATTTTTGCGGTGGGTTCCAAAACAGTACCTGTCTTGCAATGCTTCCGGTAGGTCTTCTCAATGTGTGTCCTATCCATTGCCAGCGTCTTTTCCTTAGCTCTTTCTCCACTGGTATCTGCTTAGTTCTTTCTCTGAGTTCCTCGTTGGTAATCTTATCATACCATCTCAGTCCCTCTATTCTACGTAAACATACATTTATGAAGGTATATACTTGTATATTAATTAATGAGAGTATGTCATACCCATCTCTACTATTTAACTCTTTTCAAACACACTGCTACAACATATGGCACTTAATCGTAACCAAAAATATGCAATGCCACACAGTGTGACATTTTGGGCAATAAAAATTAAAACACTGTAAAAATAAGGTTTTCAGGCACATCTACTAAATGCTAATCTATCTGTAATCTTCAGCTAGGTCCTTTATTACAAATTTGCATCTTGTTGGATTTCAAGTCAGTAATTTATACACCCACCCTAAAAATATTAAAATGGCAGAGATTTTTAAAAACTTATTCAGACATTAATTACTATTTATAATCCTTTAACTCTCTCTCGCGATCACTGCTTAGACTGATGTACCAGATTTCTCCATAAATTTTATTCATGTGGAAATCTGATTCATGCAGCCTTAGCATTGGTGTGCTTTACCTCACATCTTCAGCACCATTTGGAGCTCTGGTGCTTATCGTTCAGCGATGTGTCCAGTTTCAGCCAGCGTTTACTGGGTTCGGTCTCCGTTAGCCTTTGGCTGTCCCCAGCCTATCTGTAAGGCAGCAGGTTGTAAGTTAATTGAAGTTAATAAAGTTAACAAAAAGCTATGACATAGCATCAAATACTAGATTTTGTCAAACTGACTGGGGTCAAATATACTAAAAAAGACGTGTAGAAAATCAGTTAAGACTGCCATACATGTTTGTTTTATTACTATAATCATTTTTTGTTTAGTTTTACAACAGTCACTCTTTGAGAAATTTAATGAAGAGTTGTTTAAAATAGTCCTGTTTAAGTAAACTGTTTCTAGTTTTTATTGAGGAGAATAATGATTTAATAGTCATGAATTATAGGCTTTACATGATAATATTATAATAAAAAAATAAATATCCAATCATATCTTGCAAACAGTGTCATGTGATGTTGTATGAAATATCACAATTTCATGTAACTTATGGCTGCCTGAGTTTCAGGTGTCAGCAGTGTTCCTGGCTGGTGCACAAGATCAACAATGTATCTCTTGGGTGGGAATTTTGGTGCTGTTGGCTAGACAAAAAATAAATAAATACTAATATTAAAATACAAAATGAAATAGTCAATTTATCTCTCTACAAAAAATGTGAATCTACTAAGGATGTTTTTGTTTTTTAATGGGTGGAACTCTGAAGGTCACACGCAGAACATGAAAATGGATAACTATGTAATGTGCATAAAAATAAACAACTATGATAAGTAATGAACTGAATCCAAACAGACAAAAAGGTACACATAATTCAAATATAATTTCAGTCAATCAATTATTTATCTTAGGTTTGCAATCTTGGGTGGAACTCCATAGTGTTGCAAACCTAATGAAGGGAACATATGAAGGAATGAAATGCAGAGTCATACATGAGGGCCAGTTGACGGAATCCTTTGAGATAAGTATGGGGGTGAGGCAGGGATGCCTGTTATCACCATTCCTGTTCTTGTTGGTCATAGATTGAATCATGAAATCAACAATAACAGATTGGGAATACAATGGACACTTATGAAACAACTAGAGGACCTGGATTTTGCAAATGATATGGCATTGTTGTCCCACAGTCACGCAAAGATTAAAGATAAAATTAATATTCTAAATAATAAGTCTCGGCAACTAGGTTTGAAAATACACAGGTCAAAGACCAAGGTCATGAGAATAAATGCAGTAAATGTAAACCAGATTATGCTGGAGGAAACAGTTCTACAGGATGTAGAATCATAGACATACCTTAGTAGCAACATAAACACTGAAGAAGGAACAAACAAAGATGCCAAGATAAGAATACAAAAGTAAGGGGAAACTTTATTGCATTAAGTAAGATATGGAAGTCAAAGGAGATTAAAACAAACACAATGCTGAGAATCTTTCAATCAAATGTGAAGTCAGTGCTGTTCTATGGCTTGGAAACATGGAAGACAACAAAAAACCACCAGAAAACTACAGAGCTTCATAAATGGATATTTACATAGAATAGAGGGACTGAGATGGTATGATAAAATTACAAAAGAGGAACTCAAGAGAAAGAACTAAGCAGATACCAGTGGAGAAAGAGCTATGGAAGAAACACTGGCGATGGATAGGACATACACTGAGAAGACCGACCAGAAGCATTACAAGACAGTCACTTTTAGAATCCTCAGGGAAAGAGGAGTAGGGAAGGCCTAGACAGACCTGGAGAGAAGAACTGGAGGCTGATATTAGAAGGATAGGTAAAACATGAAAAGAATTGGAAGGGATGGCAAGAGAGAGGAAGAGCTGGAAGAAGTTTGTTGAAGACCTGTGCTCCGTTGGGAGTTGAAAGGGAAGAAGAAGAAGATTTTTATCTAAATGTCCTGCTTTTGATTTAATCAATTAAATATTCAACAGTATCGTGTTAAACTGTAGTCTATAGAGGTCATCACTGTTGGAGCATATGAATGCTTTTGTCCTGCCTTCACTCAATCAGATCAACGGCAGTATGAGGCTTAATACATCTACTCATTATCATCAAAGCTATCTCTGCATCAAAGGTTGGCTGTAATAGATCTCCAACATACACTGTCTCTTGCCTTTATGTTGCTCTCTGCCGGACTGTAAGTTATCCATCTCTTGATGTTTCCTTCCCACTTGTGTCTCAGTCTTCCTCTTACTCGTCATCCTTTAGCTTTCCCCTCTAATAAGATTTTCATCACTTGTCGTCTCGTCCTGTCTCATGTGTCCATTATATTTAGTTACTTTGAATTGTATTTCCTATAGTGATTCTTTTTCATTACTAGTTTTTCTAGAGCTTCCTTATCTGTTTCTAATGTTGGAGCAAAATATGGAAATGTGATGACATTTTTAATACAAATTGTCCGCCCGTGTGTTGCCGGAGCCAGCGGGGAGGGGGAGAAGCAAAGAATAGTAACACTGTGACCTACAAGGCATGTCTAGAGTGTTGGACTGGAGGTAGGGTCGTGAGGAATAGCTAACGCAACTAGTAACACTGACCACAGCCAAAGAGTGACTGAGGTAGGGGTCTGGAATCTACCTAGTAAATAAACCGCAGAAATCGTATCTGCTGGCCTACTTGTAGGTGCATAACTGGCACAATGTACAATCACTCTTAGACTCAGATCACATACAAATCACAAACAGTGGTTTAACAAGTGGTCGATATCGAGTGTTTGATTAAAAAGAAGAATGCAAATTGTCAGTACAGTTAGACAAATTATAATATAATTATAAACATGAACCTCAAAAACAGTGTAATGTTAACAGTATACCTTATGACCTGGCACTGCTGATATTATATTTGGTTGGAAGAAATCAAATGCTTGCTCATTCTAAAATGAAGCAATAAAATAGTGCTATACACTTCAATATATGAAAATGAAAGCAATACACTGGCTTTGTGGTGCCATAATATGTATTATGTATGATAGAGAGTAACAAAGTAATGTTATAAGCTGCATTATTGTTAAACCAAAGTAATAAAGCGGCGTCATAGCCTACTATGAAGTAATATACTGGGAGGGCTATTATACAGTAGTAAATGTTGGAGAATGACCCAACACATAATACACAAGTTGGAGACATTTCAGAATAAATGTTTAAGAAGAATCCTGCAAATTTTCTGGTCACATACCATAACAAATGAGGAGCTTTTGAAACAAACAGAGGGTATCACTGGAGACCATCATTAAGAGACAAAGATGGAGGTGGTTTGGACATGTATATTATATGCCAGTTAGGGCATTGCTGGGACAGCTCTCAGATGGGCAGAGGATGGGAAGAGAAGGCCTGGATGTCCAAAGGAAACATGGAGAAGAACTGTGGAGAGAGAGTTGAAGGAGTGCGGCCTGATGTGGGAGACGGTAGAAAGGCAACATAACGGCAACAGTGAAAGTCTCTTGTGGAAGCCTTATGTGTCAAATCGAGACACAAAGAGGATATAGATAGATATCTTTCTATGTTAAAGATAAATCAATGAAATATTGTCACTAGTTACATCTTAAAGCAATAAAGAAGTGCCATAAAGTGTTTTAGTATTTAAAAGCAAAGGATAAAATAGTTATACAAGCTACATTACTGTTAAAAACAATGCAATCAAACTACTACAGGGTGTTCAAGATAAAAGTAGCCCCGTTGACAAATAAAACGTTGCCAGGTACGCATTGTATTTTGTCTATTTACTATTTAAACTGGTTCTGACTTGCTCATCCTTTCACCACACTTGTTCATCGCCCATTCCCGCACCATAATTACACACCATCACAAAAAGACTTGCTCACTTGACCTATATTACGTCATAATTGAACTGTTACCGGGCTACTTTTATCTTAAACACAAAGCTGCACTATTGTTAAATAGAAAGCAATAACAATGCTATAGTTAATAGTTTATAACTATCGTATAGTCTTTAGTGAATAAAGTCTCAGAATAAATAAATAAAGAATGGATCACAATAGATGGTAGCATAACCAACTACCGCAATATTATCATTACTCTTGGAAAATAATGTAGAGGTTGGGGCGTAATGAAGGCTGAACTCACCATTAACTCTTTCCACGCTTTAAGCTGCACACTGCGCCATAGAGTTGCTTCCTTATAAGAAGTCTTTCTAGTTTTACTTCTACTACTTTTTAACCTTGTTATTCTATTAGGTTGTCCAGTTTTCTTCAATTTAGTATATAATAATATAATAAAAATAATAATTCCTCTCGTACCATTATACGTTACATAGGGCCTGCAAGTAATTTCTCCATACCGCTCTATCCTGGGCAACTCGCTCAATCTCCTCCATGGAACTGAGACCGATATTTCCTGCCTCTCTCAGCAGAGTTCGTTTCAGGGTCTCTTTAGGTCGACCTCTCTTTCTTGAACCCTTTGCATCCCACTTCAATGCCTGCTTTGATATTCGTTGATCATTTCTCCTCAAGGTGTGCCCAACATATCTCCATCTTCTCTTTCTTATAACAGTTGTCACTAGTGGTTGACCAGACATGTTTCTGATTTCATCACTTTTTCTGAATGCGTTCCATTTTATATTCATTATTTTTCACAGACATCTATTTTCAAATGCATTCAACTTGCTTTCTATATCTTTAGTATTTTCCAACTCTCGCTGGCATATGTTAGGATTGATACAACATTTGAATTGAAAATTCGTAATTTAGTTTTAATACTATATAACTTGCAGTTCCATATTTTATTTAGACTTTTAAAAGCTGATGTTGCTTTGCCAATTAGTATCATAATTTCTTTTTAACATTTCCTGTGCAATCAAAATTGCTACCTAAATAGGTGAACTGCTCTGTTATTTTTATCATTTTAGATTCCAGTGTGATATCTGCATTACTTGCCATAGGTGTCTTCATTATATTTGTTTTTTCATAGCTTATCTGCAGTCCAACTTTTGATGCTATAGATGAAAAGTTGTCTGTTTTTCTTAATAATATATATATATATGTTTATTTATTGACGAGTAGTTAGGATCATTTTTTTATTTTTATTTTTTACCTCCCTTGAATTAACTGCTTAAAAATTGAGGAAATAATCAGTGTGGAAAGAGTTCAGAAACTGATAGAAGTTCTTCTTCTTCTTCTTTGCATTCGTTCTTTGCAATCAATTTTAATCACTCTTTGTGATATGTTTGATCTTTGCCAAGAACGTGTATACGTTGCACATTGGTTTGGTAGGCCCTAAACGTGATAGAAGTTAATGCAAGGATGATGATGTTGTTTATATTGATGTGTCTGTGAATCGTGGTGAGAAGTCAGGCTGGGGTTTATTGGCAAGTGCGCATGGTAGGATTGTTGCAGAGCGAACTGGAGCATACAGGAAACTACTTCCAGTATGAGAATGGAGGTTACTGCTGCCCTCCATTGGCTCTCTGGGAATCCGTTTACCAGGGCCGTTGTTGTATCTGACTCTCAGTCGATGCTTGGAAGGATCCAAAATGGCATGTTTCAGTATGAGTGAATGATGTCTATTGATATTTCTAACCACCAGAGGCTTACATGGATCTAGTGTCCTGTGCCTGCAGATGTTTGAGGCAATGAGAGAGCGGGCAGGCATGCATCAACAGCATTGATTGTTGGAGCACCCGTGTGTTTCTGGGGCCGTCAAGGGGAGCAAAGAATAGTAACACTCGACCTACAAGGCATGTCGTAAGATCCAACTGATGTAGAACCTAGGAAAGCTACCCTAGTAAATAAAAAGCATCGCAGAAATCAGATGTGCTGTAATACTTGTAGGCGCATAACTGGCACAGTGTACAATTGCTCTTAGGCTCAGATCACAAACGAATCACAAAGAGTGGTTAACAAGTGGTCGATATGGAGCATTCGAAGAAGAATACTAAACATATTTATGCAGACTATGCAGTAAAGAAGCTATTTACCAAGTACAAACGTTACTAGAGATTATATTGAATATTCTGAAAATTCATCTGGTAAAGCAGGAAAAACTTGTTTAAGAAAAATATAATAAAATAGTGCAATAATATACAGTATGTGCAATAAGTAAAAATAGTAATAAAGTAATGCAACAATCTGCATCAAACTAAAACCAGAATACTCCTAGAAATACAAAAGCGTAAAAATAAATACGAACCTGTTAAATAGAGCAAAGAAATATACATATATTGCACTTATTGTTGCTGTGTACAGTTTCTCAATTTTATTAGTTGCAAATAATATATTTACAAAATGATAACAATATTTACAAATAGTAGCGTTTGTGACTTTACACTTGATGAAAGCATTTTAGTCAAAATGTTGCTGCATCTTGTTTTTGTACTTTGTAAATCTACATTACCATATTTTTACATGCTTTCTCTTCATAGCTATACTGCAATCTTCACTTGTTTCTATAATAATTTTGACATATGCACACTTATATTTTCACCACATAGATTGTAAAGGTCCTGTACTTGACTGAGGTCTTCTGGTTAAAATATCAGTTGGATCTGCCACTGTACTAAGTTAAAAACTATATTATGTTGTTATGTTATGTTATGCTATCTACATCTTGGCACATTGAATTCCTATGTGTGCTCCATCCTGCAACAGCCATCCCAAAGTCTACTTGCTCACCGTACCCAAGAGAAGTTGATTAGTATATCTTCTATCTACCACAAAGACAACACTGTCTGGCATGTCCAAACCTAGTTCCTAATTCTCACGCTCATTTCAGTGTCTGAGACTTGTCTATAAATCCCATAAATGAGAACGCACCACATTGATGACATTGGCTCTGTCCGCACTTCTGCCTGCTTGAATCAGGGCATTGTTACTGTATTACTGTATGCTGTATTTATTTGAAAATTGACATTAACAAATGAACAGAAAATCATTCCAAAATGTTTTTATTACAGCTAACTTACATCTACAGAATTATCCGGAAGCAGAATTTCATTCCAGCCTCTGTTGTACTCCCCTCGTGTGAGCGAGCATGGCAGAGATATGCGGTCAGCCAGTACCTGCATGCACAACATCATTGGTAATAAAGTAATGATATTCTAATAGTTTATAAGATCATATGAGTGTGAAGTATCTGAGATTTCACAATACTAGACCTTATCATTTGAAGGCTGTCCCAACTGTTCAAACACCCACTGCTGTACTAACTGTCCCCACTGCTCAAAGACCAACTACTGTACCAACTGTCACAACTGCTCAAACACCCACTGCTGTACTAACTGTCCCCACTGCTCAAAGACCAACTACTGTACCAACTGTCACAACTGCTCAAACACCCACTGCTGTACCAACTGTCCCCACTACTCAAAGACCAACTACTGTACCAACTGTCACAACTGCTCAAACACCCACTGCTGTACCAACTGCCCCCCACTGCTCAAAACCCAAACATAGACATGGCAGTCAAGCAACAACTAACAAATTGTATATTTCTACCAACTCTCTGTTATCAATGTCAAACATGGTCTCTAACTAAATCCCAAGAAAGAAAGATCACAACATGTGAAATGAACTGTTTAAGAAAAGCTGTCAATGTTACAAAACTGGATAGATTGAGAAATGTGAACATTAGAAATGCTTTTGCAATCACATAATGTATCCAACATATTAGAAAACAACAAATAAAATAGCTCAGTCACCTAATGAGAATGAATCTACTATCCTGTCGCACATATAACAACTGGCAACCCGAACACAGAAGAAGACCAAGACTCTAATAGATAGATAGTATTACAGATATCCTGTGACATCAAAGACTAATAACTACAGATGCAACACATCTGGCACAAGATAGAAAACTGAAACTCCCCATGGTTCTTCATGGCACACGAGGATAAGACATGACAAGATCATTTGAAGGCTAATTGACCAGTTTATCTTCAATGCTAATTTCACTTCTATAACTTAATTAGCCAGGAATACATTTACTGCCGGACTAAATTGAAAGTGTCTACAAATGCAAACTGTCGCAGCCTATCTTGATTCTAAAGTGCACAGTATAACCACTTTATTACATTAATGAATTTGTTTGTTATTATCATTACACCAACAATAACACTTTATAAATGTATATAACCTGTTTTGTCAATACACATATACTAACATGTTACCTCAACATATTTTCCCTGTTGAAAATGGTTGTATCATTGAATGTAACTGCCCACATAAGCCACATACATACTTCATCAAGAGCATATTTGTTGATAATATTTTCACTTCACTCAGCAGAAATACATCACTCAGCAGAAATATATCACTCAACAGAAATACATCACTCAGCAGAAATACATCCCTCAGCAGAAATACATCACTCAGTAGAAACACATACTAGGTCAAGAAAATAATTTTTAAATAATACTTTTTTCAATTCACTCAACAGACATACATACTACAGGATGTTCAAGATAATTGCAGCCCCATTGACAATTCGAAAGTTGCCAGGTACAAATTGAGTTGTGTTTATTTACTATTTAAACCGGTTCTGACTAGCTCGTCCTACGTCACATTTGTTCATCGCCCTTCCCACACTACAATTACACACCGTCACACAACCTTGACCTATACTACGTCCTAACTTAACCTTCCCATTTCCATACATATATGCCAGATTAGCTCCATTCACGGCCTGCAATTATCTTGAGCACCCTGTAGATCTGGTAAACAAATTAAATAGGGACAATAAAATGTAGATCCTGTGTTCAAATTGAGCACGCAAAAGAAACCTTGGCATTTGAAAATTGATAATATGCTGCAAAGCCGCTGCCCAGGCAAAACTCATTAGAGAGATTAAAAAAACATTTTTACCAAACTTCTTATCATCTTAACAATTAATTTGAGAACCCTCGCTTGTACTACACAGTTTGTGCTCTGCCACTGAGATCTTCATGTGCAAGAAAGATATCAGAGCACACATGGTTATTCATTGAAGTGCAACAATAATGATCCCATCAATCAATCAATCAGTGAGTCAACAAACTTGAATGGTACTTTATTTATGTCAATCCCAATCAGAATGCGAATTATTCAGAGCTACACAGAATCAATACTGACATACGGATGCGAGTCATGGACAATGAACACACAGATCAAAAAATCTCTGTGGGCCACAGAAATGTGGTTTTACAGAAGAATGATGAGAATCCCATGGACTGCTAAAATGGCCAATGTTGAGGTGCTGAATGAGATCAAGACACAGAGAAAGCTTATCATTAATATAAGAAAGAGGCAGTCATCATTTTTCGGGCATGTGATGAGGAGGAGGTTTAGAACACATTGTGACAACCAGTAAAATCGAGGGTAGACGAGACTGGGGAAGACAGAGACAGAAAATTTTGGTTAGCCTGACTTCATGGCATGGTAGAATGTCAACATCAGAGTTGATAAAAAACACCAACGACAGAGATTTGTGGAGATCCATGATCGCTCACGCCAGCTGGCACGGCACCTGATGATGATGATGACTTTATTTAATTAACTTAACAGACCTACATACATATTAGATCTAGTACAAAATTGTTAATGGTATGTTTGTCAATTTTCTTAATGGAGAAACTCATATCCACAATATATAATTGTGGAAAAATAAGACAGATACAAAAAGTATCATACATTCAGAACAAAACAATGTAAAACTAGAAAAGCTCAGTCAGAAACCAGATCAATATGGATTTATTCACAAACTGATCACAGGACAACCCAACCACTGAGTCTTACGCCCGTCTTAAGTGGTGCCGGGACACGCAAGGGAAGCAAAGAATAGTACCACTGTGACCTATAAGGCATGTCATAAGAGGCGACTGATGAAGGAACTAGGAAGCCACCCTAGTAAATAAAAGCGTAGCAGAAATCGGATGTGCTGGCCTACTTGTAGGCGTATAACTGGCGCAATGTACAATCGCTCTTAGGCTCATTTCACATACAAATCACACAGAGTGGTTAACAAGTGGTCGATATGGAGCATTCGCACAAGAAGACGTTCGAGTATTCGAGAAACACTTGGACGTAAAGGCTAACAATGTTAGTTAGTCAATTTGTCATCAAATAACTTCGCCCTAGTTGTTACCAGGGCCCAAATTTGGGGTGTAAAGAATAGAACCACTGTTACCTGTCACACATGTCGTAAGAGGCGCCTAAGGAGGTTTGGCTGAAATCGGATGTACATGTTCTAAACGTGTAGAAGTCTATGCGTTTAGGGGCCTACCAAAACCAATGTGCAACGTATAAATGTTCTTGTAAAGATCAAACATATCACAAAGAGTGATTAAAATTGGTCATAAAGAACGAACACAAAGAAGAAGAAGATCAAATAACTTGTTGCATTTAAAACATGATTTTTATTTTATGTCACCAAAGAGAACACAACCTATTTTGAACAACAAGAAACTAAACAACTTTGTATGGAACTGAAGACAAAATTGTAGTTGTGTTTAAAAAATGGTACCAACCTTAAACAACAATGCTCTGTGAATGTGTATTCCAGCTTTGATGCGTCCTATTGGTATTACATTAGACTTCAGCTCAAATCTCAGCTGGCTAAGAGGTAGTTCCCAGCAAAAGCTGGCCACTTGACCACGCTCAATTTTTCCTCCCATCTTGTTTGACACAAATCTGAACAGGAATTAACCAAATACATAGAATTAAATCTGTTAAATAGGTAATTGATTCGTAAAGAATAGATAAGAAAAATTTGAGAAATTGCAATAAATATTAAACATATCAAGAAGTGATTAGATCAGAAACAGTGAGATAGGTTAGCAGATGGGTACATAACCAGTGTTGAACTACAGGGTGTTCAAGATAAAAGAAGCCCCATTGACAAATCAAAAGTTCCCAGTTACACGTTGAGTTGTGTTTATTTACTATTTAAAGCGGTTCTGACTAGCTTGTCCTACATCACATTTGTTCATCGCCCCTTCCCACACCATAAGTACATGCCATCACAAAACCTTGACCTAAACTACGTCATAACTGAATCTTCTCATTTTCATAAATATATACCAGATTAGCTCCATTCACGGGCTGCTTTTATCTTGAGAACAACAGATCAGATGGTTTGGCCACATAAAAAGACTGCTACAAGAAAAACAGACATAAAGATTTTATGTTTTATAGTTAAGATTTCATTTTGAGTCCACTTTCTTAGAAGTGTGCATTGACATCATTTTTTATGTGCAATAGCTTAACTCTTAGTGGACCAGGGCAAAAGTCACGTTTTTACAAGCACTTTCACGTTTTGATAACCAAACGCCACTTAGCGTGGCGGAATGTAAAACACGTTCACTTCAAACGCCACTTAGTGTGGCGCTGGTCCACTAAGAGTTAATAAATCCATGTCATAACATATGATGATGATAGATTACAAGGGGTCTTTGTGGCTAAGTGGTTATGCCATTGCCTTGCGTTCCAAAGGTCGTGTGTTCGAATCCAGACTGTGTCGTTCTGTTCATGAGTGCATTTTTTCCAGAGAACCCTAGGATTGTTGCCGAAGCTACTGAAATCGTGCTTTGTGCATTACTCTAGGCAGGTGGAGTGCCATTTCTGAAGATAGGGACTCAGCCATATGGGATAAAACCCAGTGCAATGAAGTCAAGTTTTTTGGATTGAACCCTTTTAGATAGATTACATGAGATTTTACAATGGTCTCAATGGTGAAGTGGTTAAGTCAATTGTCTGTCGTACTGAAGGTCGTGGGTTCGAATCTGGACCGAGACACATGTGCAATTTTTTCATGAGATCCCTAGGATTGTTGCGGAGCTATGGAGTTTATGCTTTGTACAATACTCTGGGCAGATGGCATGCCATCGCTGCAGACAGGCACTGAGCCATATGGGGAAATCCGGTGCATTGAAGTCAATCCTTCACCTTTAGATCCTTTGGACATTTTTATAATTTTATACAGGGTGTTCAACTTAAAAGCAGCCCGTGTGATAAATAGAAATTTGCCAGGTACACATTGCATCTCATCTATTTACTATTTAAACCGGTTCTGACTAGCTTGTCCGACTTCACATTTGTTCATCGCCCCTTCCCGCACTACAATTACACACTATCACACAACCTTGACCTATACTATGTCATAATTGAACCTTCTCATTTCCATACATATATGCCAGATTAGCTCCAATCACAGGCTGCTTTTAAGTTGAACACCCTGTATAATAAACAAAAGAGTAGCCTAACTTACTCAGCAAGTGCAGTGACTTGGGAGCAGGTAGTGGGAAGTGGCAAAATATCCTCTGAGACCTCCTCAATGTACTTGACCAACTGAGGGTCTGGTGGAGGAGTAAAGACAAATGTCTTCATTTCTTCCTCCTCTTGAATTCTCATCAGTGTAGCAAGTTCTTCTTCTCTTGCTTTTTCTTCTTTTTCTTTCTGTGCTTTGGTTCTTCTGCATATGTAGAGAGAGTAATAATAGTATGATAAGCTGAAATGCACAATAGAAAGCTGGCAAATAATATAGACAATTTTCAAGATGTATACAGTACAGTCCTTATGTGACTTTGTTTTCAATAAGAAAAACAGTTCAGGCTATACTAGCTCATTATCATCAAATAGCTTGTCCTGAGCAGAACTTTGTCATCTTAACAGTCCTTCGGAATTTCTCTCTCTCATAGGACAGATGTCCCGCCTATGCAGCGGTTATGCTCAAACCATCAGTTACATCCTGAATCCATCTTATCCATTATCTTCCTCTTCTCCTCTTTGCCAGGATGCCTCCCTACAGGATGGTCTTTTCCAGCCCTTTGTGTCTCTTTATATGTGCAATAGTGGGTCAGGAACAATAAATATAAAGCATAACAGATGCTGTTGTTTACTACAGGCACAATAGACTGGATGTGAAACCAGTTATGCAATTCATAAAAGAACAGATTAAATAGTTTGGACACCTGACCAGAATGCCCTAGTATCGCCTACCACAGAGAGCCACACAGAAAAAGTATAATGAGGTACAAGGCAAGAGGAAGACCACGCAAAAGATGGAGCGTCGGCATCAAGAACAGCCTTACGCGGAACATGAATATCAGCTTACAAAGTGCCTTAAAACAAGCACACACAAGATCACTACGTTTCACCCCCAACACTTCTATAAAGAAGTAAATGGTGGAAGAGAAGAACAAGCACACACAAGATCACTACGTTTCACCCCAACACTTCTATAAAGAAGTAAATGGTGGAAGAGAAGAACAAGCACACACAAGATCACTACGTTTCACCCCCAACACTTCTATAAAGAAGTAAATGGTGGAAGAGAAGAACAAGCCAACACAAGATCACTACGTTTCACCCCCAACACTTCTATAAAGAAGTAAATGGTGGAAGAGAAGAACAAGCACACACAAGATCACTACGTTTCACCCCAACACTTCTATAAAGAAGTAAATGGTGGAAGAGAAGAACAAGCACACACAAGATCACTACGTTTCACCCCAACACTTCTATAAAGAAGTAAATGGTGGAAGAGAAGAAGAAGACAACAGACAATTCATTAAAACTTACTTTCATGAGTAGATAACATCGTACTTTCATGAATCATGTAAAATTTTCTTTACAAAGAGTCCAAAATTTATATATTATAAACAGCTAAGATGGCAGTGGCAGCAAAACATCCAAGACTGCTGCAGTCCTTCTTCCATTCGTTTGCTGAAAACATTGTCTATATATTAAATGTCTCTTGTATAAACTTCAGTCTTTTGTAGCTCACACAGAGGTCTGTGCGGTTTTCTGTCCAGTGTTGTTTCATTAGGCTAGTGAGTTTGCCTCAGTATATCATATTCGGGCCAGTCTTGAAGGACTACAGTGAAAAACATGCAGCGGTCAAATTAATTTAGGTTCACTTTTTTTTTTACTCCACAGGTGTATGTACAAGTAAAACTATAGTTTTTTTTACTTAACAAGATTTGATAAATGTCATGAAATTGTACAGATAAATGAATTTACATTTATCGGAAACTAACAGAATGTGAGAAAATAAATTTTAACAAATGGTAATGATCATAATGCATTACGGCAAGTTTTGAACTAATTTGACAATAAAACAAACCACAATGCTGTCTGTGGGACATAGCCATATAGGATATGTGTTAAAAAAACGTTGAACATATGCATCTTGATGAAAAAAATATGAATTATAGCCATTTTACAACAAAAACAAACAAAACAAAAATGTATTGCTATAAAAATGTTCTAAACAAGTATGGGAAACATAAAAGAAACAAACCAATCCATGCAACAACAGAAAATTATTAAGGAAAATCACATGCATTTTACTTTAGTAATAACGTCACATGTGTAGGGTACACTGGTGAAGAACAACTCTTTGTATAAATGAGAATGTGATAGGGAATAAAAATAATAATCGTAGTAGTGAAAAACTAAATTATGAAAATTAATTGTATCTGTCATGTTTGATAGGCCAAAGGTTGGATGTTGTTGTTCAATGCTATTTAAGGTACATGATTTTGAAGTGTTTAAAATTGAGAGCATATCCTCAAATGTATTTCTGGCTTTTAGAACTAGCCAATAATATATAAGGTTAAAATACAGAAACAAATTTCAACTTTATGAAGAATAAATCAAGTATAGTGGTTTTATAAATACAAATACAAAATAATGACTTGGTCGACATTTGCAAAATAATAGCAAATTCATGCTGGCAAATCAAAGATAATAATGAATTTATGATTTACAATATGTAATTTCCATAAATGATTTTAGATAGATCTTGTCTGAGTACAATTTGAGTTCATGATTTTAATTAAAGTGAATTGGGGTTCGAGTTTTATCGTAAGTAAAAAAACTTATAAGCATATAATTTATAATAACAAACTAAAAACTAATGCGGATAAAATTTGCAAAATCATACATAGAAGGGTAAACTAGAAGAAAGATAAATAAGATATTACAATTTAGAAATGAAAACAATAATCAATTTAGAAGAAAATTTAGACAGAATGTACATGAACTGAAAAGATCAAATTAATGCAAAACAGAGGGAATACTTAAATGAAAAGTACATGATGAAAGAAAAAATGGAAAATAATGTGACATAAAGTTTATATTTGAGACTAAAACAACAGAAACAAGTTGGATAAAGAAAGACTCATCATCATCAGGTGCCGTCTCCACATCGAAGGTTGGCTGCAATGAATCTCTAGCATCCTCTGTCTTTCGTCTTGGTGTTGCACACTGCCAGACTGTAACCTGTCCATTTCTTAATGTATCCCTCCCACTTATCTCTTGGTCTTCCTCTTGCTCTTCCCCTCAACTTTCCCCTCTAGTAAATGTTTTATCATGGTGTCATGTCTTTTATGTGTCCAAAATACTTTACTTGTCTGAATTTTATTTCTCTTAATAATTGTTTCTTCATGCCTAGTTTTCCTAAAACTTGTTTATTTGTCTGTTTTTCTGTCCATGAAACTCTGCCTATTCTTCTATATATCCACATCTCAAATGCACCAATTCTGTCTTCTAACTGCTTGTTCATTGTCCATGTTTCTGAGCCTACATTAACATAGGATATATATAGCATTTGATCATTCTCATTTTTAGCCTGTTTGTAATTTGTTTGGATGTCAGTAACTTTCTCATACTATTGAAATTATCCTTGGCCATTTCTATTCTCTTTTTAGTTAAAGAAAGACTAGTTAAGAAAAACAGAAAATCAATAGTGATAAAGAAGGAACTGGGTAAAAAAGAGAATAACAGTTTGAATATAATAAAAGTGGAGAGGTCAGGCAATTATGATAAGAAAGAAGATAAAAGGACTAAATAAGAGAAGATCAGAGAGAAACAAACAACAACAACAACAATAATTCAGAAAGTAAATAGTGAGCAAGCTGCAGAAGTAGAAAAAAGACAGGATAAGTCATTCCTTAATGTAACATCAACTCAATTCAACTAATAACTTTAAATAATACAAACACAATTAGCAAAAATAAGCAACAAAACAATTGACAAAATTGTCAACAGCTCTGCAATAATTTATAATTAAAAACTACAACCAAACATAAAATATGAGCGGATGTGACACTGAGTTACAACATTGAGTTACAACACTGAGCATTCTGGGTGTGTTCTCTTGTGTGTAACAGGTTCAGTAACTCTTGTTTAGAAAAAAACACACACACAAATGAGTTTTAGAGTTTGGAACATCTACAGTCTGCACTTTCATCAAGTCATTACAAATTGTATAGACAGCAAGAATGAAAATATTTGATTCTATTTCTAATGCTGCTTATTATTTTTTACGTTTACAGTAGTAGTGGTAATAGTAGCAGTAGGTCTCTTTCAGCTCTGAGGGACCATAGATCTATGTTGCTGGATAGGTACAAAGTCCTTTGACACAGTCAACATAAAAAGTCTGTGGAAGATCACGGGAAAAATGTGACTGTATAGTCACGTTCACCAAGATAGTTTAACTGTTTCACATGGGCAGAATGACATGTATACACAATTGTGGGAACTGTCAGAGGTATTGTATGTGCACAATGGCATCAAATTCACGAGAGGAAGACCACAGAGACATAGCAGAATCATGTAAAAAGCACAAATAACTATCACCCAAGCCACTAGAACAGAGCAAAACAAAAACAGAAAACCATGACATTGGGCAACAGTCCTGTAGCAGTGTGATGACAAAAGAAGAAAGAAGAAATAGAATGGTGTCAAACGAGGTTGGATGCTAGCCCCAAAACTCTTTAGTATGTTTGCTGCAATACCCATGGATGTCTTTCAGAAATGTGATGAAAATGGAGAAAGATTAGATAAAGGACAGATGGTAATTTATTCAATCTCAGGAAGAAAGTATCCACAAGGAAAGTGGGAAAATGGACGTCCTAAACAGACCTGGAGATAGTCTACTAGAGGAGCTGAAGGATTTTGAACTATCCTGAGAAACCATAAAGAAAACAACAAGAGACCGGGAAAAGTGAAGAACAACTGTTGAGGCGCTCTGCTCCACAAAGAGCAAAGAATAAGAGAAAAGTTAAGAGATAAATAATAAAATAAATGGTATATTGAATGGTATATATTAATGAGATACCTACTGCAAACGAAGTAACACAGAATCTTTGAATAATAAAATTATGGTGTCATCAAACGAGTGTGGTAAGAATTCATTAACATTCAAGGTATGGAAAGAGTTAATGATGAACAAACATAGGCTTTTTAGAACTAATGGAAACACTTGGTTAACAAAAAAACAATAAAGGTTAGGATGTGGCTGTTTTTTTTAAAGCATGTACATTCTTTGTATTTTATTTTGAAAATCCTATCATCATTGCTGTAAATAAAATACAATGTTTATATTTGCCAAACATTTTGACATTTTAAAAGTGTCTGACAAGAGTTACAGAACCTGTCATATCATGCTCGGGAAAAGTAATGGTAAAACAAAAACTAACTCTTCTTCTTTTTTTTGAGCCTCCAGTTCCTGCTCTTTAACTTTAGGGTGTTTCTTGCTGCAGGAAAAATTATATTGGATTAGTATAGTAGCAGAAAATTGATGATCAAGAGGTTACAGTTCATGAAATGAAACAAACTACAATAAAAATTATAGCAATTCATAAAACATATAAATATATTAAAAAGATAGATATATATATTGGGCGTCTGTGGCTTAGGGGTACTGAATGTGATCACAAACCAAGAGTATTGGGTTCAAAACAATGGAGAACAGATTGGAAGCAAATTTGTTCCCATGGATTTTTACGAATAGTAAAAATAGACATCACAGTTCAGAAATCAAAGGCAAACTACTAAACTACTGAACGTATAAGTGGTGTCTAGAAAATCAATGACTCATTTACTGTGATTTATGGCAACATCCTATAAAGGATATACCACGATTTCAATTTATAATATATAAATATAATTTTGTGTGTTGAAAAATTAATCTTATATGGCAGAAAACATTGTAATTTTTAGGAGAAATAGTGTTGGTGGCTACTTATGCTGAACCTGAATGATTCCTTCAGTTCAGATCAGATCAAGTACTGCTTCTGTACTAAAGGTTAGCTGTAGTGGATCTTGAACACTGTTAGTCTATTGCTCTGTTGTTGGTATGACAGAGATGAAGTATCTACGCAGAATGCTGCTAGTATCAAGAAAAGACTGTTTTAAAAATGAAAACATCAGGTAAAAATGTTCATACAACATCCGTACTGAACTTCATTAAAAAAAAATTAAATGGTTCTGCCACATAAGCAAATTACTAACAGAGAGTTCGCTGCAAAGATAGTTCACATTTAGACCCCATATTTTTCTCTTTCCTTTCTGCTGACAACCTGTGCTTCTAGAATTGAGGCAACAGAGTGCCATATTAATGTATGCATTCAAACAATTGGAATTATTGTTGTTCTCTTGCCGTTTTTCTCTTTATGCTGAAATTCGTTTTTTTTCATTCAGATACTTCTTCTTTCTTCAGCGATCTCTGGCCATGCGCTTAATTTACTGTGGACCACAACTGTGCGATCAGCTTCAGGTCTGTCAGGTTTCCCAAAGCTTAGTTTTCAGGTTGACTGGGTGTGGCCACATGTTGCTTCTCAGCTCACCCAGGAGATACAGAACAAATAAGTACAACAAAACTGTGAGTAGGTAACTAATCTAAATGAAGAATATAAAGCATGATAGTAGAACTAAAACAACATTAAGATATCTATTATTTCTCAACACATTAATTATTCCATTGAAAAACACCATATGTCAAAATTAATTTTTGTTCTATTTTTCCCTTAACATGTGTGTATACAAATTATGCTGTAGGGTGTTCATTTTTTAATTAAATTTGATGAATGGCCTGTAATATTGTAGATAAATTAATGTACGTTTATCACAGTTTAACAGAATGCAAAATAATAAATTATAAACTGATAATGATTCTCTCTCGTGATCACCGCCCTGATCGATGTACCAGATCTCCCCATAAATTTTATTCATGTGGAAATCTGATTCATGCAGCCTTAGCATTGGTGTATTTTACGTCACATCTTCAGCACCATTTGGAGCTCTGGTGCCTATCCTTCGGCGATGTGTCTGGTTTCAGCCAGCATTTACTCGGTTTGCTCTCCATTCTGTAGCCATCTGGTGTTTTTACGGTGTGGGGTAAGCTAGCCCCACCTTCTTAGTCGCCTCTTATGACGTGTGGCGGGGAACAGTGGTTCTATTCTTTACACCCAAATTTAGGCCCTGGTAACCACTCGGGCGCGATAATGATTTGAATGCCTTTATGTACATTTTGAGAAAATTTGACATGCAACAAATTTTGGCACAGTCTGCGGCACATGGCCAAACTGTACAAACTGGCGCAGGCTATGGAACTTGGTAGCTAACATGTTAATTCTCTCTGTGTATCAATTATAACTGATAGTTCTAATTGACATAATATATAGGTAATAATTGTAATCCCAGAATCTCATTGAAAGTATATTACCAAAATCCTAGAATTAGAGATTCATAAATTAGAAATAAAAATAATTGATAAAATACAAATTGTTGTGATCTGGTATCCAGGTCATCATCATGATATGCCATGTCAGTAGAATGCCATGCCAGTGGACATGAGTGATCATGAATCTCCAAAAACATCTGTCCTGACTACTGACCATGGGTTCAGATGTTGACATTCTTATATGCCATGTCAGTAGAATGCCATGCCAGTGGACATGAGTGATCATGAATCTCCAAAAACATCTGTCCTGACTACTGACCATGGGTTCAGATGTTGACATTCTTATATGCCATGTCAGTAGAATGCCATGCCAGTGGACATGAGTGATCATGAATCTCCAAAAACATCTGTCCTGACTACTGACCATGGGTTCAGATGTTGACATTCTTACATGCCATGAAGATAAACTGTCAATATTTTCACCTGTCATTCTCTTTCTTGTTTCCATTAAATTTTACCAGATGTCACTATGTGTTTGAAACTTCGCTTTCTCATTACATAGTTCAGGTAGTCATACAATATTCTGTCTCTGTTGACAACATTTTATTATCCCATTTAAAATCATCAGTGACCATTACGCCAGATGATATCTTGAAGGGCAGCAACAAACTCTAATTCATAAGATTGTAGCCACTTTTTGTCTATTTTGTGGAGTTCATTTGAGTATCTTCAAACCTTGGACGTCTGTAGCTTAAGCGGTAGTGTCTCGATCATAGACCTGTCAAGCGTACCTGGTTCAAACTCTGCGTTAGGTAAGTTTGGAAGAAAATTCATTCTGTAGGGGGACTCTTTTATCTATCCTCTGGCATCTGCAGTATACCAATTATAGTTATGGTACTGATGTCTTATGGTTTTGATGCCGAAACCCAACTATCTGATAACCGGGTACTCGAAAATTCATTTCAAAACAACTGAAGAACAATAAAACTGAACATTAAAATATGGTTGTAAAAAAAATAACAACAAACAAGACAAATCTATAGACATGCAAGACCTTACTTCATTAAACTACAAATTTAATTCATATCAAGATAAATTTTTATCATTAATTCTGTTAGTGTAACTGTAGAATCTTCTTCAGTGTTTGCTTTAATATAACCACTTAGAAATTAATTTTTTAGCGCAAGTACATTGTGCTACATTTACAACAGAGCTGAGATATCTGCATCTTCCATTCCATTACATTAGATTTCATCTGCATTTTTTTGTTTGGCTTCACTTTTCTGATTGTTCCGTGATGGCAGATTTAATACAAATAAAATTGAATCTTTTATTTTTAATATTTTGCTCATATGGCAAATACTTTTTATTTTATACTGCAAGGATGTTTTAATGTGCTCAACTTGAACATGGTACATATATTCTATCATCCGTCTCCAATAGGACTCGATCTCATCTGATTGAGATTAGGGATCACTGAAAGACAGCGCGATCAGTTTAAATGGGATGTAAACCGACTACCAATGAAGTGCGTAGGCAGTCACAGTACCTCAATACAACAGAAACCACAACTATAGAATCCAACACTGTAAAATATCAGCTTACCGCCTAAAAAATGTTCCAGCTTTTTATAGGAAGTTAAAAAGTACAAATAAAGGATTTTTTTGCCTTTGGTACCTAGTTCGAGGGTAGATGAGACAGAGGAAGACAGAGAGAGAAAATTTTGGATAACCTGACTTTATGGCACAGTAGAGCGTCAACATCTGAGTTGATAGCAAACACCAAAGACAGCGATTTGTGGAGATCCATGACCGCCTACGCCAGCCGGCATATCACCTGATGATTATGGCCTAGTTTTACTGTGGTCTTCCCTTGTATTAATAATAATGGATGTAAAAACAGTGCTAAGTTATAATACTGAATATCGGCAACAAGGTGAATAGCATGTACTTTGATAAGATAATCACCCGTGTGTTCCCAGGGCTCTCAAGGGAAGCAAAGAATCATAAACCTACGATCTACAAGGCATGTCATCAGAGGTGACCGAGGTAGGGGCTTAGGGAAGCAACCCTAGTAAATAAAAGCATTGCAGAAATCGGATGTGCTGGCCTACTTGTAGGCACATAACTGGCACAATGTACAATTGCTTTTAGGCTCGGATCACATACAAATCACAAAGAGTGGTTAACAAGTGTTTGATATAGAACGCTAGAAGAAGAACGTATTCTATGTGATTCTTTGATCACTTCTTCTAAGAGTATGTTTAACACGAAAAACGCGAGTCTGCAGGGCTAGAAAATGGGTGCCATAAGAAATAAAGGTTTGTGGTTTGAATCTTGTATTTGGTAAATTGTTTTTTTTCCAGAGGCCCTTAACCCTTTCAACCCTGGCCACCTGTACCTTAAAGATGCCTTCCCCGGAGCTCCTGGGCAAAAACAGCCCACATTAGAGTTATATTAAAACACGATGCCCGCCTGCCCAGCGTGTTGGACTGCGAGTCACTAGCCCTCTGTGAATGCGGGTTCAATTCCGTGGGATGGCAGAAAAGCCACAGGTTCCCCAGATTCACAGTGTTCATGGCACCGAACCGTAGGGTTACGATGTCCATGGCACCGAGCTGAAGAGCTGACAGCTCAAGTGCTTCTGGATCGGAAAAAAAATTAACAAAATATTAAAACACGATAATTTAGCACACTTAAGTGCTCTATAATTTGTTATTGACATCATCTCCGTTATTCCTGCTTATTATATATATGAAGAATACTAAACTTTAAAATTTATGTGATTTAATATGTGGGCATGGCCACGAATACTCCTGTATACGAAGATTTTTCTCCATATTAAACATATATAGCTTGAATATCAATCGATTAAAACAATTCTTTGTCGTCTAAATGATCATCTATATCCTTATCAGAATAATCATATTCTAAATCTAATTTATCTTCAGATTCATTAAAAACAAGTTCAACAGCTTGCTCTGTTATAATTTTAGAAAATTATCTTTTTAACATGAAAATATTTAACTAATTACCTTATCAGTATAAATATCATTTCAAATATCTCGAGAGTATATTCACAGCAGATGGAAAGATGGACAGAGAAATCGAGACTAGATGCCAGAAGGCAAATGCAGTGACATACCAACTGTCACCACTATTAAAACATCCAAGCATTAACATGGCAGTCAAATGACAACTGATAAACTGCATATTTATTCCAACTCTCTGCTATCAGTGCCAAACATGGCCCTTGACTAAGACACTAGAAAGAAAGATTACAACATGTGAAATGAGATGTCTACGAAAAGCTGTCAACGTTACAAGGCGAGATAGAGTGAGAAACGAGAATATCAGAAGCATCGTTGGTACTATACCATGCATACAGTACATCGAGAAGCAAAGATTCAAGTGGTTCGGCCATCTAATGAGAATGGAACCACATTTACTACCATCATGTGCCTATAATAATCGACACTCAGGGCGCAGAGCATGAGGCAGGCCAAGAACACGATGGATAGATAACATCTCAGAGTCCCTGCGAAGCATGGACTGACAACGTCAAGCGCAACACACCTGGCACAAGATAGAAACTAACTCTCCCCACGACGCTTCACGCAAATGTGGTTAAGATAAGATAAGATAAGACCTTATCAGTACAAAAAAATCACACAACAGCGTCCGCTATCTCACAAAACCATGTAGAACATGTGGGTTGTGTTTGACGTCACATTTGTACATAATTTAATTTCAAATACCGAAAAATAAAGATAACATATTCTCAGATCGATATATCGGGAGCTAGGGGTATGCAGCGCTTACATTCAGACCCGATATATCGGAAGCCCAGGTTCTAAGGGTTAATACTTGTTTAATGTTTAATTATTCACTGATTTGGACACAACACATGTTCTATAATAGTAGTGACTGAAAAACATAATCTTCAAATCTGTATGCATTTTATGTTATTCACAAATATGGTTATATAATATTGCTGGCTGCAGTAACAATTTTGAAATATGTATGAATTTTAAATTGTCTTTTAGAAGAACTATTAACCTTATCTATTCCATGAACTAAGCATGTCATGTTTATAAGCACAATAAACAATAGTAACAAAATGATGAAATTAAAATCTCACCTAATAATTGGACTGAAATAAAAAGGTAAAAATTCATAAACATCTGGCTCAATTAAGTAATGTCAATGAGCTACAAAATAAGGGAGTCAGAATAGCTCAATGGCAGTCAGTTGAATTTATGAGTTAGTGGATTGTATTAGTTTCCTGGAACTAATGATTCCTATGAATTCATTACAGGAGCTACCATGTAAGTGCTCTGTTGCTGAAGCGTCCAACCATTGCCAGAGCATCATCGGCAGCAGCAGACAAGATATTATTCAGCGGAATTTTTTTCTCTTAAAAATGGTATTCCAATACGTCAAATATAGATATTTTGTTATTGTCCGTCATCAAAACATGATTTCGACGATTCAGCTCTACACTGTGTTATTTCTCAATGAGACTTAAAAATAATAATAGACCGCGGCATATGCAGTACAGAATTCAGAACCTTGCTCGACGGTGGCAGTATCAATTCTTCACCAATAGTGTGCGGTTTTTCAGACTAAGCAATAAGTAAGGAAATGTTGCATGAAGAGGTTACCCATCATTTTCTTGTTTTGCTGCCGCCGAAACCATACCAGATAAAGTTGGACATCTCAAATGTTGACCTCTCAGCTTGAACATAAGATACATTTTCATCTTTTCTGCCAGGATGTATTTTGCTCACATGTTCTTCTAATCGCGAAAGTTTCATAGCTTCATGTAAAAACATCTTGTGGCAATTCAGAAACATTAGTAATATCTTGTTTGTGGGTGATTGAATAAAACATATTTCAAATACTCAACATCATATTGTCTGGATTTCTCCTTTGATTCCGACATAATCTGGTACTGGTACATTCTGTCTATTGCACTATTAATCGTTGCACGTGGGCAGGATTCGCTTGACTTTGAATTTACAGCTTAAGGGGACAGCGGATAGTCTTCAACGCCCCCAAATGTACTTTTCAACCCAACGCCCCTTCCAACTTCTCAGCCCCCAATGGGCGGTACCACCAACGTTGGGAACCTACGATCTATATACTTATCAGAATAATCACATTCTAAGTCTAATTTATCTTCAGATTCATTAAAAACAAGTTCAACAGCTTGTTCTGTTATAATTTTAGAAAATTATCTTTTTAACATGAAAATACTTAACTAATTACCTTATCAGTTCAAAAAATCACTCAACAGCGTCGCTATCTCACAAAACCATGTAGAACATGTGGGTTGTGTTTGACGTCACATTTGTACATAATTTAATTTCAAATACCGAAAAATAGTGATAAAATATTCTCAGACCGATATATCGGGAGCTAGGGGTATGCAGCGCTTACATTCAGTCCCGATATATTGGGAGCCCGGGTTCTAAGGGTTAATACTTGTTTAATGTTTAATTATTTACCGATTTGGACACAACACATGTTCTATAATAGTAGTGACTGAAAAACATAATCTTCAAATCTGTATGCATTTTATGTTATTCACAAATATGGTTATATAATATTGTTGGCTGCAGTAACAATCTTGAAATATGTATGAATTTTAAATTGTCTTTTAGAAGAACTATTAACCTTATCTATTCCATGAACTAAGCATGTCATGTTTATAAGCACAATAAACAATAGTAACAAAATGATGAAATTAAAATCTCACCTAACAATTGGACTGAAACAAAAACGCAAAAATTCATAAACATCTGGCTCAATTAAGTAATGTCAATGAGCTACAAAATAAGGGAGTCAGAATAGCTCAGTCAGTTGAATTTGTGAGTTAGTGGATTGTATTAGTTTCCTGGAACTATTGATTCCTATGAATTCATTATAGGAGCTACCATGTAAGTGCTCTGTTGCGGAAGCTGTCAGGCTGTTAAAAGAGATTGGACATCTATGAAAACAAAGAAACTCTAGTAGAAAACATAGATTCTCAAGTTAGTTAAGAGAGACATCATTTGGATTCTGGATAGATTCACAGGTGTAGGTTTCTTTCAGAAGATGATGAAGGGTTTGCGAGATGAGAGTTCCATCAGAACACCGGTTATAACCACATTTCATCTGCTCTCTCAGTAATCCCTGATGATTCATGTCACTCTTGATACAAAATTTCTCTAGTCTCAGAGCAGCAATCTAGAGCAGTGGTCTAGACATCATGAAGAAAACGATGTTTCTAGAGAGATCTCAGTATGTCATCGTTATCTTAACACATTATACTAACCCATGGGTGTCTCTATGACAAAGTGGTTAAGATGTTTGCCTGTCATTCTGAAAGTTGTGTGTTTGAATCCGGACCGAGTCACATGTGCAATATTTTCATGAGATCCTTAGGACTGTTGCTGGAGATATGGAGTTCATTCTTTGTGCAACACTCTCGGCAGATGGCATGTCATCTCTGCCAACTGGGACAGAGCCATATTGGTAAACCCGGTGCAATGAAGTCAATCCTTCACCTTTAGATATTAAAGTTGTCCATGTTGGCAGTAGAGAGAATGAGCTTGTCAAAGATGCACAGCTTATTTTTCAAGGAACATATACAAACTTTAGAGACTAACACACTGAAATGAATGGGGACATTTAAAGGGATTGGACATAGTGCTCCTTATTTGTTTACCATTCTCTGTACTGAAGAAATAACATCCTTTGTAAAATAAAAGAGTGTACGCTATTCTCTTTGTTGCAAGGATATGCTTTTGAATCGATTTGACAAATATTTTGTATATCTTATTGCAATAACAAACTTTTTGCATAACATTTTTGTAAAATTATCATAAATATAAAAAGTATTTGTTTCCATGTTAAATAAATGACGCATGTAAAATTATAGATCAGAAAATGTTAAGGGGGGATTCGGTCTTGAAAATCAAGAATCTATTTTCGTTGTTTTCATATTAATATAAAATTTGTATAAGCATTTTGAAAGAGTATGACTTAGAATAGTAGGAAAAAAAAAAAAATGTCAAAGTGTTGCCATGGAAACAATACAAAATGACCGCCAAAACCAAAATTTCAAATCCCTAAGGCTCTGAATCTAATAAATGTAAATGAATTCTGTTTTCACTCTAGGTCGCAATTGTAATATCTAAAATATTACACATGATTTTAGGATATATTAAATATTTAATTTTTTATAAATTTTGGGTAAAAATTCCTCAAAATTTGGACAAAAAAACTGTTTTTGGATGGTGTGTTTACACAAAAATTCATTAAAAATGTAATATTTAATATATCCTAAAAGAATGTGTAATTTTGTAGATATTACAATTGCTCACTTTAGAGTGAAAACAGAATTCATTTATATTCATTAACTTCAGAGCCTTAGGGATTTGAAAATTTGTGCTTAGCGCCATTTTGTATTGTTTCCATGGCAATGCTTGACTTTTTTATTACTAATTTCTTTCTACTATTCTAAGTCATAATCTTTCAAAATTGTTATAAAATTCTACATTAATACCAAAGCAACGAAAAAAGTTTCAAGACCAGAGTCCCCCTTAAGGAAATGTGGTATGGAGGACAAGAAGCTATTTTCGTTGTTTTCATATTAATGTAAAATTTGTATAACCATTTTGAAAGAATATGACTTAGAAGAGTACGAAAAGGTTAGTTTACAAAAAATTGTCAAAGCGTTGCCATGGAAACAATACAAATGGCCACAAATACAAATTGCAAATCCCTAAGGTCTGAATCTAATGAATGTAATGAATTCTGTTTTCACTCTAAGGTGCCAATTGTAATATCTAAAATATTACACATGCTGTTTAGGATATATTAAATATTAAATAAATTTTGGGGTAAAAATGCCCTCAAAATTCGATCAAAAAAGCTGTTTTTAGGGAGTGTGTTGTCCCAAAAATTCATTAAAAATGCAATATTTAATATATCCTAAAAGGATGTGTAATATTTTAGATATTACAATTGCTCACCTTAGAGTGAAAACAGAATTAATTTATATTCATTAGATTCAAAGCCCTAGGAGTTTGAAATTTTGTGTTTGTGCCATTTTTATTGTTTCCATGGCAACATGTTGACATATTTTTGAAAACTAAACTTTTTCTACTCTTTAAGTCATAATATCTAAAAATTGTTATATAAATTCATCATTAATACGAAAGCAACGAAAAGGGTTTCCAGACCAGAATCCCCCCTTAAAGTCATGCAGCATTTAAGACTGCATGCAATTATGGTTATATAATATTGCTGGCTGCAGTAACAATCTTGAAATATGTATGAATTTTAAATTGTCTTTTAGAAGAACTATTAACCTTATCTATTCCATGAACTAAGCATGTCATGTTTATAAGCACAATAAACAATAGTAACAAAATGATGAAATTAAAATCTCACCTAACAATTGGACTGAAACAAAAATATAAAAATTTATAAACATCTGGCTCAATTAAGTAATGTCAATGAGCTACAAAATAAGGGAGTCAGAATAGCTCAGCGGCAGTCAGTTAAATTTGTGAGTTAGTGGATTGTATTAGTTTCCTGGAACTATTGATTCCTATGAATTCCTTACAGGAGCTACCATGTAAGTGCTCTGTTGCTGAAGCTGTCAGGTTGTTAAAAGAGATTGTACATCTATGAAAACATAGAAACTCTAATAGAAAACATAGATTCTCTACTTAGTTAAGAGAACAGACATCATTTGGATTCTGGGTAGATTCACAGGTGTAGGTTTCTTTCAGAAGATGATGAAGGGTTTGCGAGATGAGAGTTCCATCAGAATACCGGTTATAACCACATCTCATCTGCTCTCTCAGCAATCCCTGATGATTCATGTCACTCTTGATACAAAATTTCTCTAGTCTCAGAGCAGCAATCTAGAGCAGTGGTCTAGTCATCATGAAGAAAACGATGTTTCTAGAGAGATCTCAGTATGTCATCGTTATCTTAACACATTATACTAACCCATGGGTGTCTCTATGGCAAAGTGGTTAAGATGTTTGCCTGTCATTCTGAAGGTTGTGTGTTTGAATCCGGACAGAGTCACATGTGCAGTTTTTTCATGAGATCCTTAGGACTGTTGCTGGAGATATGGAGTTCATTCTTTGTGCAACACTCTCGGCAGATGGCATGTTATCTCTGCCAACTGGGACAGAGCCATATTGGTAAACCCGGTGCAATGAAGTCAATCCTTCACCTTTAGATATTATAGTTGTCCATGTTGGCAGTAGAGAGAATGGGCTTGTCAAAGATGCACAGCTTATTTTTCAAGGAACATATGCAAACTTTAGAGACTAACACACTGAAATGAATGGGGACATTTAAAGGGATTGGACATAGTGCTCCTTATTTGTTTACCATTCTCTGTACTGAAGAAATAACATCCTTTGTAAAATAGAGAGTGTACGCTATTCTCTTTGTTGCAAGGACATGCTTTTGAATCGATTTGACAAATATTTTGTGCATCTTATTGCATATTGCAATAACAAATGTTTTGCACACAATTTTTGTAAAATTATCATAAATATAAAAAGTATTTGTTTTCATGTTAAATAAATGATGCATGTAAAATTATCTGCAAGTTATATAGTATTAAAACTAAATT
This sequence comes from Arion vulgaris, assembly GCA_020796225.1. Lineage (NCBI taxonomy): Eukaryota > Metazoa > Mollusca > Gastropoda > Stylommatophora > Arionidae > Arion > Arion vulgaris. The sequence goes on from CM036766.1 coordinate 37,958,506, forward strand.
ACGAATTTTCAATTCAAATGTTGTATCAATCCTAACATATGCCAGCGAGAGTTGGAAAATGACTAAAGATATAGAAAGCAAGTTGAATGCATTTGAAAATAGATGTCTGCGAAAAATAATGAATATAAAATGGAACGAATTCAGGAGAAGTGATGAAATCAGAGACATGTCTGGTCAACCACTAGTGACAACTGTTATAAGAAAGAGAAGATGGAGATATGTTGGGCACACCTTGAGGAGAAATGATCAAAGAATATCAAAGCAGGCATTGAAGTGGGATGCAAAGGGTTCAAGAAAGAGAGGTCGACCTAAGGAGACTCTGAAACGAACTTTGCTGAGAGAGGCAGGAAATATCGGTCTTAGTTCCATGGAGGAGATTGAGCGAGTTGCCCAGGATAGAGCGGTATGGAGAAATTACTTGCAGGCCCTATGTAACATATAGCAGTACGAGAGGAATTATTATTATTATTATGTAAAATTATAGATCAGAAAATGTTAAAGTCATGAAGCACATAAGACTGCATACAATAATGCACTGTAATATCGATATATATGTAAGACTAAGATGAATTAAATTGTATACATATCTGTCACAATTGTTTGAAGATATCTGGACATCTTACGGAATTCAATTTTGGCAAGAGGGTAGCTTTTATAGATGGGAAGATGTAAAAATGATAAAACTGGACTATTTGTTCGTTTCTATAACTATATTCCAACTTAACGCTAATGGTCATGTACAGAAATCGCCTAATATGTGTATCTATGTTTTCACGTTCCTGTCATGTGATATGCATAGCGGTCATGTATTTACTTTCCGATCATGTGGTACGCAAAGTAGTCATGTGAATACAAACATATTTATTGGTCTTTCAACATGTCTGTCCGGTGGTCAAATGCATTAGATTCTTCGCTGCTATGCTGGAGACAACATGTTCAATTTATGAGAAAGGCAACAATTTTTTTAAACATTTTATTTTTATTAACACATTTGATTATGAGAACTGCAGAAATTTCATTTTCAACGATAGAACTGACTCTGAATTCTGATAGAACTACAAAAATTCAATTTGCAAATTATTTGTAAACTTTCACGGAATTCTATTGTAATCTGGGATAATCACAGGAATTCTGGCAATCAGAATGAGCAACACTTTAATCTTATATGGTCAACCAACAAAGTTTTTCCACCAAGCATGGAGAGAAAATGTATTGTTTTTAATGGGAAAGAAGCTAATTTTGAGGCAACGGGGTATGTTTCTTTAATATGCAACTAAATTCCGGTGCGAAGATCAGATAAAACTGCTAGTACATCAATAAGTTAAAGATAAATTGCAGGAGACTGTAGGCAAAACGCTCTGAACATAATATTATAACAAAATTGCTAAATGCAGAAGATTAAAATTTATTACTAAAATATATTTTCTACACAGATGTAGATTAGATGGGGACTTCGGTCAAGATGGCATTTCCCACTGGAGGTGTATTTCGCCAGCTAGAGTATAAAAGTTAGGATTGAAAGACTGGTGTCCTATCTGCTGGGTAATCAATTTCTGTAGTTCATAGTTAAAGTTACCATGAAAGATGTGTTTGTTTGAATTCTATCTTAGAATAAGTTTTGAATAACTCCATTTGATTTGCTTTAAGGGGTGTGAGTTTTGTGTGGTGCTATTGTGGTGTACCTATGAAAAATGACATGAGTCAGCTCTAACTGCCTACCAATCAGACCTGATACCATTCTATATTAGGACTCCAAATGTGATACTTTAAAGTGAAGCTGCTCTGTTTATAAAATCTTACAGCTGCCTATCTGTGTAAATTTGTGTCCCTTTGGACAACATGCATACACTTTGGCTAAAATGTTCCTGTTCTACATGCCGTAGAGGTTTCATGGAGAGCAGCGTCATCGCATTCTTGGAGTAAACAACACAGATCACAAAGAATGGTTAACTTGGTTGATAAGAACGAACATCAACAAACAACACAGATGAAATACATGATAGACAGGATTATAATTGTGTTAAAATTGTGATAATAATCTAACAATAACTTACGGTTTGGATTCTTTAGCTTTCACCTTGGATGGTTCTTTGCTTAGTGATTTGCTGGTGTCTGTTTTTACTTCACTACTGTCAGACTTGCTGTTCTCCTGGATATCCATTCTAAGACTGCAACATTTCAAAATTGTTAAATTGATGACAAATGCAGCACATTATTATGCAAAGTTATTGGTTATTGGTTACTAACCTGTCGTCATTGCACTCCGGGCAGACCCATAGGTGCTCAGTCTCCTCCAACAGATATTGAAGCGTATGCATACTGATGGTTCCTGTGGCTTGCTGATTAAACCCTCTTCTCATTTTGCCCCTCAGACATCCAGTTCTACTTGTAGAATGGGTAACTTCAAACTGCCTAAATCGCTGGATTGATTCCACATCTATTTTAGTGTCCTCATCCAACAGACAGTGACAAAGAGACAAAAGAACTTCCCCCTTATCCATCTTCAACTCCCCAACAATAGATGCCGTTGATGCAAGCCTATCTGCTCTCTTATTACAGTAAACATCCGCATGCCCAGGTCAGTATATCCACATAAACCGCTGAAGGTTAAAAAATTCTAAAGACAACATCTACTCATACCGAAATCTGCCCTTCTGGATCTTGTGAAGCATTGACTGAAGAGTTTAGTATGAACATGCAGATAAAGCAATTTTCACATACAGTATTTTAAAAACAGGAATTATTTCAGATGATATTGTTTTTAATCAAAAATTTAAAGAGTTCACAATTTTAACACAAGATCCTGAAACTAAGTTTCATGTGTTAACATGATAAAGATAGAATTGTATAGAAATGTGACATAAAATAATGCATATATGTGTAACTGGAATAACAAGCAAAATGACATGCACAATATATCTAAAACGTTTAGGTTTTTTTTAAGCATTGTTTTAGTGAGCGCCTGTAGCGCAAGCGGTAGTGAGTTCGATCACAAACCCAAGTGTACCTGGTTCAAACTCCACGGTGGGCAAGTTTGAAAGCAAATTCATGTCTATGGGATTTTTGCAAAAAAAAAGGTAAAAATAGACCTCAAGGTTCAGAAAGCAATGGCAAACTACTGAACGTATAAGTAGTTGCCTAGAAAATCAATGACTCGTTTACTGTGGTTGATGGCTACGTCCTGTAAAGGATATGCCACGATTTTCACTTTCATTTTTAGTAAATAAGCATGCTGCAAATATAGAGGAAATGCCAGTTCTAACAGAAAACAATGAAACGAACTATACAATTTGTGTTCAATTATTCTGAAGATGAATTAGGCCTAGACTAAGTATTTTGAAAATGTTATCTAAATTGAATCAGATGATCATGTAGAAGATATGTTTAAATTCGCTGATATTTAAGATAAGTTTGTCCCCACTTGGATCAAGCTACAGAATGTGACGTGTATGGCGGCATATCCCATTAAAATATTAATTAAATTTGATACAAGTTGAGCTTATGTAACTACATTTGTATACAGTGGGCCCAAGAACATTTAGATGGCTACTGTAATGGAGGATGGAGCACATTGAATGTGTCGAATGTGTAAAAATGTGAAAATGAATATTGTGAGAATTGATCTGAACTAAAGTGAACATGCTAAAACATCACCAAATAAAACGAATACAAAATTTACAAAACACACACATGACAATAAAAATAAAGGGACACTATAACATGAGAAAATAAATAATGAACCAGAATTTCCATTCAAACTATCTTACTCTTCTCCAGCTTTAGCATTCACTAATATTATTGGTCGTTTGTCATTCATCTCCTGGGCACAATACTCCTCCAAAGTTTTAAAAGGAGTGCCTTGTTTAAGCTTGCCACAGTCAAAGAATCCATCTTCTATTAAATTACCTGGCCCTGAAAGAAGAAGAAGGTAAATGGCAAATGCTGAAATGTTTTTATTTTCTTTAACTTGAGTCATGTATGTTTGGTCGCTATGTAAATATTTTTGTTGAGCAGAAAATTATAGGTTTGTATTTTTATTGATAGTACCATTGTCATTGTACTTTGGTGAGTAACCATGTGTGCTCCGATCTCTTTCTTACACAGGAAGATCTCAGCGACAGTGCACAAGCTTCTTAGCACCGGCGAGGGTCTCCGCCGTTATATGGACTCAGCTAGGTCAGGTTTTTTATTGCCCTATTTAGGGATGTTGGTAAAAAAGTAAAGGAACCCTTTTTCATACCATAAGGTATAATTTCAGTTTCAGGTTGGAATATCTTCATTGCACTCCGTACATTTCCATAGGTGCTCCGATCTCCTTTGCAATATCTCCAGCAACGTCCAGCGACTGAATGTACCAGTTCAATTTTGATTGATGAGCCTACTCACGTACTCATAAGGTATAATGGAGAATAAGGTGTTATGCCTGTTATTTTCATTGACCGACTGCACACGTTGAATGATGTGATCAACAACATTCCATCCACCTTTACTCCCAGTGCTTTTCTGGCCCATAATTCAGGCTGTCAATCTAACAGCCGTTAAAAAACTCCATGTCAACTGTGAAATTGAACTCTGACCACACACTTAGGAAGAAGAAACTAACCCTATGCTTTAGGGCTCTCTACTTAGAGAGGTGACCCAAGAAAAATGATGCACAAACCAGATGTGTTGGCTGACAGATCTGTAAGTGCCTAAATGGCTCTGAGGCCCAAATAACATACAGACTACAAAGAGTGATTTAACAAGTTGTTGATATAGAGTGAGCAAAGAAGAACAAAATATGCATAAACAATATATTCAAATAGAACAATTATATGAGTATGAACAATGCATAAACAATATATTCAATGAAGTTTATGAACAATGCATAAACAATATATTCAATGAAGTTTATGAACAATGCATAAACAATATATTCAATGAAGTTTATGAACAATGCATAAACAATATATTCAATGAAGTTTATGAACAATGTATAAACAATATATTCAATGAAGTTTATGAACAATGATAACAATATATTCAAGAAGTTCATGAACATGTATAACAATATATTCAATGCTCAGAACAATCTAAACAATATTTCAATGAAGTTTTGACAATGCATCAAAATTGCTTTGACTGTAAACTTATCTGAGTTATAATCTAAAATTATCGCATTACAACTTATCTATTTCAGAAGTTAGCTAATCCTTTGCACTCATATTCTCCCATAACTTTAACTCATCATATATTCAATAGTTTTATGACATGAACAGTAATCAATAGTTGCCAATGCTAAACATATTATTCTGAAGTTTATGAACATGTATAAAATATATTCATGCAGTTTTCATTATAAACAATATATTCAATCAAGTTTATGACAATGCATAAACAATATTATTCATAGTTATATACACATAACCAATATATTCAATAAGTTATGAACAATAATCCTATTTCTAGTGATTAATATGAAATATGTTGCAACCATACATAAATAATTATGTACTTGATTATCTATAAGATCTTATTGAGAATGATGTTACTAGTGATTGTATAGTGAACTTGGCAGACAAATTGCTGTCTAAAAGCCTTTGAAGAGAGTTCTGTAAGCCATTCCTGATGCGAAGTCTGATCTCTGTAGAATGTTAAGGCCTGCAGAATAATATAATCAAATACTGAGACAGAATCTTATCTATGTAAAATGGTCTAGGGATTTTACTTGTTTATTTGTGTTTGTTTATCATTCTTCTTGACCATTTTATCATTTATTGTGATATTAAAGTCTGCAAAAACATTATCGCTGCACCCATTAGCTTACTAGTGAAGATGGGTCATCTATTCTTTTCTTAACGTTTGTTCTTCACGGCAATTTTATCATTCTTATTGTGATATATAATTGATCTTTTTTACAAGAACACTACGTTGAACCTCTTAAATTAGGCGATAAACAGAGTGCATCTGAAACAAGTTTTGCAAGATTTACTTCATACACTGTTTATAAAGCGAATCTTCTGCAAATGGCATGTGTTGCAGAGGTGCACACAAACTCTTACTCCAGTAAAAATCCTACAATACAATCAATATCACAGCTCAGGAAGAAAATGAAAATGAATAATTAATTAATTAATTGCATTAGTAAACTTGTTGCCGATATGCTCTAGTGCTTTCCATCAGTGTCTTCTTCTTTCTTCTTCTTCTTTAAACACTCCATATCAACCACTTGTTAACCACTCTGCCTGATTTGTATGTAATCTGAGCCGAAGAGTGATTGTACATCGTGCCAGTTATATGCCTACAAGTAGGCCAGCACATCTGATTTCTGCTATGCTTTTCATTTACTAGAGTAGCTTCCCTAGGTCCTACATCAGTTGCCTCTTATGACATGCCTACTAGGACACAGTGGTACTATTCTTTGCTTCCTTCAGGCCCTGGAACCACACCATCAGTGTCTGGCTCACTAATAAAGTATTGTTCTAGAACATTACTTACCCCAGCTTGCAAATTTCTATTGCTGTGGGTTCATCGACTGCACAAACTGTGATAGCCCAGGCTGCATTTCTTCGCACCTCACTATTTCCAGAATGCAGAAGCAGAACCAAAGGTTCTAACCCTCCGGATTCTCTGAGCTAAAAACAAGGTAACAAATTTAACTTTTTATATTGAAATAAATCTTAAATTGAGTCAAAAGAGGACTACAACTAATAGCAGATTAAGTACATAAATCCAATTAGCACATTCATTACCGAATTGAAAAATACGCTGTGAATGAATTAATATTTTCACAACTTTTCATTCCATGGATTTTCATTCTCTTCTTTAATCCTGTTTTGCCTCATAGCATCAGGATAAGAAGACTTCTAGAATGGGTTTTTTGTGTGCACTTCATAAACAGTGTTTGTCGTCACCTCTTATCTTTGAGGTCCACCTTTAGCATGGATGCATTTTACTTTGTATCCACTGTATCGGAGTAACATTGCTTTTTGTGGCACACTGTCTGTTGGTAATCTGCTTATGTGGTAGAACCATTTAATTTGTTGCTTCTTGATGAAGTTCAGTACTGATGTTGTGCCCACTTTTTTCCTGATGTCTTCATTTCTAAGCTGGTCTCTTCTTGTTACTCCCAGCATTCTGTGAAGACACTTCATCTTTATCGTGACTAGTTTTCTTCTATCGTTTGATGTTAACATCCAGGTTTAACTGCGCTGAGTCTCAAAAAACACTTCACAATTTTCCTTAAGCATCATGACCTACAGGTTTTAAAGAATAAAAATGCATTGTGGATTTACATAAAACTTACTTCTTTTCTGGCCTCAGCATTGCATGTAAAAGCTGACACAGCTAGAGCTGTCTTGCTTTGTACATTTGGATTACTGAAACGATATATATATATCAATAAATAAAGGCACATTTACATATTACTTAACTAAGACTGAAAGGTAACAATTTAGATATGAAATAAGTAACTTATATAGAGAAAGTAAAGAGTAAATGAAAATAAAACAGCAATTTAACTAATTCTACATTCAAGATTTAAAAAATGACAACTGACACAACTTAAAGCCTTAAAGACTTACATATCAAGGAGCATTGGCTCATAAACAACAATTAATCTGTCTCTAAAAATGAAGTATTTCGGTCACATAAGACGACAAGCTGATTGGGAGAGAATAGTAATGGAAGGCATGGTTACTGGTGGTAGAGGCAGGGAAGACCAGAAGTAGGTGGCAGCAAGACATTAAAGAAACCTTGAACACAACATTTGAAGAAGCAGGAGAACTTGCTAGAGACAGAGAGTCTTTCAGACAATCTGTGATAAGCGAATTGCAGAGACAGACTTGAGATGATGAAGTCTAAATTGTGAAAGAGATTTTAGATCTGTGTGTGTTCAGAGACAGGATTTTCACCAATTTGATGCATTTGCTGAAAGTCTTAGACATTGTAAAGAAACCTGAGACAGAGAGTCTTTCAGACAATCTGTGATGGCGAGAACTTGCTAGAGACAGAGAGTCTTTCAGACAATCTGTGATAAAAGCGACATTCTGCAAGAGACATGCTACTTGATGATGAAGAAAGTCTTAAAAATTTGTGAAAAATTATTTTAGATTTGTTTTTGTTTTTTCAGTTACTTTTCATTCCAATTTGACTCCTATTTACTGAAAGCTACTTTAAGTCATGTGTAAATGATAACAAACAGATTTCATCATGGTTTTGCTAAAAATAAAACTGAGTTCATCATTTATTTTATGATACTCTGTAAAAGGAAATCTTGTTTAATAATTCAGAAGTTAGAGATGGCTTGCTATCAACTTGGTTTGCACAACTTACTGCTGCACAGGCACAAGAATGGATGCAACTAGTTATAAATAGTAAAGACAGTAAAGATTCTGATTCCAAATAAACTGAACTAGAAGCATAAGCTTGTAATTTAAATGGATCAACTAGCAAGAGTAGTATCAGTGTTCCACATTCAGTTGTTAGGAGAGTGTCACCCCATCCAGGTCCTTAGTAAGTAAAAAGAAAAGTAAAGGAACCCTTTCATACCTTGTGGTATATAGGGCAATACAGCGTTAGACATGTATTTTTTATTGACCGTCAGCACACGATGGGTGATGTGGTCAGCATTACACCGGCCGCCTTTACTTTCCAAGAGCATGTCTGGTACCTAGTTGAGGCTGGGTCGACCAAAAATTCCACGCCCACTGCAGGACTTGAACCAGGACCACCAGCCTTGAGAAGCGAGTTCACTAACAACTACGCTACTGCAGCTCTCAGGTCCTTAGTAAAATTGCAATAAAAAAGGTAAATCATCCAGAGCTCCCAAAAACATTTGGGAGAGCAATAAATGTAGCTGTTGCTACTACTAATCCTTTAGATTTTTGTTACAGAAAATCTCAGGTGTTAATGCTGATCTGAACGGAATATCTATACCCATGGATTGTCTGAGAGCTATCTTGACCAATGATGTTCTTCAATGGATGGGTCCAATTACTATACATGAAAGTGATTGATAAATCAATTATCTCTTGGCAGACCTTCATGAGAACCATGATGTTTACATGTGCTACAACTTCATTATCTAGAAAACCCCTCTATATAGCTCTGTGTTTTTTGTGTGTCCACAATCAAATTCCACACTATATCGCACACATCTATATAGAGATATTTAATTATGCTCTACAGGAGAACAGGCAAGACTCAAAGGCACTTGGTGAAGAATTATTTAGGTAAAATTGTAGTTCAGTTCAGGGAACTTTGATCAATCAAGATGGATAACGTTATTTTCACTCTATAGTGAATTGCATTCATGTTTATGATTCTATAAAACACAGACAAAAAAGAAATAATCAAAGCTAGACTTAAAACCTGTCAATGGATAAAAAAAAAATCTTACTGTGACTGCAGAGGCTCTATGAGTGCAGTTACAACACCTAGAGATTGAGCGTCAGAACGTAGTGCCTCGTCCTGAGCCAAATTTGTCAGTGCACATGCTGCACTAGCGACAATTTCTTCTCTAACTTCATGAAGACTTGAGATAAGGGTTTCAATGCCTCCCATGTTGCTCAGATCACTAGAAAACATGTAAATAGATCATCTTGTCATACAGAAAAAAAACCAAAGAACTAACATAGATTTATTATATTTACAAGTTACACTTATGCTATAATGAATGCAATCAAAATAGCGGCATATCCTTCCCAGGATGTCGTCATCAACCACAGTAAACGAGTCATTGACTTCCTAGGCACCACTTATATCTTCAGCAATTTGCCATTGCTTTCTGAACTGTGAAGTCTATTTTAACTGTTCGAATCGATCCACAGGAACAAATTTGTCAAACTGTCCGCTGTAGAGTTTGAACCAGGTACTCTTGCATTGTGATTGAGCTCGCTACCACTATACCACAAACACCAACATATGCTATAATTCGTAACCAATTTTTGTTAAATTAAATTATATCTCTCTGTCTGTGTGCTGTTGTGTATGTGTGTGCTTGTGTAGCAATCAGTCTAAAAAGGGTTTAAATCTGGGCTTCATCCCAAATGACTCAGTCCCTATAGAGTATTGCACATAGCATGAGCTTTGTAGCTCCAACAACAATCCTAGGGGTTTCTGGGAAAAATGCAAAGGCTAACAGAAATACGTGGTCTGGATTAGAACCCCGATTTTCGGAAAGCAAGGCAGAGGTGTAACCGCTTAGCCAGAGACCCCTCTGTATAAATCAGTGTGTGTATGTGTAGTCTGCTTGCAGGAGTTCACAATTTGAAACTGTCCATACTATCTAATAATTAATTGTGTCATTTCACTTCTGCTGTATTTCATAAAGAATGTTCATTTTGTATCCAGTGTTATCTTGTATCCTTTGCTTGATGAAGACCTTTTGAGCTTTTTTGGCAAAAATAAAATTACTTTACTTATGTTTTAATATTTTATGCATGTGTTTGCAAATGTGTGTGTTTGGGCTCATGAATGTTTGTATGTGGGAGTTTATGAGGATCTGTTTGTGATTTTGTGTTCACACATACATGTGTCAGTTTGTGTGCATGTATATGTGAGTGTTAGTTAATGTGCATATGTGTGTGTATTCATGCAAGTCTGCATGTTTAAAAACAGGAATTGGATCCCATATACAGATACCATCTGCTCATAAAAATGCTGCTGAAACATTTAATGAAACAAATAAATAAAAGTAACTTACATACAGTTCAAAGAATTCCCAGTTGTCAAATTTGCCAGCGCTAAGGCTGCTGATTCTTTGACATCTCCATTCTCTGATCTGAGTAGTTTCAGAAGGGGGGAGAGGCCGCCTGGCAAGAGGACGAAGACAAAAATAGTAGAAACATTATGCTCTTAGTGCTTTTTCCTATTTTCTTAAATTTTTATCTTTTCTGCTTAATGCTGTTGGGTGTTGCATGTTTAACTGATGATCGGTTTCCAAGATAGTGCATGTTTGGTCGCTTGATATGATGTGATATTGTGGAGTTTTAAGATGTCTGTAACTTCATCAATCCATCTTTTCTTGGTCTCTATCTTCCTCTCTATGATTCCATATTCAGGTTGTATGCTCTTGCAAATGGTGTAGGCTGGTTCATTCTCACCAAGTAGCCAAATCATTTGATTGGAGTAGCCAAAACTGAATTCAGTTTCAGTTAAAAATATCTTCATTGCACACCAGACATATACATAGGAGCTCTGATCTTCTTCATAATATCTCCAACAGCGTCCAATGACTAACCTTACCAATTCAATGTTGATTTATGAGCTTACTCATATACCTGTTATTTTCTTTTCTGGTCACTTCAATAGAAGCCAGAATTGGACTGTTCTAGCAGTAGAGATGAGAGGGTTCTCTGTGTTTCTCAATGATACAGTTGTCATGGTAGGGGTCATGTGCTCATTGTCCATCACCAGAATGCTTGATGGTCATGCAGAGATCCACTATACTCTAGAAATATTTCCAACTGTTCAAGGCAAGAGGATTACATGTGCTGAGTTACCTTGCTTTTATAATGGATGTCAGTGGTTAGAAAGCCGCACATATTGATAATCCATCCTCAGGTCCACTTAGTATCATTCTGACTTTCTCTAGAATTATCAATCAATCAAGTGCCGTGCCTTCCGGCGTAAGTGATCATGTCTCTACACAACTCTCTTTGCTTGGTGCATGTAATCAGTTCTGACGTGGATATTTTGTAGAACCATGATGTCAGGCCATCCAACATCTTCTCCCTCTGTCTTCCATGATCTCTCCTTCCCTGAATTTTACCTGTGGTCATCAAATGTTCTAAACCTTCTCTTCGCATTATATGCCCAAGAACCTTGATTGTCGGATTCTTATTCTTTTGATAAGGTTTCTTTGTGTGCAGGCCTGATTTAAAACCTCCACATTTGTTTTCTTTGCTGTCCATGGAATTTTCTAACATTCTTCTGTAAAACCACATTTCTGTGGCTTCCAATGATCGTATTGATTGTTTGTTCATTGTCCATGATTCGCTGCCATACGTAAGTATTGGTTCAATATAGCACTGGAGTACTCGCTTTCGCAATGTCATTGGTAGTGAGTTCACGCATAGTGTGTTCTTCATTTTCATAAAAGCTGCTTTCGTTTGAGCTATTCTACTCCTAATCTCTGTTGTACATCTTCCATCTGATTTTAGGAATGTTCTCAGATACTTGAATCGATGGAATTATTTCAGTGTTGTGTTATTTATTTTGATATTACATGTTGGTGTTTCTTGTTTCTTGGAGACAACCATAACCTCTGTTTTCTTTATATTCATGCTTAAGAGGTTTAAGAGGTCATCCAATTATAGAGGTCTAATAAAACAAATTTGTACTTGTGGGCTACTGGTAATGTTTTACGAACAGAAAACCTCACTTTATTGTACCCAATCTAACTGAGCTATATTGTAACATGAAGTCAGATCTGATTGGTCATATAGGACGCCTTCAGAGCTGACTAACTTGAGCACATCAGACAGAACATCTCTTAAACATAAACATATCAACAATGTTGAGTCTCTGGGGCAAAGTGATTAAGATGTTTGTATTGTGTTCTGAAGGTTGTGTATTCGAATATGAATTGCGTCCTTCAGTTCAGTTGTGCATTATTTCATTAAGTGTATTAAATTGTCTTGAAGTATACATCACCCAGTATAGAACGGGAGTTGTTAGTTTAAACGCACTGAAATACATGCTTAGTAGGAGATCAAAGCACTTATGGACATGGCCGATGTGCAATAAAAATGATCCTCAAATGAACAATGAACTATTGTTTTCTGGAGATCCAAGGATTGTTACTGGAGCTAAGGAGTTTGTTCAATAGTTGGCTGCCATTTCTGTCAAGAGGAACAGAGCCAAATGGGTAAAAATAAAGTAAATCCTTCATCTTTAGGCCCTATTTAGACATCAAGAACAATACTAGTAGGTCTATATCTGAACACATGAACTGATAATCTGGTAAATGCTGAGACATACTCAGTAAACTAACAATTATGTGTGCATTAGCATATGCAACTCAGAAAATGTGAACAAATGAACAAACATATCAAGAACATACCCCACTGTCTGATTGCATCTCTAGCAGTAAGATTTTCACTGATGACAGCCAATGCTAGAGCCGCAGATGCTTGCACGTCAGCAGAGTCAACACTGAGTAAATGTATTAACATTTTTTCTGCCTCTTGCTCGTGCAATAACTTACGGTTCTCAGCTGAAAAACAAGAAGGGATTAGTCTTAAAGTACAAATTTTGAATTTAAACATTTTAGAACAAGCTAATTTAGTTGAACAAAAGCTTATAATATTTTATTGTTGAACACTTAGAAACCGAGATCCAGATTTATTGGACTGAGACGCAAGTATCTACCACCTTTATAATTCTGACAAGATTCTATTGTCATTTCTCCATGACCAAAGATGAATTGTGTATAAATGTGATGTCAAATAAAACCCACATATTACTATTTGGTTTAGCAAGAAGGCAGACATATGCCTGTGAAAATTTGTTGCAGCTAAAGAGTTATGTTTTAAGTATTTTCATGACCCAGATGTTGAAAACATTCTCTATGCTAACACACCACAACTCAGACAGACCTGTAAATTTACTGCCATGGCCTCAAGTCGAAGGGCCAATGCTCAGATGACTGCTGAATCGGAAAAGTAAAGTAAAGTTTAAGCGTTTTCATGATGAAAAGACATGCTGAAAATTTCAGAAATTGCCACACTAAAGGATAACAACACAGCAAGCTGTTGAACGTGTACTGAATGGTTCCAAAGATGAATTATAATTAGACTCTAATTATTCTGATAAGGATAATGAAAATGAATGAGATGATAATTTAGAGATGAATTGTTTGAATCGATTGATGTTAAACCTATGTTTGTTCAATTTGGAGATTGGGATAGTGATTAATAGTGATTAATTTGTGCATAGTTTGAGTTGACTGTGTCAGTAAACCTGTCTTCCAGTGTTCCCTATGGTTCATCTGTTCAGTCAAATCCCTTTTTTAGTGTTGTTTTTAAGACTTCTTTCGCTTACAACCCAAAGATATTTTAAAAAAGATTGCTTTTATACATAAACTGCAGGGAAAAATTGATATAGTGTTAGGATTCATTTCATCCCTATTAGGAATTTTGAATTTAAAACTAAAATAAATGTTAGTGATAAGTTGTAATCCTGTGTTCTATTCTTCTTCTTCTTCAGCAATCTCTGGTCATGTGCTTAGTTTACTGTGGACTACAAACTCTGCAGTCGGCTTCAGGTCCGTCAGGTTAGCTTTTAGATCAATTGGGTATTGCCACATTTTGCTTCTCAGCTCACCCTGGAAAGGACAGCCTTGCAGGACATTTTGAAACAGGAAGGAATTGAAAGGAAGAAGACATTTGCAGTAAGATTAAGTTCAGAAGAAGACTACTTAGTAAGTAAAGTGTCTTTTACTGTGTACAAATACTCACCAGTTCGTGCTGATCTAGCAATCGCTCGAGCTGCACACATTTTAACATCAGGTAAAGTAGGGATGATGGATTCACAACTGACAGGAATATCGTCTTTGACATCATCCTCTTTTCTACCTTTGGCTGAAGTAACAAATCAACATCATCATAAGAAAGAAAGTTGGGACAGAACCTTGCTTGATTTACATTGAGAACCAAAGAATGAAGTGAGTTAAAAATGGTTGAAACGACTTGCATACATAAAAATTGTTGAGATGTAAAACTGATATGTTAACTCTTTCCACGCAGAGTTATTTCCTCAATTTTTAAATGGTTAATTCAAGGGAGGTTAAAAAAAAATCCTAACTACTCGTCATCATAGCACTCTGCTATCAACACTTGGCAAGCTATTCTGCAGCATTTTGATGGAGAGGCTGAAAAAATCCATCGACGCAAGGCTAAGCGAAGAACAAATTGGCTTTCGTCCACATCGTTCTTGTACCGATCATATCTTCACGCTGAGATCCATTATAGAAGAATCAATTGAATTCCAGTCACCACTAGTGATAAATTTTATTTACTTTCAGAAAGCATTTGATAGTCTTCATCGTTCTACTCTCTGGGAGATTCGTAAGACCTACGGTTTCCAGGAAAAATACATCAACATTATAAAAGCCTTCTATTATGCACCCAAGATGATCAACTAGGCATCAAATTGCTTAATAACAGCAGACTATTTGATCTTGACTTTGCCGATGACGTGGCCATATTGAATTTAACCACACAAGCAACCCACAAACTAACGAGCAATCTTTGCACACTTGCAGAACAGGTTGGTCTCCAGATTAACTCTGCCAGGACCAAAATTATGGACCTCACAAACTCAACAGACAACATCGTAATAAATGGCCAAACACTGGAGAAAGTTGAACATTTTACATATTTGGGTAGTAAAGTGTCAAACAACAGAAACACGATGAAAGAAATAAACTCTCGTATTGCTATAGCAGCTAGTGCCTTCACTAAATTAACGAATATCTGGTAATCTCAAGACCTTAGTATATGCACAAAAGTTAAATTATTTAGGTCATGTGTGATTCCTGTACTGACCTATGGTTGTGAAAGTTGGAAATCAACAAAGAAAATTGATAAGAAACTGGACAGCTTTGAGAATAAATGTCTCCGAAAATTATTAAAAGTCAAATAGAGTGATTTCGTTTCTAACAACACAGTGAGAGATAGAACACACCAACAACCCATATCAAATATTATTAGGAAACAAAGGTGGAAATATTTAGGTCATGTTCTTAGAGCAGACGAAAAGAGACTAAATCGACAAGTCTTTATGTGGTCACCAGTTGGGAAAAGAAAACGTCGAAGACCAAAGACCACTCTTCGAAGAACCATCCAACGAGAAAGTAAACTATTGGGATGTAAAACCATACAAGATCTCCAACTGCTAGCAATGAACCGCATCACATGGAGATCTAAAACCTCTGCCCTATGTGCCACCTTTGGCACGAAAGGAACAAACTAACTAACTCGTCAATAAATAAAGATATATATATTATTATATACTAAATTGAAGAAAACTGGACAACCTAATAGAATAACAAAGTTAAAAAGTAGTAGAAGTAAAACAGTAGAAGTAAAACTAGAAAGACTTCTTATAAGGGAAGCAACTCTAGGGTGAAGTGTGCGGCTAATGGCGTTCAACAGACTTCTGTCGTAGCACAGTGTGCTGCAAAAAGCGATGGAAAGAGTTAATTATTAGTTAAGGAACTGGTTTCACAGCACTCTGGGA